>OY720635.1:49576435-50206579 GCA_963169105.1 Ceriagrion tenellum | reverse complement strand
ATAATAAAAAAATTTTAACAGTACAAATATCAAATCTACTGAACGTTTTAGGATGTCGAAGTAATTGCGTGGGTTTGACTCGGTCAGTTCAGCCAACCGCCTCTGCAGCAGACGATTGACCGCACCCTGAGCCCGTCGGCCAATCACAAAGCTCGGAAGAGTCACGTGATACGAGTTATATAAAAGAGAAATTTCGCTTCAACCGTCATTGCAAGTTTGGAACGGCGTCTTGACTCAGCTCGACCGAACTCGCTTCTGGAGTTCTCCAACTTTTTTCAAATTTTGCCAAAGTAACCAATCAAAATGGTGAGTACTAGTAAATTTTAAGAGTAGGAATTGTGGCTGTGTGTGTTAAATCTGGGAATAGTGCGATATTGGAAAGTTAACTCGAATTCCATGTGTGGGGGGGGGGGGGGGGGGGGGGGGGCTAAGCCGGAAACCGCCATTTTAGGGACGGTTTCCTGTGTGTTGGACGGATTGGAAATCCATGTTCGGGAGGAACTGTGGATCGATAGTCATTCGCTCGCGATGGGAGTGGTTCAAATTTATTGCGATTTAAGCAGTATATTACTAATAAAGGATGGATTCATAAACTGAGGAGTACGCGTACACTAATTACACGCTCTCAGCGTTCGTGTACTAAGAATTTTTGCCGCTGATTAATTTTATTCTTCGAGTCCTCGAGGTTGCCTTTGAAGGTGTGACAGCAAGTGTTCTCTTTACTTTCAGCGTGAGTGCATCTCTATCCACGTTGGACAGGCTGGTGTTCAGATCGGTAATGCCTGCTGGGAACTCTACTGCCTGGAGCACGGCATCCAGCCTGATGGGCAAATGCCCTCAGACAAGACTGTTGGTGGTGGTGATGACAGCTTCAACACTTTCTTCAGCGAAACGGGCGCGGGGAAACACGTTCCCAGGGCCGTTTTCGTTGACTTGGAACCCACTGTTGTTGGTGAGTTTACTTCTCAATGATGTAGCTGCCGATGTACGTGTAATTTGCCCTCCTCGTACGGTGTCATGTTGCGATGACGTTATTTTGAGGTGAAAATTTATCAGGGTGTTGTGGGATGCACTGTTGAAAGAATTATCAAGGATCCAGGACGCCCTGAGAATAGTTGTAGGTAACTATTTTTTAAAGTAACGTTGTTGCTTACTATAACTATTTTGGGCTCTGGGATTCTGGGCAGGGGTGTGTGGTAAAGTGTTGAGAGCGTAACCGGGTTTTAAGAGGGATTGTTTTATGAAAATAGTGAATCATTTGAGCAATAAGTTGTTGTATCTTCCAAATTCCTGTGATTGTTACTTAGGCCCTCATTCATTTCAATTGCATTTCTCTGTGGGGAACCAATAAAATGACGGGCGTGTGAAAGTTTCGAGGGGCCGAAGTTTGCTCTCGTTTTGAAATTCCCTCCTTAATGTGGACCATACACGTATTGGAAATGGATAAATAATCTTGGTCACGTCATCTCCCAATTGTGTAAAAATATTGGTGGGGTGGGTGTGGTGGAAGGTTATGAATGTGGTTTCTCTTTGCACGCGTATTTCAAGTTGTGAATTCTTAATTTGCAGATGAGGTGAGGACTGGCACATATCGTCAGCTGTTCCATCCCGAGCAGTTGATCACTGGCAAGGAGGATGCAGCTAATAACTACGCCCGTGGTCATTACACAATTGGAAAGGAAATTGTTGATCTAGTCTTGGACCGTATCCGCAAGTTGGCCGATCAATGCACGGGTCTTCAGGGATTCCTCATCTTCCATTCCTTTGGAGGAGGCACTGGCTCTGGTTTCACGTCTCTGTTGATGGAGAGGCTGTCCGTTGACTATGGCAAGAAGAGTAAATTGGAATTCGCCATCTACCCAGCTCCACAGGTTTGTCAAGTTTCCTTTGTCGATTTCGAGTAGTAAGGCGCGGGTGGAAGAGTGTCGCTTATCATAAGTTTCTTTTCTTTAGGTGTCCACTGCTGTTGTTGAACCGTACAATTCCATCCTCACCACCCACACCACCCTCGAACATTCCGACTGTGCATTTATGGTTGACAACGAAGCCATCTACGATATTTGCCGACGCAACCTTGACATCGAGCGACCCACTTACACCAACCTGAACAGGCTCATTGGCCAGATCGTCTCATCCATCACAGCATCCCTCCGTTTCGATGGCGCCCTCAATGTGGATCTCACTGAATTCCAGACCAACTTGGTTCCTTACCCACGTATCCACTTCCCTCTCGTTACCTATGCCCCTGTCATTTCTGCAGAGAAGGCTTACCATGAGCAGCTGTCTGTTGCCGAGATCACCAATGCCTGTTTCGAGCCAGCCAACCAGATGGTGAAATGCGACCCCCGTCACGGAAAGTACATGGCCTGCTGTATGCTGTACCGTGGTGATGTCGTGCCAAAGGATGTCAATGCAGCCATTGCCACCATCAAGACCAAGCGCACCATCCAGTTCGTGGATTGGTGTCCCACTGGTTTCAAGGTTGGCATCAACTACCAGCCACCCACTGTGGTGCCAGGTGGAGACTTGGCCAAGGTTCAGCGTGCTGTGTGCATGTTGAGCAACACCACAGCCATCGCAGAGGCCTGGGCTCGCCTGGACCACAAGTTCGACTTGATGTATGCCAAGAGAGCCTTCGTGCACTGGTACGTCGGTGAGGGTATGGAGGAAGGTGAATTTTCAGAGGCCCGTGAAGATTTGGCTGCCCTGGAAAAGGACTACGAGGAGGTTGGCATGGACTCCGTGGAAGGAGAGGGCGAGGGAGCAGAGGAGTACTAAACTAGAGCATGTTATTTTTTATTGCCTAGTGGTCTCCAAAAGCTAAGCATTCCATGATGAGGAACCTTGTCCCAGGATTTGAATAAATTCCTGTGTCAGCATGAGCAGATTGTTTTATTTGTATTTACCCCATCCTGAATTTCCTCTTTCCTGGTCCAGCCATCCATTGAAGAAAGCGGTTTGCAGTCGTGGTGTCCCATTTCAGGAAGTTAAGGTTAGTCGAAGGTAAATTGTAAGTAACCTATAGAGGGTGGTAGTAACTGACCTATATGCAATTCAACGTGGTCTCCGAAGGTTTCATTGCACTTGAAAGTCTCTGTTGGTTATTTTATCCATCATAAGATTTGTGGTAATATTAGACTAATTCTACATGCATAATGGGACTACCTGATTTTAGACATACTTTTGGTTATCATCGCTTTTCTATCCTGTGTTTTCATGGTGATATTAATCCTCCTAAGTTTCATTTTCTGGTTAACCAGTAATGGTTAATTGCTTGACTGGTCTACTTGTTAAAAGTTATGCATTTTAGGATGTCGTGTGGGAGGGTTCCGCAGAATTCTAGGTTCCTCAACGGGTATCACACCGAAATTTTATATTGGTGCTTATTGTCTGCACTTACTGCTTCTCTTAGGTTGAGGGTTTACACTAATTTATTGAACCATCCGATTGAGATAGGTGATGCTTTGAAGTGGTCTGAATTCTCAATTCGCACTTGGGTAACCATGAGTTTAGGTTTCAGTTGTGCTGTGCAATTAATTTAGGATGATAGGTGCCTGGTGGAGCGCCTTGACTTGGCCAACAGAGTATCGGGGGAATAGACTGGATAAGGAGGCCACTGTAATTTAAGGGTAGTGAAAGAAGCATTGGACTTTGTGGCATGCCTAGATAATGTCCAAGTAGCTAACGAGTCTGGAAAGTGTGCCTTGATTTGGTTTGTTAGAATTGGAAACTACGGTAGAGGGTGTGAGATTCGTTCAATGTCTAGCTCTAGGGAATGGTGGATACATAAGTAATTCAAGCGGGTCAGTATACCATTGGTGTGGGTGCTTCAACTTTCCTTCTGCTGAAGAGGCTTAACCGAATTTAGAGGATTATAAAACTTCCAGTTCTCAGGGTTGATTTAAAGATTGATAATTTGGGGATGGTCTTATTCATGCTTTGTTGATAAATTTTTGCTAGTAACCTGTGGGTGGTAACTTCGTGGTGACATGAATGGGACTGTGATGGATGTTTTTTAAGAATAGGTACTCATACTGGGTAGTTCCAAGGGTAATATTTAGTAATGTCTATAAGAAATTTCAATGTTGTCCTGAAGGAAGTCATAGGTGAACATTTTCTATACTGGTTGTACCCTTTTGTTGAGGTAAACTACTATTCTATTGAATGTAGTTCTTGGTAATGAATATCTAAATGAGCAGATTTTAACGATTCTTTGAATTTTTCAAATAGAACTGATTATTAAGATGATTGGAAGTGGCAGCATTTATTCTGTGGAGTCATTACTCAAGTCACCTGAATTATTATTCTCATTGTACTTTTTCTTTTGCGTCCATCTTACTTCTCTAAAATCAAACCTTCATCTTCCTGTTCCCGATGAGCAGCTTTCCTGAGAATCACAATTCCTTCCCTATTGTTATTGGATCTCATTATAGAGCTATCCTCCATTCTCAAACATTCCTCTTGGTGACATGGTTTCCATGGTCTCATTCCTTTGTCTCACTCGTTCTGTTCTACTTCCCGGTTATTCATCTGGTATTTTCTCCTGCAGTGTCGTAATTATTGGGCTAAATAATTTTGAACTAGTTCTGTTGTGCATTCAATTGCAGGCTTTGGTATGTGTGTGCAGTGATTAGGTTGATGTGCTATGGAAATTAATGTTAATTAGTTCTGTTATCTTGAATGCGTGGGAGATTCATCCATTGAGGTGTAGCTAGGTTACACTAATTATATCTTCCCTTGTCACTCCCATGCAAATGGTGGGTAAAAGAGTGTTGAAATTAAGGAGGTAGTAAGTAAGAAGCTAAGGAAGTTAGACAAAGGTCTCAGCAAGTCATTCCTGTGGGATTGTTAATCCTTTGGTGTGGGTGCATTTGTCGTTTCCTTCTGAAGTAAAGATTTGGTGGTTGCTGATTCTTCAGCCAGCACATCATCGTATTGTACAACGTCTGGCTTAATAGTTGTGTCCTGTGAAGGTACAGAGGTTGATTTGAGAATTTGCTTCTGGCTCTCTGGGATGGAAAATTGAACGTTATCTTATTTCCATTCTTGGTTGCAGAAATATTGTTGGGCCAGTAACTTAAGTGGCTAGATCATAAGGCTGGGACTGCATTCATATGTTCTTAAGGAAGTTGCTCATACTGAGTAGTTGGGAATTCCTCTGTATTGACCTTGAGGAACACCTTGTTGAGCATGAAATTTTTTCAGATATTGTTGATATTATCAATTATTCAACTTTTTATTTGGAGTAATGAATATGTAGTTTTAGCTGATCTTGGTGATTCACTAGCTTTCTGAGAGAAATAGTGGTGGGAAAATGTGGGGGAATGGCATTGTCGCCTTAGTGGGGTCATAACCTCGGACGACCTAGTTTATTATCCTAACTGTACTTGTTCTTTCATGTGTGTCTTATTCCCCCATTAGTATCTTCTAACTTAATTTTTTGCTGTATGATTTCTAATAGTGATGAGCTTTTCTATTTTGATGACCACAGTTCCTTAATAATTATCACTTGATCTCTTGAATATTGATAAGTCTTTCTTCATTCCTAAACATTCCACACCTGGTAATACTGTTTCTGTGGTCTAACTATTGTCTCACTCATTCAGCTCTACTTCCCATTAATTCATTGGGCATTTTCTCCCATAGCCTCTGTTAACTTTGGCCACATCAGTTTTAGGGAAGTTAGGTAGATGCTCTTGTAAACCTTGTGTTCCGTTGTTCTATTCATATGATTCAGTTTTCAATCCCATTCAACTTTGTACCTCTTCAACTCTTCCATCTCTTGCAAACATTTGGCTGAAATGCCCAAAATCATATACTTCATCATTTAACATAATTGTATGATATATAGGTACATTCTTATCACTCCCCATATGAGCAACTACTGCCTTTTGCCCTGTCAATTGACACATCCTCAAATATTTCTTTTTGTGTGGGAGTTATCTAGGAGCCCTTGTATTTCCTTTTGGCTCCCAATGGGAATGTAAATGGGTGAGACCCCTCAATCATCAAAGTCTTACAATATGAAAGTTGAACCCTAACAAATATGTATCTACAGGATCTAGCCCATTGAGGTGGGTGTTATCCCTTGCTTGAATTGGAAAAATAACCTTCCAAACAGCCTCAATAATCATCCCCTATATTCTGCCAGGTCGTGTTTGCATTGTAAGATTATTGCAGTGAAGGTTGGTCAGTGTTTTTGGTAAAATTTTGTTGGCTAGTGATACGAAATTTTCATTTCTACATTCATGGGTGAAATAATATGGAGCCAATCCATACTAATTGTAAATGGCTCGACTTCATTGCTCTACCATATTAGAATAAAATTGTGCTTTCAGAGTTGATAGTCTTAAATTTCGACAGTTCGAGACGATTTCCAAGAAAACATTTGTAATGCAATTCATCATTGCAATTGTAATGCATAATTTGCAATTCACTCTGTTATTTATTTGTACAATGTGTTTCTATGCTTAAAGCATCATCATTGGGTACAAAGAATTAGTGTTACAGAGGACTGCAATGCATAAATTGGGAAGGTAGGGAGTGGGATGGAGGGCAGGGTGGGGGTTGGAAAGATTTAGGTCAAGGTTTAAGGGCAGGAGAGAGAGTGTAGGGGAATGACTTTGAAATGCAATGTCATTCATTGGTGTGGCTCTTCTCTTCCTTCTGCGGACAGTATCCCACTGTTCTATTGCATCCAGATGCTGTCCTTGCCTTCCAACCCTAGAACAGGGGGTGAAACCACATTGTTGGCCTTCAGTGATGAGATGTTTGGAGATAACACATTTATTGTCCTTGTTTACAAAGCATCTCTTGTTCTTCTGCCCACATCTTCAAGAAGTTTCTACCTGTTTGGCCCACTGAGTCACATTGAATGCCACATGCCCTGATCACGAGGGTTGATTTTGTCTAGAGCCGTGATGATTGTTTTTCAGTGCAGCTGGGCTGTTAAGGATTTTCAGGATAATTGGAATAAACTTTCATATTTTTTGTGCTATTTTTCTATCTAGGTGCAGAACATTTTGGATGTTTGCTAGCATTAGAGGTAAAATTTTTCTTTGCTGCAGTCGTTCCTATGGCAATGAAATAACATGATGTTATTCATGGTTAATACTATAGTTTAATGTGCCTAATGAAGGAATTATTTTTTCTTCATTTTGAATTGAATTGCAAAATTGTTGATTTAAAATTATCTAGTTAAAAATTACAACCTTGTATAAGATGTAGAAATATCTACTAATTTTAAACCCACCATTCAGGGATTTAATTTTCTCCATTGGAGGGCTTATTACTGGACTCCCCTAATAACACAAATGAGTCTCACCAATAACTCTCACCAATTAATTATTCCTATTATTCAAGTTTTATTGGTGTCTCCTTGAAATTGATGAGATGGTCTTGTTCTATCTGCTGCTAATTATGACGCCTGATGTTTACCCAAGCTGGATTGTTTGGAAAAATGGAATTATTCTGTATTTAAATTCTTTCACAATGAATGTAACTCTATGCCTGCTGTATTTGTCCCAGTATAACCTCTCTAGAGTATTAGTATTCTTGACTAGGACCAGAAAGATGCCAGTCTGGTAAACAATGCAAAGCCAAATTTTGTTGACGGTGCTTGGCATTTTGGAACAATTTTTTCTTCTGATGCCTGAAGGCAACAGTCTACGGATTCACTGGGTGGAATGTGTTCATGATGAGGGCAAAAGCAACGCTGCATGGTTTGATTTTACTTATATTTAAAAGAAACATTTCCTCAAAACACACATTACACAATCATTTTCAGGTCTTTGCCATATTTGGAAACTATGAACTCTAATGTTTTCAATCCTGCATGAAAATAGATTTGCAATATTTAACAAAAAGTGGTATGTGAACAACTTTTGGGATAGGTAATAACATGAGCTAAAGTAGGATTTATTCTCCCCCAACACCCATGACATATATGTATTCAGTGCATATTTCACCGTCTCACCCTAGCTTTCCTCCCTTCCTGGGGGATTGTGTGAACCGCTCGAGATATTCTAGATCACGTGGCAAAGGAGTAACATGATACAACAAAAGACGATTAGAGAATTTGGTAAGTTTTATTTACTCAGATGTCTTCGGATCCGTACGAGGAAGGTATGATTAAAGAATTAGAGCGCGTGCAAAGGAGGTCTGCTAGGTTTGTTAAAGGCCGTTATGATAATTGTATAAGTGTTACGAGCTTAATAGGAGAACTAGGATGGGAATTACTATCAGAACGCAGGTTAAAATTTAGGTGAAACCTTTTAAGTGAATTCGAAACAGAGTTGTTCACAGATGACGTTAGATATATATTGAGAACCCCTGCGTATTATGCTAGGTTTGATCATACTAACAAGAGTAGAGAGATAGATTGTCTTACCGATAGATTTAAAATGTCATTTTTCCCTCATACTATAAGAGAGAACAACAGGCAGCGTAGCAAAGGGATAGGTAGGTGAAATATAGTTAGAGTAGTCTGTAGTGTATGATGCATGTAATAACAACCAATAATCCCTTCCTTATTATGTAGACACTAACCATCTAGCTCCATGTGACCATGTTATCTAGCATGTCTCCATTAAATATCCTAGTTGCATGTCAATAGTGCATGTTTGGTGATCTTCACCCCCTGCCACACACCCTCGTGGTGGCTCGCAGGGTATCACGTAGATATAGATGTCTTACACATTTGATTTGTGTCACTAATTGGAATATAAAAATACATGAAGAATATTACCATGAGTAAAACTCAACCTTTGTGACTGTACCACATGACTCCTTAGTTCCATGCTTGCGATTATCATGAGCGCTTCTACCACAATGCTCCTGGATTCCCTTTCTCAGGATCCAACTCCTGCCATCTTCACTTCCAACATTCCCACCTGCTCCCTTCCACTAATTACCCTTCATACATTCCTATTATCACCTCATTCCCAAAGCCACTACATATTGTACCATGTAGCTATGAATACCTGAATGATTTTGTACTTGAAAAAGACCCCATGAGTTGAAACTAGTTATTTTTAAATTGAAACTTCTGTCAGAAATTATCTCATGTACTTTTCTTCTCCGCGGTTGCTCAGAAATTGGTGTCAAATTCAAAATTCCATTGCGGATGGAAATGGGAAAGCCCCCTCAACTATCAAAGTCCTTAAAAAAATGAAAATTGATCACAGAAAATTGAATGTCAGCCAATCTACAGATCTTAGCCCACTAGGGTGAGTCTCCCAAATTCCTTTTGTAAAGGCACCAGAAAGAATGCTAATGAGCTGGGTTGCTACTGACCTGGAGATTATAAAATACTAGGTTTTCCTAGCCAAAGTTTAAAAATTCTAGGTGGACACATCTAGTCTTTGGTGTGTAATTTAGCGAAGGAACACAAGCAGGACCACTACACCTAAGTACATGTACAATGGGACGAAAGTTGCAAAACATTTGAGGTTCCATTTCTATCACTCTGTGGGAAAATCAGCTCCCATTCTGATGGTATATATTATTCTTTGGCCTGATCTATTGGATTTCAAACAGTGAGGTGATGGACTTAACGTTCATGTCCGAATAGGATCACTGGATGCTTGCCTACTATTCTTCTTCTTTCTAAAATCCCCTTCTATTGTTAGGCATCGGGGTCTCTCAGCCACTTTCTAAATTCAGTCCTGTTCCGAGCAAGACGCTTTCTCTTCATTCATGCTTTTTCCGTTCCTGGCAGCCAATCTCTCCACATATTCTTCCCATTCCAGCCTTGGTCGTCCTCTTCCTCGTCTTCCTTCCAATCTTGCTTCCATCAACACTCTTGGCTTCCTTTCCTCATTCATCTAAACCACATATCCATAACATCCTAAAGTTTTTCTTTCCATCGACTCTACTATCCCCTGCCACACACCCTCATGGTGGCTCGCAGGGTATAACGTAGATGTACTATCAGGTCTTGTTGGAATTGAGCTTTGCAGTATTTCTCACTCGATCTCTATTGCCATTTCTTTCACTCTGGGACAATCGTCTTCGAGGGCAAATTTATAATGTTTTATATTTTGTAAACTGTGTAATCTTTCTTGTGTATGAAATGTCCTATACACTTTCCAGTATTATTACTGTGCACTGCCTCTCTTAGATGAAATAAATATCCATCTATCATTATGATGGCATATTATTCTTGGGTCACATCTATGGGAATTCAGACACATTGAGGTGATGAACTCAGAGTGCATGTCAGAAATGGATGACTGGTTGCTTGCCTATTCTACTTCTTTCTCAAATCCCCTTTAGCTGTTGGGTGCTGGGGTCCCTCCATGTATTTCTGTGTATTTAACCAATTGACTTAGTATTTTGTGAGTGATTTCCTCTCCCTGGATTATGATTTATTTTATCAAAAATTTTATAATGAATGTTATATTTTATCTCCAAGGAATATTGTAATTAGGAAGAAATTTTTTCATGTCCTCGTGAGGAGGTAAAATTTTCTGCAGACCCAGAAAACGGATTAAAGGCTTTGTATCGACCAGTTTATAATAAGTCGTTTCAACAGTTGCAAAAATGTAAACTTTTACAACAATTGTTCAATTATCATCATTAATACAAAATCATATTTTATTGAGTTTTGAATATAATATTAAAATTATCCCAAATTTTAAAAGCAAACTTCCATTTTTTCTTGTGAATTTATTTTACGATTGTGTACCAAGTGGTCTTGCAGAAATCTTTTGCTGAATTCCTTTGTCAAAATCTGTAAACTAAATTCTCATAATTATACTTCAATTGAAAGTGACCCTCGTCATCTATCATTATTTTTACCATTTTGATGCATTACATCGTGATCTGTTAGGTGTGAGTTCCAGTAGTATCGATAAAAACTATTTTTAATAATTTGTTTATGATAACTTTCTCATACCTCTTAATAGTTTTTTGGGTTGATAATCCTTGAAGCATTCAGGTATATGATGAACAATTTGATGCTGTTCACACTCAGCCGACATTCTGTCTTCTTTCCCTGATTTACACACTTCACAGGCACGGAATGGGTTCTTTTTCACCTTATTTGATGGCATACAGATTGGTAAGTAGGCCTAGTTGGTAGCTACAAATCTTTTAGATGGTGGGCCTTGTGTTGAAGGCCTTTGCCTCTTATACTCCGGCAGGGTTACTTCCTCCAGAATTTTATCCTCCATATTCTCTCTATAAATATGATATTTCATCATATTTATAGAGATTCCTCAAATGGCTCTATTTTGCCATTTGATTTTTTATACCAAAGATATTAGTTATGAAGCATCATGTCCAAGGCTGGACATGATGCTTCATAACTTTTTAACTTGTGAGAAAAACTGTTTGACAGCCTGTTGCACTGCGGCACATCATTGGAGAAGAAGCTAATTGCTGATCTTGTCTATGCACAGTAATCATTTGCCTTTTATAATAAATGATTACTTCAGGTTAGATGACTGTTTACTTTGTTTTTCTAACAGGAAACTTGCTGGTGTCAGTGATTTCGATTTCCTCATGGTGAGCTGGTCTTCCTTTTTGTCCCTCCAAGTGACTGCTGCTATCCCATAGTAGAACATTAACTTGGCTTCACCTTTCTTCGCCGTCATTCACCGGAGATTTTTTGGCACATTCTTTCAATTTAGGTAAACAGTCCCCACTGCATTTGTCTATTTTAAGTTTACAACTGTAAACTGTACATTTGGATTTTGGTCATTTTTACAATTGTCTACGGCTACAATGGCATACAATTGGAATGCATGCTTGACCAATTGAAAGGCGTACAGTTGCAAAGTTTACAATGATACCACACAATTGGATTAAGGCAATTTGAGCAATAGTTTTTCCTAGTCATAATACCTACATGGAAAATAGATATCTAAAAAGATGTACATTATCCAAAAAAATAGCATCTTCATCCTCAGCAGTAAGTCAATCTACAAAGGCAGTGAGGATAAGGTAATGAAACAAATATATGTAAGAATGGTAATACCGCTAATCCCATGCAAATGAAAGGTAGGTTGAATGAAAGAAAAGAGTAACCGTTTGAATAATTTAAATGAACATTACTCCCCCTCCTATCACTCAATGGATTACAAGCATGTTTAGGCTGTTAGGATAAATTTAGGTATGTAATAGGAAATAACTATAAAAGTGGACATTATTTGGTTTTATCTAATACGAACAATTTTAAAATCATAGAACTAAATCTTAAACTAAAAAGTCTATGGATATGTCAATGCAGTTCTACCATATTTGTACTGGGGAGTTTGGAAACTTGCTCGATACTGTAGGATGGAGGCAGGGGCGATCCCAGGGGGGGGGATATGGGAATAGGGATACATCCCCCCCCAAAAATTTATGGTTTTACAAAACAATTTTGACAACTAGATGTAGTTATCAAATACAACATTGAACACTCCAATCTTTGAGGTACTCTCCCCCCCCAAATGAATTCCTGGGATCGCCCCTTGATGGAGGGCTGCAGCAAGCAATCTTAGGATTGAACGACTTTTCATTGATCGCTCAATCCTAGGATTAGTTGACTGCAGCCCTCCACCTTTCCTAATCTGATGCTAGTTACTTTCTTACTTACCTCCTGGTATCTCTTCCTGTGCACTTTTCTCTTTCTTTGGTCCATGAACTTATTCCTTGGTCCTCCTCTGCAGGCTTTTCCTTCTGTTTTGCCTTCAGTTATTTTCTTCACAAATCCATTGTGTCTCAGGGTTGTTCCACTCCATCTTGTTCTTCTTTTCTGTATGGTGTTTCTTATGATCCTTTCCTCTTCTACTCTTCTGTGCACTTCATCATTTCTCATTTTGTCGGTTCCTTATCCTCAACTTACTTGTCAAGCACCAGGGTTTGAAGGCTTCTATTCTTTTCTGGTCAATTTTTCCAATGATCCAAGCTACCAATCCATAGAGTGCTATGCTCCACACAAATGTTTTCACATACTGTTTCCTGGTTTGTAGTCCTATCTTCTTTGAGCATAGGAGTTGTCTTTTCCCCATGAACGCCTTCTTAGCTTGGGCTATTCTCATCTTGATGTCCGTTGTACTTCTTCTGTCCCAGGTGATCATGCTTCTGAGATAGGTGAAGGAATCCACTTGCTCTAATTTCTCTCCTCTCAGGGTGACTTCTACATTCAGCCTCTTTCTTCCATATACTAGGATTTTAGTATTCATCTTGGTTATTTTCATGTCGTATCCTTGTAGAACTTGGTCTATGACGTTTAGTGACTTTTGAAGATCATCGCAATTTCCGGCTATGATTGCGATATCATCTGCAAAGCGGAGCAAGTTTATTTCTTCTATGTTTATCTTTATTCCGCTCAGTCCAGCTTCTTGTGCTTCTTGTATGGCCTCCTCCAAGTAAATATGTAACAGAGCTGGTGAGAGGTTGCATCCTTGTCTTACTCCTTTATTATTTTAGCTTCTATCTGACTTCCATCTCTCATTTGTATTGTGACGACTTGCTTGCACATTGTAGATATTTCTTCTGTTGTCGAAATCCATTACAATTTTTTCGAGCAGTCTGAGCGTCTTGTTTCTCTCAACATTGTTGAAGGCTTTCTCCAAGTCCACGAATGTGGCATACAATGGTTTGTTCACATGTATTGCTTTCTCCACGATTTCTCTCAGGCAGAGTAAGGCTTCCCTGGTATCCCTGTTCTTACTAAAACCCAACTGGTTTTCTTCAAGTTTTCTTTCCATTCTTCAGCTTATTATTGGTGTGAGTATTTTTGACTCATGTGACACCAGACTCAAGGTTTGGTGTTCCTCACATCTCTCAGTACTTGTCTTCTTCAGTATTGCAATCATTACACTTCTTTGAAAATCCTCTGGAAGTGTTTCACTTTGGTGGCTGATTCTGATTATGTCATATAGGTTATCCTTGCCTTTACTCCCGAGCGCTGTGATGATTTCTCCATTGATGTTGTCTTCTCCAGGTGTTTTGTATTTCTTGAGGTCTTCTATTGCTTTATCAAATTCACCCCTCAGTATGAGTGGGCCCCAATCTTCCTCATCAACCCCGCTCCCGTCCTTCATTACGTTTTCTTCCAGTGGCATCAGCCCTTGGTAGAGTTCTTCGACATATTGCTTCCATCGATTGAACAACTAATGATCATTAATGGAGGGAAGTCGTAATACTGAAAAATATCCAAAGTAATAGAGACAGAAATAGGGTGTTGCTGATAAAGATAAATACCTAGGTGCTACCCTAACTTAAGTCCTATTGAGTGAATAAAATATTCAAACCATTAGCTACACTATATTACGGACATACAGTTCTATGTTGTGGTGAACTGATAAATCCTCAGATAAAAAGTGAGATAGATACAAATTAACACAGATGTGATGTCATCTCCAGCTGGGGAACTTGCAAGGTTTTTTAACGCAATTTTGACTCATGCCTCATTGATACAAAAAAATTTTCGAATATATACTTTACATTCATTGAGTGATCAATATTAATTTAACCGCAGTGAATTGAAAAGATGATAGCGTTTCAAATGCTGCCTTTTGCGCGCCATTTTGGAATTTTGCGCGTGACGTCACAGCAGCCGCGTACCATCAGAGCCACCTCGAATAGGTGGCTCTGGTATCATACGAGGTACCGGCGAATAGTTCGTTCTTTTACCTTTAACCCCTTGAACACTACTATAAAAATATTCTTTTATCCTTCCTCACGGACTATTAAAATATTTCCATCATCCTTGTCCTTTAACCTCGTGTTAGTTCGTCGTAATTTTGCATCTGAGTTTCACAAAGTATGTCTGTATTATGGTGTGCACCATTTACTAATAGTTAAAGCGGCATCAAGTTGGCACACGATAAGGAATCGAGAAAACACACCACCATACGGTATGAAAGCCCGGCATTTGCATAGGTTATTCTACGTCCACGTAAAGAGGAATAATAACTGCATTAACATACCGAAGGTAAATGGGCTGGCATAATTAGGTCACCTAGTGATTAGCCTCAGAAACCAAGTATTCAGGAGGGACCTTCACTAATGGTAGTATTTGCAACACACGGTAAAGTAGCCGGGCATTTGCACTTACCTTCTTAATGTCATTCGACAGAAATGAAGTATTTCTGCTGGCACGTCGTTTGCCAATAGGCTCCGATTCCTAGTACTCTAGAAGTCAAGTGAAATAATTAATTATTTCCAGCGGAACCACAACTTTCAGGTAGTATTTCCATCACACGATATAGAAGTCAGGCATTTGAACTAATTTTATTTATGGCAGTATATAAACTGACACTATATTTACTGTAATCCGAAATGTCAATACCCTGGGATTCCTAGTTCACCAGTGATTTTGCTTCAAAGTTCGACATTGCACTGCGGAATCAGGTTTCGCCCGTAATGGGACCTCAATAAAGTATTTCCATCACACGGTATGGAAGTCGGGAATTTGCACCGGGTATTCGCACTAACTTTCTTCAACTCATTCGACAGAAAATGAGTATTTCTACTATCTTGTCGATTGACAATAGGCTGTGATACTTAGTTAACTAGGAATCAAGTGTCAAATAAAACTAATTTCTAACCGAACAGCGAACTACAGGTTGTATTTCCATCACACGATGTAGAAGTCGGGCATTTGCACTATATTTCTTTATGGCAATATGTGAATTGACACTATATCTACTGTAATTCAAAATGTCAATACCCTAGGATACCTAGTTCACAAGTAACTTGTTCTCAAAGTCAGATATTGCACGGCGGAATCAGGTTTTGCCGGCATAGCGACCTCAACGAAGTATTTCCATCACACGGTATGGAAGCCGCGCATTTGCACTGTTTCTCAACGTCAATGTGTAGCATAAACGTAGTAGTATAAGCACACCTAATTTCATAGGGCCGTGATACCTTGTTTTTAGCCTCAGAATAAGAAATTTCCGGCCGGAACCCGACTGAACCGTAGTATTTCCAACACACGGTAAAGAAGCCGGGCATTTGCACTTACCCTCTTAATGTCATTCGACAGAAATGAAGTATTTCCACTGGCACGCAGTTTGCCAATAGGCTCCGATACCTAACACTATAAATCAAGTGGCAAAAATTACTTATTTCCAGCGGAGCCCCAACTTTCAGGTAGTATTTCCATCACACGATATAGAAGTCGGGAATTTGCGCTATTTATCTTTATGGCAGCATATAAACTGACACTATATTTACTGCAATCCGAAATGTCAATACCCTGGGATTCCTAGTTCACCAGTAATTTTGCCTCAAAGTGCGACATTGCACTGCGGAATCAGGTTTCGCCCGCATTGGGACCTCAATGTATTTCCTTCACATGGTATGGAAGCCGCTCATTTTCAGTATGTTTCTGTACGTCAATGCATAGCATAGAGGTATTACAATAAGCATGCCGAATTTCAATGGGAAATGATACCTAGTTCACCAAGATTTTACTCTCAGAATGAGAAATTTCCTGCCGGAACCCGACCGAACCGTAGTATTTCCAACACATGGTAAAGTAGCCGGGAATTTGCACTTACTATTTTTAATGCATTCGACAGAGAAGAAATATTTCTACAGGAATGTCGATTTATAATAGACTGTGATACCTAGTTTACTAGAAATCAATTGTCAAAAATTGTTTTTCTCCAGCGGAACTCCGACTTCCAGGTAGTATTATCATCACACGGTATAGAAGTTGGGCATTTACAAAATATTTATTTATAGCAGCATATGTATTGACACTATATCTATAGTAGCCCGACATGTTAATACCCTACGATACCTAGTTCACTAGTAATTTTAACTCAAAGTCAGATATTGTACCGCGGAACCATGTTTCGCCGGCATGGCGACATCAATGAAGTATTTCCATCACACGGTATGGAAGTCGGAAATTTGCAATTTGTTTCTCAACGTCAATGTATAGCATAAAGGTAGTACTACAAGCACACCGAATTTCAATGGGCCATGATACCTAGTTCACCTAAATTTTAGCCTCAGAATCTGAAATTTCCGGCCGGAACCCGACTGAACCGTAGTATTTCCAACACACGGTAAAGAAGCCGATCATTTGGACTTATTGTCATCTTCATACTCTTATGTCATCCTACAGAGAAGTATTTCAACAGGCATGTAGATTTATAATAGACTCTGATATCTGTGCTGGTAGGGTGCTTATACTTCTACGTTTATGCTATACATTGACGTTGAGAAACATAGTGCAAATGCGCGTCTTCCATACCGTGTGAAGGAAATACTGTTATTCGGTATGTTTACGGTACTACTAATTTTCTATACGTTGACATAGGAAAACAGTGCAAATGCCCGGCTTTCTATTCATTTGACGGATAATCTTCCCGCATTACGCTGTCCAAACGGAACAGCACCACTTTGCGGTTGAATTGCTATAGATCTTGGTATCCGGATCAGTTGCCATTTCTTATGGTAGTACTTCTATTTATTATAAATAATTTTCTTTATAGAAAGTCGGTGCAAATGATCGATTTTTTCCCAAGTGATGGATTTTCCCATCAATGTCTTCGCTTCGCCTACTTTTAATCATATATATTTCAATACATTTCTATGATAGTTATACTTTTCTCAATCCCTCTCACATCGATTTTCAATACATAATATTTTTCTGAACGAATTTTTAGAATTTTCTCTCTAACCCTTTGCATCAACTCTCCCTGTAATTGGCACCCAATCGCCATTCTCCGGTTTCCTTACCGTGTGCTGTTAACGTGTTCCAACTTCCTTGGCGTAATAGCTTAACGATTCTAGGGGTTTCATCAGCTTGGAAGTTTGTACCGAGTCAGATAATCTGCTTGAAGTCGACGCTCTAGAGATGATGGAGTAATTTTAATGAGATGCGACAAGTTCACCTAGGCCGAAAAAACTGCTAAATCACTTTGTTAAGTGTTTTCTGTTATTTACCCGGAAAATGAATATGTTCATTCTTTGCTATTACTGTAGCAGTATTTCGACATTCTTTTCATTGATAGGCCCAGGTGTGATTTTTTCGAAAAGTTCAATTCTAAATCCTTAATGCCGTTTAATGAGGAAAGATTGCGTCGATAGTGCAATAAGACGTGTGCAGTCGCAAATATTGTAAAATGCATGCGCAGTGACGTGCGAAATATGCCCGGAACGTAAAGTAACGGCAGAAAATTGCTCGAGGCATCGCGAGATCTATAGGTCTCGCGAAATGGTCCAAGGTCATGCGGTCATGGAACATCTCGGGGATGTCCCGCCGGGACGTCCCTCGGGAGCGGACATATGACGTCCCAGGGACGTTGCGGGACCTCCCAGGGACGTCCATGGAGACTCAATTTTTTTCTTAAACTGGAAAGAGGTGTAAAAAAGTGTCAATACTTTCTCTCCCATATCCTCGGGTTTGCCAGAAATTTGTAACTCTGAAATGCGACATCTTCAAAACTTTACATTAAGACGTGTTCACTCGATGCATGTCCCTACGAGTAGGTTGATGGATAAATGAGTGAGCAAATGCTCCGCATTATAAAAGGGGCTATTTTATGGCCACGAGTGCATGCATTAGAGCAATTTTTGGCGTAAATACGTTGCAATTTCAATGGTGATTGTGGTTATGCAAGTGCTCGTGCGTGCGTGACAACGGCTTTACGCTCGCATAGCAATTTTTCACCGTGGTATTGTGGGTTAAGGCATTGAGGAATAACTCAAACGTAGCGCGGGATCAATACCCAACCGCGAAATTTTTTTTCGCTCAAATATGTTTCGGAAACAACGTAATATTCCCAAACCCGAGCATGTACAACAGAAACTACATCTTGTCTAACTTTCAAATTATTACCAGGATCTTCACCTGGCCCTTGAGTGAGAGTATGGCCAGCAGCCAATTTTGGGATTTTAGGCTTCAGCCGAATTGACACCTGAAGAGGTAGACGGCGAGTCATTGGTCGAATATTTTCACATTTTGAAATCCGAGGGTACTTTTTGGGGAATGGAGAGAGAGCTCCGATTGGACGTGAGTCTTTTTGAATAACGTTAACAATGGATTTATTACTATGATATAATTCTACCGGTTAGGGTAGGTTTTGCTGAGTGCCAGAGAATCTCCTCTCGGTTTTTTAAAGATTCAGGGGGATATCTCGCTCTATTTTATCCTTTTTCGCCTCAGCATACGATCTACCCTTCTTCATTCTGTCCACGAAT
This sequence comes from Ceriagrion tenellum, assembly GCA_963169105.1. Taxonomy (NCBI): domain Eukaryota; kingdom Metazoa; phylum Arthropoda; class Insecta; order Odonata; family Coenagrionidae; genus Ceriagrion; species Ceriagrion tenellum. The sequence goes on along the minus strand of OY720635.1, from coordinate 50,187,421 downwards.
CCTATCCTCTTTCTTCCTCTTCCCCGCTTGCCCAACTTCCTACCCTCTATCACACTTTTTAGCAACACATCCTCCTTATTGCATCCTTCAGCCATATACCCTGCCTTTCCCGGATTTCATTCAGAAGCTCCCTTTCCTCGCCCACCATCTCAAGCGCTTCCTCGTTAGTCTTCCTCTCCGTCCACCTCACCTTCTCCATCCTTCTCCACACCCACATATGAAATGCCTGCAGCCTATTCTCATCCTCCTTTCCACGTTTCTGACCCATAAAACGCTACGCTCCATATCAAGCTCACCAGCCTCTTCTTCACATCCTTACCCAATATCCCCGTCATCAGATCCCTTCTATTACTAAACTCTAACAATGGATAAAATTTAGTTTTTATTGCAAAGCAATAATTTACTAAGAATTTCCGAGCAATTACACTCGAATGCTGATATTTGATAATTAATTGCTCACTCGCCGCGAATAGTTTTCTGACCGGTGAGAAAGAGAATAACAGGTGCTAAGGGTATGAAGAAGCAGAGGTTTGTGAAGAGCTTCATTTAAAACGACGTATTTAATGTAAGCGAAACGTGGATCGTCGGGTCGCGCGCTGTTTTCCTGGGACAATCTACCTACGCGGTGGAAAACCCGGAAGACCTAAATCTTTGAAGACATACCAAAATGGTCGTAAGTTATGTTATCCACAGGAACAGTGTTGGTCAGATGCAAATCATCCGGTGATAGCTTTATTAAATGCGCTCATTTCGGAGGAATTTTTGGATTGATATGCTTTTACTATATCTTTCAAAATCATGCCCCATAACGCCGTGACCAAAAATGAAATTCTAATGGTTAGAAAACACATGATGTGGGAAAGAAAATACTGTGTTATTTTACCTATATTTGTAATGAACTTTGTATTGGATTAACTTTGTCTCCCCCGAGATCCACGTTTCGCTTGCTAAAAATGTTACAAAAATTAATGCAATGCAAAGTATGAAAGTGGAACGAAATTCACTAAATACAGTTGCAATTTTCTCGCGAACCCGGGTCTAGTAAATCGTTAAAATTTTCCCACATTTCACTCCCGCTTCAGAAAAATCGTGTCGTTAGCGGTCTCAACACGGGTTTTGTAATTTTACCTTGTAGGTAGGGTCCTGTGGATGAGCTCTAGGTAAATTATACGTTCAAAATTCATTCACAAAACCAGTCTCTACATTGTAATAAGCTGTGACAATGCCCATGACAAGTGATTTTAAATTAATTAATATGATTAGATTACGGTTCCGTTACTTTGGAAGCGGGATTTCCGACTTTGTAATAGGACATATAGCAGCGTAGATGTTTGCGTACATGCATCCAAAGAAAACTCCACAACTCGAGGCGTAGCGCTCCTGTCCTCAGTGTTGCTTCCCCGTTCACTCTGGCCGGAGTCTCCGAGAAAGACAACGCTGCGGGGCTGCAGCTGGCTGCAGCTCAGGCCTTCTCTCTCGGTGGTCACGGCTGCGGGGCTGCGGCGTCCGAACGGCAGACGTGACGTCAGACCCGTACGGTCTGACCACGCCCCCTTTTTCGCCCGTCTTTTCGCGCCGTTGGTATTCCGACAATTTTGAGAAATTATATCTCGGGAACTAAGCATTACTTTGACCTCGCGTTTTTTGCGTTGGAAAAGATTCATCGTCCTCTATTACCTTAATTTTTTCAAAGAATCGGCCAGTTCTCCATTGAGGCCAAAATGAGAAAGATTTAATCAGCGAACTGAACAAAATACTATGCTATAACACAAGTTGTCACTTCTAACACATACTCATGACGAGTGAAAAAAAGAGCGATACATTAAAGCACTAGAATATATTCGAATTAATCTTTCTCCGACTTATTCCCATAAAGTCGTACATCCCTGTAATTTTATTAGTTCAAAATCGTTCTTACTGCAAGTTAAAATAAAATTTGAACTTGCAGGAAATGCGCGTCTATTCTTCGCTTAGGAGCTAATATGCTCACATACTTGGAGGGCTAAACAAAATGAAAGTCAACTAATGTTCGAATTACATCGTCACAAGAATACCACAGAATTAGATTTAATTTTCTTAGTGACTAATGGAACCGTCCGGCAGACATTTGTCATTTAACAGCGTGCTTAGAGAATGTAGGGAAGAAAATTACCTCACAAAATTATCTCTTCCACGTTATGATGTGTTGACTCCATGCGAAAATTTCGATTTGCTGGGAAGTAGCGCCCAGTCGATTCCTCTTTCACAGAAAACCCATTCGTGCATTCGTCGCTGTTAATCTTTATGTACCCACATGAAGCATCACAAAGAATGAGTTTCATGAAATTGCATTTCTACTGCCCCACAGCACGTCCTCTGTTGCGCTTGGCGATTCAAAGTATTCAAAAGAAATAGAGCCGTTTCTTTCAAAATTATACGGTAATGAAAATCTGCTGCCCCGTGCTTAACAAAACTTTTCCGGCGACGTTGAGATTAATGACTACCATATGTCTTACTCTATGCTTTGGGAAAAAATCTCAAATTTATTCAGATAGCAATATTAGCTGTAATCAAGGAAGAGATAGACTTTGGTCTTAGATCTGGCGTGAGAAATAGCATGACACTTCTACATTTTATTTTCCCCTACATACAATTAACCTTGCATTACTTAAATGATCTACACAAATCCCCCTCAGCTCGTAACTTGGTGCCAATGATTTCACTCCGCTCTTTCAGTTTCCCACCAACAACTCTCCTCCTTTAACTCTTCCAGCCGGTCCCGTATCCAGATAATGAAGGTTAATATAAACTCTAACCTACCGTTGGGAATGGTTTTCCCTCCGTGTTATATCCGGACTTATATTAAATAATTGATTCTTAACCTTTGTTATATTCATTAATATGCTATTTGTACGTATAACAATTTTTAATCTTTTGACAAAACTTTGAGCAAACTAGACATACATTGTATTTGAAATTGTAATTGTTTTAGTGTTTAAAAATTGCAATTGTATTTCCATTTTAACAATTGTATTTTAATTTTTATGATTGTCAATTGGCTCCACATTATTCCCATTATGATTCAATTATGATTCCCATTATTAAAATTGAATTTCAATTCTTACAATTGTATTTCAATTTTAAAATTGTCAATTGGCTTCTCACAATTGTAATGTTTCAATAGAGTTGTCTGTTCTTCAATCAACTTCTGAAGGAGTGGCGTGTACCAGTTATACCTTACTTCTACTTCCGGTACCTAACGTATACCGGAAGTAGAAGTAAGGCTTCTTTATCTGTAGCACCATTGACTCACAAGAAGGAACTTAATTTGTCACGACTAGTTTCTTACCGGTGTGAATTGCAAACTGCATTCAATATCACGAGGAGCTCTCTCAAATTTCATGCCAAATCGTGCTCCCTTGTTAGGATTGTATTGATTGAAACTTCAGTCTCTCTCACAAAGCTTCATTATGCTTTCATCTCCGGCAAGATTTTGTGGTGGAATATATATGGACTGAAATTCTTTGTTCACGTTATGGACGATGGGAAAAATCTTTCTTAGACTATTACTTTCATTAGGATTTGAATTATCAGTAAAGTTCAAATACTTGGTTAGCAAAATAAAACATCTGTATTGCATTACTTTACCGAAGAATGGAGTTTCAGTGACCACTCCCGGAGTCTGATATTTCTAAATTTCATTTTACTTCACCTGTGCCATCAAAACACTCACCGCAAAATAGACCTAAATTTCTTCAGATGTTGAGAACCATTCCTCTGTCAAACTACTTCTGTGTCTCGTATTTGCTTTATAGTAACTCTGCAAATCGGTTAGTCTTCTTGCAGATCGATACCCAAAAATAAGGTTTCACAAAAGCGTAAAAATATCATGCTGATTAGCATTATCAGGTAGATTTCGAAGCACTGCCTTACGCATTTATGCCTGGTACACAAAAAATAACTAAGTTTTTACTTTGTCATTGCTGGTACTCCACTTCAAGATGGCAACTTTTTCCCGTTTCTCGAGCAGTTAATATTCCACTACGTCTTCACTTTCATCTTCGCGATTTGTATCCCTTCGAACGCTGTCATTCATGCCACCCAGTTCATCGGATGAATCTTCCTCTGCACTGCTCCTCAACAGATGGAACTACTGCTTTACACTGTGATAATTTATGATGAGGCGTAATGAAAAGGAAAATGATAAGGAAATAATTGCTTATCGTGAATCTGATGATGTCATATCATTCGGTACATCCCCTATCTCGGAAAACAAGTGTCTCGTATTTAAACATTATTCCAGAGGAAATTAATCTAATTGGAAAAATCTACGATAAGCAGTGTGCGAAGAAAGATACCATCTCTAAGAGGATTTGCTAAGGAGTACCCACCTTTATCTTACCTACCAAGTTTACCCAGCTCTTGTGCCACAGCACAAGTGGTAGGTAAACAGCGCATCCTTCGGCAGTGATAGCATGCGGATAGAAGTGATTGCGAAGGAGACAAACCATCTGCGTACAAAAAGCAGAGACGGTTGGTATTCTAGAATAAACTACTGACTTACCTAGAGATGATTCAGAATGAAGTGTAATGGAAATCAAAATTGACAACTAAGTAATATCTTCTCATGGATAGTCGTTCACAGCAAGATGTTCTCAGATCATTGGGTAGGTCTGACTGCTCGAAAAGAAAGTCGTCTTAAATGAGCATGCTTACTATCCTCAGGCGAAACGAATACAGTAGCGAACAAATCAACGATAAGCAATGTTAGCAGGAAGCACTTCAGAGACGATCACACTCATAATGGCTAACCTAGCAAGCACAAGGAGAAGCGTATCTCCCCTATCCCCGACGTGGTTCCATAAATAACATGGATGCCGTTTCCCGGCAGAGGAAAGCATATCCCCAGAAATCTACATCTAAAAAATACTGTGCAAGCCACCACTAGGGTGTATGGCACGGGGTGATTCCACACCAGGCATGAAGCCCTGATCCCAGCTGAAATCCGAACCGCGCACGTTCCCCCAGAATGCCAGGCGCAGGCCAAAAACACTCAGGACAACACTACGACGGAGATTTCGAAACTAATAGAAGAAAGAAAAAATACAAGAACCCTATGGGAACGAAGGAGAGGCAATCCTTTACAAGAAGCTAAGGAACCACGTCAGTAGAGAATGCAAAAAGGATAGGGAGGATAGGATCGAAAGCTGCTGCGAGGAAGTCAACGAGAAAATGAAGATGGGAAACACCGAAACAGCATAAAAGCTAGTGAAGTAACACTTCGGAAAGAGGAAAACGAGAAGCAACTACATCAAAGGTGCGAACGGGAATACATTGATAGAGGATGAAAACATTGGGAATAGATTGAAGCAATACATCGAAGAACTCAACAGGCGGCACACGCCGCTGGAAGAAAAACTAGTGAATGATGAGAGCGAGGTTGACAAGGAGATCGGGGCCCATTCATACTGAGTAGAGAATTCGATAGAGCAGTAGAAGTCCTCAAGAAAAACAAAGCTCCCAGAGAAGACAACATCAAGGGGGAAATCATCAAAGCGCTCGGAAGTAATGCCAAGGATAACGTGTACGAGATAATCAGAATTAGCTACCAAAGTGGAACACATCCAGAGGATTTTCAAAGAAGTGTAATGATTGCGATACCGAAGAAGACAAGGACTGAGAGATGTGAGGAGCACCGAACCTTGAGTCTAGTGTCACATGTATAAGAAATACTAACACGAATGATAGGCCGAAGAATGGAAAGGAGAATTGAAGACAGCCTCCCGGAAAACCAGTCGGGATTTAGGAAGAACAAGGGTACCAGAGAAGCCATACTCTGCCTGAGAGTAATCGTGGAGAAAACAATACATGTTAACAAACCATTGTATCTCGCATTCATGAACCTGGAGAAAGCCTTCGACAACGTTGAGTAGAACAAGATGTCCAGACTGCTGGAAAAACTAGGAATGGATTACGACGACAGAAGAATTAACTACCAACTATACAGGGAGCAAGTCGTCACAATGCGAATAAGAGACGGAAGCCAGATAGAAGCTAAAACAATAAAGGAGTAAGACAAGGATGCAACCTCTCACCAGCTCTCTAAATATTTACTTGGAGGAGGCCATACGAGAAGCGCAAGAAGCTGGACTGAGCGGAATAAAGATAAACGGAGAAGAAATAAACTTGCTCCGCTTCGCAGATGATTTCGCAGTCAAAGCTGGAAATGGTGAGGATCTTCAAAAGTCACTAAACTTCATGGACCAAGTTCTACAGGAATACAACATGAACATAAGTAAGACGAATACTAAAACCCTAGTGTGCGGGAGAGAGAAAATTAATGTAGAAGTCACCCTGAGAGGAGAGAAATTAAAGCAAGTGAATTCCTTCACCTATCTCAGAAGCGCGATCACCTGGGACGAAAGAAGTACAACGGACATCAAGCGGAGAATAACCCGAGCTAAGAAGGCGTACATGGGAAAAATACTACCGCTGTGCTCAAAGAAGATAGGATTACAAACCAGGAAATAGTATGTGAAAACCTTCGTGTGGAGCGTAGCACTCTATGGATCGGAAGCTTGGACTATTGGAAAAGCTGACCAGTATGGACTAGAAGCCTTTGAAACATGATGCTGGAGGAGGATGCTGAAGGTAAAATGGACCGAAAAAATAAGAAATGATGAAGTGTACTGAAGAGTAGAAGAGGAAAGGACCATATGGAACACCATACAGAAAAGAAGAACATGATGGATTGGACACCTTGAGACACAATGAGTTTGTGAGGAACATAATTGAAGGTAAAATAGAGGGTAAAGTCCCCAGAGGAAGACCCAAGAATAATTTTATGGACCAAATAAAGAGGAAAGTATACATAGGAAGGGATACCAGAAGGTAAGGGAACTCGCATTATATAGGAAAGGGAGGATGGCTGCAGTCAACCAATCTTAGGATTTAACGACCAATGATGATGAAGGACACGATATTCTACGAGAGATTTTTCATACATTATTTTCAAGTACGGTGCTATTTCTGACGCTAATTATTTATAAATTCGTGCCGGAATTTCATCGGGACCAGGTGATTTCTCGGAGGTAATGGATTTCAGGTAACTTTCTATGCAGCCACAAGAACTATTTATAGACTGCATTGGATTTTTGTATAAGCAAGGCAATGTAGCGGTGTTATTCTGAGGGCATGAAGTATAGACTCTTTGAAAAAGGTGTTAAGGATATTTGCTTTTTCTAATATATCGCTAGCTTTCTCTCCTTGACCGTTTTTAGTGACATTACTGTATATTTATTCCCTTGAACCTCCCTCGCGTAAGACCAAAATGCCTTTGGTTTATCTTCCAGATTTTCACGTAATATTTTACTCTTGAATTCCATTAGTGCTTTTTTTAGGCCGCTTTTGCTGTTATTTTAGCTCTCTTATATTCATCACATAAATTCTTAAGTTCCCCGTCGGGTAGGTCCTGATGGGTGTTCTTCATTTTTGCTTGCAAGATTCGTTGTCGCTTGAGAGATTTCCGGACGTCCGCATTATACCACCTAGATTCCGTATTGACTTTCAATTCAGCTTACTTGATATTGCGCTATTTATGGATAGTCGCGGATAGTATGGATAGTCCAGTCTAACGAGGGAACGTTGAAATCACCACCGATAATGATATTACATTCGCTATTTTGATTTATGAAATGTTTCACCTGGGTTTCTGACTGCAAGAGTGTGTTTGAACTTGAATTGGGTGGCCTGTAATATGCGGATATAAAAATTCTTTTTGACGAGCATTTGATGGAACACCACACACTTTTTACGTCACTTTCTGGAAATATTTCGGTTCTACTTACGATCTCATCTTTTACAGCTATAACACACCTCCTCCTGCTCTCGCTAATCGGCCTTCTCTATACATTGCATATGATTTTGGAAATATCTCGCAATCAGAATTTACTCGACAACCAGCTTTCTGCTCCTATCACGACATCACCGTCCGTGCCTAAGATGAAATGGTGAAAATCAGCGACCCTGTTTTTTATACAACGGCAATTGACGACTACTATTGAAAATGATTCCTTTGGATACAACTTACAGTTTCCTTGTTTAGAGTCTTTTGATACATCAATGGAAGCAGTTATTGATCAATCTGAGCCGCTTCTTTTTCCCTCGGATACAAAGGTAATCTGGTTTCTAAAAGATCTCCCATTGCTATCATTATTTACGGCGACCCAGTTATTAATTAATCCACTATTTGATCTACTCACTGTCCTACTCTCTACCATAAAAAAGGCCTGCCGTGCTCGAATATACTACTCGCTACACAGCTGGATGCCTCGGCCTTGTAATCGACACCTAAACGGTTTAGAGGGTTCCAAACACGATCTGTTTGCCGGCCGAAGGATGCGACGCAGCCTCTGATTTATGCCTTCCACTTGGCTCCAAATCAGGGGTCCACGATCGATCCTCGGGGCAAGATTGCAGATTGCGAGCGTCATTTCAACCCCCTCGTCGCCACTTACCCGCTTCATCTCTGAGTTCAGTTCCCTGAAAGAACGCAGTATCTCCCCGGGGCCACGGTCCATGGCGTCGTTGACGCCAATATGGGCCACAACCTGTAATCTAGAGTACTTCGCGCTCCGGTCCGCCGCACCAACCGCCTGCGTCACCTGCTGAGCACCGCCTCTCGGAATGTACCATGACGTTACAAGGTGGTTTACATCCTCACGGCCTGCCCTTTCCCGCAGAGGGGCCATCACATGGCGGGCGTTTCTGTTACCTATCACTAGTTTCCCTCTTCCCACTCTGACGAATCTTTCGAGGTGCCAGTATCGGAGTGGGAGTAGGCACTTCAGATACCTCGGAGTTTCCATTCGAAAGCAACTGGTATCTGTTCGAAACGGGAATGGGAGATGCCGAAGCATCTCCCGAACAACGCACCATTGACCTTACCTCCACTCCCGCGAGATACGACCCTCAAGACCTCCGGTTTACGGAGCGGCACTGCCCCTTCATCGGTAGTACCTTCAGGTAAACTGTCGATCATCCAGCCGCTGTTTGCAATCGAGCGAACTCGTGTAGCCCGCAGGGAACAGCGAACTTTCGAGGAGCGACCCAAATTTCCATCCACCTTAGCGACTCGTACCACTCTTTCGACCTTAGACCAGGGATGTTAAACGAAACCGGAACCAAGCATATAGTTTCGTTCCGGAACGAAACTATAGGCTTCCTTTTCGACTATAGTTTCGGTTCGGAATGAAACTTTATGTACAGCTTGACTTTAGTTTCGTTTGCGGAACGAACGTTGAATTTTGAACGAACTATACTGTTCCGGAACAGTTCCTCCTTTTGAATAGTTTCAGTTCAAGGGAAGTGGCGGATGGACTTTCGGTTCGCACTCATGGTTCCGGGCCCGATCGAGTCTTATCTCCGGGAATCATCGTCATTACTTGCACAGCAACAGCGTAAATGATGGGAATCCTTATGGTACACCTACAAAATAGGCTTGGAAACAGCCCAACAAAGCAACTATTAGAGTACTATAACAGCGAACATCTAACGTGTTTCAAAAACAGATTACTTACAAACGGAAACTTCAGAAACTTGTAACAACTAGAAAAAATGTATTATCTAATAATTTCAGAGATGGTAACGAGTGTAATATTTGAGATTTAAACTTTTTGCGATCTCCCTAATCGGTGAAATATAGGATATTTTAAAATACTTTCTTTTAGCTGAAAATTATCAATTATATCAATAATATCACGAGTTCAAGATATCCATCAATCACATATCGTAATTCGTCAATCATCTACTTCTAATGGAAAAAACGTGCGCTCTCCGCCCACTTGTGTCGGGCAGACTTAGAAAATTTTAGTATTATCCCCCATATACAAGTGAATACTGTTTGGAAATTATTTTGCTTGGCAACTCCTACTTATTATGAGTGAAAAGAGATTGATCCCCGATAATGTTTTATTGTAGCGTCTTTAGTGCGTTAGGTAACTTAGTTAGTGTCTTGACAGTTGGGGACGGGGAGGTGGGAGGGGGGGGGGCGGCGAAGTGGCTAAAGGTAGGCGCCGCAGGCCCACCGGACACACTTTTCACCCCCTAAACCTCCCCAACTTCTCTCCTACCCCCAGTTATGGGGGTGGTGGAGGAAGATAGGGATCGCCTTCTCACCCCCGCTCCCCACCGGCTGGGATTCCCTGGCAGGGGTTTGACGGTCAGTCTTGCTGGGTTATATAGCGGAAGCGTGAGGGATTTTCCCCGGTGGATGAGTCGAGTTCTAAGGACACAGGACACTGACCTTATTGAAACGGTTAAGAAGGGTTTCTGGCGGAAGGGTTATAAAATAAAATGGGGAAAAAGTGGTCACGGCGCAGAAACAAAGGACACAATGGTGACTACTGGTACACAGGGATGGAGGTCTCATCCGACGAAGGGGGGAGACGGGAAAAACCGTGACCCTTTGTAAATTGTTGATCCGATATGCAGCAACGGCGCAGACACGAAGTTTGAGGACACAATGGTGACTACTGGCGCACAGGGATGGAGGTATCTTCCGGCGAAGGGGGGAGACGGGAAAAACCGTGACCCTTTGTAAATTGTTGATCCGATACGCATCAACCGAGGAGGAGGACAAGGGTGCCCAATAGACTACAGGCTGGGCTCTCATACAGTGATGGGAAAACAAACATTTCCATCCCCTATTCTTCTCTCCTTTTCTTTTGCGTGGAGTCTTTTACAAATATTCCGTCCGCATGTATATACTTTGAGGACAGTAACCTCTGCATTTCCCCTGGTGATTCTTAGGGCACGATCTTGACGGTGAGGGACTGGGAGGTGGAGGGGGCGGCGCAGTGGCTAATGATAGGCTCCGCATTTCCTCCGGACATGCTGGGACACATAACATGCTAGCTGTTCAGATGCCCGAGAGTTTCATTTTTCCGCTGATTTCAAGATTAATCTGCTGGCATACCATAAGGATTCCCATTGTTTACGCTGTTTCTGTGCGAGTACGTGAAGGGATATTCGTCGACGATTCCTTGAGATCAACCCCGAGCGAGGTTACATGTTGACTTACATCCCCTTCGTACAGTTTGAGAGATTGTATTGTTCTGTACGGAATACAGTATAACCAACAATTCCTCCTTAGGCTAAATTTTTTTCCATTAATTGCATAAAAAATGCTGGTTTCTTTCCATTTTTTTTCATTATTACCAAACATGATGAAACACCTTGATTGGCACCCCAAAGTACCGAAACTACCCACTATACCGAAAGTGGAATACATGACATGACGGCAGGTCATTTTGAAAATTCAAAGTACACTTTTTAAATTCCTCGGAACGAAAGCCGGAACCATAGGGCGGAGGGTGGGAACGAAACTTTTCCTAGCCCGAACCGAAATAGGAACGGTTCCTCTTACGTTCCTATTGGTTTTCGTTCAAAATATTTTCGTTCCGAGATTTTCGTTCCAACTTTCGGTTCCGCGAACCGAAAGATTGAACCCACTCTGAACCGTTCCGGAACCATGACTTTAGTGCTTTAGTTTCGTTTAACATCCCTGCCTTAGACTGCAGTTGACGCAGGATTCTCTCCAACTCGGCGATGCGGGCTCTGGGAGCCGCACACTCGCCGGCGTTTTTGATCATCGCAACGGGAGAACTATTCGAAGACATCCTAACACTACTGGCAATGAAATTTCCACAAAGAAACTACAAAAATACGGCTATACTATTAAGAACTGAGCGATCTTAAACTCGGTAACAATGAACCAGTCCTTGCCGTAGGAGAATAAACTCACAGAGAAAAGAGGAAGCTAAGATTAACGATGGCTAGGGTATAAGTTTCACAAACTTGGCTTTAACCAGCTGGACTGCCGCTCACCTCTGTGGTCTAGTTACTACTACGAATATTCGAATAAGTTAAGGAGTTAAAAGTACTATATAATAACCAAAACACAGACCTCACACCTGGCAAAGCGCTAACTAAACAATAGGATAATTAAGAATACAAACTCTCTAGCACAACAAAAAATATAACCAATACAAATAAGTCTACTTATCACACCACACAACAATGGCTACGGGAAAGCAGGTCCATAGCGCAGGTAGAAAAAGGGGGTTTGCTTTGCTGAGTGGATTTACCGGTTCCATGGAGAGGTCCGGCACGTCCGCTCGCTCCGAGAGTCAGGAGAAGAATGAAGATACAGGAGTGATACAGAAGAAATACGGATAGGGCGGGGACATCGCATGAGGAACGCGCGGACATTGGACGACGATATCTCCGCAATACAGCAGGGAGGCATTTCCTTGAAGTGCATTATCGTCTCCGATTGGCTCTGTAAGAGATAATGGACACACTGGAGAATCGATGGCGTCTCGCCACCTACGAAACCAATTCTTTCAACAGCTTCAAACGAACTGACTCGAACCTTAAAGCGATAAGGAAAATCTTGCCGATAAGGATCCAATTCTTAAGGAGTGCTTACTAAGCAAGCAGGAAGCTCATCACAGCAAGCAGAGGTAACAGGCGGGCAACCGTGACTATGAAGGAGGCAATGGCTTTATAACGTCACGATAAGGAGTAAAATTAAACAAAAGAGAGGGGTTCTAATGAATTTTACTTTTAGAATTATCTTTCTGCAAAACGACAGTAGAGATTTCTCCTCGGATTTTCATTCCTTTAATTGATTATGCAAGTTAAAAGACAATGCTGCACACAGCGGGGGAAATGCCAGCTCTTTAGTCTATGGCCAATCGCCGTAAATTAAAGTGCGATCTAGCATGAATGAGGACGTTAAGGTCTTATTTGGAGTTTGTTAACTAATCTGGACTTGACTTGCTTTAAGCCAATGGGTTAAAGCAAGTCAAGTGCAGATTAGTTAACAAACTCCAAATGAGAGCCTAACTTCCTCATTCATGCTAGATACTAAAAGGCAGAGCCAGAAAAGGTATCCCTTTCTTATTCATAACAATCAAGATTTTTACTTGAAAAAACAAATTTTCTGATTGATTTCTCCCTTTATTTGGACATTTTGGTTTTCCTAGGACTGCACCAACCGTGATGAAAAAGAAGAGGGAAGCAGGAGTAATATAAAGGAAAGTTGGGAATATGATGATTGGTAGGGAAGGTGAAAAATATTGAAATGGAGCAGGCAGTGTGGGATATATGAAAATATATTGGTTGGGGTTTTGCGAGGTTAGTGAATGCAATGGGACATGGCTGACTTCATGCAGTGTGTATGAAGGTTGCCATGGATTGGATTATTGTAGTGATAGGGACCGAGTAATTTATGGTACGGTTGACTAGAGTCAATGTGGATAGCTGTGGCATTGAGAGCAGAATTGTGGAAGAGGGTAGTGAATGTTGATTGGGGAAGTGACAGTGGTTGAGATAAAGTGCATTGCTCCAGATGTATATGCCTGCATCTAATCCCATGTGGAAGGAGAGGTGGATGGTATAAATGAACAACTAGAAGAGATAATTTTCTTATCCAATGTAAGATACACAGAGTGGTGTTGAGGTATTAGAAAGTAGTGGTAAGGGTGAAGAGAGATAAAAACTAAATGGGATTATTCTAGGGACCAGAAAGGCAGGCCTCTTGAATTCAGAACAAGAAAATTAAGCCAGTAATAACTAACACTTGGTTAAGACATAACTATAGGCATAGGTACCCATGAAAATGCCAGAAGATAGGAATGAAGGAGAATATACAAAAAGTTTCCAGAAGCAGATCACTGTCTGCAAATAGTACTGATGAAATGTAACACTAGACCCTAAAGTATAAAGGAATATTATAGAGAGTGGAGAAGAAGAATGCAGGAGTATTGTAAAGGGCAAGAAAGAGGACCTATTGAACAGGAGTATCAGTTACGATGAGGAGGGATGGGGGTATAAGTTATGATAAGGAGCGATGGGATAATATAAAAGCAAGACTCTTAATTGTGTTGGAAAGACAATACAATTAGTGGAAACAAGGATTAAGAAACAATAAATCTCAGCTCCATGCTACACAAGATGGTATTGATTGACTGCTCTACCAGCTGATTGGTAGGTTTTTGGATGGTGCTTGTTCTAACGTCCTAATTCCTGGAATATTGATATGTTTTCCCTTCATTACACAATCTACCTTTTGATCTCTCTTGAATTCCTCCTATCGTCTTCCTCTTTGATTTTAATCCAGAATTATTAGCCTCTTCCATGCTTTCCCATTGCTCTCCCTTTGATTGCCCTCTTCAAAATTCCCCCTTCCTATTCCATGCTTCTCCTCTGCCTCCCCAAATATTCTGTCACCAGCTTCCTCTCCTCTCCAACCATATCCAACACCTCCTCATTCATCCTTCTTGACACCCAGCTTACCCTCTCTATCCTTCTCTACTCCCACATCTCAATACCTCAAGTCGACTACGTACATTCTCCCTTTGTAATGACCAAGTCTCCGACCCATACCACATCTCACCTTATACTTCGGTTTTCACCAGCCTTTTCTTCATGCCTACTTGACCCCCATCATCAATTCCCTCCTCCATGAAAATGATTCTTAAGCCATGGAAATTCTACATGCCCCTAATACTAAATGCATTTCCCTCCAAAATACTATCTAGATATGTAAACTGCTTCATTTTGTGCCCTCCCACTCTTATATTCTGTCCTGCCTTTATGTTTCTAGAGGATCTCATCACTTTTATCTTATTATGGCTCATCATCATCCCATATCTCTTGCACTGCACCTAGAATGCATTCATCATTGACTGTAATCCCATTACTGAGTGACACACCATTGCTTGATCATCAGCATATCTCACTGACTTTATCAATTTCGATTAACCCTTTCCGGTCCGCATGCAGACGCAGGAAAGCGACGTGATACCCAGTGGAATCACGTTGCTTTCCTGCATTGATTTTTTCAAATGACTTTCATTAATTCATAAATTTATTTTATCTCACCACATATTATACCCTATGTAGATTATGTCATCTTCTCCATGAAATACATATGAAAAAATCGACGCTCGACACAGGAAAGCGACGTAATTCCATTTGGAATCATAGGACCGGAAAGGGTTAACCCTCTTAGTGAGGTGGGCCAATATATCGGCTCATGCACCAAAATTGTTTAACTTTTGCACACTAATATAATTACCATTATTTTTTGGCAGTGAAAGTCTTTTATGAATACTACCTAATTCATTTTATACAAAATAACAAAAACCACATATGGATATTATAAACAGTAACCTCATAATTTTTATATTCCCAAAATGATACATCTCATTAAATTACCCTCTGCAATTCTTGCTAGTACCACTGGCAGGAGTCAGCACTAAGAGGGTTAATACTATCATAATTTCCTATTTATCCTTTGCTCTGCTTTGGAAATAAATACAGTATGTCCTTGAATTGCTCATTCTATCTCTCCTCATAATGATGCTTTCTTTTTTTTCATCTGGTTAATCCTAAACTGTTCATTCAAAGTCTTTTCTTATTTCATGGTGATTTAAGCTACTGTTCATCCAAGATAATAGAGCAGTTGACAAGAATACAGTCAATCAATGAACATCTTCAATGCAGTCAGGAAATGGGGATTAATTGATCGAAGAAACCATGATGGTGGCCTTATTGAAATCATACTACTGTGAAAAAGGCGTCAACTGTTTTTTCTTTCTAAGCTTAGGCAGGATATTTCAACCTTGCGATTATTTTAGATGGACTCTTCCTGCCTGCTCTTATTATCACTCCTCTGCCACTGTTTTGCCATATGTTAGAGGGATTAAGGTGGCAGTCCCAAAAGACTCGGAGGCTACATGCTAGGCTTAGCTTGCTTGAGAAATTCAGAAATGGTGTGTTTCAGAGTGACACAGAGAATATTATCATGAAACCTCACCACATCTGTGTGATGTGACTTCTTTGACAGAGGAGGCAAATGAAGTGCCATTTTTGGATAGAATGACCTGATGATGCCTGGAGCTCAGATAGGATTCAATCCACTTGTAAGGAATGCCTCTGGATGGTGGAAATGGAAAGGTATGAAGATAGATGAGCTGGGAGATATGCTAGATATTTATCAATCTGGAGAAAACTTATGACAGGGTACCTAGCAAGGAAGTATGGAGAGACATGAGGAAGGAGTACTGGAGAAATCCATAAGATGGTCAAGAATAAGGTGTGTCATTCATGAATCGTTCAAAATGAACGATTGTGGAAGATTCTGCTAGTAACTCTCCGAATCCGCCAAGTCCAAATCGTTCAATAAGAATCCTGTAAATACCCTTGAAACACCTTGTCAAATGTCTTGTGTTTCCGAATTGGAGCATCACATTTCACCTTTTTGTTTGTTATTTCGCACGCTAATATTTGAAATGCAGTAAGTCGACAGATTCACATGGATTCGAGATTCACTCGTGGATTTGGTTAATTCAGTTCATTATGAACGATTTAAAGAACCGAATCATTGCCACGAATCAAATCCCATGAACCGAATCCACAAAATGAACCGAAATTCCCACCTCTAGTCAAGAAGATGCATGTGGTAGCTGTAATGCAGGTTATACCCTTTTCCCAATTGACGGCAGTAGACCTTGAGTGCACAGCTCTGTCTTTCACTTTCCCAGCCAATCACAGATGAGCAGTATGGAACATGTTGGAGGGGAGGAAACTCAGTCTCTCTCTAGAGCTAGATCAGCTGATTGCTGTGGGATGCACTTCGCTCTCTGATTGCATGTGTTGCTGCAATTACTGTAAGTTAACTAGACTCTGCATCATTAGCCCCTGTTTAACATTAATTTTTTTGCAAGAGGTGGCAGCACTGCACAGCGGTCGGGGCATCCGAGCAGCTGGCCATGAGCCATAAACTGAGGTGGAGGGTAAATGCCTTTCATTGGCTACTCACTCTGTGATGTCAAGCTGCTATGAGTTGGGAAAAAGGTTATAGAAGTAGTGTAGGTATAACAGAAGCCTTTAGTATAAAAGACAGACTGCAACAGGGGTCAGTGCTCAGCCCTTACTTGTTTGATCTCTTAATGGGTGTAATGACTAGAGGCATCGGCTGCGATACTCAAATGAGTATGATGTTCACTGATACTATTATTTTATGAGCAAAAAGCCAAGTCAGGTAAGAGAAGAAACTAAAGGAGTATAGGAAGGCTTATAAGAGAGGGTGGTGGCCAAGAACCGTCTGCAGGATGCCTCAGAAGAACTGGTAGGAGAAGTGCCATAGGGAAGGGGAAAAGCAGATAGCTGGGAGCAATCGTGGAAAGGCCTGGAAACTGAGGTATCTCGCAGAATCCAATGTGGATGGTCAACTTGGAGGAAAATACAGCTTGTTTGAAAGTTCCTGGCCCCTAAATGCATAGAAAGCAGGGGAGTGTAGGGAAGGGTGCACTTGGTGGAGGAAACTTGAGGGGGAAAGCATACCTCCCCAATTGGTTGCTTCCCTGGAGTGGGAGGTAGAGAGAAGGAAGGTTGGTGGGGTGGCTAACAGATTCAGTGGTGTTCACCCAGGGTAAGACATGGAAGTGAAAGTACTTTTACGAGCAATAGCGAGCAAACAGCAAAAGCAATGAGGTTGGCAGTGAATGCAGGCAATCTGAGGGAAGTACCAAGGGAAAATGGTCACTTTCACCCAAACCCCCTTGTAGTTAGTGAAATAGGCTCGTTCAGGTCAGAAAAGGGTTTCTGCACATGGGCCACCAGCTAGGGCTGGGGGGTATTTGAATCCCAATATCAATATCTAATATCTTAAAATATTGAAAATGGACTAATATCAATAACCTGTATTAGAGTATTGAATATTTGAAGATATTGGCATATAGGAAATAGCAAAAAAATGAAATATTGGTATAAGTATTGTAAAATATTGAGCATGGCAATATTAACACGTAAAATTAACAGGTAAAAACAAAAAAGTGGTAGAATGGTATTAGAACCTAGGGGGGTGATTTTGATAAGGGACCTTATTAACTATGTAAAAGTCTGTTAATAAAACAAGAAAACCAATGCAAGCTTCTTTTCCCCAATTATTGCTATGAATCATGGATACTACAGAGATCATGGATTTACAGTGTTCATGCTATGAATAATGGTGGAAAAGGAAGTGCTGCACTGACAATGAGTGGTGTGTGCGCTGCCTGTTTTCAAAGATTAGGGCACTTTCCGACCACCCTCCTCGTTGGGTTCCAATATTTAATATTTGAATTTGTAACCTTGGTAATCCAATATTCAATAGCAACTATTGGTTCTTCAGTACACAATATTCCAATAACAAATATTGTTTTTTTCCAACCACCAATATCCAATACAGGATATTGGCTTTGGTCGCTCCAAAATCGTGATTATGGAATCCCAATATTAAAAAATTGGATATTGGAACCAATATAATGGAAAACCACCCACTTTAAAGCTGGCTGTATGTTGGGTGTTGTTTGACGAGAAAGTGAGCCATAGAATAATAAATGGTAAAGAGGCCCACAATGATGTATAGTGCAGAGATATGAGCAACCACCAGGGCACAGGAAACTGGAAGTGACTTGGTAGAAAATGCTTAGTTGGGTGAGTGTGAACAAAAATTATGATAAAATAACAAGCCAACATGTGAGAGTAACACTTCAGTTGCTACCACTGAGTGAAAAGAAGAAGAAAAGAAGCAAACTGAGGTGGTTTGACCATGTCGAAAGAAGGAGTGGTGACTATGTAGGAAAGTGTGTGTAAAGATACTAGGTGCCTCGTAAAAGAAGGGTGGGAAAACTAAATTAGATGTCAAAAGTCAGATGGGAAAATCATGAAGGGGATGGAGTCAGGGGGGCTGGAAGGGGATGGAGGCTCAAAACAGAGGAGTTGAGGAAAAGACATAAATAGGGAAATGCCAATCCTACATAGGAGAGGGTTAAAGGCAAAATGAAAGAAAAACTGAAATAAAGAAGGAAATTTTCTGAGTTAAGGGCTCATCCTTGTAAAAATCTAGCTATTTCCTCTTCCGTTTAAACCTACATACACTGGTGGATTAATTTAATTTAAATAAACAATAACCAAAGCCTTCAGAGCAGTCGTGTGGGCCAAATCTGTCTTTAGAAGTCTGCCAACCTAGCATTCTCATAGGCTCTAGGCATCAGTTCAAAAAATCATTGTCCATCATTTTCTGGTGGAATGTTTACCAATCCCCACAATCTCCATGCTTTAACTTCTCATCATTAATGTTGATTTCAAAATGCCCAAATGAAGAGGTACCTGACAGTCACATGCTCAGGGGCAATTCATTTTATTATTTATTGTGATGCATTCATGTCTCATAGTGCTCCCTTATCTAGGCTAATATGCTTATGTTCTATTTAATACATTATTCTTAGCATTCCTTTATCCAGCCCATCTCTTATCCAATTTCATTTATAACTTCACTGTCCATAACATTTAGTATAATTTTGCCTCACTTACCTCCAGATAAAATAATTTCCTTTGTGCACGGCAAATGAATTTCTCTGCATACTCCCACATCCCACTATAGGTTTCTTTATTTTACCTTTCCTTGTAAGCTTCAATGAATCAGGCATAATTTAGTGGAAGTTCATCCTAATCAGAACAACATTCGCGTTTTTTCCACAAGTTTTTACTACCAGTACTCTGTGTTTCAACTCACAGAGTCATCTTCAGGTACAAGACAATGAGAAACAGTAGACATTGCATTTATACAGCTGAAAAGAGGGGTGGTTATAGGATAGAAGGTAGTGGGAGTTTGGACAGGAAAAGAACAGAGAACAAGGACAACGACTTCAGAAACAAGAGAGAACAAGGTAACGTGGGAGATTAAGAGACGGGATATAAGGGAGGGAAGATGGAGGGGTCAGAAAAAGATAAGCAGGCACTCTCATCAACGAAGGAAATGTAAGCCCTAACTAGCCCTAGATATCCTCTCATCTTTGTCCTGACTGCAGCTTTAGCATCGCAGTTCTTCATTGTCCTACCTATTCTTTGCTCATTGAATCACAAAGTGAATTTTATGCATAGGTATAAAATCATCATACGCGTTTGTGTCTTGGTCCAGCAGCTACGTGAATTTTAGACACTTCGTCACCCTACCCAACCATGGATTTATCTTAATGATACTTAAATATGAAAATTCTTTAGAGAAAGTTAATATCTGGACTTGGATTTGAACTCAAATATCCTAAATTTGTGCTGTGCTTTGGACAATTGTGCTACCCAAGATTTCTTTTCCACATTACACATATTTTAATAGGGTATTCTCAATGAATGCAAATTATGTGAGGCCTGACAGCATTTGCATGTATGAATAGAGCCAATATCCACTAGGTCAAAGCCAAATTGGCATTTCGCATCATAATATGTCAAGCAATTGAATCTAAATTCCCCAGCTAAAATATTCACAAATAGGAGGAATTCTTTAAGAAAATATTGATACTTCTTGTTTTGGCCCACCCCATGTGTATCAAAGCCTATGATGGTGTATTGACAACGGATTATGCATTACAAATTCATTCCTGCTGTAAAAATTTTCAACCATGTCACCTCAGTCATCTCACGTTACTCACTCGTGCTTACTAATTCAATTTAATTCCTTCCTCTTCTAAATATCATATTATGATTCATTTTCCTCATTATAGGTTTTCTTAACCGGTAATAGTTAAATTGTTTTAGACATGAGGTCTAACTGAGATCAATTATGCCATTCAAGCTTGAATTCTAGGCTGCCATATAAAGGATCTTGTGGAATGGATAAGAGAAAATAGCTACTATTTCAACACTAATTTCTATTACTTACCTGCTTAGTTTTTGTGGCCCCATGCCAGGTTCTTTTTCACAAATATCAATGGCTGCCAATATAGAGGCAGAGTCAGGGAGGAAAAGACATAAGCAGCAGGGGCGATCCCAGGGATACACCCCCCCCCCCCCCGAAAATTTAGGGTTTTACAAAACAAGTTTAACAACAAGATGTAGTTATCAAATACAACATTGAACACTCCGATCACTAAGGTACTCTTCCCCCCCAAAAATAAATTCCTGGGATCACCATCTGATAAGCAGTCATGAAAGAGATGCTGTGACAGTTTGCTGAAGCATAGCCATTGTTGATGACATAGAATCAGTTACTACCTCTCTCTGTCATAGATAACGAGTATTCCTGATGTGCAACAAATAGTTTTCATATCAGTGGATTCCATACTATTTGTGTATCTTCCTTCAGTGCTCTATGTATTACTCCGAGGTTTTTACCTCCCTTTTTCTCAATTAGTCACTAATACCTCAGATATCCATCATTGAGTCTTTGCACTATGGCAGCAAATAACTTCATAACCAACAGAGGAGCAGGAGAGGCCCAATGGCTGAGTATTCGACTCTCATTGCTAAGGTTGAAGGTTTGAGACCAAGTGACAGTAAAAATTTTGTCTGGGAACCAACTTTTACATTCATCCAAACTAACCCCACTACTGAGAGGCAGCAGTCTTAGCAGAAAGAGCAGATCAAGATGATTGGACCAATATCAACAGCCACAGCTTTGTGCGAGAGCTTTTGGGTAGGGACTACTGGGAGGGTACATCAGTTAGAAAGGATAAATGCAGGATAGGGACAAGGAATGAGAGATCCATTAGGATGAGTGGGAATCTGGAGATGGAGGGGCTGAGGGTAGATATGCTGGTAAGTGAGATCAAGTGGGCAAGGATAGACAACTACTTGAGAGATGGATTTCGAGTGACATATTCAGGAGACTATCAGAGTGATATATTTGGGAGAGGATTGCAGGAGTAGGAAACATACTATAGAAATAATCAGGGCAATCAGTCAGACAATACAGCTAGAGGATTCTGATGGTGAAGCTGGAAGGACACCATACAAACATTGTGATGGTGCAGGAAGCTACGTGCATATGAAAGAAGAAATATAAGAAGTGTATGAGCAAATTGAAGAATTCTTATGAGATGTGAAGGGGAAAGAGAACCTCATCATAATGGGTGTTTGGAAGGCAGTGGTAGGAGGGGGAAATAGTGTAGGATATTTTGGACTGGGCAAGAGAAATGCCAAAGGAGAGAGACTAATAGAGTTCTGCAATATGAAGAAAATGGTAGTGGCAAATATTCTCTTCAAGCAGCATCGGTATAAGAGGTAAACATGTAAGATATCAGATGATATTGCCAGATACCAAATAGATTACATACTTGTCAAAGTCAGATACATGAATCAAGTAAAGCAGGGCTAGAGCTATACTGGTGTGCAGATGTAAACAGTGACCACAACCTAGTAGTCATGGAGCAGAAAAGCAGCTGATGAGCAAGAGGGCTGACACAAAGAAGCGATGGATAATAATGGAGATTAGGAAACTAATAGAAGGCAATACAAGAAGCCCAGAAACGAAGGTGAGGCAACCCACGACAAGAAGCTTAGGAACCAAGTCAATCGAGAAAGCAAGAAGGCTTGGGAGAATTGGAACAAAAGCAGGTGCGAAGAAGTCAACGATAATATGAAGAAAGGCTGAGGGAACAAATAAAGCTACAATTAGGGAAGGAGTAACACAAGGATGCAACCTCTCACTAGCACTGCTCAACTTGTACTTGAAGGAGGCATTGAGAGGACTGAACTGAATAACGATCAATGGAGGAGAAATAAATATGCTCTGCTTTTCAGACGATGCAATAGTCATAACAGGAAATCATGATGATCTTCAAAGCTCTCCAAATGCAATGGACCAAGTTTTCTAACAATACAATATGAAAATAAATATGATGAAGACTAAAATCCTAGTATGCAGAACAGAAAAGATGAATTTAGAAGTCACACAGAGGAGAGAGTTTAGAGCAAGTGGATTCCTTCACCTATCTAGGAAGTACCATCACGTGGGACAGAAGAAGAACAATGGGTATCGAACAAAGACAGCCCAAGCTAAGAAAGCTTTCATAGTTAGAAGACAACTGCTGTGTTAAAAGATGGGACAACACACTATAAAATAGTATGTAAATATTTGTGAGGAGTGCGGCTTTTTATGGATAGGAAACAAGAAGAATTGGGAAAGCAGACCAGAATAGACTAGAAGCCTTCAAAACCTGGTGCTGGAGGAGGATGCTGAAGATAAAATAGATGGACAAAATAAGAAATGGGTTAATGAAGAACTTAGCAAAGGGTAAAATAAAGGGAGTGTCTCCAAAGGAAGATCCAGGTATAGGTGCATGGACCACAGAAAGAGGAAAGTACATAGGAAGAGCTACCCAAAAGTAAGGAACTAGCTTTTGATAGTTGTAGTATCTTGGGACAGGGGTAAAGAATACACCTGCGATGCTGCTGGTGAAAGATGCTTTTATTTGACATGACAAAACCTTTACACACACCACATGTTCCTTGACGCCTCTCGCTTCACAAAAACCCCACACTGTCCATTTCTCCCGGTAGGTGTCTCTACCGGCACAACCAACGGTTGCGCCATGATATTATTTCACCGCCACTTTTAAATTGCTTTACACTACACACTCAACTTCCCAAATCACATAAAAAAGGAAAAAAAAAAGATCTCAACACCCAGTAGACACAACAAATGATAAGAACAAACAAACAAAAAAGACAAAACAACAACAAAAAAAAAACAAAAAAAAGATCCAGAGGATTAAAAGGTAAATATTGTTCCAGAAAACCCTCATGTCTTGATGCCCCAGCAACATACACACAAATACATTTTTTTCACAGTACACAAGAATAATATTGGAGACGTATTCACATATAAGAACCAAACAATATAAAATATACTTAACCATTTAATAAACCAGCAAAAGTTTAAGAGACCCCTTTTAGAATAAAGAAAAAAAGGCACCATATCATTTGCAGGAGGGAGGATTTATTTACAAATTAAGTCTCTTAGGAGGAACAATTTCTCTCCCGCTTCTCCATGGAGTTATAACTGGTCCCAGGGGTACTTCTAGGGGGACTTGAGGGGGAACACTTCTGAATGTACCCAAATTGTTATCAGAGTTTGTTCCTTTTGCTGGCTCATAGGAGGATCGTGGTCGGTATTTCTGCCCTAATGAGGCTGGTAGCCGAAAACTGTCTGAACTTCCCCAACCTGTCCCTTCTCTGTCCACGGTTTTGTTTTGCTGGCACCTA
This sequence comes from Ceriagrion tenellum, assembly GCA_963169105.1. Lineage (NCBI taxonomy): Eukaryota > Metazoa > Arthropoda > Insecta > Odonata > Coenagrionidae > Ceriagrion > Ceriagrion tenellum. Next base: position 50,163,346 of record OY720635.1, on the reverse strand, counting down.
AACTTTCTCATTTGGTCCACACGCACTAGCCGCTCTCCATTTTGTAGGCGAACCCTGTAGGTGGCTTTGCTTACCTCGGCTACAATTTTTCCCTGAGGAATTTGGTTACCCCCCCCTTAGGATTTCGCACTAAGACCTCCTCAGACAACTTAAAAAGAGGAAAGCCTGCCTTGCTTTCTCTTAACCCATTCGCCTCTTAATTTTCCTAGCAATTTCTGGCCCTAAGTTCCTATTTAATTTTCTCAAAATTTGCATTTCATTTTCATTTTTTATCTCAGGCTGAAGAGCACCTTTCAGAATAAAATTTCTTCAGTGGCTGAATTATATTACTCGTATTTTTAAAAGGATTAAAAATGGTGTAATTGTTCACATTAATTAGTTACACATTAGTTATAAACAAATTAAGGAATAAATACGTTTCTAACGTGACCGGCGATTCGCCGGCTCATTACCTTAAAGCAAAGAAAGACAGCCCGGCGATCCACCGGCTCTTTACGCGAAAGGGTTAAATAGTTCCGGGGTTGGGGTAAAGTAGTGGGGTTGAGAAATGATAACATTGTACGTGGAGGACACTTCAATACTAAAGATGCTGGGGTGACGCCTGTCACAGAACATGGCGTGTTCCGGTATGACATAAAACAATTTGTCAAGTGATGCGATAAATTGAGTTGGAAGATATTCAAGATTGGGGAAGAGAATTCGTGGAGGAGCTATATGACAGCGATAGTAGACTAGCTAATTTAGATATAGAAGATGAGGGAACACAAGAGGGAGAAAACCTCAGACCAATGATACTCGACAGTGAAATAGAGAAAGCACTGAAAGAGATGAAGGCAAGAAAAACTGTAGGAGTAAATAACATACCATCGGAACTGCTATAGAATTTAGGAAAGAAAGGCATGCAAGCTTTTTTTGAACTTATATGTAGGATCTAAGAGGAAGGAGTATGACCAGAGGACTTCGTGAAAACAGTTCTGATTCCTATCCTGAAGAAGAAGAATGCATCACAAGGTGATCAAAGAACAATCAGTTTGATCTCACATGCAACCAAAGTGTTACTTTGAATAATCAATTGAAGGTTGGAGAGTAAGGCTAATAACTATTAGGGCAATGATCAGTTTGGGTTCTGGAAGGGAAGGTCAACATGGGATACGATTGCAGAGATGAGGACACTTATAGAAAGAAACGTAGAGATAATCAAGACGTTTTTGCATGCTTTACTGATTTTGAAAATGCTCTTGTCAGAGTAAATTGGAATAGACTAACTGAGATATTCGGGAAAATGAGAATAGATTGGTAAGGCAGGAGACTAATCCAGAATTCATATATGACGCTAAGGGCGCAGGTGATTTTGGCTGATGGCGAATCAGGGTGGGCAAGTATAGGCCATGGGGTAAGGCAAGTGTGCCCGTTACCGCCATTGCTTTTCAACATTTATGCTGAGGAAATGGTAAGACAGGCATGGGAAGAACTTTAGGTGGGAATCAAAGTAGGAGGGCATCTGACAAAGTCGGTTATATTTGCAGATGATCAGGCATTGGTAAGTGGATCTTCGAAGGGACTGCAGGTCTTGGTAGATGCTTTAGAAATACAGTGAGGGATATTCAGAATGAAGATAAACTATAAAAAAACAAGAGTATTGAGATCCTCTGGGGCAAGATAACGAGGCTGGTGATTAATGTTGGAGGAAACAAACTCAGGCAAGCAGGGCATTTTAATTATCAGGTATTATCCTTAGGTATTATACTAGAAGAAAACAAACACAGTAGCAAAGACAAACAGAAGAGAATAGCGATAGCCAAGGAGGCGTTTAGTAATTGAAGGGAGCTGATGATTAGGACCTTGGGTAAGGATGTGAAGAAGAGGCTGATGAAGAACTTGGTACGGAGTATGACATTGTATGGGGCAGAAACATGGACCCTCAGAAAGGATGACAAGAATAGGCTGCAGGCATTCGAGATGTGGGTGTGGCAAAGGATGGGGTAGGCGAGGTGGATGGAGAGGAAGACTAACAAGGAAGTGCTTGAGATGGTGGGAATGGAAACTTCTTAATGAAATTCGAGACCAGCAGATTAGGTGACTGAAGGATGTTACGAAGAGCTAGGTATTGCTCCAGAATATGACTATGGGAAAGTAGGGGAGGGGAAGAAATTGGAAAGGTTTCATGGACAGGATGAAGATGGGTAGGTAGTATGCTTAGGTGAAAAAGGATATACTAGAGCAAGATAGACCCCTGAAAATATAGAGAACCGGGAGGAGATTCTCTGACATTTAATAAAACCTACCTTAACCGGTAAAATACTTTAAAAAAAATACACGCCAAACATTATGTTACTATGATCAGCAAACCTTGGCACAAAATTATTCATTTTCAGGAGACAGGAAACCTGATCACATTAATTATAAGTTTTTAAAATTGCTCAGAGGCAAAATCATTCCTCATTAATTAGAAAATTTTTACCCTTGGTAGGCTTTTGCGTACAAAAGAAAATGAAATTATTAACATGAATCAAAACCATGGGTTGGGTCAATGGGGTCACGCTCCCCCACCCCATAATTCATGGGAAAGTACATAGAATATATTTCTCACTGCCAGACTCTCGAAAAGGAGCAATTAGCCCTCCAGCCAAACAATGATCTATACAACTCCCTTACACCTTATTTTTGCTGATAATAAAAGAGGAAGTAAGCCACTTATTACCTTACACCATCTTATGCCATGTGATGATGGATGTCATTCCAGACATTGAAAGTCTCAAAACCCCAGTCATAGATATATCGTAAGGATAACAGTCTTTGTGTAAAATGGAACTTTACATTTTACTTGGTTTAAAAAGTAAAGTTCCATTTTACACCAAGACTGTAATCCTTATGATCCTTCAACTTACGCAGGTAAAAATATTTGGTCTGTGACTGCTCTGAAACTGCAATCGGCCACAATGCAGCACCAAGCCAAGTGCCAGGACGACCAGCAATATATAAGGCGGCCAAAATGGCTTCTTTTTACCTTCCGACTTGAAGACAGTAGCAGGATGTTATCGAAACCGTTGCTGGCCAAAGTCAACCAACATAGATGGAGAACCCAAAAATGCAAAATTTAATGGACAATGCGACAGAAACCTTCTCAAGAATTTAAAGCCAAATATTTTTACCTGGGTAAGCAAAAATCTCTTGAGAAGAGATTGGGAGACATTTTGAGTGACATGGATGGTGTTGGTAAGTCAATCCTCAATTACTGGAAAATAGTTTGCCATCTAACTATTAGTCCATACAGCTAACTATTGTCACTTTCTGAAATCACAACTTTAATCATCAGATGCAAGATTGATTCCTAAGATTCCCTTATCTGGAGGTAGAGTGGCAGCAGTAAGGTGATATTGTGTGGAGTTTCCCATATATACTCAAGGCTAGGTTAAGATTTTGTCTTCTGCTGGGCAGTTAGCCATAATTTTACCATCAAAAAACAATACCATTTCTTACAAAAACTTGATTCTCTATGATTGTAGGCTTAATGTTTGAGCTTCTGGGTGTGGGGGGCAGCTGTGTTCCCCTGCCTCTAGCTGAGTACGCCAGTGTCTGAGAGTATGATAATAATTAGCTACATAAAACCAAGAATAGTGCCAATTAGGAATTTTAATTCATAAGTGGCTTAAATATAACTGGTACATCTTAAATTTCATTGCTAAACTGTGCTGATTAGATGCGTATTGTGAGTTTCTCCAAGAAAGAGTGGCAATTGATGGACTGCCCTGGGTAACTCAATTCTTAAGTTTCATGCTGCACTGCTCATTACTCTCTAATACAGTGGTATATTTTCATTTTGTATTTTACTGCCTTGAAATAAGACTACTGCTCCTTGAATAGATGCTTTGCATGAGGAACTGTACGTTGTTATGAATGAGGTACTATCATATGAGTGGTGGGGAGATTCTGATGGCTTTTGATGCATAAACATAAAATAGTGGAGCTAAGAAATATGTCTGCCATTGGCAATGTACCCTAATAAACTAATCATCGTTAATCTGAGAAAAGCCTGAGTTCACTAGAGATTCAGGATTTAAGAGTTTGATTATCTCATAAAATAAATCATACATTACAATGTTTCACTACACCTGAAGCACGTTAAGGTTCAAAATAAATCTCACCCAACTAATAGAAGTATCCTAAGAGGACTTCATCCATCCGACCTCACTTGACCAACCAAGCCCTCACTACTTGGGTCACAAATAGTGTGTTATGCTGACTTCCAACCTTGCAAATAACTGAAAAGACCAACACAACAGGCAATCTACTAAATATCTACATTCTACAAGCTTGGAAACACTGTTTTGTGAGCAGGAAGCTTCGACCATGAGAATATACTCTCAAATAATGTGTGGGGTGAATCAATACAAAGGTAAGAGAAGTATTGAGTATCAGTGATGACCATTGAGTATATATATAGTATTAGTAGACAAACCTGGGCAACAATTTGTGGAAATCATTCATGCTTGGAACAAAGGGTGAAGGTGGAACACTGCAATGTCCACTTTTGCAACCATTTGATAGTTGACTATATTTTTTGCATAGCTACATCTATCGCCAACATGGCTAGCATTAAGCAAAAGATAGTGGGAAGTGCAGTTCATCCTTTCTCCCAAACACATCCACAGGATAATTAGCACACACACTGATGATAAACAGTTCCTTTGGTTTTTCCATGCTATCATTCATTCAATTGACCAGGGTTTTGTACCATTTCAACATCCTCGGGTACAGAAATTCCATTTTCTGCATATGATGGCATTGCAGTTCAATGTAAGCCAAGTTATACTTGAAACAAGCAGCTTAATTTCACCATGATGAAGATATTTCACCTAACTATACCAGACACCTCCGATTATTTGCATGTGTATGTTCCTCCCCTTTCTGAAGAAATGTATTAACATTTTCAGTATGATGCATGCAATATTGTCAGAAGAATTGTTTGTACGAAATGAGAAATTTCTTAATGACTACCCAGCCTATTATGTGTTTCCTATCAACTTTTGTCTTTGATCCTTTGTGAAGGTGTTAGAATAATTATTATCCAGGGAATATCGAATTCTGATAGACATGAATCCTGGAAAAAATTTGGCACATTAAAAGGGGCACAGAAAATATTTGAAGAGGAATGAGGGTGGTAGTCATTCTCTTGACCTATATTGACACATGCCTTGGTGGTAAATAATGAACATGTCCCTGAGCCCACCAAAAGCCATGATAGCAAAATCCTAATCAATGATTAAGGAAGCCTTTCTATATACCATAAACACCACCATAACATAGCACCACGTAAGTGCCATGGGCGGTCATCAATCAAATACTTGATTGAGTCCAAATTACCTTCAAAGAGCGAGTGAAGCAGTTTACTTCTTCCCAGGCAGACTTAGAGCAGTAGGGCTAAAAATTCACTGGTAGGAATATCAATCAATTTGAGACTAAGTGCCATCTTCAGTCTCATAAGCAGTATTAAGGCCATACTACACAAAACACTGATGTACGTTAAATGTGCTAAAATCATACACCAAATGCTGGTGGTGCTCAAAATACACAAACAGGATTTCAGACAAATTTAAATTGCCTTAATTACACTATAACATAAAGCTATACCAAGAACAATGAGCTATACTTACACAGTCAGAAAAATGAAGTTCAGGTCTAGGTATTTCTTCAACAAAACGAAAGGTAACATACACTACTTCAACTCTACATCCATTACTACATTAATTACCATAAAAATAAGCAATTTCTTCACCAAAAATTGAACAATGTAAATTCTGATTGAACGGAGACTTTCGCTAGGAGCTGAATCATGAACTTCCACCTAATATCCACGTTGTGAACTGTGCTTGCACTAACTAATGATGTCCGCGATCAATTGAGACAAAGGTAGACATTGACGAACATTGCTATTAGTTTTCGGGGTTACTGCAGGGACAAACTTTTCGTAGTGGATTACTGATTATAATTAAAAGTAAACGTATGAAAAATTATGACATTTATTGTGGTTTCAACTAAGAGAATATATGATACACATATTGCCAAGCTATTTTACAAATTATTGAGGACTAAATACAGGAATTCATGGTTTAAAATCTGAAATACCAGCAGCCTTGGCCAAATTCACCAGCTCCTCTGTAACGAGAAGAGAGATTGGTCGTGATTAAACTCTCGATATTTGATCCCATTAACCTGATTTAGTTAATTTTCCTTAAAATTTACCTTTAGACAGTCTAGCCTTTTCTGCTGCTAGTTTTGCTTCCTTAGCCGCCTTAGTTTTTTCTTCAACTGCTCGAATGCCTGCTTCCTTTTTGGACAAGGACCTATGTCTAGAAACTCCCCACAGTACTCCGGCGAAGAGAAAACTCCATCGGCCGAACTAAAATAGTATAGGATCACCGTACGTAAGAAATTTTGTAAAAATAGTCTTTCCAGCTTCGACAAATGAAATATTACATTACGCTAAACCGAGTATTGAAGAAAAGGTTTCGGCCGGACCTCGGAATTAGTTCATGAAATGGTACATATTCGCTCAAGATATTTGATTACTTGATCATCCAAAAAAATCTCTTAAGGCGCACATATTGTAATATTAAGCGACATTTCTCAGTAAGCACATTAAATTACCTTAATCAGAGGTGAAACTTTCACAGGCGCTGGGAGGTCTGCCATTTTGCAACGGAAGAAAAATAGACCTCTGTATCCGGTTTAAGTGTTATTAGTCATGTATATACTTTGAATAAATTAAATTTTATCAAAAGAGATTTGTATCTAAATATCTTCAATAAATTAATATGCGAATTATATTTATTTGAGTATTTTCTAGAGATAATCTCTAAAAGTTTTGTACAGTATTACATTTGGAACGCAATGTTATCATCTGATGTTGCTTCCGTCGATAAAATAGCGCCACCCATTACGAACGATTGCAGTCAGCAATATGGCGTTAATCGCGACGGCGGTTACGTTAGCGTTCTCGATATTTTTGACTCCGTTTCTCCTGTTCCTGCTCGCTATAATATTTTTGGCATCAATTGGGAAGTCCTTAGGAGTGAGGAGGTTGTACGTGAAACTTCTCCTGAAAGTGTTTGAGGTAAGTGACCTCTTGTTATTACTAATTTGACATCGTAAGGAAGAGGGATGGATATGCTTCACACGTTTCCTACGGCTGTGAATAATAATTCATTGCTACTTATGAATTGATAGCCGAGTATAACCGTGGGATTTTGATCTACGAATTGTGATTAATCCATTGTGATGTCATCTCGATATTATGTTTACAGACGTAAGTTCGTTGTAATGCGTGTGTTTCGTCGATTAATTATTTGCATTAGTTTACTTTCGTAATCATAATTATATGAGAAACGGATCCTCAGTCGTGTGGCTTGAAAGATTTTTTGCTTATGTGTTTATTTAAATCGCTGTCTTTTGTAGATAAAGATATTTTTATTGAAAGTGGCATTTATCAGGCTGAGCGTTTGCAGTCGTCCAGCATGTTCCAAACGATATGCCGGCATGCATCGGATGAATGGAAAACCACCGAGGTTCTGTCAGTCTCTCCCACAGGATAATGTGTGTTTTGTTTATGTTGTAATTAGATTACTCCGGTAGCATTCGTTTTTCGTGTAAAACTACCCTTTCCAAAGTACAGGTTAAGGGGTCAAAGGTCATTTTCCCCTTTAATTGATCTCCGTCGAAGGTAGCATTTCACATTAACCTCGCCCATTTTTTGATGTCGTGCATACATTGATAATTAACAATTTATAGCTATATGTTTTTCATGTTAATTTATCGTCTTGTATTCCTTAAGCGTCGTACTCTCTCTATTTTATGTTAATTGTAAGGAAAATAGTTTAATTCTATATTCGTTCTGGTAATTTTTCATGATTCGTTTGTCTGTGATTTTTTTTTAATGTACGGAGACTGATTATAAACTGTGCAAGGTTTTTTCTTATATATTTCCGCAATTATTTTGTGTTTAGAGTACTAGTACGTTACAACTTGACGAAGCTGCGGCCGTGTTTTGACTGTGCCCTTTAATGGAATGGTGATTGTATATTTTATTTATCTGTATTTTTTAAGCGTATCAATTGGTAACCCTTCTACGATCTCCTTGAAACTTGTCATAGTAATTTCTTCACTGTACTTCTATGGAGGCATCTGTTGCTAAGAGTGCGATAGTGACATTCCTGCTTCCCACGAAAGGTTATAAGATGCCTATTTTTTTCCTCCCATTTCATTCTGTGTTAATATATTTTTGTGATTAGTCCAAATTTTCCATCGCAATTTTGCTGCGTGGGTCATCCCCTAAAGTAGTATTTATGCTTATATGTTAGTATTTAGCGAGGCTATTTAAGCTGCTTTTGGAAGTTGGATGTGCCAGAATACCACTTAATAAGTAACCTTTGAAAGACGTGTTCTCTGCCGCATTGCTTTTAATTCCCACCCCTTATAGAGTTTACTGTATATTAATTGTTGCCTAATTGAATGCAAGTGAATTGATTTCTCTTTTGCTCCTTGATGGCAAGCGAAAGTTGGTGCACTGATGGCACCCTACTGATCTGCGGAGGAAGAGTACTGTCAAATCTTTGTTGATAATGGAATAATTTTTCGTTTCTAAAATTGTTTTCGTTGTGCAACTCCTTGCCAAAGGATGTATGGATATCCACAGTATGATCAATGCTACCTCGTATTAAAATTTATAGCGAATTCTTAATCATATTGCAATTAACCACTCTCTAATGCGAATTCAGGCAAATCACTGCAATAATTATAAAGATGACCCAAAAATTTTGTCTTTTTTATTTTCCCGTCTCCATTCAGTTACCAATCAATGGGGACGGTAGAAAAATTTAGTGTAGCTTGGAGCGGTAATTTAGCTAACTAAGCGCTAAACGAAGAGTACAAAATATCTTCGTGTATATTAACGACTGGATAAATAGTTACCTGGTGTATTCGAACTTCTTTTCGCGAGGATAACGTTTTAGGCGAAGTATTTTTGCCGTGAAATAATTCATTCCTCGGCAATATTGTATCCTTGCCTTGGCGAAGAACGTTTTGCTGCGTTGTAGTAACCTGTAGGACACCGTATCGGCGTTTTAGAGGGAAAATATTGATGTAGGCCTCCAGGTAGTTCCCCTATCAGCTGTTCTCCTGTTAATTTTTTTCGTCAATTCATGAATACTCTACGGTTTCTTCTAATTGACGTGCGCGAAGTTTCCGTAGGCTAGCTAGAGGGTTATTTGGCTGTCTCTCTGCTCGACTGTTTGACCTCCTTGGGATATCCTAATTGTTGAATCTTGACTTTGAAAACTGTGTATCATTTTCATGTTTCTTTCCGTTTTTCCCGATTCGTGATCCGTCTTAGCCTGGACCCTACGGTAAAGGACGTCAATGCTCTGATTCTAGTACTCGGAAAGACCTAGTTACACGATACATTTGCCCGTAGGTGTGTGTTCATGTACGCGTTCATGGACGAATGCATGGACTAAATAGAGCTGGTACTATTTTCATGTTCATGCATTCGTGCGAGTTGTTGAGGCTATACTCTGAATTTTTGGTGTTCATTTATGCGTTCATGCAATTGCACATCAACTGGAATGGGTCAATGTATCCTGTAACCAGGCCTAAAGGTTTGCTGATGTACTTAGCCTCTGGATATCTTCGGCCCTGTTTGTGCCCCGTGCCCTTTTTCATGTTTTCGTCTATTATTTATTTCTACCTGCACTTTTTTGTTTTGTCCATCGGATCTTCTCGGTAGTTAAAATGAAAACACCTTTCATTTACTTATTTAAGAATGCTTCTGCGTGGAGAGAAGGCGATCGTAGAATTAAATCAAGTTCATTGTACATCCACCATAATAATCAATTATGAACCAGATTAAATGACGAGATGAAGTTTGAGGAAGATATCCCTAACGTGCAAAAGAGTTGTCAATTGAAAAAGCCAACTGTAACAGTGGCATTGGGAGAATTAGGATGGGGGATTACCTAGCTCGAAGATTGCCAACGAGATCAGGGGACTCTAGGAAAAATGGGACGTGGAACAAAGGTATTTATTTTTACCCCGGAAAGATGATTTTTCTTCCACACCACTATAATATCGGACCACCGTAATAGAAAGTGAAAGGTTGTGGCCTATTTTCCATTGCTGAATTGTATGGCCCTGCAAAACACTCATCAGTTTTAACAATCATGGCAATATATGTACGCGGGAAACTTGCTTTTAATTAAGGAAACAAGAAACATGTCTGGTGTCCAGACATCCATTGCCTCATGCCCTTAAGGTAGTTTGTCGAATTATCATTTCACCGAGAAATCAATGAATTTTGTCCCATTTTGAAGAAAATTATCTTACTCCTCCAAAGATACCAAAATATGAGCCCCTTAATGAACTACTTTCCGGGATTATTGACTAGTAATACTAGCCCTTTTACATGGAAATTGTTAGGTTGCGCTCGCAAGAGAGACCTTATATAGAAAATGAGGTATTTCTAACCCCTAAGATCTCGTCAAAACATTGTTTAGTTTGCATTTTTTCTCGACTATTTAAAAAAATAAATCATTTTGTCACCGCCGTAAGTTTTTCAGAATCGTAAAAAAAATTCGCTGGGAAGGAATTTGAACGAACCGCGTGAACAAAATTAGTGAAATCAATGACTTATATATATATATATATATATATTTTATTTGATATACTAAAATTTCAGACTTATAAAAGTATATTGTTGCATGAGAAATAATTCACTATTTTAACCATGATTCCTACAGCTGCTTAAATTGAAGCGTATAATTCGAATATGGTCTCCATTGTGACTAGGGAACTATCTCGCTCAAACAACCTTAAAGCGGTGCGCGGGGTAAGTTTTATGTAGATTTTAAAACGTTTTTATTTTTAAGTATTCTACCGATAAAAGGTAGGTTTTTTTGAAAGTTAGAGAAACTACTTCTGGTTTTTTTACGCTATCAGGGTCCTATGAAACCTATTCTCTTTCTTCCCTTTCCCCGCTTGCCGTAACCGTAACACTTTCCGTATCAGTCTTAAACCTGGAGATTGGTATTCTACTGCTATCCGGTACTGCTGCCAGTCGTTAGTCTTCAAGTTAACGCCCTTCAAAATATTCCCGGTGAATGCGATTCTTGCTTTTCTCGTCTAATTCTTGCCATTTTTTTCTCCTTCCCCTTTTTGAATAAAGAGGCTGTTGTGTCGCGAAATGCATCCAATAAGTTTCGTTACTCCACAGTGTTTTCATCACGTGTCTGTTCTCTTCTACTCGACGAAGTCTCTCCTATCTCTCTTCTCTACTGTTCACTTCTTAATTGGCCATTCTCTTCGTTTATTTTGCATTCGTGAGTCTTTGATAGTAACGCGTTTCCGTCTTAACGCGCAATATTAGATTTTGAATACCATTCAAAGGATGTCACCTTCATTAGTTTTTCGTCTGGTGTCCTTTCCAGCGACGGCGAGCGAATATAGTCTCCTTGTTCATGCTTTCCATTTCGGCACCCATTATTCTCTATTTTCATGTCTTGAGCAACTGTCTTGGCTCCTGACGACCGCGCATTTGACATTAAAGGGAGTATGTGCTGGCCTTCCTTTGGCAAATGCTCACGTTTCGGTGTCTCCGTGACGGATGATTAGCAAATCTTGGTATAATGGGTAGTTATTGCTCGTGTGGATAGAGACTTTTTTGAGTTTCTCGGTTCGTGAAGGCAACGGGTCGATTCCTTGGGACAGAGGCGACTCGTTCTCCGTTGAGCGATCGAGATGATCCCGTGTGGGATGATCCCAGCCGAGAGGGTGTATTTCACCATCTCGTCTTATCGCTCTCGTCGACCAATTAAGGAAGTTTTAGCGAAACAACATTTCAACTAGAAATCAATGAATTTGGTTTCATTTTAAAGAAAAATATCACACTCTTCCAAAGATATAAAAATATAATCCCTTCATCGCACAAATTCCCGAGATATTTGCCAAACTGTACCTGGCAATTTACAGGAAAGTGGTACGTGCATGCATTCCATAGGGAAATGGTACGTCCACCCACTCCGTATTTAAAAAAAAATGAGGAATTTCTGACAACTATATCTCGTTTTAAGATTATGAGTGAATAGTTTGTATGTTTTCTTAGCTATTTGTTGAATTAAATCGTTTGGTCACTTGTTAGTTTTTCAGAAACCTAAAAATCTTCCGTTGTGATGGCGTTTTGAGCGTTACGTGTGAAAAAATGAGTCATGTTATAGACGCATAAGGACACTGTCCTACCATTTACACCAGCGCATTAAAGCGCCTGACAAAATTTACGTTTTCACTTCCGTGAGCGCAATGATAAATTACGGTAACAAGGTAAAACAGAGGTAAAAGTAGCGCAAGTGGACTCGTGACGAATCGTGATCCCGCCCTGGGTTCACTACCAGCAGAACGATTTCTTTGAGGTAACGTTTATTTTTTTCGTATCATTCTTCGCACTTAAATTGTGTCAATTTTCAGCTATGAATTGCTGGGCAAGATGCCTCCAAGTTGTTCGAGGCTCGGTATTATCTCTCATTTCGCATGCAACATCTCTCATTATTCACCTCTTATTACTGCTCACTGCTATTTCCGGTTAAGGCACTTTCAGAGGGCGACATGTGCCTAACTTCATTATTCTAACTTACCATGATGATACTGGAAGTCCGTTTAAGCGTCCGTACTGTTTTCAAATTTAACCCGGTGGTATTCTCGTGAAGAAATGATGCAAAACGTTCGCCGGGAAGGTATTAAATGTATTTTTTTAATGAAGGTAGTTATAATCGCCGAAAAGTTTACAAGTACGCCGCCTAAAAAGATTTTCTTAGCTTGCCGTCGCGTTTCTAAGGGGGAAGTGTTCTGAATCGAATTTTGGAGCGAACCAGCCTTTCCGAGCGCCTTCGTTAAAATATGAAAGGAACTTCCGTAAAGGATTCGGTGCTGGGCATCGAAGCGAAGTTTCATTTGGTCGGAGCCGGGCTTTTCGGGTCGGCTTTTCCACTGGGGTCGCGAAAGCTCACGTAATCCGCAACCGGTTCCTGCCGGCTAGTAATTTTTTGTAACACTTCTCGTCTTTAGAGGCGGACTGGCTTTTTGACGTCTGTGCGTATCAAGCTTTCGACATTTATAATAATATTATTTTTTTTGTTTTTCGTCATACTATTTCACTTTCGCGTGACGCTTCATTTGGAGAAGTTTCTTTTCTCTTAGCTCTTGATTGACCGAGTGTCTCTGGGATCGACAGTCGGTGTGACCGCGTTGGCGAAATCACTCAAAGAGAAGTTCCCCCCTCCCCCCCCCCCTTCCGACCTTTTGGCAGGGCGCGAAGGGGGGAGCGGCGTTCCCACGTCACACTCGGTGACTGCTATTTTTTTCGGAACTTGTGGATCGCCTTTGGAAGTTGCCAAGCAGCTTGCTATCCGCTTTAATTTTATGATGGCTGGGTAACAAATTAGCTCGAGTACTGACTGTTTCCTGTCTGGTTATGGACCGCTAAAATGTAATTTTCTCAGCCGTAGATTATTTAGGCTTTTGGTATTAAATATTAGAGTCACGCATTGATATATCTACCCAAGTTTCTATTTATTTTCAAATTCTGTTCACTGCTAAAGAGGAAAACAATAGAATGTGTGAAATACCAATACCTTTCATGTCTTCAGGCGCCACTTGGTCCTGCTCCATTATATAGTTGATGAAACTTTGTTCACAGTAATTTTATATCGACTTCCGATGAAGGTTTAGACCTGTGAAGTCGTTTTCAAGGTCACAGATTAGCCTTTTCGGCCTAGATACACGAGTAAAACCATTGATCGATAAGTAAGAAAGAAATTATTCTGGAGTATACATAGTAACCTTCATATGCCTGGATATGGTGATAAGATGGTTAATACTTGAGGCCCCATATATTGTTACTCCCAATTTGTTTTCAGTATTATTTTAAAATTAGTCCTATTTTCTATGAAACAATTGGGATTTTTCTCCATAGCATACATTTCGGTAATCCCAAGGAAGACATCGACAGGAAGATTTAAATGCTTGTGAGTCACTCGGACTTAAAACCTCCCACAACACGCCCGTGTTTACGAGTTGTAAACCCTCCGTGTTTATGGTCTCCTTGAGTGAACAGAAGATGCCAATGCATGAATGGGAGTAAATATTCCTATTGCTTTCATTGACTGTTTGAATTAATTTATTACTTCGAGTTACTTGTCAGCTCCATTCTTTGATCAAATAATAATTTTACATTAAACGTTTTCGGTAATCTGTACGCTTCCCAATGTTAGATCATTTTAGATTTTAATTTCTTGGTATATACATAATGAAAAGTACTTCTAACAATATCAGGCGACTATAAATTCAGTAGTAATTAATAATTACTCTTAATGATGGCCTGTAATTTTGGTAAGTGTTTGAGGGAAAATATATAGTACATCTTCAAATTAAAAACATAAGGAATTATACACGTTGATAGCAATTTAATTTCAACCTAATACCAAATGTCAACGGTATGTTACATTGATTATATGTCACATATTTGCGATCTTAATTAGCTTACCTAAGTGTCTTAATAAAAATTTGATCAAATCGCCGAAAGCCTCAGTCATTTAAAATTCAAGAAAAACTTATATTATTGTTCAATCACAATTTTTCTAGGTGTTGGCGCTAAGATAACCGCATTGTCAGGTTTCCACCGCATTGGTTGATTTCTTTGACCGCTGGTTCTCTCTCTGCTATCACTACTCACCGTTATTCGCGTTGTTTCTTACCGAATAGAATGTTAGGTTATTTCTGTTTATGGTTTTCTCGTGATTCTGTCGCTTTACATCATGGCTTCCAGGCCAGGGGTGTTCGCAACCCTGAGGGGCACGAGCAAGCATTCCAGGGGGTGCGAGATAACTTTTCAGTTTTTTGTTCATATCCCGAGTACTTTTTTGTGGAATGAACTCAATTTTTAATGTGATTTATTATTTTTTCTTTTTCATATTTTTAATTTCGGTTCATTTATTATTAAAACTCTACGGGACAAATTTGTTTTGATCACCTTCGTTTTTATTCCGTCATTAATTACTTCAAGAGATGCGAGTACATACTAAATTTTTTTAGGGTTGTGGAGCCTCTCAAAGATTGGGGATTAATACTCCATTTTAATGTGAGAAATCTCTTTGTTGTTGATAAGAATATTTAGATCATTTTGATCTCACTCATATAATTTTTTGGCGTTTTAGTTGGAAGTTGAGGCGTAACTAAGTAGGTTTGCATGGTAGGAGATGTAATGATGCTTGGTATATTCCGAGAGCTGTTTTATTTACCTATTATTTTCTACTGCCTATCAATTTTATTATTTCTCCCACCTTTTAAAATGCCAGAAAAGCAGTTGAAATATCGTTTAGTGATACGTTGTTGGTGGACTGTATCTAGTATTTTCAATTATTCTATGTATATAATGATTAGAGCGTACATTTCTTGTGTTTATCAAGGTAAGTCACGATTCTTCGCTCTAAATGGTACCCTGAGTAAATTAAGTTCTCTCGGGCTTCCGTCCAGTCGTAGTGGCTCCATATCAGGCTCCATTACTGAGGTTTTGACGGCTTAACTAAACTGAGGAAACGTATGTCATGGAATCACAGAACCGGAAGGAAATCCGAGCGAGCTTAACTGTCCGGGAATGCCTTAACTCATACATGTCTGGATAGTCAACTTGTCACGAGGATGAACGTCTGTCGACGTAACTTTCTTGCGAGATCCCCACGCGAAAGCGGATAATTTATGTGGAGGGTGCGGGGGTCATCCGTACGTTGCATCTGAATGACACTGTCATGTCGCTTCATCCGATCGGACGATGTCGCGGAGCATCCAAAGCCGCCATGTGATCGTTTCTTTCGCCCGGTCCGTCACGCATGTCACAAATGCGGCGTCGTATTGCAATCGTCGTCGCTATTGGTTCTCTTTGAGGCCAGCTCTCATCCTTCCTCTCGGCGCGGGCAGTTGCGCTCACGAGTCGGCGAGCGCTCTCGGAAAAAAAATTAGTCACTCGGGCAGGTCATGGATTTCCTGTGTCGGCAGAGGGGAGACCCGATTAGCTCCCGTGCGTTGCGGGTGGTTGGCGTTTTCGTTCATTGGCGTTTCGTTCGTCTGTCCGTCCGTTGAGGCGCTTGAGGAAGACACCCGTGGTTAGCAGACGCTGTGGAGCCTGAATCACTCCGTAATTGTTTACCCGTACGAGTCTCTGGGTCTTCGAAGCCGCAGGTTTTGGAAGACAGGCAAAACGGTCTCTTATGTCGTAATGCTTCCTTTCATTCGGTAAATTTTGTTGTCACTGCGGACATGATGTTCATAATACCGCAGTTGCCAGCGTCGAGGATGGTTTTTTTTCCTGAAATGAGTCTTACAAATTTGCGATTGCTTATTCGAGGCCTAAGGTTATTCTAGAGGAAAGTTATCACCTCTACGCAGTAACTTGAAGTCCTATATATGACCAATAAACGAATAGAATTGATTATGCAAGATTAAAAGAATTAAATATCGTAGTATGATTAAAACATTAATTGGACGTGCAGTTGGTGCGTGTTCGACGCTGACAAATTACTTGCGTTTTTACTTTCATCATTTCGTTGGAGCTCGTAATTTACACCACGTTCCGTGCGTGCTTTGTGCGCTCTGGCGGGCTGCGGTTCTGATTCCCGTAAATGTTAAGTTTCGCTGACTGGTGACTTGCGATAGTTTTCGGATTAATATCTTGCCCTTTGTTTTCAGTTGAAACATTAATATCGCTTGAGTAGAGGGATTTTATTTGTTAAATTTTCTTGTTCAATCCAGAAATTCTTTGGTGTTACTTGGTACAAGAAATTTACAATACCCATACTATGCTATACGATACCTATACGAAATACTTTTTATGCAATTAAATTATCCGACGTTGGTTTGACAGTTATGTCATTATACTGATAACTCGTAAATTTGTATTTCCACTCATCTTTATTTGGGTTTCGACGTTCAACGTCATCTTCAGGTTCAAGTTATTTCATTGACAAGGCCGATAAAGAAAATCACAGTTAAAAATATTTGTCGTGTACATGTCAATGTAAAATATTTCGAATTTTCTTGTGATAGTGGTGGGATTGTAATTGAAAACAAGGTGATTATAGCTGTGTATTATGGGCCGATTTATTCCGAAGGAAATTGCCCTTTTGTACTTTGTAATGTAAATGTACTTTGTAAAACCAAAATCTCTCATGGGAGTCTAGTTTAAGCTTTTCTTCTGTTACTCCGCGGGCTTAAATGCTTGGCTAACGTTCCAACAGACGCCTCACGGCGTAAGATTTTCAAGACGACATGCCGATGCAATAGTCGTCCCATTTTATTGACGGTCTGCTACAAATCTCCAGCGTCTATATTTATACTGCTACTTAGTTTCGGGCAGCACGTTGGCTGTTGGTCGTTCGGAAAGATTCTCATATCTCATTGGTGTTTGGCTGGTGAGTGAAAGACGAGCATAGACTTTTTTTGCGCGTTGTGCCCGGTGTTGTAGTCCGGACGACTTTAACTGTGATAGCATTGATTGCTTAGCAGTGGAAAGTTTACTTTTTGCTGAATTTAATGTAGACTAATATATTCAAGCGCTATGGAATCAATAATAGCCGCACGGTTATGTAGTTTTATCATTATGCTGAAGGTATGGGTGTATATGCATTTGTGTTTTCCCCTTCCATCTGTATTTGACTCGCACCGTATTGAATAACGAAATTAATAACAGAAATTCCTCTTTTCTTTTTTCGACCACGTATGATTCTAGGATATTGTTTTGGAGCCTCGGTTATAATTTTAATAAAACTACTCAAGCTGCCATGAGCGATGTTTCGTCAGATTTATTGACCTCTTCTGGGCTAAAAATATTGATTTTGGCCATGTCATGGTCATATTATAAACTAGTTTAAGCTGCCACCATCGGTGGCTGTTAAGCCCGCGTTTATATTTTCCTCTCAAAGGTTCGCCTTCTTTTCCCTTTTCATAACTTCTTCACTTTTGAAAAACCTAATTGCAAATTGCCTAATTCCCACGCTGAGGCCATCTCTCTCTTGCTCGACTTTTATATCTCTATGCATAAATCAGGCGTTGCTAGATCTCGGTCACTTGCTACTTTGTATGTGAAATTCCAAAATCGTCCACCCTACGGCTCAAAAGTAACACATCTATCAAAGAAATTACTATAAAAATTGAATCATTCGCTACATCTCAATTCTGCCCGCAGCCAACTTTACTATTATTTGGATAGTTTGGTTAAAAAAATTTATTATTCACGGAAAATTGAATAATTTCACCTATGCTTAGTGTTTGAAATAACAGATTACTAAATATCGTACTACAGCATGTTTGTTAATTTTTATTGTTCTATTTTATTTAATTTTATATGTTTGTATCATCAACCAGATTGATATGTATTTTTCAGAGGAATCTGACAACCCTGAGCAAGACTATTCGGACTTAGTTGGCTGACTGTCACACTTTCCATGTCTAGCACCCAGCGCCTCGTATTTTCCTCGGAGACAATCTCTCTAATGAGGACGTATGTAGGGTATTCCTGTTATCTATGTTTCCATTGTGAATTATGGCTCAATTTTTTTCTCTAGCGACAATGGGACGTGTGGGTTAGATTGCAAAATGCATGGCGTGTAGTACTCAAGGGGTCCAGGATGTGGATGGTAGGTGGCAGAAAGATCTTTGACCCCGGTTTTTTTCGATTCCCCACCTGGAGCTCCTTATTTGATTGAATGAAAAGGGACCCTCATCAATCTCTTCCTATTAATTCGATTGATGGGGGGATCCTCTTTTTAAAACCCCTGGGAACCTCGAGGCATGTCGGGTTCTGTCTGTCGATGGCGGGGTGAGGTGGTTGGTTCGAGAGGGCGGGGAAGGGTGGAGACAAATCGGCTATTATTCACCGGTATTCGGCCAGGCGGGCATTTGGGATTGGGTGGGATTTATTCCTCTCTTACTCTCTCTCCCTCTCTCCTGCCACGGGGGGCACTAATTGGTTCCCTCCCATTGGTGGGTCTCCGCCCACGATTCCGCCGTTCTGGAAATTATCGGAACTCGAGCTCAATCCCCTGGCGCCAGGCTGCCTATTCTTCACTCGTTTGTCACAGGCTTGGCCATTCGATCCCCCCCCCCAATCTTCGAGCATCTTTCTTCTTTTGCCTCTTCATCATCGCCGTCTTTCTGTGATTGCATTTCTTTTCGTTCCCGGGAGGGTCTTTAATTGAAAAGGACAGTGTATGGATAAATAATACAAGTTCTTTGTTAACTTTGTGGTATTCCATTTTATCTTTCATATGATTTATTGGTAACATTTACAAAACCACAACTTAAAAACTCACGTGAGCAGCTCGAAATTTTAAAGACATTACGTGACCCTGACTCGAAGATTTTAAATGAGTATTTGTACCCGTCCTCATCTCCCATCCTCACAGCCGCCTCCCGAGTTTCCCTCCCCCCACCCCCGCTAAACTCCCCGCCAATCACTGTTCCTGACCAACCCGCATCCACACCACCCTAATTACTCACCCCCCCTCCTACCAAGCGTATATGAGGACCCCAGAAGTCAAGGGGTCTAAGTAACAAAACCATTGTTTAGAGAATACTTAAGTCAAAGTTGAAAATGTTTGGTACAACCCACTAAGTAGTTAAGAGGCATTGCCCTAGATAGCAGCACCTGCACAGAAAATCACTTGGATCCCTTTACCACCTAAAAGATTAATATTTTCACATCCCATTCCTGTACCTAACTTATTTTTTTCAAAAATGTCACTTAGACCCCTTGACTTCTGGGGTCCACATATATAAGACTTTGAAAACCCGTAAAAGCACCTGAAGATGACGCTCAAGCGTTGAAACCCGGGTCGTGTGTGTTCTTTAAGTTGTGGTTTTGTAAATGTAACCATTAAATCGTCTGAAAGTGTATGGATACCCATATCTTTTTCGACATTGCTGTTATATCATAGTCTTTTCTGAGATAATATGTTGCTATCATAGGTATTTTTGTGTTGAGTGTTGTGCTTTATGGTGCAGAAAGATGGACAGTGTGGAGGAAAGAGGAGAAATATCGAGAGAGACTTGAAATGCGGCTATGGAGAAGAATGTAAAGATGAAAATGGACTGATGATGTGAAAAACGAGGAAGTGCTGGAAGGATGAATGAGAAAAGGGATATTTTAGGATCAATAAGAAAGGTAGGCAAACTGGATGGGACACGTCCTGAGGGAAGATTGCCTGCTGTAAAGAGTATTAGAAGGGAAGGTCGAGGGAAAGAGAGGGGGAGGAAGACAATGAAATGATATGTTGATGGATATTATGAATGAATGGAGTTACGCAGAGTATAGGGAAGCTGCACAGGGTAAACGAGCATAAAAGGAGCAGTTCAATTGAAACTGTCTCAGGACAAATTCACCTTAGAAGAAGAATTTGTTTATTTTAGGCAAATTTTGGTTACGAGGATTTCCACTCCGTCAGCCTCGATGTGAACTCTTTATTTTCCTTCGTTACTATCCTAAATTTAACCCTCGATTGCCCGATTTTCCCGCTTTTTCTGATATTTGATTTTTCTGACAGTTGAGTGGCTCGAAAGTTAGTAAATAGTTAGTTAGTTAGTAGTTGGTTCAATTTGTTTGTTTTATAAGAGTTGAGTATAATTTTCTCTCTTCTTTCATGTTATATTAAAGAGACGTGATAGTTAATCATTCTGAGTATTGATCGGAATGGGATTGGTTTTAAGGACGGCTCCTTTTCGATCCCTGCATTAATTTCCTTTTTGATGGATATTTTTTTGCTTTTATTCTGAGCAATCATCTTGGGTATTCAAAGCCCAGGCACATTTTATTTAGGTATTGCTGTGTAGACATCTTTACTGTTCTCTTACACTACCTATTGTGGACTGATATGTCGTGTAAAATAATAATTTCTCTAAATTCATGTGTGATTGCTTCTTGTTTGGTTTCTAAGTAACTACTTGGGATGGTGCTCCTCAAAATTTCTCCCTTCACAGCTCATTTTTGTCGAAAAGGTATTTAAGTGGGCCTGGAGGCTCTGAAAAACGGGACGAGAAGGGTGTTTGCGAGCAATGCGTCCCATTGTGGTCGAGTAATTTCGCTGTGGCTCGTGGTCTTTCCCATTAAACCCTTTCGCTCGGAAAGTTTTTTCTCCTCCTTTTTTTGCGGCATAAAAGGACAGTGTGCGTGCGGACTTAGTCGCAGGGTTTCCGGTAATCCAAAGCTTTGTGCTTTTTTTTCTTTGAATTTCGACGTCTCTTCGCGTCGTCGCCCCTTTAATATATATGGTCCGTCTGTCTCTCGGAGGCAGCCATACTAACAGGTGGCAGCAGACGGTCGCAGTCGTGTCTGGCGCGGCGGGGGGGATTCCCTCTTATGGCAGGAGAAAGGGTTTTGCCATACCCTGCCCCGCCCAATCGATTGCTCGCGACTGCGTCCGCAATCGGCCCTTGAATCTCTGGGGGTACTGCTCAGGGCATGTTTGGTTATTTGCGTGTCTTGAGGCATATGTGAGGGAGACTCAGTTCAGAGGTGAATTGATCGATAGGGCAAGTTCACTCAATGAAATGGTAATTTTACGCTTTTTTTAAAAGTCAATCATCATATTTTCGACCTCGTTGGCGACGGGGTAACGTCCGCGCCTGCCAATGCGAGGGTCTCGGGTTCGAGTCCCGCCTGTGTAGAATATTTCACCACTCAGGATATGGGTGTTTGTGTTCTTCCATTGTTATTACAGTCGATGTAATGGGTAAAATCGTGCCGTTTTCGGGGTTGTGGAAATAAATAAAATGAATAAATTTTTTTAACGTGAATAAATCGTGAATAGAAATTTCCTTTTTATTGTTTAGCCTGGAATAGTTTTATCCCTTATCCCTCGGTTTAGTGTTCAATTGCTATGAGTCAGTTGTCGGTTTGACACATATCGGTCATTGACGAAGTATTTTTCTTGCGTCAGATGTTCAAGTAAAACCATTGTTGAACTTAAATTATTATCTCTTTAAGCACGAAATAGGTTCAAGGGTATGAATCATAGGAATAAATCATACTAGTGTTCACGCAAAGGGGATGTAGATTGCAATTATTAAATGGATTGCGGTTCTTTCATGGAAAAATTTAATGTTGTTCCTTTAGAAAAAATGGTATTGCTTCCTCATTGATGTTTGCTTTCGACTTTTTATTATTAGTACTCGTATCATCGGACGTGAAGACTTTGTGTGTGCTGTGTTGGCTTGCTTCTCATTGAAACGGGACGAATAAGCTTGATTTTTTGTGGTCGTCAGTTGTTCCTTTTCTGCTTAGGCCTTAAAGGTAATCGCATGTGAGGAGTAAGATCAGTGAACACAAACGGAAAATCAAATTATCACAAACTCTTTCCTTTCTGACCCTCCGGAGAGGTGCATGTTCTTTTACCTTTGTTATAAACGAAGCCTCACAGAAAGGAATTAAATAACTAATTACATTTGTCAGATTTTGACCAGCTGTTGCTGCTGAAGGTAGAGCATTGCATCGGTGAAGTGTGGCTTCGGTCTATTTCGTTATGCAATTTTAGTGAGGCGAATGGCAGGTAGGCCAGCTATAATTGCTTGGTCCCACCAGGACCTTTAGAACTTCCGTTTTCGTGTATATTTTTGCGAGTAGGCATTGAGTATATATGCTGCGTGTCTCTGGGAAATCATTGTATTCGGTGAAGGATAGTGAATGTACGTATATTTTCACGTATGATCGTTATAGAAATGATTCGTGCACTTAACAATATTATTCTATTTACCCTTGTTGTTGTATGAATTTTATTATTATTATTTAAATGTGAATATATAACTTAACTCACATTTATATATTTATTTCATGTAATCTCTTCTTCTTCCTCTTTGTTGTTTGCCCACAATGGAAACTTCTGGTTCCAATTAGGGTAGTAGAGAGTAGGCGAAATACAGTTTTACCTTAAAATCAATGAATTCAGCCTCATTTTAATGAAAAATATTTCACCCTTCTAAAGATATCAAAATATAGGCCCCTTACCACACCTATTTCCGATATATTTGCCAAAATATACTAGCCCTTTAACAAGGGAGATCGTACGTGTATTCACTCCATAGAGCTATAACTTGAAGAATTACTAGCACCTAGATCTCGTCAAAAATCTAACAGAGTATCGTTCGCATGCGAAAATAAACCATATTGTTACCGCCGAAATTTTTTCAGAATCACAAAAAATACTTCCGTTGTGATGGGGCTTTAAACGTACCGCGCGAAAAAAATGAGCCAAGTTAAAGACTTATAGAGATATTTTTATTTTGTTTATTAGAACTTCAGACGTGTATAAGTATAATATTGCACCGATTATAATGAATATTTATTTCATGCAATATTGCTTGCTATGGTGGACTATGTCACTGCATTTATTGGTCGGGATATACGGTACTACTGTTTCAGTCATCAGAGACATTGTATATACTCGAGCAATGTTTCATCTTCATGTTCAGTGGTATCGCGATGCGGTCCCCCAAACAGAATGCATTTAATGTTTTTTGGTAAAAATAACTTTAATTTTGCGTCAGAAACTTTTACTTATAACGATGGTACCTCCGGAAGCCTTTGGACTTCAAGCGAAAGGACTCGCTTCGAAAGTGAAACCAACTTCCGGGAATGCTTCCATGGATGCTTTCCGTCGTTTGAGAGTCGCTTCTACAACCGGTTTTCCTTGGTTACTCAGCTCATACCATCTTTCGCGGTGCTTCTTCACTGTATTTCTTTGTCTTATTCTCTTTATTTTTCCATGATTTCATTTTTGGTTTGGCTGTTGGTACCATCTAAAAATTTCGGCCGGTTGCTCCGCAGAGTCAGCAGGGATTGGATTTTTAGAGTGATATGATGCTTGTCCATTTGCGAATCAAATGAGTGAACGACTACTTCAAACTTGACTTGTGTCGTGAAAAGGCCATCGTATTTTTTAAAATGTTTAAATTATGTTCAAGGTATACCGCCAAATTTCCTTTTCTTTTTTAGTAATATCTTGATTCCATCAATTCAATGACACAGGATGATGTGACGTATTGACCGAATTGTGAATTAACTGTAAAGAGTTGGAAACCCCATGGCAAGACAGTTATCCCAGTGGGGTGCCTATATTTTAATGTTTTTGTGTATTTGAAGATGTATCTAGGAATAAAATTATTGTTATTATTTCTTTGTATGTTCATCCACAGGCTTTGATGACCTAAGCGTCTTTTTTTGGCCTTCGCTGTTTTCGTAGTGTGTCCCGAGTAGATCTTGCCGTGAACCTAATGGGCCGTTTAATTAATTGTCTTTCCAGGTCGGTTAGTATCTGATACCCGAGTTTCGAGGTTGATTATGATGTGAATATTCGCTTAGAGACGAGGTTGTGAAAGCATGACTAATTTGTATCTGATAAAAAGGTGCTTGGAGTGAGTGGTACGCGATAGTGAAAGTCCATTATGAGTCATGACGAGCATAATATGACGATCGTTCTCAGTAGCCGGCGTGTGGCCGCATCGCTGACTTATATTCTCATCCCGGAAGAATTTATTTCAGTGAGATTGCTTGACTGGCTTTATTTAGTTGCATCAGCCATTCCTTGTGGGTGAGATTGATCAACGTCAAATACAATAGGGATTGAATTAATTGTTGGTTTCACGCGGAGTTGGTGGAATTTGTTAACATAAAAATGATAACTGGTAAATTTGCGATCCCACTTGTCTTTAATTGAGACGGTGAGCCGGGACGCGGCCCGGGTTTCGACGTTCACCGTCATCTTCAAGTCTAGGGATGTTGTTTCATCCAAGGATGTTGCATCTTCATTCTTGGGATGTTATTACGTGGAAATTTATTTCTTACGCTAAATTGTACATTTCCAGTTATCATCTCCAAACAGATTCTTCCAGAATGGAATGTTTATTTTTTGGAATGTTGGTAATTTCATAGTGTGATCCTCTGTGAATTCTCTGTCCTATTAAGCATCAATGTATCATTTCAGGGGCTGGAAATTTCCTTATATAATTTTATTCCAGCTGCTTCCTTAAAAACATAAAATTACCCATTTGCAGAGCTAACAGTAAAAATTTCTGCTTGGTGTCCCCAAGTAATAGTAGCTTTAAGCCTTGCTTCACCTACTTCCTAATAATTACGTGTACCAACAGCAGGATCACGAAGAATATCGTCCTCGAATTCTGTAATAGTGGATAGGGCGAAAAAAATAAAAATGGGCAATCCTGTGGATCGGCGAAATTTTCGTTATGCACGACCTAATTTATCGCTATAATGCTTTTGTGTCTCTGGCTGTGATCATCGGTATCTGTAATTTCTTCTCATATATAGATAAAGGGTTACATATTTAATTGATAACGGTAAAATTTTATCTACGCCGGTGAGTTTTCCCTCCTCGTTGTCACGTGGAAAGTTTAATCGCCTTGAATGATTGACATAAATGTCAGCGTTCTTATTATTGGCACTTCAGTATTATCGGTTATTCCCTGCTAGTGATATCTTATCTTCGGATATTTTCACGGCGTTTTTCGTTAATTTAGGTCCCTATACCCGCTCTCGACGAAGCGAGGTTTACGCTTACATTGTGGGCTACTTATATCCGTTTCAAGTATTTTTGCAAAGCTTCTATGGAGTTTGGGGTATCTCAAAATTTACTTCCTTGCAAGACGTCGCAGTTCTGTTTGGCAGCGTGTGATCGCTTAAAATGCTGACCTTGCGAAAATGACGATACATAAGCAGAATACGTATAAATTTTTTACAATTTTGTTTCGCTCTTTGTATTTCGGGGGAAAATATTTTTTTTGAATCTAAGTTTCGATAGTCAACTTTTCTCTGCCGTTCCCGGACTGATCAGTTCCAAGATCCGCTCGAATATCGGCGTTACGTTTCTAACTCGCCAGGAAAAAATAGGAAATTCATCAGCATTGAAGTTGGACGCATTACAAATGCCACAACAGTTATTTATAAAGTTAGAATTTCATAATTGAAGGCTGAAAGGACTTTAAATGATAAAGCCTCTTTCTTTCATGTTTGTTTTTACTGTGTATTTTTTTCATTAATTCTTTTACGTAGGGCCCTTTTTTGTGTAGGTTTTTTTTAACTCTTGCTGTACATGTGGATGTTGAGCGGAGTGTAATTTATTTATTATTTTTTTCGCGGTGGCCAGCGTTTTAATATTTCGTTGGAAATGAGTTCCGGGAAGTGTCCGCTGGAGGCGCCGAATCATATTCTGCGCGTGTCGCATTACGGGTACATGTGCGACACGGCTTTTGGGGGGGGGGGGTCTGGTTTTTTTTGGCATTGCGAATGGCTTAATTTCAACACCTGTTTGCGGTGACTCCTGACTGATTGTTTAAAACCGTCGGAAGGGCTGAGCGAACTGGTTCTCTCAGTTGGGACTTGCCGTCTGGGCCCGTAATTTTGTGTATTGAATGTAATTTTTGGTTATTCTGTGTGTGGAAACACCATTTACTGCCATAAGTGTGCGTTGGTCTGATGTCTGTGGCTTGGGGACAGTATTGGTTCACGTTTCGTCTCATGTTCCGCTTGTGGTGGAGCTTTGTTTTCGAAAATATATTTTACGGTATCCAGTGAGATATTGTGAAACTTCATTGTGAATTTAAAAGTGACAAACTTTGAAATGTCCACTCAATAATTTATTTGTAAAACGCGTTTCGACGCTTAAAGAGTCATCATCAGGTGAAATGTACCTGATGATGACTCTTTAAGCCAATGATTGTACCAGATTGTACCTGGTGATGACGCTTTAAGCGTTGAAACGCTTGTACAAATAAATGACAAGAGTACACATTTCAAAGTTTCTTTCTTTCAAGTTCTTCGACCTCGTACTAAAACTACCATGATCGTTATAAACAAGAGTGTGCTTCGTTGGTTTGGCTATGTTGAGAGAATGGATGAGAGTCGAATAACGAAACAGATATATAAGAGTGAAATGAATGGTGCGAGAGATAAGAGGTAGGCCAAGAAAGTTGTGGTTGAAGAAGTTCTTAGGAGTAGGAAAATTAGGAGTCTAAAAAACCGAAGGCCGTGTATGAAGCAGTGTATGGAGGTAAATGAGGCAAAGAGGTTTGCAAGGATAGGTCAGAATGGAGGAAACTATTGAAGCAGAGTTAGATGCACATATATATATATTTATCAGTGAAACTTTGTGACTCTGCCTACCCCTGAAGGGAACGGCGTGATTAGTATGTATCGTTATAAACAAGGAAATGATTTCGTCGGCTTAATAGTGGTGTGATTTTTTACTGTTACAAACAATCCCACATTTGATAAATACAGATTGACCTTTAGTTTTTTCTGAATCAGGTAATTTCTTAAGATAATCAGTTAAATATGTATTTTAATAGTTCAACTATTGAAGGCTCTAGTTTGTGGAATAACATTATGATGGGAGAAAATAAAATACTTTGTAATATTCCACTGCGATTTATTCTTCCACGACCGGAAGAATGTGCAAACCAGCGCACTCCCAAAAACTTGGAGAATGTACCCTTGAAATAGACGCACTAGCGTTAAAACCGGTTGGCGAAGAATAAATCGCAGTGGAATATTACAAAGTATTTTATTTTCTCCCCAATATTTATTTTAATAATGAATAAATTGCTTTTTTTACCCATTATCTTATTAACTATATTTTAAGTTTCCTTAGGTGTAGTTTCGGAGGATTCGGTCAGTTTATTGGAAATACTCTATGTCTATTGCAAGCGTTTCTATTCTCGTGTAAAAAGTTTATTTCGTTTTATTTATACGACTCTTAGCGAAGTCAAAAGTGAATGTTTTTAATGATTCAGGCCTTTTTTTGAGGTTTTTAATTCTATATTTTGAAATCTCCAGTCATAGTATCACGGAATGGTTTTAATAATCTGGTATTGCGCGTCGTAGCTACCTATTTTTTAATATTTTCTCTTTGCTTTTCTTATCGTCACTTCTTGCCGTCGCGGTCAAATTATGCCCTCTCACGGTATCATTCAAGCAATTAAATTTTCCCCGCGTCGCGTTTCAAGTCTAATTTACACCTATGAAGTAGAGCAATTACACATCGACTTTCTCTCATCGTCATCTCTCAGTGCCCGATTGTTTTATTTCGTGGACGCCGCACTGAGGACGTTGTTTTCGTGTTATTTTTCCTTGCGTCGGTTTAAATTTTCCACCTCACGGCGTGTCTGGTAGCCCTCCCTGCATTCATGCTTTTTTTTTAGCTCAAAGCTTTTAACTTAAGCCAGTGAATAACTTGCGCACCTTGAAGCACTTGACCCACTGTTTTGTGTCTGAAGGTCGTATTTTCCCCCGGGGCTCGCGCACGCATTTCTATAACTCGTTCCAATTTCTTATATTCATGTTGCAGTGGAGATTAGCTGAGCGAGTGAACTCGATACCCTATAGTGCCCATCTATGTGAGTGGATGCGGGCTGATTCCCTCGCAATATAGCCAGGAATTTTGTTTTACTTGTTGTCAAGAAATCAACTACAGATAGTTGTAGTATTTCTATACTTACTACACTTACATCTCTATACTATCCTGAGAGCCGCTGCATGGGCCTGTTTGTGGCATGGGATGTGAGGAGACCAGGTGTTATCGATAAGGTTTGTGGAGGTGAAATTGTGAAGGTTATTATGGGAGTATTTTAAGTAAGCTCAGTTTTATTATGGTTACTTATTGTGCATGGAAAGAACGAATTTTTGTACCTATCTCTTCGGCAATGTTACTCTCTTATTTCATCGCTTCTTTCGGACCTACAGATGTAGCATGGCGTCACTTTGATATTCTCTTTGTCGCTTGGAAACGCACCTTTTCTCAATATCTCAAGCAAACTTAGCCAAGCATGTAGACACCCGAGTCACTCTAGCGGCTCCCACCTTAATCCCTCTAAAAGCTGTGAAACACTATGTTCGCTCGTAGCAGTTTTTTTACGAAGCCTACATCTTTCGATTTTTATTTTAAATTATTTTTGTGGTTTAATCCTTCTTCCAGGGTCCCAAATATTCGCGGTGTATTCAAAGGGTGGCCTAACCAGAGCGATGTGGCATCTCTCTTCTACATTTTCTTCCAAGGCCCTTACTATTAAACGCTATACATGACATATTCTCTGGGCAGAGGGATTTTAATTTTCTCCTCGTTAAAAATAAAATGCATTGCGATCTACGATGCAGGGTGATGTGATACATCATGTCAAGGTCATCTAGAAAGTCAAACTTGCTGTCCAATAAAAATTGCATTGGGAAAAAAATCCATCTAGATTCCAGGTTGAACTGCGGACCTTTTCCTAGGGGAATCCCTTTAAAACTAACTCTTGAAGCGTCCTTGTCTCATGGCTACGGGTCAGAGTTTTTCACGCCGTATACGGGGACTTAATTTGCACCTATATCTAGCGAGTCCCTCCCAAGCCCGCAATTACGTCTTAAAAGAACTTGAATATCTCTCCTTTCTGACCAAGGACTCAAATATCGAGGAGTACACGGTCGTTTCGGTAGAAGCTCGTGGCTGAAAGATACGCGCGTCATCTCTCCTCTTTTACTACCCGGCTGTCTCACTTTCTCTAATTTATAGCACTATTTGCTCTTTCCTACCTGTAGAGCCCAGTTTCTTTATGGTTTCTTCCGTGATCAAATGATACGGAACAATTCACTACTGTTCAATAAGTATGAGTAAAGACAAAAATTCCTAGTTTTAAAACTAATATTGTCTAATTGTAAGCTAATCATGTGCCTTTAGAATCAAATAAATAAACGGATGGCTATCTATCTTAGGGTAGTCAAGGTCGTTCGATATCTCGATTCTTCGCCTCTCGAGTCGATATCGATGGTGCAACGTATCGAATAAATCGACCCTGAGGGTAGTTGGTATGTGAAAGCCTAGCGGTAGAAAAAAATAGCTCGTCTTGGATTTTTAGCCTGTTCCCAAGATAGCACGCTGAGGCCTTCAATCTATCAAGTTAACCATAGAACGGCAACGAGGGGTGAAAAACACCCCACTTGATTTTAAATTTCCCGCCGCAAGAGAAGAGCTTACGTTTTCGACCACTTTTTATGGAAATTGTTGACCACTTATTTTGTAACTTACGCTAAAAGTTTTTTGGTCCACGTGATCCTTCATTAAACAAACGAAGAATATGAGATCCTATATGGCCCTTAACGATATGATGTACCCGAGAACATGATTGGGGGTTTTTTCACCCCCCGCTACCGAAATAGATAAAAAAATTAACGTTACCGTTCTAGAGGTCAAATAATCTTCTCGTAGGAAAGTTACGGATGTTTTTCCAAAATCAAGATTAAGTGAAATGTCGCAACTTAAGTAGTAATTTAAGTTTTATTTTGTGGAAAATTTAATTTATTTATTTTTCCGTTTCCGAAACATCGCCGGAGTCTCCCTAATTTGTTCTCACGATCTTCTTCTTTGATATTGATTCCACTGGAGTTATCTCATCGGATTGTTTTGCAGTTTTCAGACGATGGTGACGATTTATATTGTGAAGTACCAAGTTGACAGATTCTAGGAGTAACTATTTTAATTGTTAGTTGTAGTCTCACATGTTTGTGATACGTTTCTGACGATGTTGCTATGCAGCGAATCCATTGTCGTGAAAAGTACAAGGTTAAGGAGGTTTACCGCGACTGTGCAAGTCAAAAGAAGTACTGAATTTCAACTAATTTTCGAATGGTTTTAAAAATCCTGATAACGTTGATGAAATGCCTTAGTAATTGATAATCAGTGTTAAAGTAGCGTGATGAATTTGGTCACATTTCATAGAAAAATACCGCACCCTTCGAAAGACGCAAAAATATCAGCCCCTTACCGTACTTCTTTCCGGGATTTTTGTCGAAAAATACGAGCCCTTCTTCATGGGAAATGGTATGTATACTCTCCAGATAGGCATTATTTTATAAAATGAGGAATTTCTATCTCTTATATCTCGTCAAAAAATTGGCAGGTGTAGTTTTTGTTTTCTCAATTATTTTTGAAAGTAAACCATTTGGTCACCGGGGTAATTCTTTTCAGGATCACAAGAAAACCTTCCGATGTGGAGTTTTAGACGTACCGCGTGAAAAGAATGAGTCAAAGTAAAGATTAATATGGATATTTGTATTTAATTGCATAGAATTTCAGTCGTATAAAAGAATGCATTTGTCCTTCAGCTGCTGAAATAATTAAGCGTATAATTCGAATATGGTCTCCATAATGACTCTGGAATTATATCGCTCAAACTATCTTAAGGCACAAAAAAATGCCTACAATTCCACAAATGTATTTTTGTGAACTTTTTTTATATCTATAGACGCCTACTACAGCGCAATTTCTCTGGAATTACCACAATTTGACTGCATTTTCGGAGTGACTAGCTAACTAATCGAAAAATTGGCGGTAAGATGCTTTTATTCAATTATTAATCAATTGATCTGGAGATTTCGCTTCTTAAAATGTGTTTACCATGAAAATATCATTTGCATAACTAAGGAAAATATTATTTTTCCTCGTGTTTCTTATCTTTTCCCATTGATCACCATGGAGTTTCTAGTTCAATTTGTGAGCAAATTTATGTAGTGGATAATTTAAGTTATTTATATCCTTCCGTCGTGTTTTAATTCACGCAACATCGCCTGATCTCCCGACTTAGTTCTCTCGATCTTGTTCTTTTTTAATATTGATTCCACAGGAGTTTTGTCCTTGGATTGTTTCGCAGTTTTCAAACGGTGGTGACGATTTTAATTGTGAAATACCTGGTAAAAATGCCGGAAAGGTAACATTTTTGTTGTTAACGCATCCACGTATTCATCTCAATGTTTCCCTGCAAGCCACCCTAAGAGTGCTTTGCAGAGGGGGTTTTATTCAGATACAGGGCTTATTTTGTCGAAGTAGTTTTCTTTCCTATCCAGAATATGAATAGGTTGACGTATTCTCTCTCGGCTGAGCCACCGTAAAGTGGTCAGGTATGGCTGTGGTAATAGTTCCCAGTCGTGAAGTTCCATTTGTGCTCAGGTTGCGCGAACCTGCCCGAGGAGGAAGTCGCGGTTATCTTCCTGTGCGTCTACTAGCCGGAAGAAGTTTTGCATCTTACTTCCTGATCTCGGCTACCGCAAACCCGTCCCAAGTGACCCATCTTCGCTAGATAAATGTGAGCAATTAAGGATTGCTGTTGCTTCTCGTTCTGCTGAAAAAGTGATGGCGTGGAATGGAAAACCACTGAAATCGTAAGCGGGGCCGTAATCGTTGATAATCTTCGGACTCGGGTTGTTGCTTGGATAATGACGGACATGCGTGTTTGGTCGCCATGTTGTCATTGAGGTATATGGAGAGAGCACTTACTATGCTGGCCAATGCTAGAAGCTGAAGCCAATCCGCCATCTTCGTTGACTCTCATTTTGCTATAGCAGGGTGGCAATCATCAGGGAAAGCCAGGAAAACTTTTTTTTTTGGAATTGTCAGGGAATTTTGAACTTCTGGAAAAGTCAGGGAATTCTTGTAACAGTCAGGGAGAAACTGGAATCCTCGTTATTTTTCTGCCATTACGTTAATCGGCCAGTCTCTCCCGTCTTATTTCACCAACTAAAACTAATGTCAGTCGCTGGCGTGCATGGAATAAGCCCCATCAATTCGAGGAGTATTCAGTTGTGAATCTTAGTTATTTAGTTGTGAATCAGTCGTACAATGTATCCCTTTTGTATATCCATCTTGCAATATTTACCTAATTGTGTTAAAAATCATGATCACAAGTTATTACGCTCATCACAAGGAATCCGAGGCTATGTTCGGAAAATTTTACCTCGCGTTTTTTTTTAACTTACGAAACTCAGGTCGAGTAGTAGCTGGAGCACACTAGCTTATAGTAAATACATGCTTGCAGTTCTAAAAATACGGGACGATGGTTAGAAAATTTAAAGCTGCTCTAGAAAATTTGATTCAGCAGAAAAAAATATTCCATAATTATAGGTGACCTTTTGGCGATCGGTTAGGGAAATTGGTAAACCCATCAGGGAAAAGTCAGGGAAAGGTCAGGAAACTTGAAAATTGGATATCAGTAGCCATCCTGTATAGCTACTTGCTTGGTTAACGCTCTAATTTTGCAATTTGACTGTGTTTTCCATCGATAACTTACTAGAAATCAGCATGCACTCACGTCTTTAATGTGAACGTTCCTTACGTATTTTGTGTATATATATTTTAATTAAAAGTCATCCGCATTCCCGATGAAAACTATTGTAAAGTTATGTGGAATCCATGGCAATAAGCAGCCTTATGTGTGTCAAGAGTTATTTGCCTAATATTTCAAACAGATGGTGGATATTCTTGCTTTAAATGCACGGTCTACTGAAAATTTTTTTCTCCCATGCGAGAAGTCTTGTATTTTCACACTGTCGATAGTGATTTGCGGTTGTATCTCTACATTGTTTGGGGAAATAATGAAACATATCAATGACCATACCTATACTACTTGACATGCCTAATAAAGAAGGGTACGAAATGAAGAAACCCACAACTGCCGCATATAAAAAAAAGGAAACTGATTGATGTATGTCGCAAACTTCCTCTGTTTTATTTCAGAATACATGTGCAATTGTAATTTTGTCCACGCTGAAATAGCATTCCACTGATTATGTACACACTAACGCGAAAGAAGCAAGAAAATGAAGCATAACCTCGTTTAATCTTTAGTCACTTTATCTTGATGTGATTGAAATTATTGCTAGTGATGGGTCGAATCCGAATCACGCATTAGAATCTCCTATTTTTTTATCGGATCTCGAATCCGAATCTTGCTTTTCCTTAATTATATTTCTTAGTTCCTTATCATTACCAAAGCGTAAATTGATGTGTGTAGGAAAGAAATCCAAGATTTAGATGAGAAGAGTTCGAAGTAATGAACACGATCGTTTTTTTAACATTGATTTAGTATGAGGAGTTTATTTTGTTAAAATCTTTGCCTTCTTCCATCAAATCATTATTTCTATTGGAGACAGCATACGACATGAATACTGCCCCGCCCATTGCCAATCGTCACTGCAGTTCAACATCTTACAAGAGCCGGGGAGGGTCATGGAAAACGACTTATCTGTCAAGACGTCTTACCTGTGTATGTTTACGCTCGACCTTCGCTCATCCCTTCCCTCAATCTCGGCACACTCATCTTGTTGTCTTCTGTCACACAGTCATTTCCCCTTTGAGATGAATCGCAGATTGTGATGGCCGTGCTCTTGTGGAGTCCACGGCAGCGAACTCTTTCGCAAAAAAGTCCTTTTAGCGATTTCCGCAACAGTCCAATGGTTTACTCACGATACGAGTGCCTTTGGATTGCGCGATCGCTCGCGACGTCACATCTATCTACGCATTCCTCATTCTATTCTTCGTCTATTTAGTAGATAGCGTGCAAGGGCGTGTGGAGGTGGGTGATTCCAATCCTAGATTGCTGCATTCGTTAAAGTTCTAGTGAAACTTGACGCGTTACCGCTGCGCAAGGGCGTAAAAACATTCGGAGGAGCAATGAGGCAGTAGAAGAGTGTTACTGTATGAAACATTGGTACATGCATGCAACGTAGAGTTCAATCTAATACATCCGTGCCCGTCAGGCCGTTTCCCCTCGGGTAGGGCTGAGTCAAAATGTGGCAGAAAAAAAACAATCTATATTTTTCCTCCAATGAAACTTATATCGACTAGTCTCGATGTTACGACTCCATCATCAAGTCTTAAAGATATTGTTGTACCAACCTCGAAGCTAGTAGTTTTGAAACTTCGCTCGCCTTCTCTATTGAAGGCAGCATACGTTGACTTCAATAGAGAAGGTGAAAATCACGGGCAATATACTATTGTTGTGAATTCTCGGTTAATTTTTGCTCACTTAAATCTTTATGTATTGGAAATTATAGCTAATAATGGATCGAATCTGAATCTCGGATTCAAATCTCCTATTTTCATCGCAGCCGGAATGCCGAATATCGAATCAGAATCCTGCTTTCCCTTCATTATATTTCCCAGTTCCTTATCATTTCCAATACGTGCATTAGCTATTTACGAGACGGCGGCGAACAGAATTCATATCGAATCGAACTTTTTTCGATCCGACATGAATTTGGAAATTGAATAAATTTATAATGAGACTTAGAGTTTATTTTTAGGGATAGGTTGAAAAGATTGGTGGAGAGCTACTAGTGTTTTGTTTCCCTCATTATTGAAATCTTGAAGATGGTATAGTAACTTCTTAACTGGTCGGTATTAAATATTTTATTTGTGGATAATGGGCGAGTGTTCTCTTTTCCTCTATAGAAGTCTTGAAGATGGCATAGTAACTTCTAAAATTGTCGGTATTAAATCTTTTATTAGTGGATAGTAGGCAAGCGTTCTGTTTTCCTCATTATTGAAGTTTTGAAGATGAAATAGTAATATCGAAACTAGTTGGTATTTCATCTTGACTCCCCCCCCTGTTGTTCACGTAGACTTCTCTTTTTATGCGGAAAAAGCTGAGAAATGGGTTATTAATTGATTGTCATGGACTATCTGTAAGTTAAGGCTGATTTAAAGGTAAGGTAAGTCAAAGAAAAACTACTCTTGTAGCTGTGGTAATCTCGACCATACAAAACGTGGGGCACAGCATTTAAAAAAATCTAGGTTTTGTTAAACGTATAATAGGAAGTTCCACGGATGAAAAAGTCAAAGAGAGATGCTACTTCGCTCTGGTTAGGCCACGCGTCGAATACGCCGCGAGCATTTGGGACCCTGGTCTTAAAGATGTAACAAAAAATTAATAAAATACAAAGGAAATTAGCGCTCTTCGTTAAAAACTGCTACGAACGTACATATAGTGTCGCTAAACTTTTAGACGGATTAAGGTGGGAGCCCCTAGAGACTCGGCGTCTATACGCTATGCTTAGGTTGCTTGAGAAATTCAGAACTGATATATTTCAGAGCGACACATAGAGTATTATCATGACTCCTCACTATATCCCTAGGTATGATATGTGCGACAAAATAAGGGAGATACACTGCCGAACAGATTGGTACAAAAACTCGTTCGTTCCGTGCACAATAAGCGACCACAATAAAAGCTGAGCTCCACTATATACACTCCTATGATACATGTCTCCGTTTCATCTCCCAAAACCTTACATCTTTACACGGCTGGTGACCTAACACCCCCTGCCACACACCCATGCGGCGGCTCGCAGGGTATTATGTAGATGTAGACCGTTGTCTACGTCGACATTCCTCCATCGCCCGACGCGGACCTTCGTTGACAAACCTCATACCCCTCCACTCCTGTCAGGTTTCTATGTGGATTATGGACAGCCCCGAATTTCCTTCCTCCGAAGAGAATCTTCCATCTCTCACACCCTCCTCAGTCCTCGGATCCCTCTCAGGCTCTCATGGATACGGCGCGGCGCCCCCATGGTTGAAGGGGATTTCTCTGGAATCTTTCGTAGTCGTGGCCCGTCATTGTTTTCACTTGTTTATCGAGGGCCGTGCGTGGTGTCCGGTGTAAAGGAGGCTCCATCGTTGGTCCGGGCCTGCCTCTATCTCTTCCTCTTTTTCTCTCATGTAATCGTTCCGGGCATGCCCTACCAGGTCGAACTTCATTGCTGTCGTCACGATTTAAAGGTGAACCTGTAATCGAACGTCTGCTGGAGGACACTTGGCTGGTGGGAAATCGACCCTGGCCACACACTCTAGGGGTGATTTTGTACGGTATTTCATATAGGTAGATATAGGGAAGTGATTATTGGGCTCAGAAGCTGCTTTGTGGAAAAGATTAAATCGGTGGATGGTGCCTGGTAATCGTGTACAATGTTGTATAATATCGCACATAGTAATGGCGTGTGTACTTTTTTTCAATTCACTATTTATCTGGGTTGAAAATCGAAATTCAGAAATTTTTCACTAATATGTGACCTCGTACGAAAAAGTGACACCAATGCCTACTAAATGGGTTTTATCATTTTTCTTCGTCATCGTGGTCACTCCTCTCCAGCAACATGTGCCTTTTTAAAAGTGATAGATAATTTATTAATGGTACATAGAATACCATTATTAATACAAATAAAATTCGAAAACCCACCTTATGCGAACATTTGCATTTATTTTTGTCGCTAAGGTGTCTCATAATGTAATAAAATACCCTTAAAATTATCAGTCCGTAGTTTTTCTGGTTCAGTTCGGTGAAAATTTTATCAAAATCTAATTCCAATATTTAGGTTGTGTCTTATCTCGACCGTCATGTGTTGGGCAAATACAAAAAAATTATTGATGCGCTGTTATCTCGGTTGGCAGATGGATGAACCATCTCGAGTGATTAACTTTTTCCGTTTCGGGTTTTGTGGTCTGGCTCGAAGGCTTTATGTAAGTCTCGAAACTTCGCGGAATTTTGGAAAAAAAATCCAGCGTATTTCGACGTAGAGAGGAGAAAATTCTCGAAATATATGGGAGGTGATCTGACGGCT
This sequence comes from Ceriagrion tenellum, assembly GCA_963169105.1. Lineage (NCBI taxonomy): Eukaryota > Metazoa > Arthropoda > Insecta > Odonata > Coenagrionidae > Ceriagrion > Ceriagrion tenellum. Next base: position 50,125,827 of record OY720635.1, on the reverse strand, counting down.
CGCCTTTCACCTCAGTAATGCTATGTATTGGCGCCCGATTTCAGGTTACTGGACGCATATTCATGTTCCATTGTTTAATTATTATAATGATAATATAGGTTATTCCGCAACTTCATATACATTTTACAGTGACATTTATCATAAATATAGGGGATATATGCACCCCAATGGAGAAACTTCGTTTTGGGGTTACCGAGTCGTACTTTATTGACGAATGTAATTCGAATGTGTTGCAATATAAGTAGCAACAACATTGTATTTGTGCTGGCAATGTTATACAACTGCAGGTAAACGAATGAGAAAAGAGAATTGAACCTAGTAAAACTTTTCAAATCAATAATAAAAAAACATACAAAAGCAAAGATGATTAACATTGCTGTGAGATTTCACACACAGTTAAAATAAAGTTGATGAAAAACATCAATAGCAAATAACTATTTTTTTCCACTTAATACTTTTTTTACGTCATAGGTGTGCCGTTACCAGTTAGATTCTAATTTTGGTTTGTTTTATTGCCATGTATTCTTTCCCAAACTTAAGTTTACTCAAGTGTGAGAATGAGAGGTCGTTTTGACGGCATAGATCCTTATCTGTAGCACAATGCGTGCATTTTAGGATGCAAATTTTTGAAGTTTTAGAAAGTATTCAGTGGTAAACTTGTAATAATGATCTTTTATGTGTATCAATGAGTTCATTAATGCCCTGAGAATGGTTCTTCAATTAGAAAAATTGAAGCGAGAATACTAATCGTACTATTCTGAGTGATTTTTAGAAAGTCTAAACATGAACTAATCGGAGATAGTATTCCGTTGTCTCGGGCGTGACTCTATGGAATTTACTTAACATTGTAAATGAAAAGTATAACCTAGTTATTCCACATAGATTTATCAACTGGACGACCTAGGTTTAGACGAATTTATTTTTTTCCTCTTTGTTTGCGGAAACAGGACGTTTTATTGCTTTACCATTTGGCAGTGCCCAGTGCATTTGCTTTGCTAATCGTATGTTTATCATCTAATTTTGGTTTGCCGGATCTCAAATTGACTTTGAATTTTTCATTAATGTTAAAATAATGTTAATATTTTATCACCGTATGTGTTCACATATATATACTTTAACGTTTAGTTTGGTTATTGATGTTTTCTCTTGCTGTTTCTATGGGGTCCTATTGTAACGTTAAGGTCAAAAACAAATTTTCGTAGGTATATTGGTAGTTTTAGTAGCGTCGTTTAAACCACTGCACGCAAAATTTAATGAACTTGATCTCATCGTATAGAAAAAGTTGCCCTCTTTCTAATTATGATAATATACCAGCCACTTTATCAAATCTCTTAATTTTCCTGATATTATCCAAAACATAGACGCTGTTTGCCATAGTTGTAGCGCGGCTTGGTGTGGATTTGTTTTTCAGCGTTGGGCGTGAAACAAAATGCTAAAGTTCTTTAAAAGGAAAAAAGGGTATTACTAGCTAATTACTGAGAAGTTTAATCATGCAAATAATGATTCTGAGAAATTAATATTACTGCACATTTTATCTTCTTACTTCTTACAGCTGTCGGGACTTAAAAATCATAATAAAAAATGTTTCTTATTATGGCTGGAAAAAAAATTTTTACGAACTGCCTCGAAAGATTTCTCGGATTTTCGCGCAATCGGCGACTTTCAATTTTTTTCTTCCTTACCTTTGGCCAACGCCGCACAGGTTGCAAAAAAAGAAGAAAGGATTCGTCAGCGAAAATCCCTGAGTTGTCTCTCTCTCGCGCGACGACGATGACGTCATTCGCCTGGCCAGAGAGAGAGAGAGATAGTGTGTTGACGCAATTGATTCGGGGAGGGCACTCGCGGTCTTGTTGATGTCGGGAGACTGGCGCACAAGTGGTGCCCTCCCGTTCACCCCGCTGCGCGCGAGGGCAGAAGGGGGCGCTCACACTCTTCGATCGCCCCATCCATCCCCTCTCCTTTCCTCCCCTCCCCTGGCCACTCCTGCCTCGGATGCGTCGTATTTTTCGACTTGGCGAGACACGGGACGCATTTGGCGAGCCTAATATTTTTGCGAGCGAATAATTTTTGTTTCTCTGGTGGGTAAAGGTGGCTACGGAGCGGTAATCGTCGTTAAGGCAGTTTGAGCGAGATAGTTCCCTAGTCATAATGGAGACTATATTCGAATACGTTTTAATTTCAACAGCTGTATGAAGCATGAAGTAAATATTGCATTATTAATGGTGCAATAATATGGTTTTATATGACAGAAGTTGTAAGTAATTATATGAAAATATCTAAATTACTCTTTAACGTCACTAACTTTTTTGGCGCGTTCACAACTCCTTCAAAACGGAAGGTATTTTGTGATCCCGAAGAATTTACTCCGTGACAATATGATTAATTTTCGAAAAGAGATGTGAAAACATTCAAACTATACACTGTTAATGTTTTGACGAAATTGAGGTGGTAGAAATTTCTCATTTTTTTAAAATAAGCTCTCTCCCGAGAGCATACATCATGTGGAGTACCAAACTTCATAGAAAAGGGCTGATACTGTTTGGCAAATATCTTGGAAAGTTATGTGGTAAGGGGTTGTTTTTTTTTGTTGTCTTTGAAGAGTGAGACGTTTTTCTTTCAAATGAGACCAAATTTATCGATTTCAAGGTGAAGTAATTTTTCGCCCAAACTAACCTAAGGCTGTTTGAGCGAGTGACTTCCCAAGTCATAATAGAGACTATATTCGATTACGTTTTAATTTCAGCAGCTGTAGTAATCATGGATTAAATATCACCTTATTATTGGTGCAATATACGCTTTTATACGAGTGAAATTCTAAGTAATAAAATCAAAATATCTTTAATTATACTTAAGGTAACAAAAGTAATGACATTCTCTGTGACAAATAAAGTCAGGTTGATTGTAGTTGGAGGACGCAAACTCGAGCAAGTAGAGAATGTTAATTACTTAGGTGATGCGATAGAAGAACGCGGACATATTAGCAAAGACAAACGGGAGAGGATAGCGCTAGCTAAGGGGGCTTTTAGTAATAGAAGGGAGCTAATAGCGGGAACCTTGGATAAGGATGTGAAGCAGAGGCTGGTGAAGGGCTTTATGGAGTGTGGCGTTGTCTGGGGAAGAAACGCGGACCCTCAGAAAGGATAACGAGAATAGGCTGCAGGCATTAAGGATGTGGGTTGGAGAAGGATGGAGAAGATTAGGTTGGCGGAAAGGAAGACTAACGAGGAAGTGCTTGAGATGGTGGGCGAGGAAAGGAAACTTCTCAATGAAATTCGAGATCGGCTGAGTAGGTGGCTGGAAGATGTGATAAGGGGCGAGGGATTGCTGAAGAATGTGATGGAGGGAAGGATGTTGGGCAAGCGGGGAAGAGGAAGAAAGAGAATGGGTTTCAAGGACAGGATTCAACAAAACCTACCGTAACCGGTAGAGCACTAAAAGAAATTTATCTTTTTCACGCGGTGCAGTTGTAACTCCTTCGAAATAGAAAATATTTTACGATTATGAAAAACCTACGGTGGTGACTATATGATTTATTCTAAAACCCATCCGAGAAAACATGCAAACTACATAGTGTTAATTTTTGACGTGATCTAGTTCTTAGAAATTTCGCATTTTTTAAATAAGTTGTCTCTTGAGTGCAGACAAGTTCTATTTTTCATGTATAATTCGTGACATTTTTCGTCGTCCGCCGGACGGGATCCGCGCCCGTTTGCGTGCCGTGGTATCCCGCCTCGTTATTTTGTGTTTGCAGACCTTAAAAACTGCCGAGTGCTCTTCTCCCTCTGTGATACTCACATATTCTTAAGAGGAACCATGTTAGAGTATATATTTTCCCACCGACGTTGCATTCACAGAACTGCCAAAAGTGACAGAGTAAGGTACTCAGAATCCAGAGGATAATTGTAAGAATTTGATTTGTTCTTGAAGATGCACGACTGCAAGAATAACTGGGCTTGTGACGATAATCCTCCTAAGCGTATCGCCTGTCGTCCCGCCTTCATTTCCCATCCGCTATTCTCTTAATATTTAGTGGCTATTAACCCCCTCACGTTGTGTGGTATGTATCCTGTGGAAACTCAACGAGGACTGATTGGCAGTAATAACTTGCAGCCCAAATAACATACGTTCCTAGGCTCATGTCTCGGCTTATTTCGTCTCGCGAAGTGCCCGTTTCGCGTGCGTCACACGAGTAGCCTTTACTTCTCTCGTATCAAACGGTAGCAAAATGCAAATAATTATATGGAAAATATCAAAGAAATCAGGACAATAATGGGACGTGTATTTATTTTTCAACTTAAGAAAAGAGAGAAGGTTCAGTTCAGAAGTTTTTCGGTGTGTCAAGTTGCATTTTAGAAGAACGGGACTAGAGATAGGAGAGAATAAGATCAGGTCAAGGATAGCTAGTTCGGTCGTGTTGTGATGCGTTGAGAAATGTGGTTTCGTTGCAGTTTGAAGGTCAGTGCGCGTATTCCTAGTGTGTCTTACGGTTCTCGAATAAGTGTCGTTTGAAATGTGTTATTCCACGCATTTTAAATTCGTTGATGCCTTTCGTGAGACTACTTAATTAGCTTAATCCGAGTTAATACTGTCACCGAATACTTCAATCATTTCACCGAGAGAGGACGTGTGTGGTCTTATTCAAATCATGGAAACTTATGGTAAAATTTGTTCTCTATAAGATACGAGCTACAAAATGCTATTTCCTTGCTATTTTTCTCGTAAATTGCGCTTGAAATATCATGGTCTTCAATGAGAGATTGGAAATGGTAAAAATCGACTTTTTTAATGTAAAACCAATGTCATTTTCATGGAATGTTGTTTTTAAGGAACCTTCATTTTAGCCTTTTAGGCATGACTGATACATACCTTCATTTTATCTTACATTATTAAGTGATAGTTCTGCTAACGAATGATGTAATTATATTTATAGGCAATAGGTCATTGAATGTGATTTCAAAATGATGAATTTTCAATGCTGAAATACATTGCCTTACTGGCATTGCGAAGGCATCGCTTCACATAATTTTTTAAAATCTCAATTTCCGCCAGAGTAATATTGTTTTGCAACTTGAATTACATGAATTACATATTGTGACATCTTATATATTTTTTCAGGTAAGGTCATCGGTAAAATAACACGATTATTTAGTATTAAATACCGACTTTCGGTTTTCTTCCGGAGGACATCGCGACATATTGTGATAAATGTGGCAACGTTGCCAAGGGAAACTTCTGCTGTTTACCTTGTTTACCAAATATATTTTTCAATGTATATCATTATTAGACATTTCATATACATTTTTAAACGTTTTAAGCCTAAAGATAAATACATATATCCTTCCGTCAGTTCGTTAAAAAATTATGATATCAAATCCTGCGAAATATCAATGGAGACCCGAGTCTGTATATTTACTGGTTTTTTGTGACGTAGTTAAAGCTTGGGTTTAACGCTTTTTCATGCAAGATTTTACTCTAAGGAATATTTACATGAAATTTCAAAAATACGCAAGGCAACACTAAACCTAAATTTACTCGTAAGAATATGATGTACCTATATCGTAATAAAACCGTACGTCAAAGCGCAGGTTCCTCCTTAAGAAGCGGAAAGTTACAGGAAATTGATTGAACATTAAATAGATGCTTCGTACCATCTTTCATTTCGAGAAGTCAATTACTGCGAATATTTAAGTCAACATGTGGTAATTCTGTACAAATGGCGCTGCAGTCGGTGTACCTAGCGATAAAAAAATTCCATAAACATATGTTCGTGAAATAATGGGCATTATATGCGACTTAATTTTTTCTCAATTGATAACGCATTTTATCAGCGGAAACAGGAATTTTTTAAATACCATTTAAATCTGAAAAAGTTGAAATTTAAGTATTCGTTTTGACATACGCAGTTGAATTTGAACCTCCTTAAGCTTCAGTCTTGTGAAATGGCGGGGATTGGAAACCTTCTTTTGTGTCATTAGACTGCGTCCTCTGTCTTATAATATTTTTCATCAATCCTAATCGTTTCGTTCTTTAATAGAATCGCTACGCTCATATTCCTCTGCATATCGTGCGAGCCATCTCACTGGTATGCTGGCTCGCTAAACCAAAGGACAGTAACAAAATTACACATTTTAAGATTAGAGTTTATTTATTTTAATTTTCAACCTTGAGGATTTCTATAAGCTGAACAAAAATAGGGTATCTGTAGTGGTTTTCCGTATATCACGTCCAGTTTTCACTGTATCCACAGTATAATAGTCATTTTCCTAGGCCCGATAACAGTAACTGCATGTCTTGCTCCCAGTGAATCTTATTAATTTCGCTCTCTTATGATTTGCCGTCATTCTGCACTGACAATCAGAGCATCGGCAAAATTGTATTCACTTCGCAGATAGACTAAAATCGAAGACATGAAGGTGAAAACCTTGGCGTGCGATAACTTAGAATCAACAATGATGCAGTTTATGTCTTATAGCTTAGCAAGGCAGTAAGTGGCAAGTGGAGAATTGCATGTGTGAATGAAAGTTAAATGAACTTGCCTCGTAGAAGGCTTATTTAAATGAGGCATGCTATATGACGTTGGTGGAAGTGGTTTTGTGGTTTGAAGGGTCTTCGTTCATCGAGTTGTGTAATAAGTCTATTTTACAAATAATTTTTTCGTCAAGTTTTATCACGACAACTATTGCACTCTCGAGTTATTCTAGGGAACTTGTTTTTCGAATATCCTATTCTGTATTCTGCTTCCCCAATTTCAAGTTAACCATCCAGTCGATCGTATTACGATGGGGTTTGGCGATTTATTACGGTACTACTAGGGTGAAAGGTCTACTTTAAGAGCCTTTAATATATTTAGTTTTAAATTTTAACTGCGTTTTGAAAGTGATTCTCTCCCCCCTGTGTTCTTGCGTGCGAAACAATTTTATCGCAAAAACCTTTACCTGTGCTTTTCGTTTCATACCCTTGAATTCCAAATTTAAGCCTCATTCCTACGAATCCCCATTAACGATCGTGTATCCTAAAAATACTTCCATTCGGGTTGTCAAGTGTTGATAGACGTTGAGGCGTGCGTCGTCTTTTATAAAGACCTCTCTGTCGTCGTGAATCACTCTTTTCGACTATGAATGATGCACTGTGTTTACTCTATCAATCACGTTCGTCGAACTTCGCAGTTGTTTGGTGACTAAGTACATACATTTGCTCAGGAGGCAACTATTTCACCATCGTAGAATGACACGTGCCTAGTCGATGAGAAAACGTTTTTTCCCGTGTATATGAAGCACATTGTTTCCAGAGTTCGGGTATCTTTCTTTGATTTTTATCTATTTATCAATTTACCAATGGAGCAAGATTTCTCTCCATTAGCCTCTTTATCTCCGCAGATTTTAGGATTTACTGAAGAAATATCCATGTGTCAAGTATAGTTTTAATGGTAATCTTATGCCCATATTGCTTTCATGAGAAAGTATTTTATAGAAAAGTAAGTAAAAAAGAAAAGAAAGAAAGTATTTTATAGAGAGAAAGTAGTTACTATGTAGTAGAGGTGTGTCGTTCATGAATGAATCGTTCAGAATGAACGATTCATTCATGAACGTTTCATCGATTCATTCATCTCATCTACTTCTACTTATTACCCTGAAAGCCACCACAAGGGTGTTAGGTTGGGGGTGACTTATCACCAACATGAACTACAGTGAAGGAATTGAATTTTACCAACAAGCACCGCACTATCGGTATGCTACAAATGCTACAGATACTAATTAACTAATCTATAATGTATCTATGAAAATGTGACACCAGAGTCTTTGGCAGATTGAGAAACATGTATTAGGGGGCATATGAATAAATAAGCTACACTATCTGTCAACCTACTTTAAAGTTTTACCGATGCAGTTATGGCCTCTTATCGATCTCGGGAAAAACGACATCGTAAACATTTCTGTTCTACAATCTATTTCCCTTATTTTATCCTCATGATCTGATCTACCGTAGTGTTTTGGAGTTCGTAAGATATTGAAAATTTCGTCTGAAATTAAATGTTTTAAATTTACATAAAATATTGAGTCCAATTTTAATCGACGGTCGGAAAGATCATATGCATTTACCGAAGAAGACGGTTACTTTTTGATTTTTAATATGAATATTTCCATCGGTCACGAGCCATTAGACTGAATTCGTTTCGTGTTGCGGAGGAATTATTTCGAAAGACCCGAGCAGAAGGAATGTTGGCATCACGGAATAGGTAGGTTTTTTTTCCCTAGGGCCTGGCCGTCTTTTCGGGAATATTTTTCACCTCTTCGCCGTCGACCATTCGTCGTATGATTCCGGGCGAGTGGCGCATCGCGTGCGGGCGAATTCCGAGTGATTTATTTTGTTATTTTTATTCGTATGGAGTAAATACCGCGCGGGCTTCTCGCGGCCTTAATCACGCACCGAGGCGAGCGTCGAGACGGCTGCCCCCTTCTACACACTCGCGGCCACTACAAACTGTTCTCTCGTTCGTACGGGCCGTGCCGGGAGTAGGAGGAGGGTGTGTGTGATATATTTAGTGGCCGTAGTGTGTAGTTGTAGTCTTGGGGCGGTTGAAATCCGTTTAAGGCTCGGGAGGGGAGGTTTGAGAGTAGGGGTAGGGAGAAAGGGTCCTAAAGAGGGCGTGCTTGCTGCTCACGGACGCCTTCGTTCGCGTGACGCTCATCGTTTCCCGCGCTTTTTCGCCATCTCGTGTTTTTCGCATACGAGTGGAAAGGGGGGAGGAGGGCTTAGAGCAGCTGACAGACGAAGACGGAGGGGGAAGCGGTGCTTCGCGTGCTCGGGCCCGTTACGACTCCCGTGCACGTATCGTGCGGCAGTTCCCAGACGTTTGAAGTGAGCGGCCCTTGTTCATTAAGGCCCAACTGTTTGCGGGGATATAATTCAGTTTTTGAAGGATTGACACGATATTACACGGAAGTATGTGATAGGTTTTTCGTCAGATATTTTAAAATAATTTTAATTTTTACATTGTTTGTTTAAAAAAACTACTGATTTTTTTAATTGAACAGTGAATCTTTCTCTCCTGTTATCCTGTCGTTGCCATTTAAAACAGGATTATTCGATTTCTAACGTTTAAAAACCGTTACGAGCTTTGATTCCCGTTGTTTTTAAGCTTGAAATTACCTCCAATAAGGCATTTGTATTTTTACAGAGCGATAAGGATGTTTTTCATCCGGTCTGGTGACAGGCCAAAGTTGTTTGAAACTACTAGCCTAAATACTGTATATAGTACAAGAGAAAAATATTTCATTAGGTACACTAAAACTAATATATTAATATATAAATGATAATTTGCGTATTTCAAGCTTAAAATATAATGTCACCGTCAAAATAGTATAGACCTGGACTTTGACATGAACATTGAGCGTGGTTGGTAGGACTTATTACACATATTTGGGAAGAAATTTGTACATAAAGAAATATAGTTTATTTTGGATCGATATAATTCACCTACTTGATGTTTGTCTTAAGAAAACAATTGAAAACATGGCAAAATCGCCCAGCTCCACGAATTAGTCATGTTTACAAAGTTGTGGAACAAAAATGGTTAATCACAGCAAAGCCTAACTTTAATCATACGTAGAGTACATATTCAAGAAGACGTCAACATCTTTTCAACGTCCGTCCATCGTCGCTCAACTGTTTATACGCAATTAACTTGGAAATCGATTGGAGTCCACAATTTTTGTAATATTCAGTAAATGACAAACAAAAACACCTCGTATAAGAAAATTACTCAGGAATATAAATGACCTCGTACTTGTTACTAGCGTAAACGTTTGAATATTACCTAAGCCCACGTTTGTATTTTACTCTAAAATAAAGGTTCGCTTTATTTTTCCATTTCATTACTTCTGCGCTTTTGAATAACGTGAATGCAAGTTGCCTAATTGAATCAGTCGCCCAATATACATTCTCCGTCATAATAATTTAGCAAGCATTTTTGAGCTATGCCACAAAGATTCTTTTCGTAATAGCATTAATGCCACATCTTCATTTAAACACCAGAACGCAAATTGTCGTTCGGTCTCCGCTTTTACAAACTTCTTAACCCCGCGTAACAACAATAACAGGCTGTTGAATGGTTTTTATATAACCACTTACTCTACACTACAACGGGTTTACTTTAAGTTAAAACGACATCAGCTTCTAACTGGTGCAAAGTATAACTGTTTATTCGCGGTTTGAACAGTAGGTGCTCTTCAAGCAAACAGTAGGTAATTCCAATTCTCCATGCATAAATCGGGTGTTGCTAGATGTCTGTCACCTGCAACTTTTTATGTGAAATTTCAAAAATCATCCACTCTACGCCTCAAAACTAACGCATCAAAAAAAAAATTTCTATAGGCATTGATTCAATCGCTACATCTCAAGTCTGCGCACAGCCAACGCCCATATACTATTTTGTGGATTTGATATAGCATGCGGATTGCAATTTTTGGGTTTGGTAAAAAATTATTTGGCTGAAACAAAACTTTCGAATGGTGGGCGATCTATCGGTCCGGGAAATTGTTTAATCCATCCTGAAGAAGTCAGGGATATAAAAAAGATGGATATCACCAGCCGAGCTGATTAATGGGAAATATGGTGAGATGGAAGAGACTGTGTTCCTGTGGATATCCGGGCGGTCGCTGGACAGTAGCCTCGCGACCCTGTATGGGAAGGGGGAGCTGGTGTGTCGTCGAGATTAGAGATGCGGGAGGCTGTACGGAGCGGAGGAGTGGACGAGGGCGTTGGTTGGTTGGCGGGAGAGACCGGAGAGACCAAGTGAGAGACTGGATACCCGCCATGTTGGACGGCCCAGTCTTGGCGCTTAATTTAATCAAATAGTTAATTAAAGTCTTAAATATTTGATTATTTGATTATTAATTTTATTAATTTACTAGCTGTGCCCGGCATGCGTTGCAATGCCTACGGTCTACTTCGTTGCTTGCTTGTCGTTCCTCGCTTGTTTGAAAAGCTCGCGTGCCAACACTCATTTGTTGAAACGACTCGAGCTCCACCTATTGTATATACAATGGATTCAATAATTCAAAAACCTTCGCGGGCGCGCGAACAACAACTCACCAAAGTTTCAGCGTAACCTGATGAATTGTATTGGAACGCATAGAAGACGAGCAACAAATATTCACTCTTATGTAGTAGATTACTTTTAATTTTTAAATATTTAATGTTTAATAACAAATAACTCGTGTAAAACTAGAGGCTACGTTGTTACTAAGCAACGTCTACAATTATCTGTGCCCCTCTTCGTTCAAAATGCTCAATTCTCATTAGTTCCGTTCATATTCCGTGGCACGCCAATCAGAAGTGGAACCTAGTTTTCCAGTCTCTGACTTGAGGGTCTCTATTTGGCGGTAGAGACCCTCAAGTTAGAGACTAGAACCCTCGGTTCCCCTTTTGATTGGTGGGCCACGGAATTAAACGGAACCAATCAGAATCGTGCATTTCGAATGAAGATAATTGTAGACATTGAAATATCCGGCAAGATATAGCTCCTGCATGACGCGTAGTATCCTGTGTTACTATTCTTTAGTCGTAGTAATAATACTAACCAGTAGTCGTAAATTGTATACTTCATGGTAGCATGTTCGTTTACGTCCTTCTACGCCCTTTTACGTCCACTATCCTTGTTTATGGTCAGACCGCGTATTGTCATCCTGACTGCTTTTGGCCTACGCCTGGCATCCGGGCGACTGTGCACGGTTCTGATTTCAGCTGGGATGAGTGGTGTGGAATCACCCCGGGCCACACAACCCTACTATCACATAACCTACGAAAATTGCAGAGTTTTCTTTATCAAAAATTTTAGGGTAGGAAATAAATAGTTGCGTGGTTCTGCTTCAGCACATGCATTTAAAAAAGATCGAACTTGAACCTTATGAAGTCTCATGTTGATAACTTGAGAAGTTTTTGAAAAAATAGCGTTCAAAGTGGAGCTACCGTTTTCTGAGCGCCAAAAACCGTGCTTTATTTCGTACAAAACCAAATAAAAAAATTGTTGATTCGGTGAAGGATCGCTGATGGTAGTTACAAAACGCAGAAATAAATTTTCTTTCATTTTCAGTTTATTTCATTGCAATCGATGAATAAGTTATTGAGATAGAACACTTCCAACTCGAGTATCTCGACTTTTTGCATGGACAGTAGTGGTGGCTTGCACAGTATTTCTTAGATGTAGATGAAACATTGCTTAGTTACAACGTAACCTCTACTTTTATACGAGTGTTGTTTATTATTAAAGATTAAATTAAATATTCTAAAATATATTAAATTAAAAGTAATTAAATATAATCAAGTAATAAAATGAATAAGTTAATTATTAAATATTTCAGTAAACAGTTAACTTTATGTTTGATTAAACTCAGCGCCCTGAGCGGGCCTTCCAAAGTGGCCGATTTTCAGTCTCTGTGAGTTGAGGGTGTCTAGTTGACGGGTGAGGATGGAGGAGAGGAAGAGGAGGAGGTGGATAAAGTGACGCTGGAATGGCGGGGGTTCCTCTCTCCACATCTCCTCTCCCCACCTCTCCTCTCCCGCCGAAAGGGTCTTCTCCAGACTGGAGATTGGCGGGCGGGGGAACCGAGGCCTGGCTTGACGGATGGACAAGTTCAAGGGTGGCCGCAGTGGGAGGACTCTCGTCGTGTGGTCCGACTTTGAGGGGATGGGGTGATGTCCCGTAATCCCTTTCCCTCGCCCCATCCCCCTTTCCCGTCCTCTCGACGTCACTCAGGGGGTGGGGCAAGGTAAAAATAGTCAGCGGGGAGAGAGGTACACTCGCGAACTTGTGTGCATGGCATTGTGTGGTCGGCACTCTTACGGTCTCATTAAATCGCCCTTCTTCCCCCCCTTGGCGTCCATTCTGGATTTCCCTTTCCTTAGAATACCTTTTTGAAGTGTGAAATTTTACGCTTTACATCACCCGATTTCTCATTTTGATGATTATTCATCGTTGAAATGGTTCCTTCATTTTCTAGTAGTTCCGCCTTAAAGTGACTTAAAATTCATGTAATCCATATTCTGTCTACTTGTGAAAAAACGTGTCGTCTAATTTATTGGGAAAATTGAATCCTATCTGCCCGATAAATATTTTTCTGAAATTGAAATATCGTACCTAGTGCTTAACGTATTTATGGGTTAAACTAGGGAAAAAATATAATAATTTCATAACGAAGCTAATTATAGGAAGGAAAACCCACTAAGACATTAAAAAAATTGTCTGCTCCTTAATCTTTTACTTATAAAAATTATGAATGCGGTGATTGAAGTCTTAAAGCTGTAATTCTTTAGAAAGACCGCTGTAGTAAGTTTCTATGACTTAATAGTGTTCACTCAAAATATACCGTCTAATTGTCTGCTCATTTGTACCTTAACTTTGGTTTTAATAGCTTAGGCATCAGCGAAAGAACTTTTTTTCAAATCAAGAAATCATAATTATTTTGTATTTTTTTAAACTACTAACGTCGCTTTGACAGCTTTATCGTGCGTGAAGTCCGGCGCTACGGTGTGATTTCATTCCAGGATTGCAATGTCGATGCGACTGTGGTGGATTTGTCAATTGCTCGGGCGATGGACTAATTTAGTTCTTTGTGCCATTAATGTTTGTTACGTTAAACGGTTCCGGAATGAATATGAACATAGAAACTTGGCTTCGTAAGTGTCATCTTAATAACTGGCGCCTGGGTGTTTTCAGCGTAGCGTTCCATCCTAAGGACCGTGAGCTGTACTTGAAGTCCAGGTCCTCAAATGACTCAGTTGGGCAATCTGGAATCCGATGAAAAATATCCGTCATCGCCAGGTTATGAACCCGAGCCATCTGAAAAGATAAAAATAAAATTTATGGATAACTCTCGTTCAATAGGTAGGCACTCATGTTACTCGGATAATTTTTTCCGCAAAAAGGCTTCACTTAGGTGTGATTAGGTAATTTGAGCGAGATAGATCCATAGTCATGATGGAGACCATTTTAGAATTCCACGTTTTAATTTCAGCAGTTGTAGGAAGCATAGGTTAAATATTGCATTATTTACGGTACAATACTATACTTTATTATGCCTGAAATTCTATGTAACTACGTAAAAATATTAGTACGAGTCTTTAATTTGATTCATTTTCTTTCTTCGGTAACTTTGACGCGGTAAGTTTGAACTCCTTCAGAACGGGAGACTATTTGCGTTTCTTTTTAAATAATGTCCCTCTTTAGTGCTTACATGTAGCTTTTCCCATGTAAAATGGCTTTTATATTTTGGCAAATATCTCGGAAAAAAGTTCGGCCAGTGGCGAATATTTTTGTATCTTTGGAAGGGTGAGGTATTTTTCGTTAAAACGAGACCAAATTCATCGATTTCTCGGTGAAATGATATCTCATTCAAACTATCTTATGGCGCCGTCCGCTCATCGTTTAATCTTGAATTTTTTTTAAATGAGGACGAAGAGCACGTATTTGCTGGCTGGCGAAAATTTACCTTAACGAAAGGGAATCACGGGAACAATTAGGGTTTTTTTTCCGTCGACGGCTATTCTCAATGCCGGAGCGCGCGACTGTCCCTTTCTTTTTCGCCATTCGTCCGTGCGGAGGAGGAGGGGAAGCGGTGGTGGGATGGGTCGCCGTTTGGGGAAGGACGCTTATAAATACGCGTGGTGGCGGGGGACGGGAAGGACCGGGGGAGGGGGGGATGTGAGGAAGAGTTGGAAAGGTCGGGGAGGCGGGGAGTGAGTGGAACCGAGGTGGAGATCTGCTTGGCAATGTGGGTGGGGAGTTGGATCGTAGCCTCACCGTGACGCTACCTTTCGTATCCCACGTACAAAAAAATGCACCCGCAGAAATGCATGTGGATTAATTCAAAATACCCTTCTGATATACTTTCTAAATGCATTTTTTAAAATTTGAGTGGACGAGGAGGTATTTGGCATGGTGAGTGAGGAAATGAATGAAACCCGGGATCGGCTGAGTAGGTGGCTGGAGGATGTAATAAAGGGGTTGCTCAGGAGTGTGATAGAGGGAAGGATGTTGGGCAAGCGGGGAAGAGGAAGGAAGAGAATAGGTTTCATGGACGGGATGAAGAAGGGTAGATTGTATGCTGAGGCGAAAATGGAGATGCTCTAACGAAACATAGGCCCTTGAAAGTGAATAAAACCGTGAGGATATTCTCCGACTCTCAACAAAACCCTTGTTGGACCAGTAGAATTCTTAAAAAAATTCAATACTAGCTGATTGGTTGGTTCGTGGACACTTCTTATCATAACGTCCCACTTTCTGGCGCCACGTTCCGTTTTCCCTCCTGTAGTTGACCCGCCATGGGATCCTCTTGCTTCTTTTTTGCTTCCCCAGTGTTCTCCCTTATATTATTAATCTCTTCAAAACTGTATGGATTTTAGTATGAAATTTTTATGGTATAGGTAAATACTTTTCCCGGGGATTACATGATGGTACTTGAAAAAAATATAATACTCATTTTGGCTGAATGTGATTAATCGTCTCCGAGGTGGTCAGATTTTATCGGATGCGGCTGTAAAGCGTAATTCTACTCCTAATTGATTAAGTCAATGCAGAGTTTAATGAGAATGGACAGTATGAATTTTTTAAATTAAAAGATTTGATTGCCCACGGTATTATTATCGTTAAGTAAATATATATCTACGTTAATTTCTAACAAAATAAAAGGGGTCTCCAATGGCCGTAAAAATGTTTGCGGCCATTGGAGACCCTTTTATTTTGTTATTTAAAGAGACAGTATAGCTTAATTTCCCTTGACCTTAATTTCTGATTGTTAAATAGCGATATTAAATAATAAGGCCTGTATTTAAAATGTATTTTTTTGGGAATGATGATATACAGTTGGTCGAATGTATATTTTTAAATGCATTTAGACTTGATGAATTTACGCATATAGTGAACTTTATTTAATGAATATTTGAAAAATTATAGTGTAACCGGTGGAAACCCGTAATGTTCTTCATGATGAAAAGGTATCTTAGTTTGACTCCACTCATTAATTTTCTCTTACCGACATCATATTGTTGTCTGGGAGCTTTCCAATGACTTTCAAATAGGTTTAGCCGAAAATTTTGGCAGCATCTTGATGAGAGTGTGACCTCAAGGAGAGGAAAGTATTCAAGGTGATAGGGGGAAGTAGCTTTTTCCTTGTGGCCGTGGAGAGACTTAGGTTATTCCACCTGATATTCCCTCCCCTTCCCCTAAACTCTCAGATGGCGTGTGCCGCCAGGTTTTTACTGTGGCAATGAAGATTTCTCTTTGGCTTTCTTATTAAAAGGTTTTATTGAGTTTCATCTGTTTGTCTGGGTCAAATCTTGCAATTAAAATATTACCCACTGTAATCCTGTAATTTAAATATCACCTACTTCTTGATGACGTAGAACTCTGAAATAATGTCCATAGACCCAATTCCGGTGACAATGCTGTGATCACTTTAAATAATAACTTAATTAACTACGTGTTTACTAGAGGGGTTTTTGAGAGTGAGATGTTTGTTTGCATCTAATCAGGTAATCAACTTTGTACATACCCACTTGCTGATGAGTTAGACTACTGAATCTTTGCCCATGGACCCGATTCCGGTGTCAATACATTATTCGATCAATACCGACAATAATTAATTAACTTCGCGTTTATATTCGAGGGATGCACCGTCATTTAATGCGCCACTCATCTCTATGATGGAGTCGTTCTCCTCGATTGTTGCTCTCGGTCACGGACTGATTCGTTCCAAGATCCGCTCAATAAAAGACGTAGCTTTACTATCACTCCTGAAAACAAATAATTATTTTACAAGCACTAGTATTTGATTCATTACAAAAATCACAGATTTAATTTATAGTTTCCATATCCTTACAGGTAAAAGAAAACTAAAAAGTTGTTGTACTCTTTAGAGTATTTTATTATACTATGAAGCCTTTTCCCTTGAAAAGTCTGTTTTTTATGTATTACAGGGAAACCTGTATTTAACGACCACTGACGGTTCCGCTGGAAAATGGTCGTTAAGAGGGGTGGTCGTTCGACAGGGGCTCAGTTTCTAGGAGTATCCACATGTTATGAAAATGAATGGGCGGCTGATTAGAAAAAATTAAGATACTCTTGAAGCGACGGTTTAGTTAAAACCATTAGGATAAAGTTTATTCCCTCATAATTTAGTTGCTCCTGGGAAATGTCAGTGATTATTAATTTGATGTGCACGTTCAGTGAAACGTGAATAAAGCTAAGAGTATATGAACTAATATGTCTGTTAACGATAGCCAGCATTGTGTAATATTATTCCAGCTAGAAATATGGATGGTCGTATGACGCCCTGAAATGTAGCCCTTCCTGGAGTTTAAAAATGGCGCGTTTCCCATCTTCTGACGTCGTAATAGATCCTTCCAAAAAATAATTATTGGTGTTTTTATGTACTCTGTTACGTTCTCTGACAAATGCGTGCTATCAAAAGGATTGACTAAAATATTTTAAAAATCGAATTTTGTCCTCCCAGAAACCCTGTGCGACGGTTCCGTTGAAAAATGGTCGTTGAGAGGGGTGGTCGCTTGATAGGAGTGGTCGTCAGAGAGGGGTTTCACTGCATCAGTCGTTCTTTCCCATCCCAGGAGATGAGCGGATTGTGAAGGGCAGGCGTGTAGGTCGGTTTGGAGAGCCAAGTACCGGCGTTCCCCTCCACCGTTCCTCCTCCCTCTCGCCGCCTGAAGGCATTCGCTACGTGGGGTGGGTGGGTCCGTTTGGCGGTGGGGGTGCGGTCGGGGGGCTTGGTTTCCGCCCCCCCCCCCTATTCCTCCTCCTCCTCGCGGGGGCGGTAACCGAGGGGTTTAGTCGGGTGCACGAGGACGCGCGCTCCGCGGTGTGCCGCATGTGAGTGGTCGAAGGGAGACATGCGACTCCTTGCCCCTCCCCCCCGCCCCCATCGAGACGGCGCGGTGACGTCTTGAGTCGCGTGAGTCCGTAGCCGGTCTCGGTGGGCGTCGCGTCTATGAACTCTCGGGAATATAGCGATCAGAATCAGTGCAGGTTGAAACCATTGAGATAGATGGAGAGGGTGTAACGTCATCAAACTGTAGCCTGGCAACCGAAATGACGACATAATAGTTATCCCTGCTCTTTCCTTACTTTCCGTTGAGAAGCACGAAGAATTGGGATAATTAAGCGAATATGAAGCAAGAATTCCCACTCAAGTTCGAAATATAAGGCTAGTAATTCTTGAAACATAAGTTCGCTTCTTTGTGCAATGGATTTTACCCGACTTTACAATAGTTTTCCCAGGGAGTGTGGATTATTTAAATAAGTAAAAATATGTATATGTAAAAAAATGCGTATAAAAGAAGCAAGTGCATGCTGATTTCTAGTAATTTGTTGATGGCAGACATCGTAGTATGGTAAAATAAGTCTTCAACCCCTAAGCGCTGAAGGAAAACCAGAGTTGATAAAGATGGCGCACCAGCCACGCCCACGGTACAGTTTCTAGCATTTCCAACAATCGAAAGCGCCCTCTTCATATACCTCAATTGTCCCTATCCGCGGATAACAACCGTGACGCTCTGTACGGGTTTACGCGTTCCAATGACCCCTAGAGCTGGGCTGGTGAGAGCATTAGTAATTGATTCTGGTAGGGCCGATCATGCAAGATGGGCAAGGGCGAGGTGAATGGTTGTTTACATGAGATTGTCACATTTGAAGTAGTGTTGGAAACTGACTTTTGAAGTCCCCAAACTACCAATTTCCCTGAAAATTCAATTGCTACTTGGTAGAGTAGAGTAAACCTTTATTATACTCTTGGACAGGTCCCCTAGAGAAACAATAAGATACAATGAAATAGCAGCGAGGTAATTAACGAATTAACAAATGATTGTGTTCAAATCAGAAATTAAATGGAGCTTAATAACAAAGAAAAGGAAAGACAAGAACAGCTACCCTCAGAGAAAGACAACAACTGTACATGCAATGATTTTTAATGGGGGCTTGGCCTCCGCCGCGCCTAAACCCTAGTTTAAACCTATTAAGGTTTAACCCAAATGTCTAACTCGAAATACATACCCGAAATGGGGTGTGAAACCACGACCTTTGAACGTTAGACCGGTCGTTACCAACCCGATTTCCGCTATTGTTATGATTATAGACCCGTGTTTAAAGTAATTTATATGAAAGTGGCCGCGGTACTAACCGCGAGAAATTCCGTGAGCTTTTTTTATAACTTAACAACTAAGTCGTAAAAATAATTTTTGACTACTTTTTCACTGAAGTATATCTATTCGTACTCTGCAAATTACCGTTGATGTAGTAATATCTATAATATATTAATTATATTTCTAAAATTTAACTTTTAGGAAGAACTTTTATTTCATGCATGAAAGAGGAGGAACTTTTATTTCATGCATGCCCGATAACACACCTTGATTTTAACATATATATTATAGAGTAAGACGTTTCCTATCGAATGCTTTAAAACTATTATAAGGTCATCGACCATTCAACGAAGATATATCGGTTTAAAAAATGATGAATCTTAACGATGAAGTACATTGCCTTAATGAATGTGCGATGGCATCTCTTCACATCACTCTTTTTTCTCAATTTCTGCTCGATTTATATTGTTAAAGAACTTGTATAACATGCACAACATATTGAGACACCAAATACTTTTTTTCGGCTTAGGTCATCGATAAAATAACAGTATTTATATGTTAAATAACAAGACTTCCGATTTTCGTCGTAGCACGTTGCCGACATATTGTGATGAACATGGCGATGTTGCCAAGGGAAACATCTGCTATTTACCTTGTTTTCCCCTTCTATATTACAATATGCTTTATAATTAGGCATTAAATTCACATTGTTAAATGTTTTAAGTCTGAAGACATTAATTATAATCTCCCTCAGTTTGTTAAACTCATGAGATCAAATCCTGCCGCAGTAGAAATGAAGGCTGGAATCAGTATATTCCCTGGTTGTCGTTATGTAGTAAAAGATTCGGTTTAACGTTCTGTCCAATATTATTTTCCCCGGAGGAATATTTGCATGAAATTCAAAAAATATATAAAAGGCAGCATTAAGCCTAAATTTACTCAACACTGCAAATTCTGTACATATAAAGAAAACAGTTCTTCGAAGCTTAGATCACTCCTTAAACTCCTCAGTCCCGAGACATATCCAGCATTATTTTTGGAAAATTCTTTATACTTACGTTTTGCCTTGTAAGCCATGTTTGCAGAGTTAATATCTCTGTGAATCAAGGTTCTTAATGATGCTGCCACGTATCAGCAAGCGCTGAACTACTGGCGTTGCCAATATTTTACGTTGCTGAGCGGGAAAAAATTCAAAATTGTGTATATTGTATACAATACGCTAGGACCGAGGAGGATACATCATAGTTATGACTTTTTTCTGCTGCGCGGGATTCGAAATTTATGCGTAAATCGTATGAAAAACAGGTAGAATTATAAAAAAATGTCTTGTGCCATAAGGCTACGTGTTGAAATGCCAAGGAATGAGAAATGTCCCAAATTATTTACATGCAATTCTTTTACACATATCTACATTAATTTTATATTAAATTGGAGCATATTGTTATTTTTAGTGAACGTATGTATAGTGTCACGCAAATCTCAAAGCGATCAAAAAAATCTCTCCAACCAACGTAATGGGCGTATATTTTTGGTAAGAAGACTGTCGTCCTGATTTGACACTTTAAGCCGGTCGATCCGTTTTTGTTTCCGTCCTCTCCTTTAGGGAGCGTCGCGTCAACTTTCCCAGACACATCCCTCTCCGCCCTCGCCGACCTTGAATTCTCCGTCCCTCCCACCCCCCTCTCCCCTCGGGGAGACTCCGCGACTTTGATTTGTTTTTCTCGGGAATGGATCCGAATGGACCGCGTCATCTACCTCTCACGCCCTTCCTTTCTCCTCAACCCTTCCTCTCTCTCTCTGTTTTCATCCTACACTCCCCTTGATGCCCCTCGGACGGCTCATCTTATCGGAGATTGGCGGTCGATGCGATCATCGTGTCATTCCGTGAATCGAAAGCGGTAACTCCTTGCAAAAAAACCCTCGACGTGCCCTTATCAAATAGCTTCCCAAGGCCGATGGGGTCGCTCCTGTGCCCGTGTCGTCTCGCTAAATGACCCCAAAGGTCACCGACTCGTCCCTCCGATTGGGAAATGGGGTGGTGAGATGATTTGCGTATTCCGTGTGCTAGTTTTCAATTGGTATTTTGTGCATCATACATGAAATCCCCAAGTGATTAGTCCTAATTGAGATATTTTTGGAAGACGAGCGTTAAAGGAGACAGTTTCAGGGTTTCTTGTTGGAATCTTGGAATCTTTCCATCGTGAAGACAATATTTATTTCGCCACTCTAGTTTCGCCGCCTTGCAGCATCATCAGGTGAAATCTATCTGAGAAGCGGGCCGACTCAGCCCGCTTGCAGAGGCAGTCTGAGAGGTTTATCTTTTGGTTGTAATTGGAAGGCAAAATATATTCGTTACTATTCAAGGCGTGTGTTGTAATCAGTTGTAACAAGAGCGCAGTGTAGGACTTCGTAATTCTACATCCTATTGGGCAATTTTGTTCACTCAGAATGCGGCCGAAGATTTCCAACTTATCTGCACTGTTTACACATTGGGTCAATCGTGCTTTAACTGATAATTCGATTGTTCACTGTCGATATTTTCAGTCCGTGTTGGCAAACCAGACGATCTGAGTCGGCTCGGTTGGAATTTTCCGATCGGTCCGAGTTTAGATCGATCTGAGATCGATTGGTAAACGTAATGATTGTTCGTATATACTCGCTCCTTCCCTCATCCTCCTTCATTGTGCATGTATGTGTGATGGCGATCTTTCTTGTGAGGAGAGAGTCAATCAAGTCAGTGGTCTGGTTTGCGTCTTTTCCGTGTGCCTCCTGTAATCTGAGAGTTTTAATTTTATTTACAGTGAGACCAATGCATGGATTACACAAAGGAGAGGTTAACTTAATTTTTCTAAAACCATTTCACCTTCCTCACCTCGGCTTCATTTCGTGGAAGTAATTGTTTGTCAGATTACAATTCGCGTCTGCTTGGTTCTGATGGAAGGATTCGTTTTCAGAATTGGGCAGAAGTAGTACACATCTTATTTTGATACTATTAATGAAGTTAAACTGTCGTAAAAGGGATATTCTCTTGGCAAATTTCACTTGTGGTTTCAGTTGCCTTTTTTCGAAGGATTTCTAAGGTTCTATTCCTATTGATTCTGTTAGATCCCCTATCGTTAGTAGCTCCTTTCTTTTACTCCATAAAAGGTATAGTGTATTGTGTCATATTGATATGGTTCATATCATGATTAATTTCTCACATAGTGCTAAAATACGAATGATCTCTCATAGCTTATGACCCAGCTGATTCCGTGGAAGTCTAACGTAGCTGGTACCGTACGCGATATTCCACGAGAGAACCAATATTCGAAACATGGGAATTGTCTGATCATTTTTTTTTAGCTGGGTTGATGTATTATATTTTGCCCTCTCATGAGGCAGACTTGGCTCACACATGGACTATCATTTTTAATCCAATGGTTATGCCAGGGGGCGATGGCTTACATTGAGTTACCTAGTGCAAAGCTAATACCTTTTCGGAAGACCTTCTGCTTGAAATTGATATCGTACTGTAAATACACTCGAAAATGTTTCAATAAACAAGACGGCAACAAATAACTGCCATTATAAATGGAGTAAATCTGTGGTGAAATAATTCTGTCTGAAACTACCAATGCACGCATTCGATGGGGTAGTAATTTTATGACCTTCATCAGCGGACTGTTGATGTTCATAATATATATTATATACGAATTGATTCCGAAAGTTATAAACCTGTTCGTTACGTTTTTAATTCTTATCCTGGTTCGGTTGCTTAGCTTGCCATTCCGAGGGGACGTTTGCTAATCTGAAGAATATTTTCGAAGAATTTCTCGGCCTATGGTGATGTTGGAGGTTTTTCGGGTTTCCCACCGGGTCAAAAGTTTCGATATGAGTCGTGCATAGTCTTCAGGCTGATGACGATGGTCGACTCACGCATCGAAACGACGGCAGAGATGGAGAGTTTGACCCAGTGAGAAACCTGAACAACTTTAAATATGATGATTATTTTAATTCGAAGAACTCACATTTTAATGTATTGTGTATTTCGAGTGTGGCTATCCCTCAGCACTCGATTGACAATTATCTGTGACTTCAGCGCGCATCTTGTCAAGAGAAGGTTTATCTCGATGCACGGGCTCCCTGCGGCGTCCCCTCATTACGCAAGTAGTTTTTCCTCTACCATACCACTTGCCTACCTGTTTTGACAACCTATAATAATAGTAATAATAATTTAATTAATTTCAGGAATTACAGAGTAGTATACAATAGATAACCTCTAAGGATGATTATGTATTGGGGTAACAGATAAACCATTTAAAAGCAATAGCAACAGACAAAAATTATTTAAAATTTTCAATCAAATGTTCAATAGTACAGTGAAGAATTATAAACTAGTACAAAACGATGACGATCAGGTATACTTACCAAAACAATGGTATTACGATAGCACTTCATTTTTTTACATTTAATTCAATAATTATTGCATGCAAATTACAGAACAAAACCTCGATGTTTTTTATAAGTAATAACCAATTTTTTATTTCCTTAAGAAATTTTCGTATGTTTTTTCTTCGTTGATGTGTGTCGGGAGGACGTTAAATATTTTTCGTGATATATATACAAAACATCTTTGGAATAAAGTTATATTAGGCTTAGGTAAAGAATCAGTATTTTTTTCACGCGAGCTAAGGACTTCTGTCCTGGGTAGCAAATTCGCTTCTTAAATGGAAATTCTTTAAGACTTTATAATGATACATATATCTGAGAGGCAGTGTATATGAATTATTTTAGTTGAAATACTCTCCCGAATGGATCAAATAGCCTTTAACATGTACCTACATCAACGTATACTACCCTGTGAGCCGCCTGACATTTTAGGTGATACCGAGCGGTCAGTGCCATCTGTCAGTTATTATCGTTCCTAAAAGAAGTCTTGCCAGTGCGCCGTGTGCGATCAATGAAAGTATCTTTGAATTCTATAATTACTCACGTTATTCCCATTTACGGTATGATGTCACGATTTGTACTAATTTTCACACCGCTCTCTCTTAAAATTAAGCGAATATTGCTTCGCACTCTCATTTCCCGACCCCCTCACCTCTACTCGAATAAACTTGGCGATATCAGGCGTCAATTGGCAGAGGAATTTTATTGTAGCATCCATATTACAAAGAATGCTCTGTACTTTACTGCAATTAGTTAATTGGCACGTAGCGTTTTACAGATTTACTACATCGTCTGGTACAATTGTTTGTTTAATATTTATTTATTAATTGTTGTGATATCACTGTCTCTTGGTAGGGAAAATTTACATCGGACATCAAGCGAAAAAGAGCAAAGTTAAGATGGAGTTCATGGGAAAAAGAAAACTGATGTACTCAAAGGGGATAGAACTACAAACCAGGAAACAGTATGTGAAAACATTCGTGTGGAGCGTAGCACCCTATGGATCAGAAGTACGGACCACTGGTAAAGCTGACCAGAAAAGACTATAAACCTTCGAAACCTGGTGCTGGAGTAGGATGCTGAAAATAAAATGGACGGACAAAATAAGAAATGATGAGGTGAACAGAAGACTAGAAGAGGAAAGGACCATATGGAGCACCAGAAAAGAAGAACAAGATGGATTAGACACACCCTGAGATACAATGGATTTGTGAGGAACATAAATGAAGCCAAAATAGAGGGAAAAGTCCCCAGAGGAAGACCCATGAATAAGTTCATGGACCAAATAAAAAGGAAAGTACATAGGAAGAGATACCAGGAGGTAAGGGAACAAGCATTAGATAGGGTAGAGTGGAGGGCTGCAGTCAACCAATCATACGATTGAACGACCAATGATGATGAATTGTTGTGATAGTAACGTGATGTGCGGGGTGCGGGGGTGAAGAAAAACCAACATTTGTGATGGACGGCAGGGGAACATAGATTAAGGGCATATGAGGTGGGAAAGGTTATTATTCAACAAAGAAATGTCTTCGGAAAGGAGTGGGGATGGGTGCGGAAAAAGTGGCTCATTAAAAAGGTTACTTGACTGTCGAATAATTTCAATTTGTCCCAAAGCATCCATCTTTAAACCTTTTGCTAGGAGGTGTACATTTTCTGGATTAAAAAGTCTTAGGTGATTAGTTGCAATATTAATTGTACTCTTATCGTGTAGACGATTTATGTGCCGCACTTCCCATCAGAAAAAAATTGCAGTTCAAGTTGGTTCACGTGCGCCCTCTTCACTTGCTCCGGATTAAAACAACCAACGGCGGTTATTTTAGTCGGTGGAGGGTGTTTGTTACCGCGCAAAAGACACGCGTGCTTTTAAGAATAGCTTTCGTGGGACCTCCGTGGGCGTCTTTCACGGGATTGTTTGCCTCAAAATGGAATGCCTTTAAAAAATTCTTTTCCTTTTTGTCCCCGCGACGCCAGTTTCGAAGGAATTTCTTCCAAACGTTATTCTTGGGGCCCCGCTCCGTCGGGAGGGAAAGTAAAGCGATAGACAATTGCTCTTTCTTCCTTCCTATCTTCCCTCCTCGCCTCGCCTTTTCTTCGGGTGTCTTCTTCGTCGCGCCATATAGCATTTCATCTGGATTCAGCTGTCGGACCGCCGTCTTGCATTCGCTTGGACCGCTGCCACCATGTCGCTCGTATTTTCACTTTCTCATGCTCCCTCCAACCCTTTCTCTCCCTCTCTGCCCCTCCTCCTGTCTTCATCTTCCCCTCCTAACCTCCTCCCCACTCCGCTTCCGCACTTCCCCACCCGTCGCCCGCCTCGTGATTGGCTCGGCATGTGATGCATGAGACAGGCCGCGCGTATGCATATATGCATCCCGAATGAGTGCTGGTGTGCGTGAGATGATCATGGTTTTTCTTTTTTTTCTTTTTTTGAAGAGAGAATTTCCTTCCAAGGTCAGCTGCGACTCTCTCCCCGACGATTTTCGAAAGTTTTTTTTCATTTTTTTTACAATGGCACCATTTTCTCATCCTGTTTTCTACTCCTCTCGATTTTGGCCGCCCAGTGGCCAAGTGAAATAACCCAACGCATTATTTTCTCGTCTCTTATCGTCTCTCATTTTCTTGCTCTCCAGTCGTGAACTCCAAATAATTTTAATGAAGTAAACGTTTTTAGGCTTGGACTTGTTTAAGTTATCCACCACAGAAGAATGAAATTACTTCGTTGACTCCACTTGTGAGAATTTTTTGTCTCGAGCCGGGTTTTGACACTTTGAATCATCTTCATTTGGAGGCACTTTGTGTCGTTATAGCTTGAAGACGACACACAGTGTCGGAACCCGGGAATCGACAATTATTTCTCACAATTGAACTGACAGAATTATGACATTCTTTCCTGCCAAATAATTTGTTTTGAATTACTTTATACAGTGAATCCTGTTGTAAGAGACCACCGACGGTTCTGCTGAAAAATGGTCTTTCAACATTGGTTCTGTTCCTAGGAGAATTTTGCAAATGAACGGGCGGCTGATTTGAAAAAAATGGAAAATTCTAAAACATTAATGCGACTATTTTCTTAAAACCTCTACAGATGGCAGTTATTTTCTCCTAATAATTAAATTGGTCCCTGTGTTAAAACTCGCCTAACCTTTTTCAGTTGTCCCAAGATGTTTCTTAGAATCTATTTTTTGCATTGTTTTATTATTTTGTTTTTCAAATATTCTCTTGTTTTTTCCTTCTCTTTTTTGCACATTTTTTACAGTACATTTAGTACATTTACCATTTGTCGGCCCCGGTGGCAGCGGGGTAAAGTCCTCGCCTGCTAACCTGAGGGTCGCGGGTTCGAGTCCCGACTGGGTAGAATATTATCTGCCCAGGACATGGGTGTTTGTGTCGCGTCCATTGTTTTTGTTATTCACCCGACGTAAATTGGCCAATTTGGGCTGTACTCGGGATAGTGAAGATTAAAAAAAAAAATTTCTTGTGTGCAAATGGTTCTTCTCCTTACGGCTTCCTCCCCGGGTCACGTTATTGTTTGTTTTGCTTCGAGTTGTAGTGTACGATTTTCTTAGTGACACTCGGTGGGATAACTGGGTTGACCGTCCAGCGTGGCGTGTCGCAAGCCGTTCACCATGCTGAATTATTTTTGCCCTTGGGAGTTTTATTTCTCCTGTGATTTTCTTGATTTACCTGTTCGTTATAATATTATTATGTGGGAAATGAAAACTGCCCCGATCGAAAAGGGGTGAACTAAGTGAAAGAAAGCTAGAAGGGTATCTCGTACTGCTAGTAAGGTGAATATGTCCTGAGACAGGTTTCAGTTGAACTGCTCCCTCCATGCTCGTCTATCCTGTGCTGCCTCCCTCAGCTCTTCGTAACTCTTTCCATTCATAATATCAGTCAATATATTATTCCTTCGCCTTCCTCTTTCTCTCTTTCCCTCGAATTTTCCTTCTAATATTCATTTCAGCAGGCAATCTTTCCTCAGGACTTGACCCATCCAGTTCTCCTTCCTCTTTGTTATTGATCTTAAAAAATATTCCTCTTCTCATTCATACTTGCCAGCACTTCATCATTGCTCACTTCAATACTCCATTTTAATCTCTTCATTCTTCTCCGTCGCCACAGTTCAAGACCCTGTAGATATTTCTCCTCTTTGCGCAACACCCCACATAAAACATGTAGCAAATCTTTTTACGCAAAAGAAGATTATATGCAATAGAAATAAGTTAATTTAAAATTCCGTTGTCTCGTTCGTGACTTTATGGAATTTGCTTAAAATTGTATTAATGAAAAGTATGACTTAGTTATTCCACATAGATTTATTAACAGGACGACCTAGGTTTCGACGAATCTCGTCATCATCAGGTGATCCGTCGTCATCAGGTCATCATCGTCATGTATTAATGAAAAGTATAACTTAGTTATTCCACATGAATTTATTACAGGACGACCTAGGTTTCGACGAAGCTCGTCATCATCAGGTCATCGGTCGTCATCAGGTCATCATCAGGAGATCGTTCCTGTTAATAAATCTATGTGGAATAACTAAGTTATACTTTTCATTAATACAATGTTAATTTTAAATAATTAGATAATATGCGAAACGAGTTCAATTAAAGAATAAAGGATAAAGATTGATGTGTTAATCACTTGATACCTGTTGAAATATTTGTGAATTTCACCATAGTTTCCATGATGGTGCGAATAAAATGAAACTCAGTTGTAATTTCCGCCTACGTTTTAATATAAAACGACCATGGTTTCGACACTTAGTTTCATTGTCAAGGCTATCACCTTGACAAGACAGTTAATGTCGAAACCATGGTTGTTTTGTATTAAAAAGTGGGTGAAAAATACAACTGAATGATTTTATTCGCCTAATCATGGGAATAAAGTATTTTCACTGAGTAATGCCTGAAACTCTTTCTTACGTTCACCATCGTCGGTTTTCGTGCCTGAAGCGTATTATTTCTCGTGTGATTTTCTTGATCTGCTTGTTCTTTACAAAATTATTGTGGCCATTTAAAGTTTCGGTCAAAAAGGTGTGAACAAAGTTAAAGATTTCGAGAAGAATGTTTGGGTTAGAAGTTGGTCTATTTTAAATGTAAAAGTAGTTTGAGCGAAATATTTCCAAAGTCATAATGGAGACCGTATTCCAATTATACTTTTTAATTACAGCAGCTGTAGGAATTAAGTATTGCATTATTAATGGTGCAATAATATACTTTTATGTGACTGAAGTTCTACGCAGTTAAATGATAATATCTGTATAAGTCTTCAACTTGACTCATTTTTTTCGCACGGTACGTTTAAAACTCCTTCACAGCGGAATGTTTTTTGTGATTTTACTGCGGTGGCAATATGATTTATTTTCAAAAAGAGTTGAGATAACATGAAAACTACACACTTAATATTTTTACTAGATCTAGATGTTATAAATTCCTTATTTTTTAAATAAAGCCCCTCTTGAGTGCATACACGTACAATTTCCCATGTAAAAGGGGCTGGCATTATTAGTAAAAAATTCTCTGAAAGTAGTGAGGTTGGTACCTCTGGTAAGGGCTGATATGTTGGTACCTACGGGAGGGTGAGATATTTTTCATAAAAATGAGACCAAATTCATCGATTTCTTGGTAAAATTATAATACACTCAAACTACCTAAAGGCAAAGGCCAAAACGAATTAATTTCAAGATCGGAGAATGAACGAGTGGAGTATTAATCTCTTGACACCTCTTGAAAAATTTTTGGTGCTAGTAAAAGCCTTATAAGAGTATTTGTAGACGCAGAGCAAATCTTTGATAATATCTATCTGTGATGTTTTGAATTACTGAGAATTACCTTTAAAAGAATTTGGACGGAAGAACTTTTCCATTCGGGAATTTTATTCGCCACCTGAAGTGAGAAAGACCATCGGGGTACGGAAAAGTATCGGATCGATGGCCGAGTTCCAAGCCATATGGGTAAGAAGCCTCAGTGCGTTGGATGGTTAATCCTCTGTGTGCAACTTAATGACTCCCAAGGGCGGCTTCAAGGACTCGGGAATTTGTGAATGAAAAGTGTCGTGTGTCTCTTAACTGGGAGTAACAATTTTGATATCGGTGCTACTATTATGCATTGTATTATCCTCTGCCGACTGAGAAACTTGAATATGTAGGTTGCCCTATATTCTCCTGTTCTACAATAAGCTGGGCCTTTCGTTCGAAACTCCTTGTATTCCTTTTGTTTACCTGCAGTTATTATGAGTTTCGTATGGCGAACGAAGTCACGCAAAAGAATTGCTATTAATACTGCGATCTCCATGGATTTTTTGATATCTGTCACGCGATCTTAGTTGGCCACCTTTTTTGTGTTTTTTTTTGTCCATCTTGTTTCTTGAAAGGAAAATTTCTACTATAGCGTCGCACAAAACCTTTTGTTTACATTTCAGGTTTTTATAACTTTGCGTTAAATGTTTGTTTCTTTCTCCCGTCTTTAAGCATTTTGTAGTTGTAATGAGTGCAGTCGGTGCTTTCTTTTATGCCAAAGGTGGTTTTGTACGTTGTGGAAAAGAACGTGAAGTTCAGGTTGTATCAGGTAGCTAGGTGTTAATTCAGTGGGATACGGAGGGTTATTGATCAGGTTTCTTTTTATGATTAATGGCTTATTGATTTTGTCTTTTCCTCTGTTGGACGTCACAAGGAAGTCCTCGATCCTATTCGCCGTTGTTATAATGAGGCCTTAAACATTTTGATATTACTTTTTTGCTTTTGTCCCTTATGGGAACATTTTAAGGTAACCTAGGTCGTTGTTTCTGGTCTGCCTGCGTATTCTTATCCTGAGTGCTTTTGGCCTGCCCCTATCGACCGTGGAAAAGGACGCCGTTTTTATTTGAACTGGGATGAATGCTCCATGCTTGGTGTGTAATCACTCCGTTCCACACATCCTAGTGGTGATTTGCACGGTATTTCGCAGATATTGATGTAAATAAATAATTATTTTATTATATACGTTCTTTAGATAATAGCGCTAGCTAAGGAGGAGTTCAGTAATAGAAGGGAGCAGATGACTGGAATATTGGGTAAGGGTGAGAAGAAGAGCTTGATATGGAGCGTGGCGTTGTATGGGGCAGAAACGAGGACCCTCAGAAAGGAGGACGATTATAGGCTGCAGGCATTTAAGATGTGGGTGTAGAGAAGGGTGGAGAAGGTAAGGTGAACAGAGAGGAAGACTAAAGAGGAAGTGCTTGAGATGGTGGGCGAGGAAAGGAAACTTTTGAATGAAAGCCGGGATAGGAAGAGTAGGTGGCTGGAGGGTGTTATAATGGATGGGTTGCTGAAGAATGTGATAAAGGGAAGGATGTCTGGCAAGCGGGGGAGAGGAAGAAAGAGAATAGGTTTAATGGTCCGGATGAAGAAGGGAAGATCGTATGCTGAGACGGAAAAGGTTGTGCTAGAGCAAGATAGGCCCCTGAATGTGTAGAAAAGGAAGAGATTCCCTGACATTCAACAAAACACACTAACCGGTAGAAGAATATTTTAAAAAATACATCCTTAAATCAAGAAATCGTGTACGTACAAATACGTGGGTATGTGTATTATGGGTATATGCATTAGGCGAGGCGGACGGAGAGGAAGAATAACGAGGAAGTGCTTCAGATGGTGGAAGAGGAAAGGAAATTTATCAATGAAAGTCGAGATCGGCCGAGTAGATGGCTGGAGGATGAAATAAAGGGCGATGTGTTGCTGAAGTGTGTGATAGAGGGGTGTTGGGTTAGCGGGGAAGGGGAAGAAAGAGAATAGATTTCATGGACCGGATGAAGAAGGGTACTTCGTATGCTGAGACGAAAAAAGTTATACCAGAGCGAGATAGGCCCCTGAATGCCTAGAAAACCGGGCGAAGATTCTCTGACATTCAACAAAACCTACCTTAAACCGGTAGAATACTCGTAAAAAAATACACCCTTTAATCAAACTTCTGAGTGAAATCCGAATTAGGCAGGATAGATGGCTGAAAGGTGATATATAGGGCGA
The DNA here is from genome assembly GCA_963169105.1 of Ceriagrion tenellum. Taxonomy (NCBI): domain Eukaryota; kingdom Metazoa; phylum Arthropoda; class Insecta; order Odonata; family Coenagrionidae; genus Ceriagrion; species Ceriagrion tenellum. The sequence goes on along the minus strand of OY720635.1, from coordinate 50,094,239 downwards.
TGGGTCGCTCAAGAGTGATAGAGGGAAGGATGTTGTGCAAGCGGGGAAGGGGAGGAAAAATAAAAGAAAGAAAAAATGTCATTACAAGATGAAGAAGGGTTGATCGTATGCAGAGGCGAAAAAGGATATACTGGAGGGGGATGGGCCCCTTAATATATAGAGATCCTCTGGCATTCAGCAGAACCTACCTTAACCTGTAGAATACTTAAAAAAATCATGAAATCGTGAGCGTATAAATACAAAGGAACGTGGACATGTGTTGGTTACATGCTTCACCCGCTACCCTTTAGCTCTCAACATAGAGGAGGGTCAGGGAACTTTGTCTTGCATAGAATAGGGAAAGAGTTGGGGGTCTCCGTAATGGATTTAAGACGCGTTTCATTCTTGCGAGGCGGAGGCCGTGGAGATGGGAGGGAGTCATCTCATCCGTGCATTTTAGATTTTGCCAAGCACCGGGAAGCATCCCTTTCATTCTCCTGGGCGGGAATATAAAGGCGGAGAGAGGGTCCAGGGCACTGCCCCGAAGACAAGCCAACCGCGCGTCGCATCTGGCCGTGTGGCGTGAGCGCCCCCTTCTCACTTGAGTAGGGTTTTGTGTGTTCCTCTCTCTCTTGCTCTCTGAAAAGGCGCGAGCTGAAAGAACGGTCGCAGTTCATCGCTGGTGGAGTTGCTTCGCTTCAGGCGGAGGAGGGAGTTGTGTGGCGTTGATAACCGCTTCGTCCGGGTACTGGTGTGCATACACAGGGCATGTCCCAATCCGAGTACAGCCCTTGTTATGTACCATGTACTCTGGGCCAATTGTGCCCCGTTCACGCAACTATCGCACGTACGATGATCTCCACCAAGGTTGGCTGAATTTGTAATGCGAATGCTCGTCCTTTCCATGGTAATCATTAGTTCCTAACGAAAATCTGTGCATATTTAATCTGATTATGTTAAAAATATACATGTCAAGTGCCATTAGGAAACGTTTAAAATAGAATTAAATTGCCGAAAAACTAAATCGGTTACATACAATTTTTTTTGGCAATTATCGATACGTATTACTAATGATAACGCGTTTGTTAAGTTTCATGCTAATCCGTACATTAGTGAAAATCAATCCAACCACCTTAAGGTAGTTGAAGCGGAATATCATATCACCTAGACGTCAGTGAATTTGGTCTCATCTTAAAGAAAAATATCTCGCCCTTCCAAAAAATATCTGCCCCTAACGAACTACTCTCCGAGATTTTTGATATGAAATACCAGCCCTTTTACATGGGAAATGGTACATGTATGCACTCCATAAAGACCTTTTTTTAAAAAATGATGAATTTCTAACTCCTAGATCTCGTCAAATAATCAAGTGTAAATTTAATTTTTTTCTCGACTATTTTTGAAAGTAAATCATATTGTCACATACGTAATTTTTCAGTATCGCAAAAAAAAATCCTTCTTCTAGGAAGGCGTTTTAAACGTACCGAGTGAAGAAATGAGTCAAATTGAAGAATTTTGTGCTTCTTTATATTTAATCGCGTAGAATTTCAGTCACATAAAAGTACATCACTGCACTGTTAACGGTGCAACATTTAATTCATGCTTCTTACTGCAGCAGAAACCAAAACGTATGATTCGAATATCATGTCTATTATCACTACGGAACTATCTCACCCAAACTGCCTTTATCAAATCATTGTAATGGAATCCATCTTGAGCCTTAAGGCCGCGTGTTTAAATAGAATTGAGTTCTTGATGAATAATATAACTTTCATTATTTTCATACTTTTTTATTATTCACCGACTAGGTTTCAACACGGAGTGCCATTGCCAAGGCCCGCGTAATAGTGTCGTTTTTCACTCAATTACTACGTCATCAGTCTGTGAGTTTTATTGTTCACCATGACAAATTTTCACAAAGTGACCCCTGATGTTACTTATTATAGAGTTGAGTTGCCAAAAAACCGAATTGGACATGATGTAATTTTTTCACTTTATCTATAGGTATCACAAATGAGAGCACGTGCGCAAAGCATCACGCAAATCATTGCTTTAGCGAAAATAGTGCCGACAATCTTGAAATCTATGCGTGGAAGAGATTGGTGGAAAACTGTGATTCTCGTTGGGGAGCGGTGGGGGGCGGGGCTGGGATGCCCAGAGGTGCGGTTGCGTTGGGGGGACATGGCGGGGAGGATCAGCTGGGATTCGAGTGGAATCGATGGCGGCGCTTCGTAATGACGCCCACGCGGTGGCGTGCCATTCACCTTTCCGCTCGTTGCAGTCCTGCAGAATACGGTTCTCGGCTTCGTTCGCAGCTCTCGAATCGTCACAGGAAAGGATGTGGAACGCGTCTCGAGTGTGAGGTCTTTGCATCGGGAAAACCCTGGCTACCCTGCTACGCACGTCTGCCGTGGCAAAACTGGCTGTTGCTTGGGGGCCCCAACCTCGGAAGGGGCCCCTAGGTTGGCAATAGTATAATTTTAGGGCTCAAAACACGGGAATAACAATTATTCCGAACGAGATCGAAAACTATCGGCTGTTTTTAATTTTTTGACCTTTGCGACTCAACGAAATAAATACGCATTGCAAATTCCACATAAAACTTTTTTTCACTTCCGAACGGTTTTGTAACAAGTTGCATCTTCGGGTGAAGATGTAACTTGTTACAACTGTTCGGAAATGAGAATAAATTGTATGTGGAATTTTCAAAGTGTATTTTTTCTTCTTCTCAAAATGAAAAAATCCCATAGAGTTAAGCCTCAGACGACGTCTTTCATTTTGGACCCTTCATGTGGCATATCTGAGTTTATTTATTTATTCACGAAAAAGAGGGCGCAGTCCCTGTCAAATGCCTTGAGGCACTGCGTCTCCGAGTCGAGGGCTATCAAATACATTCATCGATGACTAAGACAGTATATCACCGTAACGCACACTATAGGCGTGCCTTCATGTCGCGGGTTTATGGGATTTATATAATACTTAGTAAATCAAACATACCATAAGGAGTAGTATCCAAATGTTTTTATAAAAAGTTTAATTTTACAAGTATAACATATTTTATAAACATTTGAAAAAGTAACGTATTATTTTACAAATGTCTGCGTGTATATGCATTTTGCGAATGTAAGCTATGATCAATAGTTCTTCGTCCTGTGATTGGAATAGAGAAGTACAATTGAAATCCAATTATGAGCTTAATATCGAAATTATAATACTCGTAATATCAGTATACAAGAAACCATCTAAATGTCCACAATTATTTCTACCTTTTGTAATTATTTCAAACACTACTGCACGGCCTTGTTAAAAAAAGAACTAAAATTTTGTACACGAGACCAGTTAAGTATGAGGTGGATAATAAATATATAGTGCGGTAGGTTATAAAGGCGAGTTGCTATGTACTAAGCTACAGTAAGTTTGAAGATACTATTTTTGCACGAGAAATTAATTTGAAGAAGTTTAAAAAAATATTTTTGGACCTTATAGACAATGGACTTTCAGTTCTTCATCTCCTCTGAGGGTTGCAACTGAACGTCGATATATGCCCAAATCATGTAATACTTTTTTAAGGCTTTTGATGGTATGTTTTAAATTTTCGAATGTAATAGATGCAGAGGAGTTTATTGAAATGCAATCGAGAGTCATCAGAATATTCGACGCCATTTTCATCGTCCGTGGTGTTGATGCCTACGACGGTTTACAGTAATAGTTGATTGCGAAGTATAGGTATTAGAGAAGGTTGGGGATCGGGTCGGTGTGATGGTTAGAGTACTCGCCTACCACACGGGCGGCCAGGGTTCAAATCCATGCAGTGGCGGATGTTTTTCAGAGGAACCCGATCCCTACTTGAGTGTCTTGTGGAGGGCAGTTCAAGTGGAGTACTCCGTCTGTCGGACGAGATGTTAAGCCGTGGTCCCATTGGCGCCTTTCGTTAAGAGCAGGCTAATTATGACGCTGGGTTTCTATCCACCCTTCCTCCCCTACCTGTCCTCTATTGCGCAATTGACCTTAGCCGTCGGTCGCCTCCCCAAATATCCAAGCCAATCCATTAGAGAAGATTGCAAGACTGTTGTTGGCTGTTTGGGTTTCGTGTCTTCTAATTATTTGGTCAGATCTCTGTAGTACGAGAAAAACCTATCGGAATTTTCTTCGTCGACTATTCGGTTGATAGGTACTAAATTATTGTAAACGCTTAAATAAAGTATCTAACCAATTACAGTTACCCATAGTGCCCCCCGTCTAACACATGAATATGTGGAATAAATTGGTGATATAAATTGTACAAATTTGTTTTTTGAATATTGACTAATTTCTGTAAACAAATTCTGCTTGTGTTTTTTGTTCTTTTTTGTGAATCATTCATTCATTTTTCTTTCTCTTTGTTGCAGGTATGTTCCTTCAGTCATCTGGTCTTGATCGAATCCATCACTATATGTCGAGCTGTCCGTTGTTGGTTCATGTTTTGAAGAAAAATTTTTGATAAGTATATTCCGGACTTCTTCGCTGTATTCCGCATAGGTTTCAATCCCCGCTTACTCAAAGCGTAGAAATTCGTTCGAATAAACTGGTACTTTTTTTCTACCTCCTGATTCCTCGCAAGTGCATTTTTTCCGTCGGGTTTTTCCGCGTATGTGTGAGTGAGCTTGTTAAAAGAAATTTTTAAATCGAAAAAATTTCGAGTCTTGTTCCTGGGTCTTTTGAAAAGTGATGAGAGAGCGGAGTTGGAAAAATGCTTGGGAGGCCGCTCGTGCGGAGTAAAAGGTTGCCTCGCGTGATTACCGTTTTTGAGAACACTTGTTGAGTGTCCTCGACGGACGCGTTAATTAATCTGCGTTAAATTGAGCGCGGTGGAATTCGTCGTTGGGGAATGTCTGTGTTCTCCAAAGCCTATCGTTAAGGGTTCCTGATTCTTCAGAATTTCGTTGCATGCTACAGACGGATTCTTGACTTACTTCCTGGTCATTACCAAATATGTTGCCAACCCATTTTATAAATTGGGTATTTTTCGTCTTCAATTGAAAGGCTCTACATCTACATACTGCCCTGCGGTCAGTCGCATGGCCGTGTGGCAGGGGGTGTTAGGACATCAGCCGTGTAAAGATGTAAGGTATAAGGTTTTGGGAGGTGAAATGGTGAATTTTATTGTTGGAATGTTTTGGGTAGAGCTCAGTTTTTATTATGGACACTTGTTATGCGTGGAAAGAACGAAGTTTTGTGCCTATCCGTTAGACAATGTATCTCTCTTACTTTATCACTTGCTTCGCGCCTAGAATTGTAGTGTTGTGTCATAATGATATTCTTCTTGTCACACAATAAGGTACCAGTTTGAATTTCTCCAGCTAACTAAGCCTAGCATGCAGCCTCCTAGTCTCAAAGGCTTGCTTTTTGTACTTATTAATTTATATTGTTCCTTGTGATAGCCCATCAGACTCTCAAACGACGCGACTGTAAATTTAGTGGAGTGTCACAATAAAAAGAGCATTCCAATTTTTCTTATTTTCGAGAATACTGCCTTAGACTTTTTTTAAAATCATGTTTAAATATCTCAAAAATGCTGAGGAATTAACAAAACTTTGTAAGTTTTACCTAAATTATTTATTGTATGACCGGTTTCGTCGAATAGTCGACATCATCAGATACATTGAGCATGGAAAAGATTTACAAAGTTAAGGCTGAAATTACTGAGTATCTGAAAAATGTATAAATTGTTGTATTACATATAATAAATTTCCATTTAATTCTAAAAGTAATTGTACACTTAGCATAACGAGTAAAGCTCGGTCCCCGGGTCGGTACTGTATGTTTCGTAACATCTTTTGAAGGGTTTTCACATAATGATGTCGTATAATGGTTCGTGAGAATCATTTTGCAGCATTGGAAGACGAAACGTGGCTCCACCTCGTTCATAATCCGCATTTCGAAGTAAGCTAAATATTTTCTGCTAAATAATCATTTTTTTTGGTACGTATCAGAGGGTGGAATTACTTTTATCATAGTTATTTTTAGTTGGTTAGTTTTATTATTTTTTTCGCCCAAGTCTTGCTTTCGGTGACTCCGACAGGATTTGCGAGCGTTGGAAAACCCTCCTGACGGCTCCGTCATGCAAAGAGGCTCGTTTCTAAATGTGAATGGCGGAATTAAAATTCATCCGGAGTTTCCGAAAGCTATATAATTTGATAATTGATAATTAGAGTGAATTTTCGACGCTATTATATTTTCATTTGGGGTCGAATCTATGCCATTTCTGTACCTGAGACCAGATAAATAATACGAAATACCTTATACAAGATAGTCGACGAATTGACTGTGTGGAATTTAGACATAGTATAATAATTGTAACTTTTTAATTTTTTTAAAAATAACTATTACCACACTATATCTTTCAAGGAGCCTGACCGGTTTCAATGTTAACACATTATCTTCAGAGGCAGAATGCCAAGTACAGAGATGGTGGATTTATATATAAACAGGGTACTATACGGGGTCCAATTGGGAGGGGGTTTAAGGGGGAGGAAAGGACCCTTGTAGAGGGGGGGAGGAGATTAGCAAAGCGAGGACTCGGGAAACATAAAACCAACCGCGTCAAAAGTTAAAAGGGGAGGGGAGAGGCACAGTAAAAAGGGGAAACAATTTATCCGGGATAAAATCATATTATACCCTATGACTAGCTAAAACAATTTCAAATTTTCCAAAAAAATGCAATTTAGCACCTTTGTTACAAAAGTATAAAATTTTGTTATTTTCTTCCCCGTATGGTTACATATGTATAAATGTTCTGTTCATGTATAAATCCACCACCTCTGTACTTGGCATTCTGCCTCTGAAGATAATGTGTTAACACTGAAACCGATCAGGCTCCTTGAACCGTAAAATAGTGTGGAAAATTACAAAGTTACAATTATTATACTGCGAAATGCCTTATCTTCTGCTCGGGACTGCGAAGCTTCAGTGGGGAGACTCTAGCTCGCCCTCGAATCTCCCAAGTATTTATTCCCTTCGAATACTCATCCATTATTACTGGGGAAAGTCCCTGTGGCGTGGTAGTCCTCCTCCCGAGACCCTTTAATTTGGCTGGCGCTAACGAGCGGATTTCAAGGGGGAATTATTGGCGACCCCCTTCTCCCTCTAGTAAGATTTCCCTGCGTAGCCAGGCCCATTAATTCCGTGGGCGGAGCCGTATTCTCTTTCAAGGGTGACATCTCCGCGTCCGATGTCGCCTAGGAAACCGTTTCACGCTTTTTTCCCCCCTTTAAGGTAGTTTGAGGGAAATATTATTTCACCTAGAAATCAATTAACTTGGTCTCATTTTGAGGAAGAATATCTTTGTCTTCCATTTTTACAAAAATATAAGGCCCATACCGAACACCTTCCCGAGATATTTGACGAAAAATACCACTTCCATGGGAAGTGGTTCGTGTATGTACTCCATAGAGACCGTTTATCAAAAATGAGGAATTTCTAACTCCTAAATCTCGTAAAAAATTGACGTGTGTAGTTTATATGCTTTCTTGTCTATTTTTGAAAATAAATCATATTTTCACCGCTGTATAGTAATTTTAAACGTGCCACGTGAAAAAAATGAGTCAGATCAAAGACTTAAGTTCATATTTTTATTTAATTACTTAGAATTTCGGTCGTACATAAGTATATTATTGCAAGATTTATAACGAAATGTTTAATTTATGTTTCCTAGATCTGCTGAAATTTAAACGTATAATTCGAGTATTTTCTCCATTATGACTAGGGAACTATCTCGTTCAAACTTCCTTACGGTCCAGCCCCTTATTGCCCTACTTGCCCATATTTTTGACGAAAAATACCATCCATTTTAGATGGGGAATGGTTCGTGTATGCATTGTAGAGAGACTTTCTTTTAAAAATGAGGAATTTCTTACCACTAGTTCTCGTAAAAAATCAGCAGTGTGAAGTTCGTATGTTTTATCGTCTATTTTTGGAAATAAATCATATGGTCACCAAAGTAATTTTTCAGAATCGCAAAGAAAACTTCCGTGTGGAGGAATTTTTTAACGTGCCGCGTGAAAATAATTAGTCAAATTAAAGACTTTTGTGTATATTTTATTTAATTGCCCAGAATTTCAGGCACATAAATGTATATTATTGCACCATAAACGATTCGTATTTTATTCGTGCTTTCTACATCTGCTGAAATTAAAGCTTAATATTCGAATATGGTCTCCATTATGACGAGGGAACCATCTCGCTCAAACGACCTCAAGACTACCATTTACCCTGGCAACTCTCCCTTCACCCTGCGGTCCGTCCCTTCTCGTTGTCCCGAGACGCCGTGGTATCCGTAATTAAAAACTTAATTAGGCGAGGAAGAGGGCCGAGTCTAATAACTGGGATCGGTCCTTTCCTTGCCTCGCAGTTACCATCCTCCTTTCTCTTTTCTGCTTCTCGATGATTTTTTTAAAGTGGAAAAGTAGACCCTATAGTCTCGATTCCGTCAAAATGTGGAGCGTTTCTCCGTCGGAAATGCGAGCCATTTGTCGCGCCTTTGCCTCGTCATCCCATGTCTACCACTCTTATCCTCTTTCCTATCGGTTAGACGTTTAGATTTGAGTCTCTTTCTCCGTCTCTCCATCTCGACGATTTATCCCGAATGAACTTTCCGAAGCTCGTTTTTCTTTCGCTGTGGTTCCTAAAATGGGTTGAGCGTTTTTCTTTTATGGGCGGATTTGCGTGAGTCTTTTCGTGAGCGTACTCAAATGAAAAATATGTCTAGATAAAAGCGAAAAAAACTGCATGTTAACGATTTGCTTTCTTGGCAGTTTAATGCTATTTTAACACGTAGCCTTATAGGTATTGAAACATATTTGAAAGAATTCAATTCCATGTGTACAGATTTTCTCCTAAACGCCAAATGTTTCATTTCTCATTGCTATAATTGTAGCTATCAGATATCTAGGTATCGCGCCTAAAAACACGTATTCACAATCGATTTTCGCTTTTATTTCGTATCTCGCGCCATAAACCCAAGTCATGACTGTGTTTTAATTGAGACTTGAATTTTAAAATATTGTTCTTTTATTAATTTAATTATAAAATGACTTGTTATTTCTAAAATATAAATCGATGTACTTTAGTGTTGCGTGGTCCAAGAACTATTTTTTGACTTACTCAAAATGTTATTAAAATATTCACTCAACGACTTACGATTCGCGCTACAACCTCATTAACTTGTATTCTCAATTATTGAGACTCTTCGGTGCTGGTTGAAACTCCACCCTTTTATATTGATCCAATATTTATTTATTTATAATACTTTCACATAAATTCTGCTGTCCGAATCAACGGTACGTTGAAGGTGATGACGGGGTAGTTGGGTAAGGATATATGTAAAGAAGAGGCTGATGGAGATCTTGCTATGGAGGGTCCCTTTGTGTGGTGCAGAAACGTGGAATCAGAAAAAAGAGGTCGAGAATATGCTGCAGGCGTTCGAGATGTGGGTTTGGAGGTAGATGGCGAACGGACGGTGAGTGAAAAAGAAGACAGACGATGAAGTGCGTGGTATGGTGGGAGAGGAGCGCAAACTCCTGGATGAAATTAGGAAGAGACATTGTTGGTGGTTGAAGGAGGTAATTTGTGGCGGAGAGTTACTTACTTGGATGTAATAGAGGGGAGGATGATGGGGAAGGGGAAAGTGTTCGAGGTAGGCTGAGCCCTGCTTCTATAAAAATCTGAATGATTTTAGTTGCTTGCTTCCATTTAACCCTAATCGGTAGATCGATCAATAATGAAAATAACTCCTTATCCCATCTTCGGGTCTCCTGATTTTGATGCTGTAAGTACCATTTGTACACACCAAGCCGAAAATTTTGTGATTAAAGTGAATCGTATTGTTTAATAAAATTCGTGTTTTGTTTGCTTAGTTAGTAATACGAATAGCTGGAGATATTTAATGCGAAATTGATTGTGAAATGTATGGGCTGATGCTTTCAGTGCTGGTCTTCGCTAGTTGACCGCCGGTGCTCTATAGCCGCAAAGTTGTCCCGTTGTGAATTACTTCTTACATAGCCAGTCTTTTTCGTCATATGAAATTCAGTTGTGTGATTCGTTCCTATTAATCAGGCGTGAGAAACTGAGACATTTATTACTTAACGAGAAAAATTTAGAGCAGTTGAGGGCGTTGTATTGCTATAGACTTGGTGTTATGCTGTCATTCAAAAATTACATCCTTTTCCTTTAAGACCATGTGCTGAAATTCCGCACTCATTAATTATGACAACTCATTATCTGTGTATTTATGAAAACTCATTTTCTGTGTATACTAAGCAATGACCCCGAATGCTATGCTTTTAGTTCTCACCGTTCTGGAAATTTGTAATACGTCACTACTGAGTGTGTGGGCGGTAGAACGTCCGTTGCTGTTTTAGCCCATCGGTGTTAAAAAGTGAACCTGTGTGCAAAATGATAAAAAAGAATATATGTATTAGGCATTGATACCTTTCTTAAGATCCAAGATTATGCAATTTTTTTGCTTTGATTAGAGATTATAAAGTGGATAGTATTTATAGTCAATTGTGTCTTGTTGCTTAGTTATGATGTTTTTTATCTCGGAATATACACTCGGATCGGAATTTGTATTGTAGTTGGGCAAATACGCCTGCGCCTGTTTCCGAGTCCATATTACCATTGTCTTAAATGTGCCAACAAGGCTGGATCAAATAACTGCATAGGTATGAAATCGCAAGCATTTCGAGAGCGTTCCATATCTGATCCCTGTCGTTTATTCACCTTTACGTGCAAAATCACGTTTCATGGTTTAGTTCTTGAAATAGATTTGACTCGACTTCATCTTAGACAGCAAAACTGTTTGCGGGAATAGGTAATTTTTGATTTATTTTCTTGGGTTGATTGAAGGTACCTCTCAGTTTTTGACACTATAGGGCAGTCTATTGCAATCTTTCATGTCACTCTTTACTTTTCATGACACCCGTTTTAATGTATCTTTACCAAATTTTTATTTCAAAAATGTTTCCAGTTTTCTCTCACTTCATCACGTAGTTTTTTTTACTTCTGTACAACTCAAACATTTCTGGGATATTTAGATGTTAGACTCTGCTGAAATACCTTCATCTACATCTACATGCTACCCTGCAAGCCGCTGCATGGGACGGCTCGCAGGGTTGTATCTTGATGTAGATCTGTAGAACGTATCCAATCCATAAAATAAGAAATACACAGTCAAGTTAATAGGGTCAAATATTCCTTCTTTCCAGGCAGTCTTAATGACTGATTTGGAAACTTAGCGAGAAAATGAGATCTTTTAACATACATTTCACTTTCGCCTTTTCCCTCTGCATATTCCCTTTCCCCGTTCCCCCCTTCTCGTGGCTCGTGCCCTAGTACCCTTTGCCACTAAAGCTGCGCCGCGACGCACCGCTGGATTGTGTGTAGTTCAGATAGCTAACCTCGGAATTTCCATTTCTTACGGGTCAGACTTGAGTTGTGTGATGTATTCATGCTGAATTCGCGGCGACTGTCGGTTTTATCGAAGGGACTCCTTTCCCTCCCTGCTTACCGGAATTCATCTTTTCTCCACTCGCGTGACGTTTGGGCGGTGCCGAATTACATCAGCGGCGGTGGCCCGTTATTAGCGGCCCCCTCAGGGTGACAAGGCCGCCCGGTGCGGTGGTGACCCACCTTAGAAAGCTTTCTTCTTCACGACCCGGCTTTCCTTCCCCCTACCCCCCAAGATTTTTCCCTCTCGTCGCACTTTTAAAGTGCCGCGTTGGAACAGTTAGTGGACGCCAAATTGTGAAGGCGAACGTCCTGATTATTTTTATTTCGAGGTCAGGTCCGCTAGTTGATCCCGATTGTGAGTCTCTTGATTCTCCGGCTCGCTGTGGTGGGCGGTGGCGCTATCTGTGTTTGCGAACGGGGAACTAACCTATCCCAACGTTCTCACTCTCGATTTCTTCGTTGGGAAGCCGGAGGATGAAAGAAGCAGGGGTTTGCTTTCTAAGGGATTCGTTGGTTGTCTTAAAATTCACGTTACCATCTTTCCAAATGATATTAGTTGTCCACTTTTGGGCTGCCCGTCCTTACTCCTACGCCAAATCGAAGGCACTATTCTTCTGCTCTGATAAACTGGTTCGTGGCTAGAAGTATGATATTGAGCTTAGCAAGAGAGGTGCATTTGATTTATTCTTATGGAATCCGACTCGCCCAACCTACAAATACCGGTAGGCACTGGTGGCGAATGGGTTAAGACCTCACCTCCCAATCTGACGGTCGCGGGTTTGACTCCCGCTTGGGTGGAATATTTCTTCACTTAGGTTTTGGATGTTTGTGTAAACTGGGTCGGGGAAAGAGGAGGCGGCATGGCCTCATTCAGCCCAGTGTAACTAAACTGTTAAAGATAATAATGATAATGACAAACCCTGAGTACCTTAATGAGACACTTATATTAGAATCTGGAACCCTTTGAAAGTCATCAAAATCTCAAGAAATCGGGCGACACTCAAAGAATTCGTTTCATATTCCTGTTCGCGGCATTGATTATATTTTTTATCATTACTACATCTTGAACTACTCGGTGAAATTGGAGGACTGTCATCAAGAACATGAACCATGATGTACGCTGTCGTCTCAAGCAAAACTTAACATTTCAATTTGTGTTTTGGACAATATTTTTCTTCTGTGATTTGGAGTAGAGGTCACATTAAAGGTGACGGAATCATGTGTCGTATTTTTAAAGGCACTAATCTCGAGTCCTGTAAAGTGGTGTGTTTGGGTAATTATTCTTGAGATCAATAGCTGACTAGAACAGGGAAAAGCGTTAGTATGTCATCTTGGGGCCATTTGAGTTTTTGATAGCTGTCTAAGGATGTCTTTCAACATGTCCGCCCTCGAACGGTTCGTGACGTCATTTCTACATCTATATACTAACCCGCGAGCCGCCGCATGGGCGTGTGGCAGGGGTTGGTAGGTCACCAGCCTTGTAAAGATGTTAAGTTTTTGGAGGTGAAATGGTGACATGTGCTATGGAAGTATGTTTAGAGGAGCTCAGTTTTTATTGTGGTCGCTTATTGCGCGCGGAAAGAACGAACTTTTGTACCTATCTGTTCGGCCGAGTATGTTTTATTTTATCGCATTTGTCAGACCTAGAAATGTAGTGAGGCGTCATGTTAATTACATTTGCTCGTATCCCGTGATTTTCTTCGCGGTAAATGCAGAATTCGCGTCACATGACTGCGGGGCTTTCCCCCCCTGAATACGGGCACATGACGTCACAAGGCTTGTCGCGCCCCGCAGATATCTTCAGTATTTTGACAATTTTTATTTTGATTCTGCGACATAACCCCTATTTTACACCACAGAAAGGTTTATATTTCATAATTCTCATTAAATTCTTAACGCGATATTAAGGTTCGTATTCGAGAAAAAATATTTTATGCAAACACCCAGTGTGCGGTGATAAGGCTAACGGAAGAGATATGTTAACCTGATGACGCTGCAGCCTGTTTCATTCCTGTTAGGTATGAGGAATCGAGTTTGAATACTGTTCTTTCTATGATATCGTCCTATATAAACGTACCTTAAACTTAACTAGGTAAGATATTCGCCTCGAAAATTATAATTTGATTTGACCGGGATTCGAACCCGGATCTCGGTCTAGTCAAATGATTATTTCATTGCGGATACCACTCCTTGGTGCATATGCACCTGTGCGAATGACTTCATACCTCATCATTGATGCATGCTACGGTTGGAATAAAGTACCTTTAACTGTTAATCACCTCGTATAGTGAAGCAATCATGTACTTAATTAGTCGAGTATAATAATCAGCCGTCTGTCTAGGTAACTCTTGTCAATAATTATTCGTTTTGGCTCTGACCGGCATGCATTGCAATGTCTCTTTTTCTCTCTAAGTTAGTACACATTTACGAAGCTGACACAAACGAAATTGAGACCTAAGCCAATTAATTCCTCGTACCTACACATGAATTCGTAAAGCACAAATGATGGCATTAGTTTTCATTCCTTGCCTATGCTGCGGTTTCTAAGTAAATAAAATATTCTATTGTTGAAGTAGTGCAAAAAATTAAGGTTTTTAAGCTTTAAAATCCAGTTTTAGGAAAAAGCGAATCGTATACGAAAATCGAATGCAAATATTTAAAAAAGAAAACGAAGAGGCCTCTGCACCAAATCTTAATCTACGTACAAATAAATTACGTACCTTTTAACCCAAATTATGTCTCACTGATGTGATTCTGATGCACGCGATATTATGTCTCACTGAAACGATTCTGATGCACATGATTGAGCAACTCGTAAAAGATCTGCTTCGTTTCTTGCTTGTCGTTCCTCGCTTGTTTGAGAAGCTCGCGTATCAACACTCACTTGTTGAAACCACTCGCGCTCCACCTATTTTACAATGGATTTAATAATTCAGAAACCTTCCCGGGCGCGCGCACAACTACTCACCAAAGTTTCATTGTAATCTGATGATTGGTATTGGAACGCATAAAATACGAACAAAGGAATATTGATTGTTATGAAGTAGATGTTGCTTTCGTTTGGTTAACGTTTGCTTCAAATAAAGAGCAAATATCCCCAATTTTTCCCTTCTTTCCATAAGTTACGGGTATGGTATGGTTGCCTTATTTTTCTGTAACTTCTTTCGGTGAAGATGTGCGTCTCGCTTGCAAACATGGGGCTTAGTCTCCAAATTCATATCAATAAAATACCTCAAGGAAGCGAAAATTGTCTTTTATTGAAGCTAGAAGTGCGTGCCCGCTTTCCTCTTGGAGTAAATAGACTCGATGGTTCGAAATTAAAGATTCGGTGCGACGACAGTCCATTTGTCTCTCGTGACAGCCTCAGGATGACTTGAAAGATGCCTGTTTTAATGGTTCAGAACTGAAATTTTGGACAAGATTTGTGATAGTAAACTGATGTACTTATCTCACCGATAGTAAATAGACTCGATGGTTCGAAATTAAAGATTCGGTGCGACGACAGTCCATTTGTCTCTCGTGACAGCCTCGGGATGACTTGAAAGATGCCTGTTTTAATGGTTCAGAACTGAAATTTTGGACAAGATTTGTGGTAGTAAACTGATGTACTTATCTCACCGATAGTAAATAGACTCGATGGTTCGAAATTAAAGATTCGGTGCGACGACAGTCCATTTGTCTCTCGTGACAGCCTCGGGATGACTTGAAAGATGCCTGTTTTAATGGTTCAGAACTGAAATTTTGGAAAAAATTTGCGGGAGTAAACTGATGTACTTATCTCACCGATAGTAAATAGACTCGATGGTTCGAAATTAAAGATTCGGTGCGACGACAGTCCATTTGTCTCTCGTGACAGCCTCGGGATGACTTGAAAGATGCCTGTTTTAATGGTTCAGAACTGAAATTTTGGACAAGATTTGTGTTAGTAAACTGATGTACTTATCTCACCGATAGTAAATAGACTCGATGGTTCGAAATTAAATATTCGGTGCGACGACAGTCCATTTGTCTCTCGTGACAGCCTCGGGATGACTTGAAAGATGCCTGTTTTAATGGTTCAGAACTGAAATTTTGGACAAGATGTGTGGTAGTAAACTGATGTACTTATCTCACCGATAGTAAATAGACTCGATGGTTCGAAATTAAAGATTCGGTGCGACGACAGTCCATTTGTCTCTCGTGACAGCCTCAGGATGACTTGAAAGATGCCTGTTTTAATGGTTCAGAACTGAAATTTTGGACAAGATTTGTGATAGTAAACTGATGTACTTATCTCACCGATAGTAAATAGACTCGATGGTTCGAAATTAAAGATTCGGTGCGACGACAGTCCATTTGTCTCTCGTGACAGCCTCGGGATGACTTGAAAGATGCCTGTTTTAATGGTTCAGAACTGAAATTTTGGACAAGATTTGTGGTAGTAAACTGATGTACTTATCTCACCGATAGTAAATAGACTCGATGGTTCGAAATTAAAGATTCGGTGCGACGACAGTCCATTTGTCTCTCGTGACAGCCTCGGGATGACTTGAAAGATGCCTGTTTTAATGGTTCAGAACTGAAATTTTGGAAAAAATTTGCGGGAGTAAACTGATGTACTTATCTCACCGATAGTAAATAGACTCGATGGTTCGAAATTAAAGATTCGGTGCGACGACAGTCCATTTGTCTCTCGTGACAGCCTCGGGATGACTTGAAAGATGCCTGTTTTAATGGTTCAGAACTGAAATTTTGGACAAGATTTGTGTTAGTAAACTGATGTACTTATCTCACCGATAGTAAATAGACTCGATGGTTCGAAATTAAATATTCGGTGCGACGACAGTCCATTTGTCTCTCGTGACAGCCTCGGGATGACTTGAAAGATGCCTGTTTTAATGGTTCAGAACTGAAATTTTGGACAAGATGTGTGGTAGTAAACTGATGTACTTATCTCACCGATAGTAAATAGACTCGATGGTTCGAAATTAAAGATTCGGTGCGACGACAGTCCATTTGTCTCTCGTGACAGCCTCGGGATGACTTGAAAGATGCCTGTTTTAATGGTTCAGAACTGAAATTTTGGAAAAAATTTGCGGGAGTAAACTGATGTACTTATCTCACCGATAGTAAATAGACTCGATGGTTCGAAATTAAAGATTCGGTGCGACGACAGTCCATTTGTCTCTCGTGACAGCCTCGGGATGACTTGAAAGATGCCTGTTTTAATGGTTCAGAACTGAAATTTTGGACAAGATTTGTGTTAGTAAACTGATGTACTTATCTCACCGATAGTAAATAGACTCGATGGTTCGAAATTAAAGATTCGGTGCGACGACAGTCCATTTGTCTCTCGTGACAGCCTCGGGATGACTTGAAAGATGCCTGTTTTAATGGTTCAGAACTGAAATTTTGGACAAGATGTGTGGTAGTAAACTGATGTACTTATCTCACCGATAGTAAATAGACTCGATGGTTCGAAATTAAAGATTCGGTGCGACGACAGTCCATTTGTCTCTCGTGACAGCCTCGGGATGACTTGAAAGATGCCTGTTTTAATGGTTCAGAACTGAAATTTTGGACAAGATTTGTGGTAGTAAACTGATGTACTTATCTCACCGATAGTGGCGGCATTGGTGAAAAAAATCGCTCCCCCGGCAAAGCCACTTCCACGGTGAGAAACTTGGTTGGAGATAAGCGGTGACCTTCGTAGCATGTGTGCTCTTTTCAGTGGCGTTCCTTTTCTGTTTCGTCGTACGCATTGCTCTTGTTCTGTTCGGAAAGTGCTGCTGTTACGTGGGTCCGCTAACTCTTGCTCCACGATTCGCTTATCGCCTCCCGCTATTTCGCGATCGGGTGTTTAAGTGGGTCCGGCTAGACTATGTAAGTCACAACAAATTCTAAATTACAAATTTTTATTTATTAAATTGAAAAATCCTGCTTCCGATGATGAAATGGATTACCTATTGAAGACCAAAATTAAGTTACAAAATATTCAGATCATTTCCCACATATATTTTTAATGACCGCATTTATCAAGACATAGGAGCCGACTGCAGCGCCGTTTGCATGGGGCTACCGCATTTTGACTTCATTCACGGAAGTAATTCGGTAATAACTTAAAAAAATTAGTGGTAAGATTCCTACAAATAATTTTAATTCTATTTCCTGTGGCTTTTCGCTTCGTTTGAACAGCTTTACTGAAAAGCTTCAATATGCTTTCTCGTACAAATTGACATTTTTCTGCTGTAATCTGAGCAACCTCAATAACAGCCCATGTTTAAATCTCCACTTTCAGGGCAGAGTAACTGTAAAACTATCGTGTAAGCCCTTTTTTTTCATCTCATTTCATCAACTCGCTTAAAAGATGCTAGATATATTCAAATTTTCAGAAAATCTAGAATATGTGGCCCTGAGGCTAGAGTCTCTTTAAGCTGGTTGGAGCGATTTTCGTTCTTGAACAGATTTGCATGGATTTACTTATAAGTAATATGTGTGGACTAAAGTGATGAAAATTGCATGCTGCCGATTTGATTTCTTGGCAATGTAGTGCGCTTTTAACGCGTAGCATGATGGCTTTTGATACACATTTCAGCACAATTAGGGGATCGGGTTGGTATGGTGGTTAGAGTACTGGCTAACCATACGAACGGCCAGTGTTCTTATCCCTGCAGAGGAAGATGTTTTTTCAGAGGAAACCCGATCCCTACTTGAGTGTCTTGTGGAGGGCACATCAAGTACAGTACTCCGTCTGTCGGATGAGACGTTAAACCGTGGTCTCATAGGCGCCTTTCGTGAAGAGCTGGCTAATGTCGACTCCGGGTGTCTATGCACCCTTCCTCCCTTACCTGCCCCATATAGTGTCTCTCAACTTTTAGAGGGATTGAGGTGGGAGCCCCTAGCGACTCGGAGGCTACAGGTTGCTTGAGAAATTCAGAATTTATATTTTTCAGAGCGACACAGAGAATATAATCATGACTCCTCACTACATCTCTAGGTCTGACAGATGCGATAGAATAAGAGAGATACCTTGCCAAACAGATACGTACAAAAGCTCACTCTTTCCGCGAACAATAAGCGACCACAGTAAAAATTTAGCTCCACTAAATACACTCCTATAATACATGTCACCATTTTATGTCCCAAAAACTTGCATCTTTTCGCGGCTGATGACCTAACACCCCCTGCCACACACCCATGCGGCGGCTCGCAGGGTATTTTGTAGATATAGATGTAAACTTTCCCTATGGTGCAAATTACCTTAGCTGTTGGTCGCCTCCCCAAATATCCAATCTAATCCTTAAATACAATTGGATTAAATATGTACAGATTTTCTCCAATACGTGAAAACATATGTTTCACAATATAATAATGGTGGCTAACGAATTTTAAAGGGGTCGTCATACAGAGTTGAAAACTCGTTGTCTTGTATGATTTTCGCTGGAATATCGAATTCCGCGCCATAAATCCAAGTCATAACTGTACTTCAGTGAAGGAGAAATTTTTAAAATGATATTCCTACATGCATGATGATTTCCACCGTATAGACAGATGCACTTAAAGTGAAAGTCGGCCCAAGAATTTTGTTTCGACTTCATTGAAAGTTATTATATTGTGCACTCAACAACTCACGATTAGCGCTCCGATCACCATAAGCTAATGAAACAAGATGAGGGGGATATGGTCATGCAAACAATGGTAGATGTGGAAATAATAATAATAATAATAATAATTTTTATTAGACATTAAACAAATATGATTTGCAATAGTCAATTGCAATTTGCAATTGCAATAGTAAAGATTGAATAACTCTTCCCGCACTGGAGTGGCTGCTGAAGTGACACTGAAGTTACGATTTGGGAAACAGTTGACTGTGCTAGATGAGAATCAATGAAAAGGGAATATAATAGGTGACCAATTACTTTGATAGCTGTCAATTCTGATTCATGGGACAAAGCGGATGGCGATCAAGCGAATGCAGAACTTTGCCTAAAAAATGGGTAGAGCCTGTTTTGTTCTTATTTTTGCAACTCCAGGAACTCGCATATGACGTCGCCTTTTCAGATAACTCCAGGAATACACTCTACTGTTTCAGACTTCACTTAGTGGAAGTTTATAGTATCGTCACTTAGTACAACATGTACATTTCCTCAGATTCTGTTTCATTTGTGCAAAAATCATGGCCACTTACCACTTATACCACTTAAATCAACTTGGTAACTTAAATAAAATTGATAAATGAAATAAACTCGGTAACTGTAATGAACTCGGTAACCTAAATAAACTTGGCAGCTGTCAATAAACCTGGTAACTGAAATAAATTCGGTAAATTTAATGAACTCGGTAACCTATATAAATTTGGTATCCTAAATAAAATTGATAACTTAAATAAGCTTGATAACTTAAATAAACCAGACAGCTTAAATAAAATTGGTGGCAGAAATAAGCTTGGTAACTTAAATAAACTTAGTACCATTTAAATAAAGTCTGAGGAAAGTACAAGTTGTGTTCTTTTAGTATGGATAACTTTAGGAATGTAACGAACGGAAATACGACGACTTGGTAAGGTTGCGTAAAACTTTGAACGCTCTCACCCTAGTTTCGACCTACCATCATTCATAGTCGAGGCTTTTTCAAGGGTTGAATCAGTGGAAACCTCGATCACTGTATTAAAAGTTTAGTGTAATCTTGCCAGGTGATCTTATTTCCCGTTTTAATGTGGTTCCGCCGAGTCAGGCCTGATAATTAGCCGTTTTTTCAGAAATGTACCCTTTTGCACTCTCGGTTGGACTTCATCGGCAATCTTTCGCTGGGAATACTCTGAACTCTTCAAAAACTTCGTGTCTCTTCTTGGCTTAATACAGCATTTTTTAAGAAATTGATGCGCAACGTCATTGCGTCCAAGTTATCTTTGAATCGTTGCAATATTAGTTCACCTCTCGACTTTCACGATAAAAGATGGCAGACCTTTCGTCACCGTCCGAAGGTCTGATGTATGAAATGTACGCCATAGCGGCTATTTCGCAAAACCACTTGAGTACGGATTCCCTCATGGGTTACTTAGACACAGATTTCCTGGTTGAGCTCTTGTTAATTATGTCCTACCTTTAAGCGTCAGTCTTGGAATGCGCTAGAGTTGATTTATCGAAGCCAATTTCGTGATGGGTGCTCAAAAAAATGAGCTCTTTAACTGAGAAACTTTGTACTGGTGTGACTCTATTTTTTTGTACTCCTTATACTGTACTCTTGTCTTACTCACAGTCCAGGTTACCACTAGAACAACATCAGTGGTCGTGATAATTTTAACTTTTCAACTTCAAGGCTCCCGATTCCGGCACAGTACCGAACCGCTGCCGGCAATGGAATTTGTTTTACTGTAATTCTTCTTTATTTCACTCATAGGTTGCCATTATCACTGTTAATTATTAATTATCATGTTTAAACAAGTGAGACAGATGGAGAGGGTGCTTACTATAATGTCCTTCAATATTTTATTTCTTCGTCTTCCTCTCTTTCCCATCGATCTTTCCTCTCTTAATATTCTCTTCAGCAGGCAATCTTTCCTGAGGACGCGTCCCATCCAGTTCGCTTTCCTCTTTTTTTATTGATCTTAAAATATTCCTTTTCTCATTTATCCGTGTCAGAACCTCGTCGTTTCTCACTTTATCTCTCCATTTTAATCTTTAAATTCTTCTCCATAGCCACATTTCAAAAGCTTTTAGATATATATTTTCTTTTTCCTCCTGACTGTCCTTGTTTCTGCTCCATAATGCCCAACACACTAAATAAAACATTTAGCAAATATTTTCCTTAAGCCTATGTTGACTGCATGAATATATATTATGGATTTAAAAATGTTTGGAAACGTTATCTAGATAATGTGTTGCCTCAATTTCCACATTTAGTTCACTCAGTCCTTGGCGCCACTTAGAAAAAAGTCTTCTCAGTCGAATCGTAAATAGCCCTTGGTAATTGTTGTTAACGTGAGACTGTGGTGAATATTCAGTAACGAATGAAGAGAAATGAACTGCTTGGTGCTGTGAATAATAGCTGTCTATTTTTGAGACCTAGCAGTTACTTTGTAAATGCTAGGGAGGAAATATCTACTTCAGGAAGTGTGTGAGGGGCATATGAAACTTCCATCGTGAGTCTTTTCTCTGCTGTGTGGATCTTTTACTGTTAATTCACAGCTACATATTTTTCGTGTATTACCTGTTTAGAGTGTTAGGAATCAGAAGGTATGATCTAGATGGATTGATGTGAATGTTAACGTGTAACTTACTATTCATGTGTGGCCTCGGAGTAGGTTCAACAATCTCTCCTTAATTTGTTATTAAAATGATAGTTATTGGCGCAATTTCTCATCCATAGATGATATTGTCGGATCTTGGTTTTGAAATCCTTATAATACTTGTATTCGTCTTCTAATTCATTCCACTTTTTTCACCTTATTAATTATTAATCACCGTATTATTATTAAATTTCCGTAGAACGATATTCACGAAGTGCTAAGAAGTTTTGGAGGAATTTGGAGGGAAATTAAATATATCTGTAGACCGGACAATATTTAAGAGGGAGTAATTACGTCCCGCGTGTAGTACTACATTTTTTATCCACTGCATAATGATTACTGGTAGGTAAAACCGGTAAGACGTGATTATTTACGATATTTAGACTATTTAAATTTAAAACGCCGTCTTTCGTCACTAGACGGCGACTCAATCGAAAAAGTTGTTTGTTTACGGAATTCTGGGCGACAGTTTTTGACGACGAGTCGAGAATCCATAATGTACATTCATGGTTGACTGCTTTGGCTGAAAGTAGTTTGTTGTTTTACTGAAGGCTGCCTTTCCCTGTGATATTATACTTCTTATTTCCTCCGTACAGCTTCCAATATATGTTATAACACTTCTTAGGTATCTAGAGGATGTATTATTCTAGCTTTTTTCCATTTATGTTCACCTTTAGAACTCCTTTCTCTTATCCTGCCTTCATTACTCCAGTTTTCCCGATGTATATCTTCATTCCAAAATGTTTTCCTACCCTCTCAATTTTATCCATCATTTCCTGTAACTTTCTCACTCTCTCAAATAAAGTATCGTAAAAGTGCAGGTAAGGATAGAAATATTTTTCTACCTGCAACAATAAACGTAGAAATGATCATCCTCTCATATGCATTTTATTTCGTGAAAATAGGTTCTCTCTATTTGAAGATACAGCTTCCTAAACTCGACACACTCGAGTTTTTTTTTAATGGACTTTGGTGAATATATATAGATATTATGCTGTGAACTGTTCAATTTTCGTTCGAATCTTGCCGTAGTGGCGTGAAATATATTCGTGTTTTGAAAATTTATTGCTGGAGAGTCGATGCTGTTCATCGATTCTCTGAGAATGATCAATTGCCTGCCGCTATGGGAATGTCGGCTGAAATTTCCCGCGAACGTTCGTATTAATTCGTGGAAGTTTATGGCACTTTGGGCGCCATCGATGGCCCAATCGGCCTCAGCATGTATGGAGGCTTCCTATAGGTCGGGAAGCTATCGCCTGCGAAGAACGCTTGGCGTCGGCATGCTGCCGACCTGCCGATCACAGGGTCTGGAGATTATTGATGGGCAAACCCGTTCATTTTTGCGAACTCGTTCACTCTGGCCTGGTCCTTAATGGGACACGTTCCTTTTCACTCGTTCACCTTTCATTTTTTTTATAGGTGGTCATGTATTTTTAATTTTTAATATGCTCCTGGTGTTTAAAGAATGCAAAAAACTAGAAATAGTTGGTATACCGTAATGACGACGTTTAAGAATGCTGGATGCAAAAAAATGGTGGAAGTTAATATTACCAACTTTTTACATGGTTTCGTCAATATCTTTAATTTATATAAAGAAAAAAAGTACTATTAATTTCACCGCTGACATTAGCAGATGAATTTTAGGGGTATTATAAAGGACATCCTTACTCTAAAAAATGGTAGCGAATGAGCGAGAGTAATGACTGACTGAAAAGATTGAAGGACCGACTGACCGAAAGGGCCGACGGACCTAAAGGAATGACGGACCGAAAGGAACGGTCGTTCCCAAGGATTCTACAGATTACAGTGTCTTTGGTCGTTCCATAGAAGTTGGTCCTCGGTCCTACCGTTCAATCCATGGTCCCGTTCCTTCGGACCCGTTTGTTCGCGAACGACCCACCTCTACTTGAGATCTCAGTTCGTGTCTGCTGCGACTGCTGGGTTGGAAATCACTATCAAACCGCTTGTTAAAACCTAGACTAAATCTATCGTATAAGTTTACGGCTTATCTCTTTTCTGACGACGTTAAAAGCATTTTACGATCCCCGATGTATTTCGGTCCATGTGTTCGAGAGCATAAAATCAGGGAATTAGTATACCAAACGGATAGGTTAACACTTTAATTATTTTCCGCGGAAGTAAATTGATAATTTGGCAGATGGTCTGGCTAGTTTATATGCTGCATTATGTCTTAGTATCAAATATGTGTATTTAATGCTATTTGTAATGCATACGAAAGTCTTAGCTTTTACATGAAATATGTAACTATATGTCATGCAGGTTGGAATACGCACGAAAGCCTGATGAATGAGTCTGCTGGGAAATGAATTGGTTGACGGAGCCAAGTGTTATTCATTTAAAGTCATTAACTATTCTTTTACAACACCTCCTCCTGATTGTAACTCAAGTGCTATTAATGCTGATATGTGCGCTAACTAATTCTATCATAACGTCTCACATTCTTGCTTAACTCATGGTACTGACGGTGATTCGCGGGCTCCTTAGACCTGGGCCTTAATTAAAGAAACAAAGCATCGAAATATTCGTACAAATGCCATCTTAGTACTCACATAATTTAGTGATATAAAAAAACGTTATCGTGCTTTGAAACAATGTGCTCACCGATGTACATTACTCTCAGCTTACACTGTTAATTTATTGCTTAATATAATTCTTGAGATAATATATCTATCACGAACAAAAGGAATTTTTTATGTAATAAATAGTTTTTTTAATGACTGTTGATTACCCAACAAATACTGAGGCAACGGTTCAACCTTTCAAATTCTTATTAGATGCATATATTCACACTGCCCTTTATACTCTTTTCTAAAACTTTTGGTGCCGTTGTGCGCAAGGTGTTTTAGTGAAAATATACTCCTTGCCACACAGTGGAGGAGGCTTGGAGATGTAATGTTGGTAGCCAGATGTGGCGCGGTTGGAAACACAAGAATTGGCATTTGGGTGATTAAAAATGGAGTTCATATCTCTCAGTAGAAACGAGCCGTTCATCTCTTTTTAATGGGCGATTTTAAGGAGATATGCCCTTGCTTTTGAGCCTTTCTAAGCGTTCTGTCGTTTTAATTACTCCGGAATTCGACTCGGAAAATTTTTATGCCTCCCAACGCCGTGTGGGCACGAAATCGAAAACAGGTTCCTGTAGCCCGCTTCGGGATGAAATGAGACCAGAGTAATAACATATTGATGCTAATAATTACAAAGCCTCTGCTGCAAGCGTGATGAAAGTTTTGTCGCGGATAAACTCCGGAGGTAGGTTATCTCCGAGTTCGGCGATACGCCCGTGAGAAGTACGCTGAGAATGGGACAAGCAATATGGGCATATTCGTGTGCGATACGATCAAAGGGTTTAGTTTGGAAATGGTCGTGGGAAGTAGGAATGCGAAAAGCGTCTCGTTCCTTCCATGAATGAGTCAAAGTCATTTTTGTAAAAAGCGCTTATTTAAAGCATTTATTGACCTTGTATGACCTGTGTTTACAAAAAAATATTTGTAAAGCAGCGGAAATTTTGAGTGTTAGGCGATGTTATTTCTTTTCCAGCTGCGATGTGTGGAGTAGAGTGTAATTGGCTGACTGATATCGATACAAATCACTACATATTTACTTGTTAAAAAAGTATAATTATCGTGAAAACGATGATTGATTGCATACATGTAGGCCTCGACGTCGAATTCAATTAGCAAGGGTCAAAACTTATTCCAATATGTGATTCAAAGGGACGCGAATCTTTGGAGATACAATTCTGGCCAAAGCGGGCTCTACCATTCCGGAAGCCATTTATTTAATCTAGTGATTTTGACGAAAAATGATCAGCTCGTGTCTAACAAGGGGAGGCCACGATTCGCGGGTGGCCGATTTCATTACAACTTCAGAGTTAGATTCCCCTACACTCTCCAATTACAAAAATACCCACTTTACGGCGTAGACGGACAATAGTTAACGAGATAATGGCGTTTGAAGAGAGACCTTGTGCTTGGCTTGGGATAGCATTGCGCACCACCCGAACAAGGGTCTCCAGTTCGATCCCAGTACTCGGAAATATCTTTTTCATTAGTTTTCTGTTATTTTTCGGTCATTTTTTGTGAAAGTATAGTGATTTTCAATTTTATCATTTCTCAAATTTTCTATCAATAGGCATTGAAATTTCAGCTTCCAATCTTTAAGTTGTACGCATTGATGGATGTAATTGTTAGACTTTAGGGACACGAAATCGTGGGACGCGTGATGAACAGGTCTGTAGCCCAAGTTATGGAGAACAAATGAACAGGTGTAGGGTAGGGGATTTAATTCAAAATCCCTGTCCATTAACTCACAATTCCTCTGCCTGACTGTGAATCGAGCGCTATCGTCGTATGAACGACGGCATCCACTTGCAGAAATGTCTTTTTTTGCTTATATTTGCTCAACTACGGACTCCCGACTTTAGCGGAGAGGAGCAGTTTTTAGGCATTTTTTAAGTCCAGCATCGTTACATCCCTTTGAAATAATGAGTTTCATGATCCGAAGGGAATGTATGCGAGATGCATCTGTAACCATGGAGGAAGTGATATTATTTTTAACGAAAACAACGAAATTAGTGAAAATCACGTGGTTAATTATTTACATGTTGCAATTCTTGTGTTACTATTATTTCTTGGTTATTTTGGAAGCGTGATAGAAATGTGACAGTTGCCTATTGTTTAAAATATCGGAATCTACGTCTAAAATTTTAAAATAGTGGGAATACTTTATGTACTAAGAGCCACGCCCTGCTCATCAGCATCAGAACAACTGGTATTCATTCAGTGACGATTGTTTATTTAATGTCTTTCTTACTCCTCGTATTTTTTTTAAATCTCATAAGTCGATTTTTCCTTTAAAATATGAATTCATCGCATGGAAAAGAAGTGTCATAATATCTATATTAGTCATTATGTTAAGTTTTTCCTAAGACTTTGAGAGCTTTTTCTGTTACAAAATCTTACTGCCATCACCAATCGCGGCTGCCAGGATGGTAACGCTACAGCCCGCCAATCCAGAGATTGTCACTGTTCGACTTTTGATTATTGCTAGGATTTTGTGTTTGTCGTAGGATTTAAATCTCATGTTTAGACCATAGACCAGTAATTTTCCCCAAGGGTGGCCCAAATTTGGGGTTCATGGGGCACCTGCTAGGAATCCTTAAGGTCTGTACTCTCGGAGTTAATTGAATGGGCTCTCATCAGTTTGAAATCAATGCAATAGAAATAACAAATACATAATGCGAAAATTCAGCACCTTAGATGAAGAGTAATTAATGGAAGACATCAGATTGAATGCATGCGTATCAATAAGCATTTGAAAATGTTTTAAAGGATTTTTAGAAGTTTTTTTTTTTTATATTTGAGAAAAAATTTTAATCATAAATTTTTGGAAAAAATTTTAGGGTTCAAAAAAATAATTCTCCCAATTTCAAATTTTTGAACCTGTTTTCATCCACGCATGCCTCGAGCTTTTTTCCTCATCCAAAAAAATCTTATCTGTAATCAAACGGAACTTGGTTAATGCATCCCCGACGTTGTGTTAAATCTGTTGTGCTAATTGTGATTTTTATTTTATTTTTCTTGACATTCTTTATTATTGTCCTGTGTTTTATTTATTTTATTACATCTACCAATGCAATTAACCGTAGTACCGTTTTTTGTTCTGCAGGATATTAAATAAATAAATAATGAATCTCATCCCTGGTAGCTGCTAATGAGGGCAATAATGATGCTTAAAAACCTTCTTGACTAACTGTTTGGGGGTCCGTAATTTTAATTAGCGTGAAAGGGTCCCGAGAGGGGTTTCAAATGATTATGAATGGCCTGGGAGCATGCTTGAGATATAACCGTTGAATCTAGAACGTCTAGTATCCAAAGACAGGGCTTAAAGCCTCGCTAGCGCCACCAAAGGGAAACTTCCGCGTAATTTTTGGGGTTTACGTTTCCATATTACCCAGTTATCCACGTCATTGGTGTGTGGCAGGAGAAGACAATATCGCTTCTTGTCGTATTAATACGGATAAATTGGATACCAAATCGACTGAATAATAACTCTACAGAATATAGTCCTGTGGCTATGACTATAAGAACGTTCCAAATTAAGTTGATGGTAAGATACTTATGGCGACACTGTTGCCAAACTTACGCTCCATGCGTTTACCCGACGGCCAAGTACCTAGGTATCCATTTCCTAAACCGTGCCAATTCTAATTGAGGTACTTTGGGAGTAGTATTCGAATATATAAGACACCCAAAGTATAAGAACGTACTTTGTAGTCGTACTAAGTTTCGTTTCCCGCTGATATTGGCAATATCGCACCTTCGACCGACGAAAATTTGCGAAGGAAGCGAATTTCTACAAGATTCATTGCTGTCAACTAAATGTGGAGCGGACTATATGGACATATATGAAAGGAGTGTGCTTCGTTGGTTTGGCCATGTTGAGAGAATGGATGAGAGTCGAATAACGAAACGGATATATAAGAGTGAAATGAATGGTGCGAGAGGTAGAGGTAGGCCGAAAAAATTGTGGTTGAATGTGGTTGAGGAAATTCTCAGGAGAAGGAATATTAGGAGTCTTAAAGCCGCGTTTACACTATGTAGCAAAACCTGCTATATAGCAAAAGTTATATAACAATTGCTACATATAGCAAAACTCAAAACGGAGAAATGTTGTATGTAGCAGTTTTGGATGATATTTGTAACTTTTTCTGCTCTATGTAGCAAAAATTATGTTATCTATTCGGAGTCGGTAAGATCAAAGGGAATCTTGGCTACATGTAACATTTTCTACAAATGGCAAATGTTATACGCGCGTTTTTTTCTAGCACCTGCTACATGTAGCGCTTCCTGTCAGTCAGTAGAGAGGCAAACACGTTGTTGTGCGGGTGTGTCTTGCTTGAGCTGCATTATGGGAGGGGTACTAAGTGACAAAGATTGGGATAACGACTTAATAATAAATTCAATTCTTCTTTACGGCATAATCATCTGCATTCAAGTCTTTTAACTAGTCACTTGCACTGTACTTTTGCCTGGCTTGTAGCGATGGCCGCTCCCAAAACCTTCGTTTTGTTCTGTGAGCCGCCAAAATTACTGTAATGCCTTCCGCTAGCACTAGATCCTTCCTCCTCGACATATTATATGAAACTATTTTGCTGCATTATTTTTGCTAAATGTATCATGGATCAATTTGGAAAAAATGTAAAATATAGCATTTGCTATATAACTTTAGTTACATGTAACACTGCTACATATGGCAAAGGTTATATAGCAGGTTTTGCTACATAGTGTAATCGTGGCTTAAGAGTAGGAGGGCGTGTATGAAGCAGTGTATGAGGGTAAATAAGGCAAAAGAGGTTTGCAAGGATAGGTCAGTATGGAGGAAATTATTGAAGCAGAGTTGGGTGTACAAATATGTGTGTTTGTGAGTGAAACTTTGTGACTGTGCCTACCCCGGAAGGGAACAGCGTGATTGGTATGTATGTATGTATGAAGTAAGGTATGTGTAAGCGCGGGAGTTGATCAGGAAAATAGAACCGATGTGCCCGTTGAGGAAATTCTTAGGAGGAGGAATATTAGGAGTCTTATAAACAAGGGGAGGTGTATGAAGCAGTGTATGGGAGTAAATGAGGCAAAAGAGGTTTGCAAGGATAGATCAGTATGGAGAAAATTATTGAAGCAGAGCTAGGTGTACAAATATGTATGTATGGGTGAAACTTTGTGACTGTGCCTACCCCGGAAGGGAACAGCGTGATTGGTATGTATGTATGTATGAATTAAGGTATGGGTAAGCTCGTAGTTGATCAGGAAAAATAGAGCCGAAGTGGCCGTTGAGGAAATTCTTAGGAGGAGGAATATTAGGAGTCTTATAAACAAGATGGCGTGTATGAAGCAGTGTATGGGGGTAAATGAAGCAAAAGAGGTTTGCAAGGATAGGTCAGTATGGAGGAAATTATTGAAGCAGAGCTAGGTGTACAAATATGTATGCATGAGTGAAACTTTGTGACTGTGCCCATTCCGGTAGGGAACGGCGTGATTGGTATGTATGTATGAAGTAAGGTATGGATAAGCTCGGAGTTGATCGAGAAAAATAGAACCGAGGTGCGCGATTCGTTCATTAGTTTTTAGTTAGATTGTCGTGGGGCAGGGGCCGTGTATGTATTTTTGTTTTCATTCCCGCGTTTCTTTTTTTTTTAATTTATGTCCCCGAGGCAGGACAGACGGCGGCGTGGTGTGGAAGGAAGGGGGGGGGGGAGCGGGTGGGCTGGTTTCTTCGTTACGTATTCCATTTCGTTCTCCTCCCACATTTTTCTCCCGCGCCCTCCTCCTCCGGCACCGCCCACTCTTCGTCTGCCACGCGCGATCGATTCCCCCCCATCCCGTCTGATATTGTGGTGAGATCCTCGCGTGGCCCTCACAAGTGGAGAGTCGTCGTCGGTTGTGTGATGGTCGCACCTCGAGCCGCTGACACTATGCTGGTGGGATGGTCGATTTTGCTCGTCCATTTTCGGTGGAACAAGTTTTAAAATTTTCTTCGATTTCGGTGGTTATCATCGAATTATGTTGATCGAGATTGATATCGGAAACAGAGCGTATGATTATGGATGGATTTGGACTAGTAACGATTAGACAGGTCTACAAATTTTAGGGTCTCGAATGCTTTTTTGACGCGAAGAGCCCTTTTCGACGTAATTTTGTGCGCTAAATCCGAATCTACTCACGAAAAATGGCAATCACGTCAGAATTTTGAGATATTTTTAATCTTAAGGGGTGAAAATGGCAAATTTTGGATCTTTTTTTAGCTTGAATATCTCATAAACCAAAAGTGATAGGTTAATTTTTTCAAACAGATTCGAAGCTTATGTTAAAAATTGTGTAGGAGACATCTATGAAACCCAGAAAAACTATAGTTTTCATAGCCTGTATTAACTTATCAACTATCAAAAACTTTATTATTATTTAACTACATTATAATTTTGAGTGCACAAATTTGAAATGTAAGGTGCAGGTTATGGAAACAATAGATTTTCTAGGCGTCATAGTTGTATTCTATATATTTTTTAACGGAGACTTCGGTTCCGTTTGGAGAAATCACTGTATCACCTTTGGTTTCTGAGATATTCAAGCTCAAAAAGACCAGAAAATTGCCATTTTAACCCTTTAAGGTTAGAATATCTCAAAATCCTGACGAGATAGGCAAGTTTCGTGAGTAGATTCGGATTCAGCGCACAAAATTACGTCTAAAATGGCCCATATTATCAAAGAATCATACCCTCTTTGGTCTGTGTAATCATTCAGAAGCTAGAAAGTGGAAACCAAGAGGAAACCTAAAAAAAATCACCTCGTCGACGCCTTTATATTTAGTTTTGGGACTGTTCAAGTAAAAATTGCAGGTTTTCAGAAATTTACTAGCGGTTTTCATCGATGAAATTGCATCAGAGTACCTTTCATCAGACCAAAATTCTTTCAATGAGGATATTTTTTCCATCCAGTACAAGGAAAACATTTTATTTGTGACGTGCTTATGCATCTTACAATGGTGACCGCTATAGCTGTCGTGTATGTGATAGTCGAGCCAACAGTAAACGAAAATAAAATGTCGGAAAAGTTTTACTTGATTATAACTATTGTGACTAAAAAGTGAGAGAACTATGATAAGTAGAGAAACAAGATTCCAGTCAATGAAACCCGGCCGCTTGCCAACAATCTAGTCTCCAACACGCGTAAAATTCGTTAGGAATTTGCACACGCGAGTGACTTAGTGATTATAGTGGCCGCTTTATAAGTTGAAACTGACGCGAGATTTAACCAGAATGCTTAAAATAAAGAAACAAAAACGTTTTTTTGACAAAACCTTCTGCGTCAGATTCAACGCACAAAATTATGTCGGAAGGGACTCTTCGCATCAATAAAGCGTACCCTTGTTGGCCTATGTTAACGACAAGCGATTACTGTCGATGGATATCGATAATTACGGTCGATCGATCGACGATAGTTGTATAATTCTCGTTTGGCTATTTGTTGTCCCTATTGGGAAGTAAACATTGAATTCGATCAACGTTAATTGAGAAGGGCAAGGCCTATTTATTCATGAGAATAATTCAAAATCCACATTACATGAGCAATTAACTGAAGCTGCACCCTGCACCCATTTCGATGAGGTGACAGGTACAAACATGATATCATACTCCAAGGGTTAAAATGTTCCTTGAAAAAAATCGTATAAACACCCCTCGAAATTCTCTTTGAAGGAAGATGGGTAGGTAGTGTAACTGGCTATCACACCTAACCGGCAACTGGGAGATCCGGGTTTGAATCCCGGTTGAATCAAATGATTTTTTTTCGAGGCGAATTCCTACCCTTGGTGTTTATGCACCTTGCGAATGACTCGTACCATAAGATCTGTTGTACATGCAATGATTGGAAATTCATTATATCATGCCAAAGATTGTTGCCGATTTCACTCGTAAGGGACATGTATCATGATTAAAAATCAGCCCATTTGTCTATCTTCTCACTCAAGCGTTGAATCCGGGTATTCCCTTCGTTTTGAATTCCTCTGCAACCTTTGTGTTGTTAGATGTTTTTATTTATTTTATTTATTTATTTTCACTGTTCCGAATACACTACATTAGGCCATTTTACGTCGGGTGAACGACAGTAACAACGGACGATGTCCTGGGCAGATAATATTATACCCAGGCGGGACTCGAACACGCGACCCTCGAGATAGCAGGCGAGGACTTTACCCCGCCGCCACCGGGGCCGACTTTTACTTTATTGAACGATTTGACTTCAATATTTTTATCCGAATACGCCAAAATACGCTCTTTAAATTAACTATATTTATTTGCGAGTTAAACATTGATGGGCGTTCTGGTATTCTCGGTCTCAAAATGCTGGTATGTTGATATTTTGCTCGTTCAAATTCTTGGTGGTACGCTAATCAACATTTAGTTGCGAAATTTTGACTGTTATGCTGTGGAAAATATGTATGTGTACAACAAAAAATAAAAAATTAGGAGGAAAAATATCCATCGTCGACTAATTTTTAGGGGAAGTACATTGAATTTTTATCTCAATGTCCGATGTGATTACACCGATTTCTTTCAACATATCTGTTCTCCACATCTAACAAGATCTCACCGTTGTCATGAGTAAAAAAAAGTTTAGAAAAACATTTCATTTTTATTCGACCCTCGATACTTGAGGATTCAGAAGGTACACAGTGGCATACAATTAATGGGATCTTGCCTCGTTTTATTCACTGATCGCTATGAATCGAAATATTCACGCGATTGAAGTGGAAAAAATAAACAGTTTCAGTGCGGAATATAGGTCAATTAATTCTGTCTAACATGACGTGAGGCGTTCAATAAACATGAGTCGGTATATTAAGGATGTGCTTCAAAGTTCTACTGATAATTATGTACAGTCGAGGTGTCCCATTGGACAGCGCCGTTTGCCAATGAAATGTATACAATTTTTAAAAAATATTTGCGGATGATTGGTTGAGTCAGATTCGTGCTATTCAAGTTATTCCATGTTTATTTTTGACGTGCGAATTACGTCGTAGCCTATGCATTTGGCAAGTCAGCATTCATTATTCAACGTATAATAGATTTTAAGAGGCATTTTAAAATTCCTCTGACGATACGTGAAATCGCTGAATAGGCCAAGGGTAATTTAATATATATTCCGCAGGACGCGTGGGAGTCGTCGTTGTCGAATGAGTTTTCACTAAACGTGCGTATCTGCTCTTGCCGGATAGCGACAGGGAATTACGCTTCAAGTTGGTGAAAAAGTGCTCCAGCGGTATTTCGAAAAATCGATATCGTCAAGTGAATTGATAGCAATGGAGGGGCCGCCTGCGTGTTTTTATCTCAGGAATAATTCCGGACGTTTCGTTATCTGATTGTCCGATAAAGAAATCCCGCCGAACCGCGATTAGAGAGCGGATTCCTCTTCTTCGATAGATAACCATTAAGAGCGGTGGTCCTCAATCTTCTCTGCTCAGCTTCCCTCTTTCACTGTTGTTTCTTCAATTTCGCTCCTCCTTCGTATATTATCAAATAATAAATTTATGCTGCTATTGAAAGTAATGCCTATGCTTCAGAATCGACTTTAATCTGTAGCATTTAATACTTTTTAAGTGCTTGAGATGGTGGGCGAGGATAGGAAACTTCTGAACGAAATCCGGGATAAGCAGGGTATATGGCTGGAGGATGTAATAAGGGGCGATTGGTTGCTGAAGAGTGTGATTGAGGGAAGGATGTTGGGGAAGCGGCGAAGGGGAAAAAAGAGAATAGGTTTCATGGGCAGGATGAAGACGGGTAGATCGTAGGCTGAGGCAAAAAAGGAAGTACTAGAGGTAGATAGGCCCCTGAATGTGTTGAAAACTGGGAGGACTTTCTCTGGCATTCAACAAAATCTACCTTAACCGGTAGAATACTGTTAAAGAAATATTCATGGCACTCATCGTGGCCGAGACCGTAGAATAATGAGCCATCGGAAAAAAGTCCATTTCCCCTCAGAGCGATGCTGGAGGTTTGTTGGGAAACTTTATGTCGCCATAGAACATGCGTTAATGCGTACTATTCCCTTTCTTGCGGTTCTGCAATCGCTTTCTTGCGACGGAACAGATGTATTAACTTGGAGAAATAAAAGTTTTGGCTTGTAAAACATGACAAAGTGAGGTCAATCTATTATATCTCACTCGGTAACTTGTTATGATTCCTCAAAACACGATAGAACAGATATTTTCACGTGGAGAAATAAAAATTTTGGCCTGTAGAACATGAAAAAGTCAGGTAATTTTATTGTTTCTTGTCTTTAGAAATCCTGATTTTGGTATTCCTTACAACCTTAACCCGTAGAATACTTTAATAAATAATAAATTAAACGCCAAGGAATACTTAAAAACACGAATAAAACGGTTGTAAGTGTATTTGATGGAAGTTATCCATCACGGAAGAATGAAAAATGGCTTTGTAAATAAAAATCAAAATGCCTTAGTAATTTTTTACTTAGTTTTCTTTTGAACCTTATACCTAAATCCATATGCTATTATAAATTCGCCCAGGAACACGGAGTAGTTAAAACTATTTCGGTGGAAAATGGCTACAATGTGTCATAGAGAAAGTGCTCGCGAGGAAACACTCCTTTAGAATGCCAGAGCTCACTTACAGTTCATCCCAGCGCTAAGAAGAAAAGAAACGCTGGCTCAAAATAAATTACGACGGATATTTTTCCCCAAGAATTACCACCCTTTTTCCGAAAAAAGAATTCAGAATTGCTTATTATAGTAATTGTGAACCTTAGAGGAAGTTCAAAATAAAACTGTGTGAAAAATCAATCAAGTATTTTGATCTTACTTGGTGGATTTTCATGAAGTAAAGCCAGAAACCATCGAATTGATAACTTATTTAACTCCACTTGTATGATTTTTATTGAGGTAGGTACTTCGGATAGAACTGAAGATGATGCAAAGTGCCGAAGCCTGGGTTATATAAATAAAAACTATGCGAGTGGAGTTTACAAAGTTAATTTAATTCTTCAGGGAATACAATAAAACCAACCGAGATATTACAAGTTTTACGTAATGATGTAAAAACCGTGCAATTTGGCACGATATCAATAATTTTCGACCCATTTTTCAATACCGATACATCATTGTCAGTTTCATTTCTTCTTTCGGAAGTCAGCCACATTATTGTTTTTTTCTGACAACGTTTCTCCTATCCTGGAGACATTTACAGGTTGAAGTTGTCAGCGCTCTTTTTGGCCGGGTTTATATGGTGAGATCGACTCCAGGAGCGTTGTCAGAAAAACAACGTGGCGTCTGAATCCCAAAAGAAGGTGTGGACCCAATACTAGCTCGCCTCCGAAATATTAGACAAATCACTGTGGGGTCACCCGACGGTGATGTGTCCACATTAATGCCCGGATCGAAAATGAAGTTAATCTTTGCTAAATCGTTCGGTTTTTATTTCGTCATGTTTCAATACCACTCAATTTGGCTTGAATCTTTGAATTGCTTGGATCTACCTTTTCTGCAGAGCATCGCATTTTGCTGATTTGTGGCCTAGATTCCTGCTTTAATCCTCCTTACATTCCCTCCTGTAAGGGGGAATTCCTCGATTGTTAAGAATCCATGCGTTTTTGGAACTTATTAGCGGGAGTATATATTTCCATCCCCAGGCGTGTCACTCCTCTGATCTCGAATCAGGTTTATTGGCCATGCGAAGGGTTGTAATCAATTAGGCTATAAACAAATTTCTAAATTATTTCGTTGCTTTCTACATTTTCCTGGGTGGCTCGTGCCTCGCAGGGCCACAGCTTAGAAAAACCGAAAGATACTTGAAAACCGACGAAATTTTCATCATTCAAGACCTCACTTTTGCATTTGACGAAGAAAGGCAACTTCTCTGCCCGAAAAAATCAAATTTAGTTTTTAGTGAGTTTATTTTGGAGAAGACATTAGTTAAATCTTGTAATTTAAGTTTAACCTACAACCCGATAACGTGGAAAACTCATAAATTTTGTCAATAGACCCACTCTCGGTGAAAATACAGTAATCAGTTATTACTGATACTAATTAATTAACTTCGCGTTCATGTTCGAGAGTTGAACCGTCAATTAATGCGCCCCTCTTCTCCACAAATTCCACGAAGGAGACGTTTTCCTCGATTATTATTCTCGTTCACGAGCTGATCCGATCCAAGATCCGCTCAAAACAAGGAGTAGGGTTAGTAAAACTCCCGAAACAAATAAAAAATTCACTAGAATTGGGGTTGGATACATTACCAATCCATTGATGTCACTTATAATGCTAGAATTTTGTATCAAGTTGTTGAAAGCGGAACATTGGATCAGACAATAAAACCTTTTTCCTTAAAAAGTCAGCTTTTACAATTATTTCTACCCATTGAGGTATATGTAGAGGACACTTGCTATGCTGGCCGATGCTAGAAGCTGAATCCAGTCCGCCATCTTCGTTAACCCTCATTTTTCTTAAGTGGTTTTGGACAGGCGCAATAATTTTTCAATTTTACTATTTTTTCCATCAATAGCTTACAAGAAATCAGAATGCACTTACTTCTTTAATATGTATTCTCCTAACATATATTGTTTATTTATTTAAATAAATAATCATCCGCAATCCCTCTGAAAACTATTATAAAATCGAGTAGAATCCATAGCATTTAGTAACCAATGTATGTTTGACGAGTGACTTGCGTTAAATGTCAAACTCATGGTCGATATTCTTGCTTTACATCCGCTGATTCGCCCATTCCGTCTTGCCATACATAGAAAAGGAAGGAGAGAGCAGGGTTAAACAATATGGTTATTTTGGTTGTTAAAGCCCTGGTTACACGATACATTAACCTGTACGAGTTAATGTAAGAATGCGTGAACGCGTGAATGGACGCAAAAATTCACCGTGTAACCACGACAACTTGTACGAATGCATGAACGCATGAACAGGAAAATAGAACCTGCTCTATTTGGTTCGTGCATTCGTACATTAACTTGTATATGAACACGTACGGGTTAATGTTTCGTGTAACCAGGCCTACAGGCTACAGTTAGTTGACGTAGTGCCCTCTCCATGCACCACGATGCTTTTACCTCTGCATATTACTTTTACGAACACGTATGCAAAGTTTATCGTAAGTCTGTACGTGAACGACGATCGCTTCAACCACGTTAAGTGCTTCAATCTGCAATTAGTCCCCTCCTGTGGGATCGAATTTTGGGTTCGGCAGAGTTCGATGCTATTACGAGGGTATATCGAAGAGTTGTTTTTTTTTGGTCTGTGTTTCGTCCTTTGGCTCCCTACAACCACTCTCCTCCCGTATTATAAACGCCTCGCTCGAGTATTGATGCCGATCCGATGAGATTCTAGCCTCCTCCCTCGCTCACATACGCCTCACCACGCCTCATACGCAACACACCTCTCCCTCTCTCGCTCACTCTCCACTCTTTTTTAGAGGAGGAAGATTTCCTTCCTTTTTGCGCGATTTCCACGGAACAACTGCGTCTCTATTTTCGTTTGACTCTCGGGTGCATTTTTTTTCCTCGCGAGTTTTCAGGTCCGGGGCCATCTTATCGATTTATCGGAAAACGTACCGCGGAATTCCCTTCCCCCCATCTCTCCCTGTACTAGTCGACTCTGTGCAAACGTAGAGTTTAAGGCGGATTTACACGTGGAAGTAAGTCCTCCTCTGTGGAATGAGCGAGCGTGCTGATGCCTCGATGCGTATCGCTATTTGCTGAGTATCGTTCCACTTACTCATTACTGCCGGATTTTTTTTCTCGAAGAAATCAATGATTGCAGTAAATACATTGATAATGTCAAGGAGGAATCTGCGCTTCGAAGTACTGGTTTCTTAAGATGGCAAAATTTGCTGTAATGTTTTGTATGAATAGGGTAAACTTTGTTTTTCCACAATGAATTTAATGGCTTCGACGATTAACGTCATCATGAGTTGCATCACCTGCATCCTCACCTGATTATGACGTTAATCGTCGAAACCCTAGTCGTGAGTCATTAAATTCATTGTGGGAAAACAAAGTTTACCCTATTCATTCAAAATGTTTAGCTAATTCCACTATGTATCGCCGGAAACCAACAACTTTTGCTGTAATGAGTAAATTTAGGCTTTTTGCTGCATTATATATTTTGTAAATTTCACGTAAAAACTCCTTCGGGTACGATCTTATAGGACAAAGCGTTAAACAGAAGATTTTACCGAGTCACGAAAACCAGTAATTATACTGACTCCAGCCTCCATTGCTATTTCGGCAGGATTTGATATCATGATTTTTTAACAAACTGAGGGAAGGGTTTAGTTGTCTTCACGCCAAAAACATTTAACAATTTAAATTAATTGCCTAATTGACATCATAAAATAGATTTGGTAAACATGGTAAACAGCAGACGTTTCCCTTGGCAACCTATCCCTCTGCTTGCCACATACATCAAAATGTCGGCTATGTGTTTTGACGAAAACTGAAAGTCTAACTCTAATTCTCTAATTAGTTCGTGTCAAAAGGGTGACTTCATATGCAGAACAGAGTTATTTTGGAGACGGAAACTTCCGACCTTGTATTGGTATTACCTGGCCTAGTAGAAGTAATAGCCGTTGTTCTGAGGAAAGAGACGGGCAACAGCGAACATTCGCACCATTGTATGGGGTGGTAATGGTGGAATTCTTTTGGTAGAAGAGAAAGAGTTAATAGTAACTGGGCTTAGCTATGCAGTGTCCGTCTGATTGGAGGGTTAATTCAAAATTATTCGGTACGTTATGTTTTCATCATGTTATATTTAAGCTCATATCGCCAAAATTTGCTTAGTTAATTGAATAGACATCACGAGTGAGTATTTTTTTCATAACGAACGCTTGCTTTCCTCGCGGTACGACTGCCAGACGTTCGGACCCCCCCGATCTGTATTCATTAGTTTTATTTGTCCTCCTCCTAACCTCCCCGTCTGCCCCATGGGGGATGTATTCGCGTGACCAAGGGCGAGATTGGATCGAGGGTTCGCTGCCGGCGTCATTCAGTCTCTCGAGAACCTCTTATCCATTTCCGTCTTACTCCCGAAATGTTTTGCTTTTTTTTATATTCCCGCTCCCTCTACGGATCGAAATGGTGGTCACTACGGTTTTCACTCTCCTTACTATTTATCCGTGGCCGCCGCGAAGAGGGCGTGCCTCCTTCATATTTCTGTGCCGGTCACAGAGCCGTGAGGAATTAAGGTGGGTCGTCCGCGAACGAAGGGGTCCCAAGGAACTGTTCCATGGGTTAAAGGTCCGAGGACCGACTTCTGTGGAACGACCGTTCCTTTCAGTCCTTCGTCCTTTTCGGTCCTCTTTTCCTTTTGGTGCTTCGTTCCTTTCGGTCCTTAGTTCTTTTCGGTCCACTGTTCCTTTCGGTCCACTTCCTTTCGGTCCTTCGTTCCTTTCGGTTCGTCGTTCCTTTCGGTCCGTCATTACTTTCGCTCTCTCGCTCCTCTCTTTAACAGATAGGGTGCTCTTTATTACATTCATCTACTGATGCTAGCGGTCTAATCAGTAGTACTTTTGCATGTTCCCTGCTTGACTCTTATGCCACGTTTTCATAGTTACATTATAGATTAGTTTAGTAGTTTCTGTAGCATTCGTAGTATACCGATAGTGTGGTGTTTGTTGGGGTAAGTAAATTTCTTCACTGTAGTTCACGTTGGTGATCAGTCACCACCAGCCAAACACCCTTGTGGTGGCTTGCAGGTTAATAAGTAGATGTAGATAAATTCTTTGTAAGGAGTGGCCAAATGAAGTGTTACCTTCTCCTGTGCAATAGTTTGTGCCGACCCGAGTAAAATAAGATCCTTATCGGCCGTGCCGATAAGGATCTTATTTTAGCAGCGATCAATCCAATTTCACTGGTTTGCATTCGTTCGTTAAGTTGTAGGATCGTTGCAAACGTTAACTGTTCCTTTTTAGTTCTGTTCCAAGTGTCGATGTGAAACGTGGTGGGGTAACAAATTCACGGGCCTCAGAGGCTCTCTCTGAACTTGATGGCTCTCAGTCAGCCATGAAGTGATACTCCCCTCGTTGGAAAAGTCAGCATGATTTTTTATATTTATGGTATCGTCTTCGGGAGAGTGCGAAGATATCAGGGCTTGTGATGGAAGAACCGAATTATCAATAAGTAATTTGAGTATAATCGGCGAGAAAATACCGTTTACTGGAAATTATTGTTATATCGATGAACCAAACGTTTTTGATGTTCATGATTTATCAAAAGCCTTCCTCACGCTGTAGAAAGCAGGCAGGAGTAAACATTTGTTATTAAATCAAGTATGATTGATCATATTTATCGTATATCTGGGGAATTTTATCTTGTAAGTCAGTGATATCTGATAGTGTTTACGAAGGAAAGGACTGAGTAGCCTCTGATGACGAGCAAAGCGAACCGGTTAAAGATTTTACGAAACTCGCCTCGCACTTCAATTTTTTCTGTTTGTCCTTATCATTCCGACCGCACTCTTAATATTAGATAAAAGATAAAGGGTAGTGGACTCTGATAGCATTGATAGATACGTCGTCTTCCCTAATGTACTTCGCAGTTGTAAAGAAACTGACAGTAAATATGCCAGTTTTTATTAGATTGTTGCCATGTGTCCATCTTTTGTGACCGCGTGTAAGAATTAGTTGATATATGTATTTACAATCTCATTTGTGAGTCTGCTCTACTGCGAGGTAAATGACAAGAGTTTGGTGCAAATATAAGTGGATTATGTTAATGCCTCTCGTTGGTGGTTTAAATTGTTATGCCGCATATCTTGCGAGATTCTGCGATGGTTTTTGGCACTGATAGGTTGGCCAACGCTTCGCAATGGATGAGATACTTAAAAAATAGATCTGAAATTTGAGGCATGGGAATGGAGTTGTATTTTTGAAAAGTTCATTGTTTCACTATTTTAAATGTACTTGTGGGAAGTGGGTGAAGAAGAAAAAGGACTTTTTACTTAATATGCTCCACATTCTCTATCGTAGTATTATTTTAGGTGTTGTATGATGTAGAATTCTATTGTTGGTGTAAGAATTCTGCCCTTAGTGTAAGCCGCAACGTCTCAACAAATTAAAAAACCATCAAAGATATCCATACAGGGTTCTACAATGAATTTGTGTGGTTTTGTGAAGAGCCGGGGCTTCATCTTCGATTTCAGGCATGAAATATTTCTATTAAGGTACCCTTAAGTTTTGATGCAGTAGATATACATGAGTTTGAGGTTTCACGGCATTAATCAAAATAGGCATTGTGAGACCTGCTGAACGGACTTTATTGGACTCATTCGCGACAGCCAAACTTTTTTTAGTATTCTTCCGGTTAGGGTAGGTTTTGTTGGATGTCAGAGAATCTCCTACCAGTTTTCTACACTTTCAAGGGCCTATATCCCTGTAGTGTATACTTTTTCGCCTCAGCATACGACCTACCCTTCTTCATAAGGTCCATTAAACCTATTCTCCTTCTTCCCCTTCCCAGCTTGCCCAACATCCTTTCCTCTATAACACACTTCAGCAACCCATCACCCTTTATTAGATCCCTCAGCCATCTACCCTGCCTGTCCTGGATCATCATTCAAAAGTTTACTATCCTCGCCCACCATCTCTAGCAATTCCCCGTTAGTCTTCCTTTCCGTCCTCATAACCTGCTCCATCCTTCTCCACACCCACATCTCAATTGCCTGCAGCCTATTCTCGTCCTCCTTTCTGAGGGTCCACGTTTCTGCCCCTTACAACGCTACGATCCATATCAAGCTCTTCACCAGCCTCTTCTTCACATCCTTACCCAATATCCCCGTCATCAGCCCCCTTCTGATGCTAAGCGCCTCCTTAGCTAGCGCTATTTTCTTCCGGATGTCTTTTGTACTATGCCCGTTTTCTTCTGGCGTGCTACCTAAGTAATTAAATTGTTGTACTTGCTCGAGTTTGTGTCCTCCAACTTTAATCTCAAGCCTCGCTTTCTTTGTCCTAAGAATCTCATTACGTTTGTTTTCGTATGATTTATCTTCATTCTAAACACCACGCACTGCACTTTTAAAGCATCTACCAGTGCTTGCAGTCCTTTGGAAGTTCCACTAACCAATGCCTGATTGTCCGCGAATCGAGCCGACTTTATCAGATGCCCTCCTACTTTGATTCCAACCTCCAGTTCTTCCCATGAATGTTTTATCATTTCTTCAGCATAAATTTTAAAAAGCGATGGCGACAGCTGGCACCCTTGCCTTACTCCGCGACCTATAGTTGTCCAACCTGATTCACCATTAGCCATCCTCACCTGCGCCCTTTGAGTCATATACTAGTTTCGGATTACTCATCCTGTCTCGCCAGTCTTCCAATTTTCTCGTGTATTTCCAATTGACCCCTGGCAAAAGCTTTTTCAAAATTAATAAATAATGCGAAAACGTCTTGATTATACTCAAATTTCTTTCTATATGTGTTCTCATCACCGTTCTCGCATCCCGAGTTAACCTTCCCTTCCGGAACCCAAGCTGGTTATCGTCTCAATAGTAATTAGCCTTGCTCTCCAACATTCTATTGATTATACTAAGCAAAACTTTGGCTGCGTGTGAAATCAAACTGATTGTTCTACCATAAGGATCGCCTTTTAAGTGGATGTATTTTTCAGTCTTGGCTTTCTCACATTCAGGTTGCCGTCGTAAGTATATTTAACAGTTGAACGACGCGTTCCGACCTTTCTTCGCATTTTGTTCAACGTCAGCATTTTCTTTCAATTGATTCGGCTCATGCTGAAATTTACTTAATTAGGTTTCAATGTCTTGAGGCATATCCGAAATGGGTTTAAAGATATCCAAGCATTACATTGCCATTGTCATCAATCTGAATATTGGTTTGCTGCTGCTGTCGTAGTATTTCTCATGCATTATTCAATCTCTGTATTTTTCCACAGTGCCCTCTTTAGTCGCCAATGGAAAAAAACCAAAAATATAATTTATATAATGAGTTTCCCTCCAAAGTACAGTCTAATCTTTAGGAGATTTGTAATCTCTCTCCCATTTTTTTTCTTTCCTTGACCGTGAAAATCTGCTTACATAACGCACTTCACCTTTCAATGATTCACCCAGTTATCGTATGTCGTGGGATCTGTGATGAGCGCCACGTCTTTATGGCATTGTATCCCGCTGAATTGGGAAATTCCACCTTAACTTGGAAGCTGAGTCCGACCACATTCGAAGGGTGTCAGGATTTTCCATTGCTGTATCCGGGCAAAATTAGTTACCCACTAAGAATCATTTTCAGTTGACCGGGCGGGGGCAAATTTACCTCTTGCGCTCGTAGGTAAGGGCAAGATTCGGGTGAGGAGTTGCCCGCGTAAGCTAGCCAAAATCCGTCATCAATCATGAATGGCGACTTGTGGACGGCAATGGGAATATTCTCGGGTAAGGGAGGCTGGCTAAAGAAGGTAGGGCTACAAACTAGGAAGCAGTACAGTGAAACCTGTATTAAGAGATCATCAATGGTTCCGCTGGGAAATGGTCATTAAGAGGGGTGGTCGTTCGACAGGGGTTCAGTTTCTAGGAGTGTTATGCAAATGAACGGGCGGCTGATTTAAAAAATAAATTTCAAAAACTCTTAGGGTAGTACGAGCGAGATAGTTCCCTAGTCATAATAGAGACCATATTCGCATTATGCGTTTTAATTTCACCATCTGTGAGACAAAATAATCAAATTTTACATTATTAATGGTTCAATAACATAGTTTTACTTGACAGAAATTGTAAGTAATCAAATGAAAATATCTAAATAAGTCTTTAACTTGACTCATTTTTTCACGCGGTACGTTTGAAACTCCATCAAAACGGAAGGTTTATTGTGATCCCGAAGAATTTACTGCCGGTGACAATACGATTTATTGTCAAAAATAGTTACGAAATCACACAAATACACACTGATGATTTTTTTGACGAGATCGATGTGTAGGAAATGACTTATTGTTAAATTAAGGTCTTTCTGGAGTGCATACACGTACCACTTCCCATGTAGAAGGGCTGGTATTTTTTAGCAAATATCTCGGAAAGTAATGTTGTAAGGGGTTGAATTTTTGGTGTCAATGGAAGGGTGATATATTTTTCTTTAAAGTGAG
Organism: Ceriagrion tenellum; assembly: GCA_963169105.1. NCBI lineage: Eukaryota > Metazoa > Arthropoda > Insecta > Odonata > Coenagrionidae > Ceriagrion > Ceriagrion tenellum. The sequence goes on along the minus strand of OY720635.1, from coordinate 50,049,827 downwards.
ACCAAATTCATTGATTTCTAGGGAAAATGATATTTCGCTCGGGGGATCGGGTTGGTGTGGTGGCTAGAGTACTCTCCTACAACACGGGCGGCCAGGGTTCAAATGCAGAGGAGGATGTTTTTCAGAGGGAACCCGATCCCTACTTTAGTGTCTTGTGGAGGGCACTTCAACTACAGTACTCCGTCTGTCGGATGAGATGATAAACCGTAGTCCCATTGGCGCATTTCGTAAAGAACAGGCTAATGCTGACGCCGGGTTTCTATCCACCCTTCCTCGCTTACCTATCCTCTATGGCGCAAATGACCTTAGCTGTCGGTCGCCTCCCCAAATATCCAATCCGATATTTCGCTCAAACTACCTTAAAACGACTGTTTTCTTAAAACCCATACGTTTGGCGTATATACGATGGCGTTTATTTCCTCATAATTTAGTTGCTCCTGGGAAATGTCAATGCATATTAATTTGATGTTCACATATACAGTGAAACCTGAATTAAGCGACCACCGACGGTTCCGCTGAAAAATGGTCGTTGTTGAGGGGTTGCCGCTTGATAGGAGTGGTCGTTATGAGGGGTTTCATTGCAAGTTATTTGTATAATATATTTCACGGTACATAAAACAGTCGCGTGGAGCGTGGCATTCAGTAGAGTTGAAAGTCAGCTGTTATTTTTTCGCGTATATTTCGATAAGTTTAGGAGTTGCTGACATTTTGTCATCCTCAGAAATATGAGCCCTTTTCTTTATAAGTGTTTTCATTTGATTTCATCGAATTTCATGCAAAGTGGTATCTCAAAACCCTTCATGTAGCTCTGTCCTCGGGGACACTTATTGTAGAAATTCTGAAAACTTGAATGTATCATCTTTCTAGTGCATTTAAAAAAAGTGAGATGGCAACATAAGGTCTCCTGGCTAGATTTTCTGCAATTCAGCCTTGAAAATGGTTTTAATGGGAGTTAATTTAAGGAAAAGGCTCATATTGGAGCAGAAAAACGACAATTTGAACGGAAAAGCCAGCATAATTAATTACTACTGTTTTCAAGAAACGATAAGTCCAGGGATTGAATAAAAATAGGAATCTTTCCGCCGATTTATTAAAGTTATTAGCGAATTATTGCCATAGTCAAAGTCAAAATGCCGTAGTTCCATACAAATGGCCCTGCAGTCTGCTCTAACAGCTGGAACAATGTCGTCATGAAAATGAGGAAAATATATGCGTGGAATAATCCGAATTTAATTGACCTACTTTTGGTTTTCGATAGGTAGCCCATTTCATCGACGAAAGCAGGAATTTTTGAACCAAATAAATATAAATGTGAAATTAAGTACTTGTTTTTACCTATGCAGTCGGGCCAAAGCCACCTTAAGTGTTCAGGAATAAAAAAAACGGAAACCCCAAGGGAGTCTGCGGAACGCACATTTATATTCGCTTGAATTACATGGGTGTTTACATTTTATGTAAACCCTCCTTTTTTACACAAAAATATTTTATATTTTCCCTGTTATGAATTGTAATTGGATTGGATATTAGGGGAGGCGACCGACGGCTAAGGTCATTTGCGCCATAGAGGATAGATAGGTAAGGGTGGATAGAAACTCGGCGTCGGCATTGGCCTGCTCTTAACGAAAGGCGCCAAGGGGACCACGGTTTAACGTCTCATCCGACAGATTGAGTACTGTACTTGAAGAGTTCTCCTCAAGACATTCAAGTAGGGATCGGGTACCCTCTGAAAAACATCCGCATCTGCAGGGGTTTGAACCCTGGCCGCCCGTGTGGCAGGCGAGTACTCTAGCCACCATACCAACCCGATCCCCTATTAATTGTAATATCATTTAATTTGCTTATATTCTGCATGTTCAGTCTGGGTCGCTTCAACTGTCAAAGCACCGTCAAAATTTCAACCACTGTTCATGAATGTGAGAATATAGGATAAGTGTGTGTAGATACAATAGTGTGTGATTCCTTAGGGTTTTAGTGTGTTTCCTAACTGGAAGGCCGAAGCAGTTTTCAGTCTTCGGGAAGCATGGGAGTGAACAAACGCGAGGGGAGTTTAGGTGGGCGTAACCGTCGTCGTGAGGGGGGGGGGGAATAAGGCGCCAACGACGTCGGTGTCCGTCCTTGGTTCGGTCGGGATCGTTTGCCTCGCCATAACGAGGCACGTCTTCGCGCGAAGCGAGGCGTCGAGGGAACGCGTGGCGTATTCCGCGACCGTTCGAGCAGGACAGGCCGATGTGAAATAGCGAACGGTACGGTTGTTTCTCAGGTGGGCTGTGCGTTTCTGGTTCCAGCCGACCTTTGTTTCTTGCACAGGGTAGAGTATGACGCGGGTAGCTTCGGAAATATTTTAAAAGATTTTCCTCAAAACCTATGAAAACACTAACGTTCACTGTCAATGGGTGGGAGCGTCTTTACTGATGGATACTTAGGCCGCTAATCTGAATGAAATAGCGTTAACGCTATCCGCCGGAAATAGCTTTCGTTAGAATAGCGAGTTATTCTTCGAAACAAAAGCGTTACGAAAGCTATCTCCGGCATATAGCGTTAACGTTATTTCATTCAGAATAGCAGCCTTATGGTGATGAAGTGTGATTTCTTCTGGGGTCTGTAAAGGTTACAGAGTTAATAAATACATATATTCACGTCAGAGCGTTCCCATTTATATACATCTACGTTCGCCGCAATGTGGGCGTGTGGCAGGTGTTAGGACACCGGCCGTGTGAAGGATTAGGTTTTGGGAGATGAAATGTTTAGGTGTTTAACGTGAGTGTTTTAATTAGAGATCAGCTTTTATTATGGTCACTTATTTTGCGTGGAAAGAACGAATGTTTGTGCCTATCTGTTCGGTAGTGTACCTCTTATATTTTCGCGTCTGTTGGCCATGGAAATATAGTGTGGTGTCAAAGGGACATTCTCTGTGTCGTTTTGAAACATACCTGTTATGAATTTCTCAAGCTAACTAAGCCTAGCAAAATAAGCCATTCGGGGTAGGTAAATTCTCAATAGGTTATTATTGGTATAATCCTTGAGAAAAGGCTGTATTTCAATTTTCCCCCATTCTTTCCCATCCTAGCGTACCTCCTTTGTTTCACATTCGGTCTCTTGTTTCCTTATATGTCCTAATATTCCTCCTCTTTAGTCTCTTCTACCACTTCCACCCATAAATTTTCCGGTCTGCCCCTTCCTTTCACAGCAAACACTCCGCCCTCATGAATTTGCTTCACTATTTGATTGTTACCGATTCTATTAACGCGGGCTAACCAACGAAGTGCACTCTTCTCAAATTTTCCCGTTACTGGAGCACCCATTCCATACGTGTATTCTATTTGAAATTAAATCTCTCTCTCTCTCTCTCCCTTTCTGTTTGCCAACACTCCGTCTATTCGGGATATTTAAAGTAGTAGTGTGTAAAAAACCAGGAATCCTTGATGTGGAATCACCGTGAAGAAGACATCATTTGTCGAAACTATGGTCGGGATGGATAAACCTGTGTGGAAAGCTCAAAGCGAGATTCTTGTTTCACTTTTCCGCAAAGTTAAGCCAGAAAATTAAACTTGTTTTAGTTGTAGTCTCTCTAACTCTACTAATTTGACTGTTGAGGAGTTTACTAGATCATGCTGACTATTTACGATGTGAATTCGCAGTTTAATGCTTACATATATTATGTTCCTACCCGGTGATCTTCCGTGAATTTATTCCTGAAGTAGGAATAGACAAAGCGTTCGAACCAATAACTGTTTCGGGATAATTTACGGAGGCCGTTGAGGTCCGTAACTTTGTGAATCTCATAAATATCGATCCCATTGCTGAATGTTTTTGCAAGCGGTCATTAAGCCTCAAAACCCAATATTGGCTTCTAAAATCTCGTGAACTAACTCTATGTTCCGTACTAGGTACTATGTATGTTTGATGGCGCAAAGTATCTTTCATATGTGAGTGGATAGCCTCCTTTTCTTCGAGGTTAAAATCACTTTTAGCCTGAAGCTGCTAGATCTGCAGTACATATACCTGACATTCAGAACTGTTGTAACCAGGGCTCTGAATCTCTATGAAAACCAGAGGCGGTAAAACTCGAGGAATAGTTGCACAAATTCGTGAATTTCATTGGTGGCTTCAGGTGTAACTTTCTCAACATATTAATGATAACTGCTAACACAGTGATTCCACAAAAATACTAGTTATCTTCAACGTGAAGTGCACTCGTCATTGTGCTCGGTAATCGTTGAGATCTTCTCCCGACCACCATGTAGATCGTCGGGTTGAATATTTCTTCTCCACATATTTCGTGCAGGTGTACTCACGAAACCATGAAAAAAATGTGACCTCGGATGCTATACTCTGAGAGGTATCATCAAGGAAATTGGTTCCTCCTCGGAGACGTTTTTCAGCCGGCTAGAGCGTAAAATGGAAATGGATAATCGCCCCGTGAACTTCCATCCTGCTCGCGCGCGAAATTTCTTCCGCGCTCTCTTCGCGCCTCTTTCGTTTCGCTCATTCCCCTAATTATGGAAAGGTGCAGTTGCGGGAGGCAGTCGGAAATGGAAACCTCCGCACGGGAAGGTGAAACTGTCGGAAGATTTTACAGTGAAAATGTAGTTAAGCCATCAATACCCATCACCGAACGTTAATCTTTATGTCTGATAGTAAAGGCGGGTTTACACATGGAAGTCACTTCTATGATATTAGCCTTGGAAGTCGCTTGCAAGCGACACTTGGATATGTAAGCACGCGCTTTCGTGTCAGTGGTTGTCGATAGTGGTAGTAATCGACCGAGGTTTGCACTTGAAAGGAAAAGAGACTGGCCTCTATTTTGCCTGAAAGTAGCATATCGATTGTGCGATAAAATCGCAACCGGTGGAATCTTGGTCACGCGAGTGAAAATGGATGTTGAAAATGCAAACAACGAATAAATTATTAAAAGACTCAATATAACGGGAAAAACAATTTCACTTTTCCAACCAATTAAGGCGGGTTTACACATCGAAATTACTTCTACGATAGTTGCCTTGCAAGTCGCCAACATGTGACACTTCGATGTATGAGTACGGAATTCCATGGCAGTAGGGGTCGATAGTGGTAGTAATCGACCGCGGTTCGAATTGCAGAGAAAATAGACTGGCTTCTATTATTCCTGCAAGTAGCATATAGATTCTGCGATATAATCGCATCGCATCCGGTGGAATCTTGGTTACATGACAGCGAACGGAAATTTCTAATATAAACAACGAATAACTTTAGCAGGACGACGACTCACTGTTGCTTACGTAAGAATTTTGTTGTACTTGAAAATATTTTAAATGCTTAAATACCCCTAAGGAAAGCTTTATGACTTTTCTCCTGTTCGGCAATTTTTATTGTCACAATTGACACACTTGATTCGACGCAATAATGCCCAATTGTGGTATTTTATACAAATGTATTTAACCCACAAATGCCTATGGGACTCAGACAGCAATATACGAACGCCATTGTTGACAAATTGTGGCGATTTTCGTAACTACTATATTCATTGTTTACTTCCGTTATTCATTTGTTAGATAAGAGCCGGAAGTCATGTGTAAGAAGAACGATGCCTTGGCAAGTGACGATACGATTCGAGATACTACTACTTCTATGGATCTACTTCCATAGAACTGAACTTCCATGTGTATACCCGCCTTAAGAAACCAGCATCAATTGAGTACTCTGTTACGTATGCTTTACTTATCATATCAGTTTGAAAATCGGCATGGCTGCAATTCATCGATTTGCGATGAAAAAAGCTGAACGACCAGAAAGAGCAATTGCGCTCACATCGACGTACGTCGATGAGAGTGCCCTGGATAATTGTAAATATTGATTATATTGTCCGTGTTGCTTATTGAAGTAGAACACTTCTAATAGATCGGGTGCTAGACGAGAATAAAAAAATCAAAGAACGCATCTGTTGTCCGGATAAAAGTTTTTCTTCGTCGCTTTATTGTCTCTGTTCGTAGCATGTAGCATGAGGGTAATGAAGTGGAAAATTTTACGGTGCCAAAACCTGCTCATGACACCTGACCTGTGGTGAACTAACATTTTTTAAAATCTCATTTTAGGTAAGTTCCAGAGGTGATCGAGTGCCCCGGTGTGACTTAAGTTGCTGTACTTCGAAGAGAAAGGCAGAAGTGTGCTTGGGATATCCGTTCTGAAGGTTACTGGGCGGTCCTGATGAGAGGTGTGTGCGTGTAAAAGGAAGGTATTTACTTACTGCCTTGCATTGAAACCAGATATTACTGGTATATTACCCTCATCATCAAGCTCTAAAGGCAGTGCCTTGTCGTAACAGCCACGTGTCCCTGTTCTTCGTTGTTTCTTTCAGCTGGGCGTATGATGTCATTCCCATCTCGTGTGCAACGCTCTTTAAGTATGCTGTCCTGGGTCGACCTCTTGTTTACTTCCCCACCACTTTGCCTTCGAATATGTTGGTCAGGAACTGATTATTCCTTATTACATGTCCAATCAGTTTTGCTCTCCTTTGTCCAATTGTTTTTAAAAGGCATCTGTTTTCATTTACTTCTTCTAGCACCTGTTGATTGCTTTTTCTATCTTCCCACCTTGTTTTTGTTAATTCTCTCCAGGCCAACATTTCCATTGCTTCAAGCCTGATTCTTTCCATTTTCCTGATTGTCCACGTTTCCCATCCATATAACAAAACGCTCCAAGCAAATATTTTTATGAACTTTTTCCGAGTCTCAAAACTGGTGTGGGTATTAAGTAATAAGTTCTTCTTGTTTTGGAACGCTTGTTAAGCCAAGGCTATTCTTCTCCTAATCTCAGTATCACATGCATTATCATTGTTTATAATACTTCTTAGGTGGCAGAAGGAGTCAACCTGTTCCAGAATTCCATTTCCTAATTTAATATTCGTTATGGCATTTTCCTTCGTCTTACTTATTACCATTATTTTGGTCCTCTTCTCGTTTATATTTAACTTATTCTTTTCAAAGATTTTGGAGAGTGTATGGATCATTTTATTCATGTCCTTTTCGGAGTCGGCAATTACTGCTATATCATCCGCAAAGCGGATACTGTGAATGCTTTTCCCGTTCGCTTTAATTCCCTTGGTCTTTTCTTTCATTCTTTCAATTGCTTCTTCTATGAATATATTAAATAGATAGGGTGATAGAGGGCATCCTCGTCTTACTCCTTTTCTTATTTTGGCTTCCTTTCTCCATCCATTTATGTCTATTTTTGCTTTCTGAGACTTGTACAGGTTTAAAATTACTCTTCTATCTTTCCAATCTAGATCGATTTTCGTCAATTTATAAAATATATTAGGGTAATATATATTTACATATATATTACCCTAGTTGTCATAATAATATCTTCTGTATTGCTTATTTTTACGTACATCAAGCGTTATAGAGTCTCAGTGGCGGTGGGGTAATGTCCTTGAGATGTATCTTTCTGAAATTTTGTTTTCTTTCTGACAGAAAAACGTTCTGAAATGAATCACGGGAATTTTTTGTAATATTGACCTACGATTAAAATATTTTTATGCTGACATATTCCAAGCAGATTCTTTTAAGCCACTTCTACATAAATTTCATTCAGGCTTAATTTAAATGAGGCACATACAACTCATTTTGGAATATTTTTTACGTTTTTTTACTTAGGGAATGTTTGTGGGCCTATCGTATGAACGGTTGAAACGAACATTTCGCGTACCATGACAAAAGAAAGCCAAATTATGTGTGAGCAGTGCTGTATTTGTTTTTACGTTTTCTTTAATAATAACACATAATGTTGCAATATGAATGATTTTAATGTGGTTAATTCCTTACTAATGCTATTGGCTTTCTTATTAATCCTCCATTATTTATTAATTACTGAGAATTAAAAATTACTGGAAAATTACCGTAATATTCTAAAATTACCCTAATTAACCTAAAATGAAAATCATGGAAATAATCCTATATCTGCGTCTGCGTACCCTAAAGTCACGAGTTCGAATCCCACCTAGGTGATTTTCACCAGCCAGTGCATGGCTGTGTGCCTGCGTGCCTGTGGCTGCGTGTAAATATACGATATATTCAATTAGATTTCATGGACAAAATCTGTTACCTGGAGAGACATAATTATTATTCTTATTTTTAATGTAATATTAAACGAATTCCAGTTACGTTTACGAAGACTTCCGCGTAGTCTTTCTATTTTATTTGATGATGAATTAGATGGCAGTGAGAGGTTTTTCGCCATCACTTCCGCTTGGTTCCATTTTCGTGGACGACAGTATAACGGACGGACAAACCACGCGAAAGAGATCCCGAAAACTTTTCCCTGAGGACTGGCGGGTATGTCGTCATGGCGGCAATAATATTTTAGACTTCTTATTTATTTCACAATAATTTTCCTCATTTCTTGAAGTTTCATTTTAGTGTTATTTAGTTTCATAGTGGTTTGTCAAAGTGGACTTGAAACTTCGAACATTTAATGCAGACAAGGATATGCGTTTACTGCGGTTAAATTTATATGGATTCATCTTCTTTATATAGAATATCTTAGGGAAAGGCGGTCTTCAATGAAGTTAAGCAGCTCTTTTCAGCCAAATGTATTTTCATAGACGTAAGGAAAAGATTTGCAAAATGTTTTATTTGGAGTGTTGTGCTTTAAGGAGCAGAAATATGGACGGTCAGGAGTATAGAGGAGAAATATGTAGAGGGTTTTGAAATTTGGCTATGGAGAGGACTGGGAAGATTAAAATGAGTGATGAAGCGAGAAACGGGGAAGTGCTGGCAGGGATAAATGAGAAAGGGAATGTTTTGAGATCAATAAGTAAGAGGAAGGCGATCTGGATGGGACGCGTCCTCAGGAAAGATCGCCTGCTGAAAAGAATATTAGAAAGAAAGTTCGAAGGAAAAGAGAGGGAGAGGAAGACGAAGAAAGAATATGTTGACGGGCATTATGAATGGAAAGAGTTACGAAAAGCTGAGGGAGGTAGCACAGGATAGACGAGCATGGAGGGAGCAGTTCTATTGAAACCTATCTGAGGACAGTTTCATCTTAGATGAAGAAGTGTCTTCTAAATCACAAAACTGCTGGAAAATGTATATTTGATTCTTTGAATCGTTCAGGAATGGAAGAATGAAAGTTTCAAGTCTCTGTGAATTGAAAAGACCGCGATTCTTTGCCATTGTTCGACCTCTCTGGGCTTTTACAATCGTGTGCGCGGTTAATTGGAAACTTGGAAAAGTTCGGTCGAAGTCACTTCCTCGATACCAGGGAGGGAGCGACTTGCTGCCCCTGTTTCTGTCTCGTGGTGTTAAGTTTCGCCTGGTGCCGCAGTCTGGCGTGAGCGTAGATTTTTAATCTCGATTGCTCATGCGCTGTATGCCAACCTATATTCGCCCTTTTTGCCCCCAACGCGCTAATTTGAGCCCATATTGCAATTCTTGACCCGGGGTGCCTCTCTCGCCCTCTCTGCGAAGATGATTGCTCGTTACTTGGCAACAACCGAATGCATGCTAGGCGTCTTTGTTTGCTCTCTGTGCGTGGGTGGTAGGCGCGGTAAATATATAATCTTAATGAGTTGGAATCTCGTTGCCAGGCGGAGATTGTCAGCATTCGAGACTCGTTAAACGACCTTCTCCCTATATCTTGTCATTTGTTTTCCTGTTACAGTGAAATTTGCAATTCAAGATAAAATTTTATCGCCTTCTGTCACGTTTTTATGAACCAGGTGGGTAATGCTAGGCTGTTCTCGCGTCCTCCATAAAAAAATAATGTATCGCTAAAACTTGTGTGCGGAGGGGTTAAATGGTACAAATATGATGTGGCAGTGATGTGACTACCGGTAGCCAAAAGTGAAGCACAGTATAACGCCGGAAAAATGTGTTGATATTTTCCTTTGCTAGTCTCCAAGATTTGGCGTGATATATTAAGGTAGTTTGAGCGAAATATCATTTTACCTAGAAATCGATGAATTCGGTCTCATTTTAAAGAAAAATATCTCACCCTTCCATTGACACCAAAAATTCAACCCCTTACCTCATTACTTTCCGAGATATTTGCCAAACAATACCAGCCATGGGAAATGGTACGTGTATGCACTCCAGGGGGGCCCAAATTAAAAATTAGGCATTCCCTACCCTTAGATCTCGTCAAAAAATCAACAGTGTGTAGTTCGTGTGATTTCTCAACTATTTTTGAAAATTAATCATATTGTCACCGCAGTAAATTCTTTTTGGGTCACAATAAACCTTCCGTTTTGATGGAGTTTCAAACGTACCGCGTGAAAAAAATGAGTCACGTTAAAGACTCATTTAGATATTTTCATTTGATTACTTACAACTTCTGTCATGTAAAACTATATTATTGCACCATTAATAATGTAAAATTTTATTCGTTTGTCTCACAGCTGGTAAAATTAAAACGTATATATCGAATATGGTCTCTATTATGATTAGGTAGCTATCTCGCTCGCACTACCTTAAGGTTTTACCAACGTCATATTTTACTTAGTAGGTATAGAAAATATATTTTGTATAACATGTATAGAAATATATTTTGAATGATTCGTCCAAGGACGAATCAATCAAAATATAATTTTGTATTTTATTAAATTATTTCTAATCGTTTTCTCATTACTGCTCAAATTATATTAGTCACCATCATTAGTCGTTCAATCTGAAGGTTGGTTGACTGTAGCCCTCCACACTTCCCTATTTAATGTTGGTTCTCATACTTCCTGGTAGCTTATCTAGCCAATGTCAAATTTACGTGAAGCCTATCAATGAGTAACTTGATGATAAATACATTACATCCCTATGAGAACCTTCGCCTTTTGAATCCCGTTACTACCATATTGACCTAATGAGTGACTGCATCTTCTTCACCTGTGTTGTTTAATCCTGGAAGTGCTCTAAATCTCTGCATTCAATCAGCCCTGCCGTCACCTCCTTCGTATTGTTGATTGGGATCAGTAGTATTTATGCGAAAGAATGAGAATAAAATGGAGAAGAATCACACCCAACGCCGAAGATCCTCGGTAACGGAGAATACAATTTAAGGGAGTTGGAGCGAGATTCTTGAATCGTTAATTGCACAGTTTAATAACTTTTCAAGTAAGTTGGAAACAAATTTTAGGACCACAGTACACTTATGTACATCTATTTATATAATTGAAATAACCATCCGTGTTGTAATTTAAAGTATTCATCCATTCATTTAATTCGTCGTTCAATCCTAAGATTGTTTGACTGCAGCCCTCCGAACTTCTCTGTCTAATGTAAGTTCTCATACTTCCTGGTAGCTCTTCCTATGTACCTTTTTTTAAAAGAAATTTTAGTACGACTCCATTTATTGATGATGTTTCTAATTTCGACGTAATTTTTTTCAGTACCACGAGTATTTGCTTTTTTTGTTTAAGGAGCGTATTGACCTACTAAATAACAGTGCATGCCCTCCTATTTTTTTTAGTAGAAACGTCATCCTTCTTGTAGAGTTAACCTCTGCTTCCCTTCGTTTTTGCTTACATCTCGTAAAATTGCGGATCCATCGCTCTGGTTTTATGAGAAATGAATTTATAAGCGACGTGAACAGGAAGCTCCTCGGTTTCAAATTAACCCTAACTTACTATAAGAGCACGTTTATACTTCTAGTAGTTGTTGGTTGTGACGGAACTATTTGTTTTTCGGACCTCTCAGTGGTACGGTCTTGTATCCCTGCCAGTCCTTGTCGCAGGCCTGTATTTCATGGAGGAAACCAGTCCGTGTCCGCTCCCGACTTAATCCATCGTTCTGATGTTAACTCTTTAAATTTTTTGTGGTGAAATATTCCGGAAATCATTATCCTTCTAACCTGTTAGTTTTTTAAAAATTGTTTTCGGTAAGAATTGCTTTGTTTCTTTAAAATAATCAGTGTTTTTTTCTTTCTTGGTATCGTTATCGTTGTCCCGACCGGTGTAAGATGGTTAGTCGCCGGAAATGACTAGTCTACCATCCCAAGGTGACTCTGGCCTCAAGACCACTTGTTCCGTGTTTTTGAAAACTTTTATATAGCTTCTCTTATGTGCGTTTCATAAACTGAGATGAAAATAAATAGGATATCCGGGATAGGTATAAAGTAATTCAGCCTTCAAAGTGGAGATATTTAAATGGGCTCTTATAAATATTGATCAGTTTACTGGAGAAAACCGTCAACTTTAAGCGAGAAATCATGTTCAAGCTTCTAATTAAATATGTTTATCAGGAGTGAAAAGTCATGGTAATGTATAAAGAATAAGATATATGCATCTACCACCTATTTTTTAAGTTATTAGCGAATGAGTGCCGTAATTGAAGTCAAAGTGCGGTAGTTCCATGCAAATAGCGCTGCAGTCGGCTACTTTGGTTGGACAAATGTGGTCAATAAATATATATTCGTGGAGTAATCTGCATATGTTGTACCTTAATTTTGGTTTTCAATAGGTAGTCTAAGTCATCAGTGGAAGCAGATTTTTTTAAAACAGCGTTAATTAAACTGTGTAAACTTGTATTTGTCGTGACTCACACAGGCAAGCCAGTGCCACCGTAATCGGAGACGGAATGAAATTATCATTCATTGGTTGTTTAATCGTTAGATTGGTTGACTGCAGCCCTCCACCATTCCCTATCTAATGCTAGTTCCCTTACCTCCTAGTATCTCTTCCTTTGTATTACTTTCCCCTATATTTGGTCCTTGAACTTATTCCTGGGTCTTCCTCTGGGGACTTTTCCCTCTATTTTTCCTCAATTATGTTCACATACCTAACGTGTCTCAGGGTGTGTCCAATCCATCTAGTTCTTCTTTTCTGCATAGTGTTCTGTATGAATGAAACTATATACATTCCTAATCTTGGTTGTTGATTTTTTTATTTGTACGTTGCTGTTTTGAGGGATAAGAGGCATGCTGTGTGATTTCATTATGAGGAATATCGGGATAGGGTGAAAAGATGCTTTTTTTTCGCCCGATGAACCCTTCGTTTTCTTTCGACAATGTTGCGCTTCAAATGACGAAAGCTCGTTGAGAATGCAGTGATTTCATTTCCAACTGGTAGAGATTGCCTTGGAACTGGTTTCACACGACTTTTGGTGTCATCCTAAGGTAGTTTGAGCGAGATAGTTCCCTATTGATAATAGAGATCATATTCGAATTATACGTTGTAATTTCAGCAGCTGTAGAACACTTGAATTAAATATTGCAATATTGATGGTGCAATAATATACTTTTACACGACAGAAATTGTTAATAAATAAATGAAAATATCTAAATAGACCTTTAAATTGACTTTTTTTCACGTTTGAAACTCCTTAAAAAAACGAAAGGTTTTTTGTCACACTTAATTTTTTTACGAGATTCAGGTGTTAGAAATTCAGCATTTTTAAAAATATCTCTCTGAAATGAATAAGCGTACCATTTTTCATGTATATGGGCTGGTACTTTTTGGCAAATATCTCCGAAGGTAATCTGGTAAGGGGCTAAGTTTTTGGTGTCGTTGGAAGGGTGAAATATTTTCTTTAAAATGAGACCAAATTCATTGATTTCTAGGTGAAATACTATTTTGTTCAAATCATCTTATGGTATTAGAGAATGAAAAGTAATTTTTCCGTCTTCTGTTGCCAACAAGGGCGAATTCATTCTCTGCGTTAAGATTTTTCCCGCCACTATTCCAAGCAAGTCTGTCATTGATCACGAATGAAAATATGGTAAACTCGAAATAACTTCGTACACTTGAGTTTTATCTCCGAAGTCTGCCTGACCTTAAATGTCCCCGCCTTGGTTCTTCTCCAATTTTGTTTTGGCTGAGTTGCCCATTGATGCATTGCCTCGGCATCCAACTACAATGTCTGGGACGCGATCATATATTACTCGTCGAGATGATGTGTCTTTGTTTTTTTTTCGTTATCTATCCTGTGAAATATGTATTCCATCATATTCCTTAGAAAACATTACTGTGGATGATGAGGCGAAATCACAAATCAATGAGAGTAGTTCCATTTCACCTCCTGGTTTGATATAAATAATTTCTTCTCTAAAAATGTGATGCCATTTATTTTTGCTTGGTGCTGCCATTCATTCGTATCCACGAAGAATCCCTAAATATCTTCTCTATCCCGTGAACATTTCGCTCGTAATTTTGAGGTGCGCCTGTGCAGAAAATTGAAATATTTTTTAACCCACGAATGTCCTTTTTAGGGGAGGGTGTGATGCTTTGGGGTTATAAATTTCTCATTGTTGATCGTGGAGAGAGATCGATTTTCTTCTTTATGCCATCAGAATATCTTTTCCTCCTAAGGAATTTATTTATCATATTGCTTGGTAAATCGATAGTTTATCTTTCGCTCAGTGATTACATTTCCTTATCTTTTGTATTTGGATACGTTGGCTCGGTCTCACTCAAAATATGACACGTACAGAATATGAAAGAAAAATAGTGATCACTGAACCTAAAAACCGCGTGTAGGGCTATACAGTGCTACGGTTTAAGGTAGTTTGAGTGAGGTAGTTCCCTAATCATAACAGGGACCATATTCGATATATACGTTCTAATTTCACCAACAGTGAGACACGCGAATAAAATATTGCATTATTGATGGTGCAATAAAATAGTTTTACATGACAGAAATTGTAAGTAATCAATTGAAAATATCTAAATGTCTTTAACTTGACTCATTTTTTTCACGCGGTACGCTGGCTAAAGAAGATAGGACTACAAACTAGGAAGTATTACAGTGAAACCTGTATTAAGCGATCATCAATGGTTCCGCTGGAAAATGGTCATTGACTGGGGTTCAGTTTCTAGGAGTGTTATGCAAATGAACGGGCGGCTGATTTAAAAAATAAATTTCAAAAACTCTTAGGGTAGTACGAGCGAGATAGTTCCCTAGTCATAATAGAGACCATATTCGAATTATGCGTTTTAATTTCACCATCTGTGAGACAAAAGAATCAAATTTTACATTATTAGTTGTGCAATAACATAGTTTTACTTGACAGAAATTGTAAGTAATCAAATGAAAATATCTAAATAAGTCTATAACTTGACTCATTTTTTTCACGCGGTACGTTTTAAACTCCATCAAAACGGAAGGTTTATTGTGATCCCGAAGAATTTACTGCCGGTGACAATACGATTTATTTTCAAAAATAGTTGAGAAAACACACAAACTACACACTGTTGATTTTTTTGACGAGATCGATGTGTAGGAAATGACTTATTGTTAAATTAAGGTCTCTCTGGAGTGCATACACGTACCACTTCCCATGTAGAAGGGCTGGTATTTTTTAGCAAATATCTCGGAAAGTAATGTTGTAAGGGGTTGAATTTTTGGTGTCAATGGAAGGGTGATATATTTTTCTTTAAAATGAGACCAAATTCATTGTTTTCTAGGTAAAATGGTATTTCGCTCAAACTACCTTAAGGAACCTGTTAAACAATAATTATACGTCTGCATCTAAGTACAACCCTGGAAGCCGCCGCTGAGGGTGTGGCAGGGGATATTAGGATACTAGCCGTGTAAAGGTGTAAAGGATAAGGTTTTGGGAGGTGAAATGATTAAGTGTATTATGGGAGTGTTTTAAGTGGAGCTTTGTTTTCATTATGGTCGCTTACTGTGCGTGAAAGAACAAAATGTTGTGTCTATATGTTCGGCAATCCATCTCTATTATTTTATCGCTTCTGTCAGACCTAGAAATGTGATATGGAGTCAAAATGATACGCTTTGTGTCACTATGAAACGCACGTGTTCTAAGTAATTGGAAGAAGTCGCATACTTTTTTCGTCGAAGGAAACCTTAAGACGAGCAGTTTACCGGCATACGAAGCCAATCGTGAAGTGAGGTGAAAAATACATCCGTTTGCGTATCTGGATGCTTTTTTTTAACGACGCATCAAGGAAATTTGTTTGTATCCCTGCATGACCTTCTACAGTCCTTCAGCTGGATTGTGGCTGCAACGGGGATGATCTTTTGAAGCCAATAATTTTTTGTAAACGTTTTTTTCCTCTTCAATAAGCTCGGAAGTTTTTTTTTGGAAAAAAATTAATTTCGCTCGGAAAAGCCACTTGTGTATTCCACTCAATCCAGAGAGTAATTTGCTTTCCGCGGTTGAGAGGTAACGGCGGCCCTGATTTTTGCAGGAGTTGAAATTGGAACCCACCCATACAATCCTGGGGGCTATCCCTTTTAGACGCGGATGTTGTAGTGGACTTTCCGCTCGCCTTCCGTCGTATTTATATATTTTTTTCATGTTTGCTAGCTCTCGAGCTTATTGCTCGAAAGGGGATTATGGAGGGAATCCGTCTCATGCCACGCTGCTTAGAGTATACTTGCGTAATTCTCCAAAATGTCGGGGATATATATGACTTGTTTTTTCGCCAAACATTCAAAATGTATAGGTTTTTACGCCAATTTCCACCGGAAATCCGTCGTCGGTTTAATCTGGAACCGGTGGAGTCTGAATGGAAGTTTTAAATCAGGGACATCCCTGCCTTCATCATCATCATTGGCCGTTAAATTCTAAGATTGGGTGATTGCAGCCCTCCATCCTTACCATTCTATTGATAGTGCCTGGTAGTTCTGATGTAGTGAAGAATAAATGGGCCCACTTGATAATCTTTCCCACTTGGTAAATGATTTTAATGCGACTAAGGCTTCAATATACTTGCTCAGTCTAATGATATGCAATCGCGACACCCATTGTTCATTTTCATATGCGAAGTTACGCCCCACGCTGTATCTGCAAATAAATTTAACCCGCCCTCAAGGGTATGCTAAGAAATTTGGATTAAATAATGTATTCGTAAGGTATTATTTATTATTTAGTGTAGCGAAAACTACTTTAAGTGGGGATCGGGTTGGTGTGGTGGCTAGAGAAATGGCTAACCATACGGACGGCCGGGTTTCAAATCCCTGCAGAGGAGGGTGCATTTCAGTGAAAACCCGATCCCTCCTCGAGTGTCTTGTGGAGGGTACTTCAAGTGCAGTACTCCGTCTGTCGGATGAGACGTTAAATAACGTTCCCCTAGGCGCCTTTCGTTAAGAGCAGACTGATGCTGACGCCGGGTTCTATCCACCCTTCCTCCCTTACCTGTCCCCTATCGCGCAAATGACCTTAGATGTCGGTCGCCGCCCCAAATATCTAGTTTTTTCATGTTTTTATATATTTTTTTTCAGAGAAAGCCCGATCACAATTTTTTAAGTGTCTTGTGGAGGGCACATCCGACAGACGGAGCCCTCTTGTGGAGGTCACTTGAGGTGCCCGGCTCCGTCTGTCGGATGAGAAGTTAAATCGTGGTCCCCATGGCGCCTGTCGTTCAGAGCAGGCTAATGCCGACGCCGGGTTTCCAACAACCCTTCCTCCCTTACCTGTCCTATATGGCGCAAATGACCATTTGATGTCGGTCGTCTCCCCAAAAAATCCAATCCAACTCCTCTTAGGTACCTTCCTCCTTACTCATCTAGTTATCATACTCTGACCACATTATCCGATCTACTTAATTGTAATGTTCTCTGTTCCCATATTTGGTAATTTCTCATAATCTATTATATTTAACGCTGAAGATAGTTGTGAAATTTTTACTTTACAATTTTAATAATGATTATTATAGTATCCGTTAATTACTTGTCCCGAACATTACTACTTTCATGGATGGATTACTGTCTTACTTTAACCTATGCTACCATTTTCAGTTTGCTTCCCCTTTTCTTGTGTATTTTTTGTAAAATAAATCTGGGAATATAACCTTTTAACCTTTACCTAATTACAACCACCGGTGAACCATGGTAGTGCTATTGTCTAATGATCCTGACCTGCAATTGTAAAATCTGAGTTCTGATATCAATTTTGTAAAATGAGTTCTCGTGGTGAATTTCATCCCTATCTTTAATTTATCCCATTGTTTGCCTTAAAGGAGTATCAACAAAGCGTAACGCAACCCCGATTTGATTCATACTTGTCATCTTCGTAGATTAAGTGAAAAAATTAATACTTTAAAATTTTACGTGCCCTCGTGGCCTACGAGCTAATAAATTAGCGATTAAAATCCGAGAAACTGCAATTAATTGCTTACTTTGTCTTCAATGGTGAAAACTTAAACTTGGTGCTGCCCATGTTGTCTTTGGCAGCATGTATTATGTGACACTTCACCGCTGAAATGCCTTCAACTCCCCCGTTGTTCTTCGTATGTTGAAAAGTAAGCGTTTTCAAAGCTTAGAGTTTTAATCTCAGCCTTTTGCGAAACATCGGGTCATCTTTATCTACAACTAGGATTTGGGAGGTGAAATGGTGACGTGTATTATGGAAGTGTATTTAGTGGAGCTCAGTTTTTATTATGGTCGCTTATTGTGCGCGAAAAGAACGAGTTTTTGTACATACCTATCTGTTCGACAATGCGTCTCTCTTATTTTATCGCTTCTGTCGGAACTAGAGATGTAGAGAGTAGTATGTTAATATCCTCTGTGTCGCTCTGAAACACACCAGTTCTGAATTTCTCAGGCAAGCTGAGCCCAGCGTGTAGCCTTCGAGTATCTAAGGACTCCCACCTTAATCCCAGCCCAGCCCAGCGTGTAGCCTTCGAGTATCTAGGGACTCCCACCTAATCCCTCTAAAAGTTGTGAGGCACTTTGTATTCACTCGTGGCAGTTTTTAACGAAGCATGCAACTTTTCTTTGTTTTTCATTATTTTTCTAAGCGGAGATTATTGTGGAGTGCCGATATGAAATTTTCGGCTGAAATGGGGGCGATGAAGACTTCCCGATCGCTTTAAATGCTCACCCTTGTCCACTAACCACAGCGTTTTGGGTGTGTGCGTATTCGCTGGGAACTGAGGAGAGTCTTGTGGCATGTGTCATCCCACTCATCAAAGGCTCGGTTCAGTTCTCTTCGCGCACGCATGATGCCAGTCGTTCCACTTCTCGAATTATTTAGCCTAATTTTCGACTCGTTGAGGAAATGCGAGTCTCGTCTCCACGACAACACCCATGCGTCTCTGGCTTTCCCAAGATTTCCTGTCGGCTATTGAAGATTTGGTCTTTTAAGATGATTGGAGCGCGAATCGTGGGTCGTTGAGTGGATATTTTTTTTATAACTTTAAAGTTATGTGAAAGTTTTTTAATTTCAAGCATGCGGAAGATTAAAATATTTTATTATTAGTATTTCATTACGTTAATCAAAAACCTTAATTTAATTAAAGGATGCACAATTATTTTAAAAATTGAATTTGTAAAATGTTAAGTGTCGTCATGCAACGAGGAGTCAAAAAAAGTAACATCCAATCTCGCGTGCGTTTGAAAATACATTCATTCATTTGCTATTTCATATAATTCCCCTGAAGTTATTATGGATTACATATATCCATACTTAACTTGGGGCTTAATCCCGGAATTACAGGGGGGAGCATAATTTTTTATGCCACTCTGCAGAGGTAGCCAAATGCCTCGTCATCCAATTAGTGACGCGCATGAATGGATTAACGAGATTCCCACTGTCCCTATCTACTATCTAGCGAAACCACAGCCAAGGGAACGGGCTTGGAAGAATCAGCGGGGAAAGAAGAAAGATGAAGTTTTGTATTGATGCTTTGAATTGATAGCAACCAAATCTGGTAGTGCAAATGCTTTGTAACATGCAAGACCCCACCGATGACCACGAACTTTAAAAACATTACAGTCGATTCGTGTAATGTCTTCAAGAGGGTGGCATTATTATTTTGAGTCCTCGAATATCGAAAAATACGAATAGTTACTTTTTCGAGGTATTCGAGGATTCGACTATTCGAACGTCCCATATATGCCTTAACTTTTTAAGTAAGTCAGCAAATCTTGGACCGCACTAGAGTCGAATAAAACGTAAAATGTAATGACAAATTTTATTGCCATTAGGCCAATGCATCAGCAATAGACAAAGTCAATAATAATAATAATAATTAAGTCCTGGGCCATTATGACGGCAATGAAATCCCGTTGCTTGCCGAGGACTCGGAGGGGAATGTTACTAAAGTAACAATACAAATAATAATGATAAGGCGTCTTTATTGGGGCGAGATTGAGACTAAAGCAGTCCCTTCTTCCATCTAACCCCTCGTCAGATAAATACATGAAATAAGTGAAAAGAAAGATATATACATTTGTGGGAAAAACGTAAGGGAGTAAGAAAGAGAATATCCTGGACGAAAAAAACCCTCTGCAGGAAAACACCCACTCGTGAAGGGGAGTGTGAAAAACCTGCGAAGACCTACAGACAGATTAAGTTAATGTAACACAAACAAAACAAAAAAATCCATGAAATACACACGAATGATAATAATAGTGAAAAGGGTAATTTATGTATAACTGCAAAGTTAAAAATAAGTATTTTAGTAATAAGAGAGTAAATATAAATAAATTATAAGGAAGTAAAGGTAAATTTAAAAAAATTATGTAAATGTACAAATAATGTAAAGATCAATAAATAAATAAACTAAATTAGCTCAAGAAAATGAAATAAATAATAATAAATGAATCATAAAAAGTAAATCGAAAATTAAAATGATTAATTGCATAAATATAAACTTGTACAAGTTACATTGATGCAACATTATTGCAGTCCAAAACCTCAACAAAATTGTAAAATTGGCGAAGAACCGACCAGTTACAAATTTTTTTCTCAAATACATTTAATGGAATACTTTCTTTTTTTTTTAAATAGGATGGAAGTTGGTTAAACTATTTGACGCCCACAGTCTCATAGCTATAGATTGATTGGGATAATCTTTTATATGGAATATAAATATGATCATTACTCCTTGTATTACATTTGTGAATGGTGTTCCTAAATTTTAAAGAAGGCAAGTGACCTTTTACATAAATTAAGACACAATAGATGCATAAATTGATAACTGTCGTAATTCTGAGATTGACAAATTTAGTTTTTCTATGTTCTTTGTGGGATGAGCCAGTCATAACTCGGATGTATCTCTTTTGCAATAGCAATATGTCCACTATATTACATGAATTACCCCACAGTGTAATCCCATACAGTAGGATACTGAAAAAAATGAGAAATAAGATCTGAGATGATTATTTGGCGCACAATTTCTGAGATTTTTTCATAAATTAATTACTCTCGACAGCTTTCCACCTATATATTTTATGTATTCTTCCCATGTTAATTTATTATCTAAGTGCACATCTAAAAACAC
This sequence comes from Ceriagrion tenellum, assembly GCA_963169105.1. Lineage (NCBI taxonomy): Eukaryota > Metazoa > Arthropoda > Insecta > Odonata > Coenagrionidae > Ceriagrion > Ceriagrion tenellum. The sequence continues at coordinate 50,028,676 of OY720635.1, read as the reverse complement.
TGGAAGAAGAGAGCTTCCGAGTGTGTATAGTTTGGTATTTTTCCTTTCATCTAGTATATGTCGTAAAATACTTTCTTGTTTCATTTATTATGATCTTTTATTTAACGATATTATGAATTGGTGCTTATTTTTCTTTATTATTTGTCATTTAAAATATTAATTTGTTGTAAAAAATTATATTATTTTCGGCCGAGGTATGCAGCACCCTTAACTGCTGGTTGGTCATGCGTGTATAAGTACTGAAAGGGGTGGCGTGGTGCTGCCTCCGCTGTGGCGCTTTGGGTCACTTACGTAAGGGACACTTTCCAACTTCCTGCTTTCTTTCCTCCTATCTGCGTGTCGAGGGTGCTTCTGAATTTCAACCCCCCTTCCCATTCAACGTATGAATGAGTCACCAAGGGCGTGTCCTACGGCCGGCTGGGGGACGGCTAGTTATGAGATTGATGCTTTAAATTTTCATTATAATTTTTGGAAGCGCCTGGTAAAAAGTTCTCCCTTCACATTTGCTTCTGCCGTAAGATATTCATGATAATTGAGAAAACTGGATATAGTTAATTGGTGTGGTAGACAAAAAAACCTTCTATTTGATAATATTTGGTTTAGTTGGAATGTAAAATGTTGTTTCCCTTAAATTCGGTAATTTTGTTTGGTCGTTGAGAGAAATGACTTGTACTGTAGTGGATGCTATCAATAAGTCAATATATTAGTCAAAGGAGACAGTTTATATGTTCAGTGGCCATACAGTAAATGTTCTGTGACTATGCCTTCACTAGACAGTCCATGCTCTAGATAATCGGTTGCGCCAGTCTTTACGAAAGAAATTTTTTTCCTTTTTATTTTTCCGGGTGAAATGAAAGAAAAACGCTTTTAGCAGTTCAAATACGTCTCTTCATTTTTTCAACGGGTCCATCCTTATGGATCCGACTCTTATGCTCTAATTGCATCCATTGCTGAATAAGTATATGTAATCGATTCATTGTTTCGCCGAAAGCTTCAATTTTAACTAATTGTAGTTAGCCCTAAAGAACAACCTGTGTGCATGCTTCTTATCAATGAATCGGTGGCTTTGTGCAACACTATAGTCAGGATAATTAATTAAACGATTTGTAAATTAACGTTGTAACGTCCAGAGTAATTATAGTTTGTGCGTGGGTATTAATGTATGTCGTTTGCGGTCTGCAGGTTATGGTGGTGGACAGCTAGATCACTATATTTGATCAAAGAATAACATTTTACCTGAATTCATACATTTTAAACGGGCATATCATAACCAAATAAAGCGTTTTACCATTAAGTTCCAAAGAAAATGTTAGATTGCATATCAGTTAGCTCCCGTATGCTGTTTGGTTCATTACCTTGACTTCTTTTGTAAAGCCCGTTTTGCACGGGGCACGAACTTGCACAATTTTAACCTGTATTTATTCCTCAATCTGGCGTGCAATAACAGTTGAATTATAGCAGGGGCCATTTGGCATCTCGCGTTAATGCATTCGCGCATCCACTGTTGCAATTCACCGCTTTACTTGATGCAACTTGAAATGCGCGTTCGTACGTACATCAGATTGTGCAACTACGTGCCCCGTGTAGAACGGGCTTAACAGTCGTTTTTTTTCGGTTCAAATAATTTAGTTGTATACCTTCATTAGTATGTCACCTAGTATAGGCAGGGTTGATCTTAATTTTCTTTTTTATATTCAATGCAACCAAAAAATCACTTTATAACCAAGGCATCTGTACAATCGCGTATTTTGATCTACAGCGTGACAATGGAATACATTATATTTAGGAGAAAAGAATTTCGTGAACACCTCGCCTGATATCTTGATTTCTACTGTCGTTCTACGAACCGCTTGTGAAATTTATATCATTTTTTGTTTACGTCGTTCGCCGTGTCCGTTGTGACCTCGGACCTCCACGTCCGCGTGAAAGCATTTGATAGAGTGAGGTATTGTAATCTGGGCTGTACCAACAATTACTGTCAACGTTTGCAAACTCATGTATCCTGCGTGTAATACGCGGCCAAGTGTGTAGGAATGCACTTGGATATTTGTTTCGTCCGGCGTAACTCTCGTGCGGCGGGCGTATTGTCCAGGCAGGAGTTATGTTGAAGGCGTAGCATTACACTTTACGGGTGATGAGTTGTTAAATATTCACAGCGAGATGAATCGTTCATGGTTGCTTAGTGGATGGCATGCCAGCTAACATGAACGCCGAGATGTAAATGCACGCGCTGGTTAACGAACCCTATGGATATTGCTTGATAGTTGTCAGCAGATGTTAATTTATGAGAAATGGCTGCCGTGAGAGAATCAGTTGCCATTGAGAATCCTTCGGGAAATGGGTGTAAACCCTCCAGCTAATTTTTCTTCCGGGAGTTTCCTAGAAAAGCCCTTTTTTCCCAGTTTTATTTATTTTTTGTTTATTTATTTAAGGATTGCTTACGCGCTGTTATATTTTACGGTTGGGCCCATATAATATGTATGCAAGGTTGGGTAGCATCCTTTAAAAAATCGGAGAAATTGGGACAGTTACGTTTTTTTCTTGGTAAAATATAGCTGAGTGTCTGCCATCGTTAAAGAAACTGGGAAAAATTACCCATTTTTCAGATAAAAGGCATGGGATTTGACAGTAAATTTGGGGACCAACTAGGGAAATCATCCTTTATTAATATCAAGTTTGTAAGGTGAGGAATTCATGTGCAATAGTATGACGTTTCTGGCTATTCACTTCCGTCATTTACCCTTACCGAGTGACGCCGCATTAGTTTATTCAGCGCGTCCCACTGATTATATGTACTTTGAGTTAGTCGAATGTTTGCACCCTGGAGCGTGAATGATTCGTTCGTATGCATAAAGTTTCCCTAATTTGGCGAACCTTAATTGTTACCCCGTCATACCCCAATCGAACGTAATCCCATCCTCAATGGCATATTTGTATATAACATATATCCTTAACAATATTATATTTAGCATAATTTTATTTTTTCTAAAGGTCTTATCCTTTGCTGGTAGTGGAATAGATGTTCACATGTCGTAATATCTGTGGAATATATTGATCATTGTTTAAAGTGCATTGAAGAAATTGGAAGGCAAAGATCTTTTTCGGAGATAAGGCATCGCTAGAGTGGGTTATTCAGTGATTGATTGGTCCATTGGGGCCTCGAGCGGGATTGAAACAGTCCCCCCACGTGTCCCAGCGGTAATTAATTTTCCCGGCAGCCTGGCGTCGATAGTGAATTGTCCTCCGGTCTCCCGGAAATAGGTCGCATCCGAGTGAAAACCGCGCTGATGGAGCCCTGTACATCAAGTTTTGACGACCTTCTCAGTTCCCCGCTGGCTCGAAAAGCGCGGAGCTACTCCTGGACTCAATGCGGTTTGACTTGGAATTAGCGAAGGCACGGGAAGATCGGGCGGCGGAATAGTTATGTCTCAAATCGTTGAAGGTGCCGATGGGGAAAATGTGTGACTCATTTCGCGTCAATCCATTTCTTCCTCTCTGTATCCCCATCTGAAAATTGAACCTATTTGTTGGAGATGATTTTCCCTCGAATCATCGGCCCTAGTGCATCTAATTTGTATTCCCGACAGCGAACTCGAGGGCGTGTGACTCGGGGTAAATTCACATCGGTCATGTTTTGCTTCAATTACTATGAAAGTTTCAGGGGCCGAATCTGCATCTTTGTGCTACCCCGCTAACCGTCGCTAGTGGTTGGATCGATTTTTGTTAATGTGCAGGTTTGCGTGAAACATTGCATTCGTACACTGATCAGTGATAAGTATATAAAAAAATGGGAAAAAATACGTCAACGTTTTGGTTTCTTTGTACTTTGTATTTGGTTTAATGCTGTTTTATCCCGTAGCCTTATGGCTATTCACATTTAATTCAAAATAATTCGATTCGATGTGTGAAGATTTTCCCATAAACCTGTTTAAAGGTGTAATGTTAACATAATTGTTATTTACAAATATCAAGAGATTATGCAGAGTTAAAAAACGCATATCTATAGGTGATTTTCGCGAAAATTTAGAATTCCGCGCCGCAATCAGAAGTCATGACAATGCTTTTATTAAGACGAACATTTTTAAATAAAATTTCTGCATCGTTAATTTTTACTACAGGTGTGGTTCTTTCAGCGTATAAACGGACGTACTTGATTGAAGTGTGCTGTCCTCGACTGTCGATTGCTACGTTTTTCTCTCAGACTCAGTATTATTTTTTTCGATTCGTATCCCATGCGAGGAGACTATGAGGAAGGACTTAGTTCGCCATTCGCTCGTTACTCGATGCAGTTTTTTTTTACGGAGACGAAAGTTGTCTATAGCCGTCATCATCATCATCACCGAATAATATTTCGCTCGAGAATATTTCGTGTACTTTCATGGTCGTTCGATGGCGATTTGGCCTGCCGCCTCGCTAACGCCTCGTCTACGGTTGGTTGGAAGTGAATATGTATTGAGTGAGGAAGAATTATTGGGTACGTATAGAGTGGAGCGTACTGGGGGAAACTTAGTTGGTTGCCACCTAATTCGGAACTTAATCAAACTGTCTTTTAATTTGTATTTCAGGTAGGTATGTTTATGCCCCTTAGAAGCTTATATCGGAGTATTTTCATGCCTTCATTTTGTCTTATTTTTTGTTTTGTGGCTTTACTTTTTGAAGAAGCGATTCATTCCCAGTCGAAGCAAGATACTCCTAAAATGCCGCAGTCTCATCTTGGGGTGTAACCTCGTGTTGAGTTTTTCATTTATTTTTACTTTTAAAGGTTTATTTTTGCTTAGTTGGACGTGAGATATTGGTAAGACGCTGGCGAAGACGAGAGGATAGTTGAGGTAAAGTTGGATTGTTGCCCGAAGGAGAGAGGAGGTCAACGACTGGAGGTGAGTGGAGGCTAGAAGGGCCGTGAAATCTGGGTTGTGAATTTAAAAAGTCAAATTATAGTAGCTCAGAATGTTGAAATTCACATTCATATTTCGTGTATAGGTTTCTTTTATCTGTTTTTGTGGACGGTCCAATCTGCCGGTGGAATTTTAGGATAGCCTAGCCCAGGGCTGGAGTTAATCGTAGTCCCCTTTATGCCGCACGTGTACCATCACTCGTTTTGATTTTCTTAAAAATTATTTTTAGGGATTTTTTTGTGTGTTTTTCAAATTTTCGTGGAAAAAACTCAATCAGACAAAGCAACGTTACGTCATACGATAACGTGCATAAGATATGTATTGTTCTTGTACTGCTATCATCAATGCTAACGGTATCTTATTTTCAAGATGGCTCGCGAATATTCATCGAAATTTAATTCCTCAAAAACAAATAATGTACGATAGCGCTCTTAATTTCAGAGATATCAAAAAATGTTTTAGAATAAAACTTTTAGTAAATTTATTTCCCAATTCAATGCGGCAAAAATTACATCCCTCTCTTTTAAAACGCGGAAGATATGGTAACTTAACTGATGTTAATGCAACGAGGCAACAAATGTTCTTGTGGGTAAGAGCTTTAATTTGCTTGGAATACCTCGGCAATTAGTGACACTAATCAAAACTTGCCTTTGAGAAAAGGACCCGAGGAGAATATGCAGCCAAGATCATGGTCGGGTTGCTGAGAGTGACAAAGTTAACAGTCACAAAGGCAACAAATACTCTTCGGTGGGGTTAACAATATGGGCGAACAGTTTCGAACTTTCCTCCTGAAACACCCTGTATATTGTGAACGGACTGGTGTGCGAAGGAGGGTTATAGAAGTGATTCGGGGGAAGCAGGTGGCGACGTATTGTCGCGTGAAGGGGCCGGCGGGGGGTTTGGGGGAATGAGGTGGGGACGGACGGGGACACCCTTTGGCGCCCGTCTCTCCATTTGCCGTTTCCTTCTGTGGCTCCACGTTAGTCATGTCCTCTCTCTCTCTCTCCGTGTGGCATTGACCTCTCCAACCCCCTTCTGCGAGTCTCGGGTCTTGCAGTCCCCCTGCTAAGGGAAGCGGCGAAATCAAGGGGGCGGGGCACATAGCCGATTGGTGGCCGTCCCTTTCCCCCTAGGCCTCCCTACTCCCTCGTGAAGTCTCGAGAGTGGGAGGCGGATGGCACTTCCTCTTGATATTGGTACCCAGGCGGAATCGTCTGGCATTCCTATCTGCCTATACTCCTACGCATTAACTGTGGTTGGAGCGATTTTTTTGTCTTGTAGACCTGAGTGAAACTTTGCATTTGTGTTCTCAGCTATGATATTTTTTTATATTTTTTAAAAGCATTCTACCGGTAAAAGGAGCTAAGGTATTCTTGAAGCTAATTCCGGCATTAATGTCCGCACAGTTTAGAACATACCGAGCCAAACTATTCCGGTGAGGGCGTTCCGTCAATCTATGTAACAATGCTCAAGGAATGTGATGCTTTTTGACGAGTAGACCTCACTTATTTGTTACAGAATTACTCCGGTAGTCACCTTTTTTGGTTAACCTACCTTTTTATATCAGTAGCTGCAAGGAGCATGATGTAAACATTTTATGTTAATGGCGCAAAGATAATGCTTTTTGTTTAGTATTCCCCTGGAAAAGGTAGGTTTTGTTGAAAGTCGGAGAATCTTCTCCCGCTTTTCTACCTTTTCAGGGTCCTCTCTACCTCTAGTATTTCCCGTATTTCCTCTTTCGGCACAGCGCACGATCTACCCTTCTTCATCCCGTCCAACAAGTCTCTTCTCCTATGCTATATATGAATAAAAAACAACAAGATTGTATCATAAAGATTTGGTTATTTAGCAGTCCAATGCTATCATAGCACGTTGTCTTATACCACAGTCTTCTTCAAAAAACCTTGCCACCTTTTAGCCGAAAGATTTCTTAGTCCTGAGTCGACGTCGATGTGACAACGCGGGCGGACCTCGCCCCCTGCGTGGGAGGGCTGTAAACGATCGGAACGGAAAAGGACCCGTCTTACGAACTCATTTGGCGTGAGGGAATACCTCCACGTCAACTCGGCACTTAGACATTTTCCGACTCCGAGGTTGTAAGATTTTTTGAAGGGCATTATACATGACATATGTTTCGTAATAATTCGTGTACCTACATATGTACAGATTTTCTACTAAACTCGAAAATATAAATTTCTAATACTTGCTAACAGATGTCAAGGTACCAAGCTGAATAGAATGTTGGAAAACCACACATTTCAATATAAGTTCGCCAAAATTTCGAATGCTAAGACGAAACTTGTACCATGACCTCTCACTGTAAGCCACGCCTCCAGTACGCCGCGAGCATTTTGGACTCTGGTCATGAAAATTTAACAAAAAAATTAATAAAAAACAAAGAAAAGCTCCACGATTCGTTAAACACCGCTACGAGCGAACATATAGTGTTACACGACTTTTAGAAGGCTTAAGGTTGGAGTCCCCAGAGACTCAAGAGGCTACACCTTAGGCTTAGATTGGTTGAGAAATTCAGAACTGGTGTGTTTCAGATCGACACAGATTATTATCATGGCGTCTCACTACATCTCTAGGTCTGACAGAAGCGATAAAATGAGAGAGATACATTGCCGAAGAGGTAGGAACAAAAATTCGTTCTTTCCGCGCACAATACGCGACCACAATAAAAACTGAGCTCCACTTAATACACTCCCAACACACACGTCACCATTTCACTTCCCAAAATCTTATCCATTACATCTTTACACGGCTGGTCTCCTAACACCCACCCTGCCAGACTCCCATGCGGCGGCTCGCAGGGTAGTATGTAGATGTAGATAACATGAATTAATTTTTCTTTAAGTTATTTATCAGCTGATTCGTAGGTTTTGTGGACAGTCCTTATCCTAATACCCCAATTTCTGGTACACCGTCCCGCTTTCCCACCGAAAAATGCTCCGCCATTTTCCTCTTCGATTCCTCATATCGTCGACCTCTCCTTACGACGTCCAGAGTTCTAATCCTCTTCCTTCCTCTCCCATGCTTTCCCAGTGTTCTCCCCTCTTGAAAATTCCCTCTCCTTTCATAACGTCCTCCATCCATCTCCTCTGCCTTCACCCAACCTCCGTCGCCAGCTTCCTCTCCTCTTCAGCGATATTCAGTACCTCCTCGTTCGTCTCGTCTTCTCGCCACCCGGCTCACTTTTCCCTTCCTTCCAATATAAATATTTCCCTTCCAGTATACATAAATTTTCCTAATCATAATGGAGACAATCAAGCAATTGCAAACATAATAATAAATCAATAAAAAAATCATAATATTCCGAATCAAAGATGGCATGTCTTACAAATGCTTTCCCTGTCACTCACGCTGCTTTTCTTTGTCATGCCCTGATGACGATGGACGAAACATCGGTTCATCGAAACGTCGGCCAAGATGGAGACCCGATGGAAAGCCCGAGTAACCTTTAACAACAAAATACGCCGGGAAAGCCTTAAATCTTTCTTAACACTTCTGTACACTAAGAAACACATACGGTCAAAGAATGACTTCGGACGACGACCGAAGCCAGGATCGGTGGCGGAAGCTGTTTAAGGTCAAAGAAATTTTACCATAATTAATCGAGTTATTCGAAATTATCAATCGGGAGGGAGGGAGAGGCCGATGACCATACGATTACATCGCTAGAGTGACACTGGGCAAAGGACGTCGGAAGGACGGTGACGTCTATCTCATTGAAGTGTTAAGATATAAAAAAAATAGAAATCGATGCCGCTCCCGAGGATAAGCACGGAACGAGGGCGATACGGTACCTACCCGAGGAATTAAAATAAAGAACGGATCAGAGAACCCCATCAGAGATCAAAAGAGCGCTGTATGACGGGAAACAGTACTTGAAAGTAACAAAAAAAAATTACCCATACACGGGAGAGAACATCGTGAAAACTTCACTCCTAGTGAACTTAAGCAGATCGATACCAGCCAATGGGTCAGCTTCAACTCTACGGCGAAATGCTGTTTTCCTTCCATTGACCGTTCCATAATTTCGCTAGGATTCTTTGCCAGCGTCTGATTTAAATTTTAGAAGTGGCCCAAATTCGAAACGGGTCCGTGATTGAGAGCTATTTTAAAATTTCAGCCTAAATGACATTTAGAAAGTTCCACGATTTCAGGTCGAATTAATTCTTAACCACGACATGTATGTGACTCGCTCGACGATTATAACAATGCTAAATTCCTTTATGAGAGGATGCGCAACTTATAAAAATGCCATGAAAGTGCTGGCAAGCCTATAAGGTATTCAAATTATTTGTCTGAGAATTAACGGTAATGTAATGGTATTAAATACTAATTGCTTTAGCACACATCTTACCCGATCGAATTCAACTTTCGATGGCGGATTAAATTTTATCTTTTTCATATTTCAATGATGTCGAGGTAGGACGTACGATGTGATGAGTACAACGGACAAAATTAATAAATGGATTCTTAGCCGAAATAATACCACGAGTCACGACGTGAGCAATAGGGCTCTACAACTACGCACACAAAGTTTATAATATTTGATCCGACACCGGCGAATTTAAGTCAAAAGAAAGTTAAGAAAAAAAAGTCCTCGGCTTATATCGTTTCAATTTACGTCTTGTTCGATGCTACGTCTATTTTGGCGAGGTGTGCCGGAAAAATTTTCCTGGTTTAATACTAATGAAGTGGAACACATTTGCATGCTTGCGTTTTTTTTTTTGACAACAAAGAATTTTTTTATCCTGCCTTAAATAGCCAATCAAATTTGTTTTTAATGAAGGCATAAAAACGAACCTAGAAATTAACGCCTAGGTAAATAATGGAATTGACGTGGTCAGGATTATCTGGTTACGTTTTACGTCTATTAAATTTATGTAGTGCTTCTTCTTCAGTACATATCTCCGAGGTAACCAGAGGGCTTTCTGCCTCGTGTAATGGCCGGATATTTGGGATAGGTCTGGGAATTATCACAGCCACGTCCGTCGCCCGTTGGATGAGTGGCCACGCTACATTTGGGTCACGCATACGAAGTAGACGGAGTGACCCCAGGATGGTGACCTTCCGCATGCGTCCTGCAAGTGATTTCGCGTGTGCCTCCGAGGCCAGAGTGGGCTTGGTATTATTTAGCAGCGAGCACTTTACTCCACCGAACACACGTACGATTGGGATCACTATTTTAAGTGTATCCGGGGTACATTACTCGCAGTTCAAAAAGCAGGTCTTGATATTTAGATAGTTTTTTTCACCTCTTTCACATTCATGTTCTATTCAGCCGGAGTTACTTTGTCCTTTTGTTCACCACATAATATCTAATAGGGATCGGATTGCTGGTCTCCTTGTTTCTCAAATCTCGGGCCATTTCCTCGTCTACGAGAGTGGTTTGCTTCATCAATATTCTTTGTACTATCTGGGTGCCGAATTATAGAATCTCACCCTCAAGAGAGGTGCTTCCGTTATATTTGATCAATTGAATGACATGGATGCATCCAGTGTCTTTCTCTTAAAATGAGCGTAAAGTCTACAACAAGGCTCCCCTCATCCCTCTTTGGTTCTTAAAATCCGTAGTACCAGTTGACCGAGTGTCGCTCAACCAAAAAAATGTTTATATACTTATACTGAAAGAAGTATTAGCTGCTGTTTCTAATAACATAAAAAGACGATTTCCGTCTTACAGCGCAGCGCTTAAGATTGCATGGTAAAGTTGAAATTCTTTTTTTTTTATTTCGGAAGACGATAAGGAGACTTTTTTAACGGCTGTATAACAGCTTTAATAAATACATTAGGTACTGATTGCAATTTTCTTATCTGTTATCAACTACTCACGTAGCTCTATGAATGTTGTTACATCGACTTTTTGTTTACTTACATTGCTTAATGCGTTGCTTCCTTGGTTACCCATAAGGTCCATGTTAACAATTTGACTTTTTATAGTAATTTTAAGGTATAAAATAAAATTTCCCAACTATGACACTTTCCTCAATCTCATTTTTTCGTCCGAATGTAATGTATCCCAAGATTTCCTCAAAACTGTTTGAGCAGTTTTCGAAGAAAAAATCCGAAAACACGCACATAAATTGCTCGTTTAATAGTATAATATTAGCTCCTATTTATCGACTACTCCCAAACAGCACAAATAATTCTGATTTTGCGTCGTAATTATTCTCCTGTTTACATTTCATTAGTTAGCTCAATGTCACCAGGAGCGCCATTTTTTTTTCAAAACCAGTGGAAGCTTCAGCTTGTTTTCGACCGAGACCGGAATTATCACCGCTGATGTGATAATTTCATGGGCATATACGACGTAAATCCCTATGGTGTCGGTCAGTGCTGACTTGTTGGCATGGAATGTATCGATTTATCGTTCTGTACCCATGTGTTTTAGAAGAAGTCATTAGGCGTTATAGTTTCGCGCTTCTTTCATTTTCTTTTGGGGCATGTATTTCAGTTAATGCACTTGTACCCGTCCTAAGTCTGTTGGGTGGCGCTTTCTTCGAATGCGAAGTCGTATTTCCGTTGAGATTTGTATTTTCTTTGTAGTAAGTAGGAGAGATATCAGTATTAAACAATGTAATTTTGGAGGCTTTCAGTTATTACTCTAGCTAGTTCATTGAGGATGTCCATTGTGTACTTTTTATTGAGGCAAAACAGCGGCATGCATTACTGATGCATATTTATCATCGGAGATGAACACTTTTTTTTAGAGAGTCTAAATTTTGCCTAAAAATTATTTTGTCGAATTTTCCTCGAATTGAATTAATCTTGCCTTTTTGGAACGCTTTGGTTTTCTTTCGGTGTTTCTCGGCTAGTACGTGAGAGAAAAGGCCAGGGAGATAGTGTCAAGATGGAAAAGACGTATACAGTGCTGATTCCGATGAAAACGTTTGTATCGGGTTGATACTGGATATTTTTGAGTTTTTTTTTGGCTTTACAAGTTTAACTGGACGACTTCTTCAGCTCTAAACCTGCAGTTGTATTCAAGACGTGGAATGGACAAGCCTCACCGTCGTTGTTAGTCATAAGTGACGGAAGAGAATATGTTCTGACCGCACTGATTGAATAACCTTGACCTCTTTCCAGTGAGTTGTGTTTTCATTAGTTGTCTTGAATCGATATTAAAGGGTAATATTTTTAAATTGGTAGCGACTACAGTGGGTGCTTTCCATTTGCGGCTATAGACGGCGATCGCCACGCCGCGGTGCTTTCGATTTAGCGTTATTGCTGTCTATCGCCGGCTATCGGTGGCTCTCCGCTATGATTAGAGCCGAACAAAGCAAGATCGATTTGCGCAACTGCCGTCTATCGCCGTTCTAAATCGAAAGCGCCCATTAAGTCCTCGGCATGCGTCGTTTCGATTTATGTCTAATTCGATGTTACGTTCATGGTGACAAGGGTCGTCGGAAAATTTTTCCTTGCTTAATGCTAATGAAATAGACATTATGTGCATATGCTTCGTTTTTTGTTAACTGAGACATAATCATCCTATCTGAAATAGCTATTTTTTCCTAGATAAAGGCAAAAAACGAATTTTGAAATTAACGCCTTGATTTATCTTTGAATTAATGTGGTCACGAATATCTGGATCCGTTTTACGTTGTTTCGACTTACGTCGCTCTTCTTCCACACGCGTCTACGACGTAAATCGAGGACTTATTGTATTATATTTCTGTGTCGCCATCATTTTCGCCTTCATTGATATCTGGATGGACTAGAAAAATTTCGCATTCAGACAGACCATCACCCAATCACTTGGCTATAGTCAGCCACCGTCAGTAACCCTAGATTAATTAGGTAGGCCTTTACTTTATATATAGGTGTATCATTTAGAATAGAAAGTTCCTTCTTGAGTGGGAAAGAAGCCTTTAACGCCGCGCTCCCGTTTATTTTGCTCCTGTTAATTATTGTTTATATGTTAGTTTTATGTGTTTTATTGTATCATTTATTTGTTGGTTACATTGACCGAAAATGTTTTTTAGTTTAAATGATTTCGATGAGTTTATGGTTTTTATTTCTTTGTTTCGACGTTGTTAAGGATTCGTTTAAGTTTTTGTTTTGGTGGAGATTGATTGTTAAAAAAAAGGAAGAGACGCGTAAAGAGTCTCTACGTGTGTACTGAAATTTCTTCTCCTCCGTCTGGAAAAATAAATTATATCACGAAAAATGTGTACCAACTATCTTAATGAATAGCGCTACCACGCAGCAAAGCGTTACTCGCCGTAGCAAGAGCTGGCACCCTTAAAAAAATCAGAAATTCGCAGCCTTTGACCCGAAAATGTCATGTTTGATTGGCTCAGAAGGCCACTACGATACGCTTAAATCACGAAACTTTCATTTCTCCAGACGGGAAATAGATGTACATAAATTATACTCTTCCGCGAATATTTAACGGAATCTTATCCTTGAAAAGATGTAGGTCGTCTTCTATATGCACTACTTGTGGCCACTCCCTACTGCATTCGATCCGACGGATCTCCAGGCTAGAAGGAAGTCGATTCGAAACCTGCTACAACTTTACTTTCCTTGACTCGGTGATGGAAAACGTATTTCCTTCGTTTATATATTTTATCCACTCTTTCCGATACATATTTTTTCAATTTTTTTTAGTGTGGGGAATAATTCCTCTGCCACGAGTTTAGACAGTCGTGCATCTAGGCTTTAATGTTCTTAATGACTTCTATATTTTACGACGATGAGACGCGTCATTCATTCGGACTGAAATGATGGAGACTTAACCCAAATATTGTCGTGATCCTTGGCGCAGCTCCACGTGGCCAAAATCTTCTTTCGATTCAAAGTATAATGTGATAGTCCTCGGATGAAAAAGTAAAAGAGAGATGCTTATCTTATTTTTTTAATATTATGAGAACCTTTTTTCCAAACATTGCATGTAACAAATGATGTGGTACGAAGTCACTCGCACGGGTGCATATACACCAGGGTTGAAATTCGCTATGAGAAAATCATTTGACTTGACCGGGATTCGAACCCGGATCTCCCAAACGTTTTTCGTCGTTGTAATAACGATAATGTTGGTTTTATCCACCGCGACAGTGGCTTTGTAAGCACGACCACGTCTCATGTGCTACAATGTAGACTTGAGGCCTGAACATATAGTTCTCATAAACCCCCCTCGGAATTCGCCTTGAATGAAGATGGCTTGGTGGTGTAACTGGCTAACACACCTGACCGGCAATTGGGAGATCCGGGTTCGAATCCTGGTCAAGTCAAATGATTTTTTCACTGCGAATTTCAACCCTGATGTATTATGAGAACCGTCGGTTTCCCAATCACTCTACTTTTTTCTTTTAAGCCATTACTTAAAAGTCTTGTGAAATTATGTCTGGTATGCATTTTTAAGTCTTGGCTTCTCGATTGTTAATAGTGTGAAGAAATACTTAAATACAATACTACCTAGCGATGTCACTAATCAAGCCATTCCATTATTTTTTTCTACCGGTGAGATTTTGGAGCGTTCCGCTAATTTCTTCGTCGCGTGATGAATGTTCCACGCATTTGGAACCTTGCCCTGACCTGTGGCATTGGACGCTGAATTTCAACCTTACGGCTTTAATTTCCGGATAATTAGTGACACCTTCGCAACCCTCTTTAATTGAGCCTTCATTTCAGTTGTGTGAGTCCCGACAACATTGCCAAAAATATCAATTTTTTTAAATTCAGTTTTTATACTGTTAAAAAATCATTGCATTCGTCTGCATCTTTGTATCGCTTCCGGGAATGGTCTGGTGAGTGCAGTTGTCCTTCGTGGGCCACCGTCTGTGAAGTTTCCCGACTTCGGTCCGGAGAGCTCTCACTTCGTGGTTGAGTGACTCGGGTTAAGGAACTTCTCATGGGAGGTTATTTACGGCCTTCCTGAAACTTCCGAGGCACCACCACGACCGCCACTCCCGCTTTCGAGTGCGGCTCTCCTGCCCATCTCGAGACGGTCAAGCCAAACTACTTATCCACGCCCCTTGCACTACTCATGGAGCGTTGTGTTTGGCTTCCATCTCGCCATCCTTCAACAGGCCCTTCACCGTGTGGTACCTGGCGGGCATTGTCCGGGAGCGTTGACGCAGAAAATTGAAGCTGCCCTGCTATGCTCTATACGCATTGTCTGTAGCCAAATTTACTCCGGTCATCATGACCTGAGTGGATTGTTCAATTTTGGTGTTTGTCTGGGAGGTGCTCGTGCATTGTTCTTGAGGGTTGCTATTAGGTGGAGCCAGCTGTACCCTGCCGCACCCTTCATCAACAGGTTGGCTACCTTGGCGATCAAAATGCTAAAAAAAACAGTATTACGGTGTTGAGGGGGATGTTAGTAGGGTTGTTATTCCGGTTGTCTCAAAGAATCGTCCATCTTTTCTGAGCCTGCCCATAAGGGAGTTAGTACGCTCCAGAATCACCGCTGTAATATGTACCGAGTATCGCGGAAAAACTTTTGTTGCGAAGACGTTTTCTCTGTACGATATGATAAATTGAGTAAAGTTTTAGATGTACGTAAGCATATTTGTTTTATTACTGACAATTTGTCGTATTATTCAATGTTTGTGTGCCATTTATATTGCAATATTTAATTTATGTTCCTTGCAGCTGCTGATATTAACCCATTGATACCCAGATAAATATTTTTCTTTACAATTTTCATCAAATTTTGGGATGTTTCTCTCCAAAGGCGCATTATTTCGGAAAAAATAATGTAAAAAATATTATGCAAGTGGAATAGTGTTTTTTTTTAGGCTGGAAACTAAAGTAGCCACTGGGCCGTTACCGTGTTACTTAATTCGTGCCTTTAAAACTGCTAGAAATACGGATTTTTTCGGTAATTATTTATAATAATTGCCTTGAAACTTTAATTACAATAAAGAAATAGGGAAAAGATTTCAAATAATTAAGTTTTATGTTTTTATTATGTATTTAATAGTAAAAAATTCAATTTAATGTTTTATTTTTAACACTGAAAAAGTTGTGTGTGGTACGACTGGAAACACTCGGGATGATGGGCACTTTTTGCAGAGATAAATGGTTCTCTTACCACATACCTTACATCTTCTATATTTTTTTTGGCCGCGGGCAACAATGTGACCTGTACGGTCCATGCTATGTCATAAATGGGTCCACGATGGGACCTATAGATAAAATTCGAATTCGGTCCATATTGATGATCGTTTATTTTGCGACGACCTCAATGCGGCAACTACCTGATTCCCCCGCGAGGAGCGTCCTCAAAATGTTGCAGCGGGAAATTTGTTTTCGTTGAGTGACAAATTTAAAGATCATTATTACTCAATGTCATTATTTCTTTATTCCCCGTGTATTTCTCATCCGGTTTCCCTTGCAGTAAACTTCCGTAAATGAGAGAAGCCGCTCCTGAACCTCGAACAAAGTGTGGAACCGGCTATGTGAGAAACGTATACGAGCGAGAAACAAACCTACGGGTCCCAAAGACTCTCCCCTATCAAGGCTCAACTGTATTTGGGATTAAGCGCTGCTTGAATTGACGAAAGGTGAGAATAATGGAAAGTGCTCCTAGGGGACGTGTCGAAAGACGCGAGTTGACTTCAGTTGCGAAAATAATCTTGGAACCGGCCCCAGGATATTTTTAATATATTGCTATGATGACACGGAGAGCGTCACGCCATTACTTGACGTAGGACTTAGAACCCACAATGGTGGTATTAAAGACCGCAACTCAGATCACGCGATGACGATCGCCACATTCTGAATTTTGGCTCCCCGGACCAAACGTAAAATCACGCGCTGGAAAGGTAGGTCGAGTAAGGGCAGTAGAATGAGGTAACTGCTCGGTCGGAGAAGTGTCTGAAGGACTTGTTTCTTCTGAAGGAAGGTTCTCTAGTCGTGGTGTAGACGATTTACATTTTTTTTTACAATTTTGGCCGCTGTTGGAAGCATCAAGTAAATAAATGAATATTAATTGCGCGAAAAATGTGTTTTTATGCGCCAGATAATCTCAGTAATTAACGAGATAGTATAATCATGTGAGGCTTTAACATGACTCGTTCGTTTTACGCCGTCGGCTGAAAACACCTTCAAAACGGAAACATAGTTTTTGCGATTTAGTTCAATGTATTAATTAATGAAGTTATAAATAATTAGTGGAGACAGGATGCGAAGGAGACACAGTTACATTTCTGACCCAATGCGTTAAAACTTGCTCATTTAAAATAAAGTCTGGAGTGCTTACCATATCATACTTTACCATATCCAATGGGAAATGGTTTCTCTTGAATGGTGAACTCTCAGAAAGCGGTATAGCGAGTGTTTGATGCGTTTGTGTCTCTATGAAAATGAATTTTATTTACCCGTCAGGGAGCTAAATCCACTGTCTTGTATAAGGAGTGTTATCTCCCTCAGACTGCCTTAATTCCACTCTTGTCATCTTAAAATTCCACAGCACTACTACAGCTTACTTAAAGATAAAACATTTACACAAAACCCCAATACCGATAACACGATACCTGTTCTGCACTGAATCCCGTCGGGCGGATGAGAAACCAGAACATGCTTTTCGAACGTTGTGGGTGGCAATAGTTAAAGGGAACTTGTGTGATTGTTTTCCAGTAATCATTTCACGACTATTCACTTTCCGTTTCAACGCCAATCGAATCAGCTCACAAAACTATCATGGCTTCTAAATGGGTCTATCAGTGTTTTATTTCACTGTGCTACAAGTCACCTCAACGTGTTTGGAGCTGTTTAGGTTTCTGTAAAGATTTTGCGGGAAACTTTTCATATGCGTACTCATTAGTAATGTGTATAGATAAAATCAAAAACAATTGCTTATTACCGATTTGATTTCTGGGCAATTAATGGTGTTTCAACACACAGCCTTATGCCACTTGACATATTATTTTCTCATAATTCGATTATGTATGTACATGTTTTCTCCTGAAAGCGGAAACACGTTTCATTTTACTATATCGGTTCTAGATAGCGTTCCGAATAAGAAACACATATTTACATACAATTTTTACTTAAATTTCGAAGGCCAAGTCCAGTTAATTCCAAGTCATAGAAATTCTTTAATTGAGACGAAAACTTAAAAATATAATCATTGAATCATTTTATATTACAACATGTATAGTTATTGCAAACGCATAAACAGTAGTACTTAAGTGAAGTGTGGCCCAAGAATTTTTTTCCACTTGAAAAGTTATTAAAATGTGCCCTCAACGACACCTCACGTTTCGCGCTCCGAGCACCGTAATAAAAGAGCCCGGAAAAGCTTTCCTATCGCGAATCAAAATACCGTAACATGAATATTGTGCGGAATATCGTTCGCGTAATGAGTGGTGCAGCGCATTCAATTTCACTGAAAGGCTTTGTGCGTGAGAATCAATCCAATTTTAGAAAATGAAAAATCGAGGGACTTTTTTAATACTTTCGTTTAGTTTTGGGACCAATGCTAATCTAAATTCACTAGAGCTAATGATATCTTGATCTCAAATCCAGTTTGCGTTAGTTTTTGCCACGGAAATGTATTCTACGCGATAATCGAAGTTTAATTCAATCCTCTTAGTGCGACGGGCCGCTGTATCGGCTTGTAAGTAGGTATTGCTCAGTTTTATAGCACTGAAGTAATTACAGTTGTATTCAGATGAACTAGAATAATAGTATCTGTAAGTATATTGTTAGTATGATAAGGAAGGAACGAGAGACCATCCGGGCATGGGAACGATGCTGAGCGGTGCACTTTCTGGACAGAGGAAGAGAGGAGCCATTCAGATTGTGCACTATCTCGCCTCCCATTGCCCAAACAGTAAGAGAGGAGCAAATTAGGCCATGCACTATCTCATCTCCCACAAAGGACCGAGGAAGAGAAGAATATTAAGATTGTCGCAAATGGGTAAGATGAATGGCGTCAGCACTTGGCGGCCAATGAGTTGGAAGGGGTGTGGACCCGTGGATGCCCTCTGAGGGAGCGCGGGTGTGGGAGTAGCGCGCCTCGAGGAGTTTCGCGGGGACCTTGGTGCGGTGTAGATGCACAAGGTGGAATAAAGTCTGTGTCAAACAAGCTTGCCCCCTGCTCTTGCTCTGACTTGCTCCCTGATTCATTTCCCCCCCGAACCCACAATCATCGCGGCGGATATACTTACATAGCATTCATTATTTGATATAGTTTAATGAATCTTGCGATAATTTGTGGAAATTGGTTATAGATATAATGATCTAAAGAAACGAACGTTGCTGTATTTCCACAGTCTATTCACAACATTGGCCTAGGTTTCGACAATATTTGCCATCATCAATACCTTACGTATACAAGATACTGATAATGCACTCAAAGTTATTGATACTACGAGGACTAGGTGAAAAGTTCTTGGCCTGGCAGTAAAACACTGGTATTTTAGGGTAAAAAAATGCACTTATTTTTCAACATAGTCTCCCGTGAGATTAATGCACTTTGTCCAACGTCTTTCCAATGAGTAGATTCCATGATGGAAGTGCGATTCTGGAATGTCTGCAATATAACCATCTACAACTGCCATAACATCTTCATTGGATTCAAAACGTTTTGCAGGGACAAATTCTTTTAGATATTTAATACTTAGATTTGACGAAACACACACAGCACGTCTACTTAGAAAAGCCGTGTATACATTGCCATCTGATAGTTCAAGTTGAAACTTGATTTACATTGTTGAAAAACTTGTACGAACCCGTCAAAAACAAAATTTCATCGTTAAAAACGGCATCTTTGTGCTAGGCCGAGAACTTTTCGCCATGCCCTCGTATATACAATACAGGGTATTGATAATGACAAATACTGTCGAAACCTAGATCGGTGTATGTTGTAAATAAGCTTTGTGGAAATATAACAAAGTTATTCTCTTGAGATCATGTTTTGTATCGTTATTAACTTATTCAATTTATGTAAAATAAAAATATTGGTATCTAAAACAATAGCTAAACCCTCTATACACTGATTGTTTCGTCCACCAATGGCAGTAATTTCACATGTTAACCCCACTCGTGGGAGAATCAGGAACCAAAATTTACGAATGAGAGATATTTTAGTTGCCGAGATGTACAATTGATATCACGAAGGCACATAGACGTTAAGAAACCTAATCAAAGACAAAAAGAAAAACTTCTATTTGTTACCTCTAGGTCACTCAGCGTGATAGAGGGTACTTTATTTATTTATTTCACCACCAAAAACGGCAAAAAGGCTATTGCATTGGCTGACATAATTAATGAATAAATAAAATTTTAAAACAAAAACATAATAAACATATCTTTTTACCTAAAGTGATACATTTTATTTAATTACCCTTTTCATTTCTCGATATTATTGCTGGCAGTAGGTAGTGCTTGAATGTGTTAACATACGTCGAAAAGGCACTCCCTCAAAAATGAGGCGAGGAGCAAGAATAATGCAAAAATGGAATTGTATATGAGTATATAATGAGACTATCCGATTGTAAAGGTATAATGACAATGTGCTTTATGGTAAAATATTCGACTCTTTAGTGGAAAATTAATTGACGCTGTTAGATGAAGACTAGGACGTGAATGGGAAATGTGAAAGGGACAATGAGGAAAAAAATACGCCCCTTTTTTCTACTCCCCCCCTTCATAATCGTGCACACGCAAACGGCAATGAGGGAAAATTGACTGTATCGCTACGCGAGGATTATTTAGCCAAAAATAAGCTTCGAGAAACTATTTTTCAAGTTCGCGTACGCGACACAAACACTCATTTGAATCCGGCTAATGAAATGGGCGGTTTTGTACCCGCAGAACGGAAACCATTAAATTTCGCTCTGGAAACGGAAACGGAGCCATTAAATTTCGCTCTGGGGAAACCTCGTTGAATGAACTGTCATTACATTTAGCTTTCTCCCGAAATTTATCGCCAACTTCACAATGGGTTTTTGGGGTGGTGCACGTATTTATTTTCAGCGACTTCCTCTTTCGATGAAAATATTTATCACTTGGTAATATCAACACTTTTTTTATACGGAGAGTCCATGTTTTCGAAATGATATTCCATTGTCAAGGTACACACAATTTTTGTCCTTGTTCACTTCAGCTCCTGGGGCTTGAGGGAGGGTAATGTCGCTTTCATGTTGGGGGGAAGTTTTTTTTGCTCAATTTGATTCTGTGTGGAATGGAATGGGAGAACGAGCAAGATAGCGAAGCAACGGAATTAAGACGACGAAGGAGGCTGACTGTCAAAAAGTCAAATCGAATTCTAGGTTAAGATTAATTGTTTGTTCGTAACTACATGTTTAATGTCAATCAGTTTTAAAAAGATGATTTTTTCCCTTTTTCTTTGCATCGTAAACGTGAAAAAGCAGGTTTGAAGTCAACTACTGTATCCACTCTGCGGTAAATGTTTGGCCAAATTTTAAGATAACATCTTCGGTTACTGAAAGCTTTCTACTGTCCTGAATTTGCATTGGTAAATTGTCGTCCTCTGTGGCCGACGTAACTTGCGTTTATTTCCTCATGAATGGCAGTTTACTCAAATGTGA
This sequence comes from Ceriagrion tenellum, assembly GCA_963169105.1. Taxonomy (NCBI): domain Eukaryota; kingdom Metazoa; phylum Arthropoda; class Insecta; order Odonata; family Coenagrionidae; genus Ceriagrion; species Ceriagrion tenellum. Next base: position 50,007,264 of record OY720635.1, on the reverse strand, counting down.
TAGCTCGTTATCAGTTATAAAGGAAAGATTATTCTCGATTAGAATACCGGGACTAGCCACGACATAATCTTTACGGAGTTACCCGCAAATGCAAATGGGTGCGGAAATTCCACGTCACTGGGGAAAAATCACATCAATCGGAGAATAGCCCTGGCCAAGGAGGCATTCATGGGAAAAAGACAACTTCTGTGCTCAAAGAAGAAAAGGCTAAAATACAGGAAACAGTATGTGAAAATATTCGTGTGGAGCGTGGCGTACTATGGATCGGAAGCATGGACCATTGGAAAAGCTGACCTGAAAAGATTAGAAGCCTTCGAAACCTAGTGCTGGAGGAGGATGCTGAAGATAAAATGGACGGATAAAATGGGAAATGATGAAGTGTCCTCCGCACTTCCCCGTCTAATGCTAGTACCCTAACTTCCTAGTAGCTCTTCTTGCTTACTTTCCTCTATATTTGGTCCATGAGCTTATTCCTTGGTCTTCATCTGGGGAATTTAATCCTCTAATTTACCTTCAATTATGTTCTTCACAAACTCATTGTGCCTCGGAGTGTGTCCAATCCGTCTCGTTCTTTTCTGTATGGTGTTCCATATGGTTCTTTCCTCTTCTACTGTTCTGTACGCTTCATTTGCTATTTTCTCCGTCCATTTAATCTTCAGCATCCTCCTCCAACACCAGGTTTCGAAGGTTTATAGTATTTTATGGCCAGCTATTCCAATGGTCCATGCTTTAGATCCATGGAGTGCCAAGCTCCACAAGAGTGTTTTCATATACCGTTTCGTGATTTGTAGTCGTATTTTCTTTGAGCACAACAGTTGTCTGTTTACCATAAACACCTTCTTAGCTTGAGCTTTCACTGCTTGATGTCCGTTGCCCTTCTTCCGTCCCACGTGATGGTACTTTCGAGATAGGTGAAGGAATCCACTTGCTTAAATTAACTCCGTTGTTTCACATAATATATCCTAAAAATGAGCCGGTACTCCTCCAACATTGTGTTTCGTATCGCTGCTCTGCCCATCGCCGTGATCGTCGACTAGACAGTTCCCTTCCCGCCCTCTCGCACAAACTTAAGCTCCCCCTAGCCCCCTCTCCCTGTCCTAGGAACGGAGGAAGTCAATAAGAATTAAGGTCGGACGAAATCCCGCTTTCGAAATGGGCCGACGACGAGTTACCGACTCGAACAAGCGAAGGGGGCTGCTCCTCGTTTCATGGGATATATACAGTCGTGCTATCGCTACGGCAAGGACGCGCATCGTCTTCGCCAAGTCCTTTAGCCTTTTTTTGTCTTCTTCTTTCGCTTCCCTGCATTCTTCCGTGTGGTGCATTAGGCACTTAAACGGCGAGATCAGCGTGGGATCGAAAATCGAAGTATTCGAATGGATTTTAGGAAAATTGTATCGTCATTCTTTTTTTTTCTCCCTGAGGCGAAGACGCGGACTTAGAGGTTCTATCATCGAACCTAAACAACGTTCATTCGTGGCGCTGAGAGTTGGGGCTGGGATTAAATTTTAGTAAATGCAGCTGAAGTGATCACGCCTACGCCATGTTTTCACTGTGGGTGGTGGAAACATATTCCTTAGAATAAGTCAAATACTTAGGAATTACCTTAACTTCAGACGTATCATGGGGAACACACATACGACACATATGCGGCACAGCATTAAAGAAACTAGGATTTATCAAAGATAAAATAGGTGGGTTCTCGGATGAAAAAGTAAAGGAGAGGTGCTACTTCGCTTTGGTTAGCCCACACCTCGAATACGCCGCGACCATTTGGGACCCTGGAGAGAAAGATTTAACCAAAAAATAAATGAAGATACACGCTAGGCTTACTTTGCTTGAGAAATTCAGAACAGGTGTGTTTCAAAGCAACGCATAGAATATCATTTTGACGCCACACAACATTTTTAGGTCCGACAGAAGCGATAAAATAAAAGAGAATACGTTACTGAACTGTTGGTTTAAAACATTCGTTCTTTCTTCGAACCATAAGTAATTGACGATAATAAAAACCAAGTTCTACATAACCTAATCATTTTGTTGACTGGTCAAAATTTTTTGAAATTTTTTTCTTAGGGGTCTATTTATATGATATTCGCAAACTTAAATTGTTGCTAGATATTCGCTGTCGCATTGCGTGCGACTCGCGTTAAAAATCGAGAAAAGTGAATTTGTGGAATAGGTGTAACTTGAAGTAAGCTCATTTTATTTCTCTTATTTGTTAATATTATAAAAATGACGATAACGCGATCGCGTGTGAGAAAATTCCGCAGTCACGCCCCAGTTTGCTCTTTGGTCGTCAATTTTAGAAAAAAAATTACTTCAATAATTCGTATTTGGTTCATTACATGTTTTAGGAGAAGTTACTTTCGTTAGTTTTTTTCAGTGCAATACACGTTTTGTTGGAACATAATAATGGTTATTTGGATAACCTTAACTAATTAAAAAAATATTTGTACGAATTAAACCTGTCGACTGACCCTCGACGTTGGACGTTTTTCAAGATATTCCACCGTTGAGCGGGGTTTGACCTCGGAAGGGTTTGGGTTAAACGTGTATAGTTTTTTGCTCGGGTGCTTCATCGTGCTTATCTTCAGTGGATAATTTTGCATACACCGTGCCATGAGTGTCTTGTCGTGAGTTTGGGATTGAACCCAAGACATGATTTTCAGCGTCCCACTTCGGGGAATGGATTTGTTGTCGGTCCATTGAGGACTGAATAAAATTGTAGGATAAGTGCTATTTTTAAACAAAGCAACTTACTTTCTGTGTAAAATGTTTTCCTTCTGCTAGTGATTGCAAATATTTTATTCTTTACGACGTTCACAAATATGCGAATATTTCATTCTTTTTCCTGCCTCCTCCTCATCTCGTGATGTTACCGAAATCGCTGTCGAATATTTGACGCAATTCTTAAAAGTTCAAGCGCATCGACTTTCTCTTTTTTATTGAGTTCAGGCTTGAATTCCATTCCTGCACTTTGAAGGAAATGAATTCCTGTTGAGGCACGCCAGGATAGGTCGGCAATATCGAGGGATCTTAATTGAGATCGATCATCAGTGACACCCAGTCGATAATTTTGCCGGTACCTTTCATTCCTCCCGCTACTAAATGCGGCGTTGGGATACCCTTCCTTCCGCATCTTAAGACTTCGCGGAGCGGGCAATCACTTGAGATGTAAATACCAACCTCGGTGAGGATGAAAAATAGTATCCTTGTTGACGCGTGAACGCACCTGTACATCGGGAAGTGCGAACGAAAGGGGACTTTCCCCTTTTTCTCATGCCTGCTCTAAATAATAGCTGCGAAGAATCTCTGTTTGAAGCACACGTCTATCTATATCGTCGACTTTTTTCCTGTATGGCTCTTGAAACGCACTCTACTTTTTGCCATCTTGGAACGAGAGTCCAGTACTTTCCGCAAAAAACATATCATCATCTTTGGTCGTTTAATCCGAAGATTGGTTGACTGCTGCCCTCCATCCTTCCCTATCTGATGCTGGTTCCCTTACTTCCTGGTTTCTATTCCTGTTTACCTTCGTCTTAATTTGATCCTTCAACTTATTCCTGGGTCTTCCTCTGAGGACTTTGTTCCTCTATTTTACTTTCAATTACGTTTTTCACAAACCCATTGTGTCCAAGGATATGTCCAATCAATCTTGTTCTTTTTTTCTGTATGGCGTTCCATAGGATCCTTTCCGCTTCTACTCCTCTGTATAATTCTTTATTTCTTGTTTTATCCTCCCATTTCATCTTCAGCATCCTCCTTCAGCACAAGGTTTCGAAGGCCTTTAGTCTGTTCTGGTCTGCTTTACCAGTGGTAATGAAAAACATATATTTCCATGCGTATTCTAATACCCTGTTTACATGTCGCATGCAAGCGCGGGGTAGAACACATACAATCACTACGCAGGTTTTTTTTTGTGTTGTTCGCGAATTTGTCGTGGACGTCGCGGTTGAGGTTATCTGGTTTTTCTCTAGATTCTGAACTGGTGTATTTTTGAGCGACACAAGAATATATTATCATGACGCCTCACTACATCTCTAGGTCAGACAGAAGCGACAAAATAAGAGAGATACATTGCCGAACAGGTTGGTGCAAAAACTTTTTTTCCGCGCACAATAAGCGACCACATAAAAAACTGCCAATGAGCTCCATTGAATACACTTCCATAGTACACGTCAACATTTCACCACCCAAAACCTTATTCCTTAGGTATATACATCTTTACACGGCTGGTGTCCTAAAATCCCCTGCCACACGCCCATGTGGCGGCTCGCAGGGCAGTATGTAGATGTAGAGCTGTACGCTCAACACAATGTATGTGGAACATTTGTTCGTGTATCTATTAGCGCAAGGAATGGCGACATGTAACTTGCCTAAATGGATGCTATATATAAAGAAACTGATAAGTATTGCTTTTAGATCGTGGGTAGTTGTTACTCTTTTTGCTTTGGTAGACTAAACATTCAAAATCGAAATGGGGACGGTTATCATTTAACGGTGTCGCTAAATGTAATGAGAAGAACGTATCTACGGCCGTACTTATGATAAAAGGTAAAGTTCCCCTAGGCCGTGATCATGAGTGAGATCACTCAAGATTACGGCCTAGGGAGTCGCTAAAGGTCAGGGAATCCCAGAATACCTAGCAAAGTCAGGGAAATGGAAAATGAACCTTGAAAAGTCTTTGGAAATCAGAAATTAGCCTGGAAATTTACTTTTCCTTGTCGAAATCTGATCGCTTTCCATCAATTTTGGAGTACCATTTTGGCAATCGTCGCCAGATTTGCCAGAGAGAGCAAGTGGAGCTCAGGTTTGGTGTTTTAAAATTAATTATTCCCCTAAAACTGGCTTTCAGCTCTTATTCTCTACTCTCATGCTGATGGGGAGAGGATATTTGTTCTCCTCAAATTTTGTGCTAGTAGACGGAGAGGAAGACTAACGAGGAGGTGCTTCACATGGTGGGCGAGGAAAGGAAACTTCTGAATGAAATCCGGGTTAGGCAGGGCAGATGGCTGAAAGGTGTTATAAAGGGCGATGGGTTGCTGAAGAGTGTGATAGAGGGAAGGGTGTTGGGCAAGCGGGGAAGGTGAAGAAAGAGAATAGGTTTTGTGGACGGGATGAAGAAGGGTAGATCGTATGCTGAGGCAAAAAAGGAAGTACTAGAGGTAGATAGGCCCCTGAAAGTGTAGAAAACTGAGAGGACTTTCTCTGGCATTCAACAAAATCTACCTTAACCGGTAGAATACTGTTAAAGAAATATTCATGACACTCATCGTGGCCGAGACCGTAGAATAATATGCCATCGAAAAAGTCTTTTTCCTCTCAGAGCGATGCTGGAGGTTTGTTGGGAAACTTTATGTCGCCATAGAACATGCGTTAATGCGTACTATTCCCTTTCTTGCGGTTCTGCAATCGCTTTCTTACGATGGAACAGATATATTAACTTGGAGAAATAAAAGTTTTGGCTTGTAAAACATGACAAAGTGAGGTCAATCTATTATCTCTCACTCGGTAACTTGTTATGATTCCTCAAAACACGATAGAACAGATATTTTCACGTGGAGAAATAAAAATTTTGGCCTATTGAACATGAAATAGTCAGGTAATTCTATTGTCTCCTGTCTTTAGAAATCCTGATTTTCGTATTCACTCACATTATTTCTACTTCTAATATGCTTTTCTTTAGCTCGCTGTTTCCTGGATCCATGTGTCCATGGCTACCACTTCATTTTACTCTAAATAGTTACCACTTCATTCAATGAAAAACATTTCCAAACAAGTTGTTTTTTAAACATTTTATTGACTAGGACTAAAAAGTAGAAAATAAAAAAAGAATTTTTAAGCATGCTTTTTTAAAAATATGTAAATAAATCTAAAAACAGAAATATCTTAATATTGCACTAAAAAAGAAAAAATATAGTTTCTTGAGTGACTGAAAATTTAGCCTAGTACTGGAAATAATTAAATTTAATTAAAGGAAAAAAACCACACAATGACAAGATCACGACGAAAAGCATTGGGCGCGACCTCATTTATATTTTGCACCTTAAGTTCATTTAATGATTATCTAGAAATTGTATATTGAAGCTCTCTATTCCATTGACAGGGTCCAGCTCTCTGGAAAACCGGGAAGACCGGGAAATCTCAGGGAAATATCGAATTGACTGGAATTTTCTGTGGTGTCAAAGTATAAAACAGCAACGGAAGCAATGTGCCTTTTCCGGCAAGTTGCTAAGTCAAATATCCCTTGCGTTATCGCATTTTTCATTCCTGTAATCACCAAAATTGTTACCACAAAAATCACCAAAGTAGGTACAATGTTTTCTTTGCAGTTATATTGTGTTCTTATTGGTCATAGTCTGTAAATCAGTGGCGTAAAGAACTTGCATTTATCGTGAAGTTGCGAAGTAAAATTTCCCTTGCGTTGTCGAATTTAGCAAAATAAGGAAAAAAATCAATTCCATCAGTTTTCTAAGTTGTTGATCATTTTATATCAATGCTATTCATGGCAAAGTCTGGCTGTAATATAACCTTGTTCCTGAGAACCAGCATGTCAATGTTTTAGAAAGGGTGGTGATGTGATTTTCTCTCAAACTATTTTTAAGTTTTGTGTTTATTTTCCTCCAAATATGCAAGTTAAAGAGTAATCCTTACGTTTAGTCACCCAAAAACATACCGTACGTTCTCTTATAATTAACGAGAAAAAAAAATCAATATTTCATCTGGAAAAATAAAAATTATGTCTGGAAAACCTGCAAATCTGAGGGAATTTGAAATGCCCAGCTGCTGGATACCCTGATTGAATACCAAAAATCTTCATATTTAATGAATTTATGTTGATATCGAATATGAAAGAGCAGAGGGAATAAGAAAGAAAAAATACGAAATATTGTTTAATTTTTTTATTACGTAGTTATTTTGCTAGAACCCACGCGTTGATCAAACGCGGTGTGATCTCACTCGGCATCACGGTGTAGCGAGTGCCATAGAAGACCGCCAGGTGATAATTTACTCGTTTCTATGCCGGTGGAGTAACTGGCGGCGATTAAGTGGTTTTTTTTTCGGTCAAGGAAACCTTTTTCCCGTCTGTGTCTTCGTTTGTCTTCGCTCGTGACTCTCTTCGAGTGACCGAGAGAACCTTGGGGAAGCGAGAGTCGAATCCACCCGAACGCACCGGAGTCTCTACTTACTAAAATGTTAGGGATGTAATCTTACCCTCGAAGCAGCGGTGGAAATGATCATCTCTAGTCGTCAATCCGAATATTGGTCTATTGCAGCTCGCCGTTGTATTCACTTATACGCTTATCCCTTCAAAACGCCTTCATTGCGGAACCTGTAAAATAGTAGGTGTAGACCTAAACGCGTTACACTTCTACGCCGAGCTTGCTTGGTGGAGCATAAGCATAGTTGGAAATTGAATCGATTTGCCTTTAAAAGGCAATTCATTTTGATTCCATCCCGTTGATGTCCATCAACTGCTCGATGTTGTGGTCGAGTGGTCATGAATCAAATCTAAACGCGTTAAAGTCGGTCGATTTTTCGTTAACAATGTTAACAAGCTTGTTGAACAACGTTCGTGCATCACTGTAGAGCTCTACTTTTACCAAGATCAAAATATAGAATATATATTAAGTATAGTATAGTAATATGTTAGACCTCCTTTCGCGTTCCCTTGATCTATCTTTTCCGGATATTCTTTTTAAATTTTGTTTTAATTTAAAATCGGTTGTATTTTTATTGGATCGGTTCAAGGATTTTTTTGGGAGAGTTGCAAAATCCCGCTTATAAACTTTATATAAAAACACTTTTTTGTGATGTAATTCATTATTATAAATAACAACTTTATTAACTTCTTTACCTTTTTTATTCATGATTTTATAACGATAAGGAAAAGGCTCAAATTTTCCTTAGGTAAACTATTCCATTTACAAATTTCTCTGTTAAAAAAAGTAACTAATGGTTCTTTGCCTTCTAGCGTAAATTTTGTGTGTGTGGTCGATTTATGAAGTTCTGCTGCTGCAGTATGCAGCGCTTGCTGTAATGCAGTTATTTTTCTATTATTTTTACCGAATTAGACCGGGCGAGGGTGAGGGAAATGCCTTGAACACTTCTCTTAGTCTGGTAATTTTTCTATTTTTCTCCAGGCTATGCGGTTTTAATTCGTTCAATATCTCCGTCACGGTGTCTTTTATTGTGCGGTTGTCATAGTCCAATGATGAATGAGGTACTTGTGTACTTCCAGGCTTGTGTTTCCAATTGTTGGTAGAATCCTCTTCTTATTAAATTTTGATGGAAAGTAAAGCGAAAAGTAAGTGCACTCCTCAGTTTTTGGAATACAATGATTATTCCTTCTTTTTTAAATTCATCTCAGCGTGTTTTCTTCATCTCGGATTCGCTCATCTTTCAAAAGTGAAAGTGGTTCCATTCCCATGCTCGTCCCCAGTGTGGTGGTCCCTTGGAGAAGATATAATCGTTCGGTCCCCTTGGAGATACGCCTCATCCTAGCGTCGAAGTTTTTTTCTAGAAAATGCTTGTGATTCTCGAGTGGTAGGTGCGAGGATACGCTTAATTTGATAGTTCATTCAATTTAATTCAAATGAAGTTTTGATTCGTAGTGTAATGTCTGACCTAGAGAATGACATCTGTCAGACCTAGAGTTGTAGTGAGGAGTCATGATAAAATTCTCTGTGTCACTCTTAAAAATATCAGTTCTGAATTTCTCAAGCAACCTAAGCCTAGCGTATAGCCTCCGAGTCTCTAGGGGCTCCCACCTTAATCCCTCTAAAAGTTGTGAGACACTATATGTACGCTCGTAGCAGTTTTTAACGAAGCGCGCTGATTCCCTTTCTTTTTTATTAATTTGTTTGGTCAAATCTATTTGACCAGGGTCCCAAATGCTCGCGGCGTATTCGAGGTGTTGCCTAACCAGAGCGAAGTAGCATTTATGTACAGATTTGCGTGAAATTTTTCTTAGAGGTACTCATTGCTAATACGCCCAGATAAAAGCGAACAAAATACGCGTTTCCGTTTCTTGGCAACTTAATGCTATTATAACCTGCAGTCTCATTGCATTTGTCACATAGTTAGAAAAAATCGATGATATATGTACAGATTTTCTCTTAAATGCGAAAACATACCTTTTATATTGTTATAATGGTTCCTCGTAAATATCAAGGCATCGTGCAGAATAAAAAACACTATTTACGTATGGTTTTTGCTTAAATTGCCAATTCCGCGTCGTAAACCCAAGTAATAACATCGCTTCAATTGAAACGAAAATTTCAAAATATAATTCTTGTTTCATTTATATTACAACATTAATGGCTATTTACAACGTATAAATTGATGTAATTATAATTGGTGGTTTCAAGCGTAACTTGGTGGAATATGTTAACATTATAATAACTCGTATCCTTGTGATTACACTTATCTTTATTTGAAATCATTAAGTTATGAGTTATCATTATTTTGATGTAATTAAGTGAAGTGTGGTCCAAGTTTTTTTTTCGACTTCAAAAGTTATAGAAATGTGCACTCAACGACTCACGATTCGCGCTCCAATCACATTAAGTGGCATCGTTGAAAAATGTCATTTGTTTTGACTCGTGCAGTTGCAATTCAACGGAATGCCTCGTGAATTGCGTTCGTGCATATTGAGTCGCGGAATGTTGAGTATCAGTCAGCGTGGAGTTCTTAAATTAAGGGCGACCCACTCGCTGGAGGCGACGCGCCGCGATCGCCGTTCTTGGTCAGCTTGAGCGCATCGGGTCTGCCTTGGGCGGACTACGTAATCCGTAATCGAGGACGCGTGAGTGGGATCCAAATGAGACGACTGCCCGAACGAAACGTAACGTCTCTCTCTCTCTTTCCACGCGAATTCCTGGATGCCCTCGTGTCTCTAGTGATGTGGTGCTGAACCTTTTATTTTTTCGTTCCAACCCTTTGTCCATTGTTCAAAATTCCACCCGCGGAATGAAATTTTTGAATCAAGTCCCCCAGTATCCTATTCTATACGGTCAACAACAATTGTTTAGACGAGGGTGGCAAGTGACAAAAAAAGCGATAGTCTAATTTGCTGTCGTTTCTCTTTTTCCCCTTGCCATTGCTTATTGTATAACGAAAGAGAGGTTATGCCAATGAATTAGTTTGTACCCATAACTTTACTGATATTTTTAGCTGCCATTACTTGCTAATTTGATGTGGGGCTTAATTTACTGGGTATTTAACAATGAGTATAATTATTTACGTGTCATACATACTCATTCTTGTTAGTTTTCGAGGAGCTTTGGGGTACTTATCCCTAATTTTCAGGAATTAACAAAAACTTTGTAAGTATTACGTAGAATAATTATTGGACATTTGTCCAATAAATATTCTAAATAAAGAAATATCCTACGTCAAACTTACCAAGTTTCTGTTCATTCTTGAACAGTTTATGGAAAAGTTTTACAGGGTTCAGTCTTTAACTCTTGAATTTACTTTTCCATAATCTAATGACGTTGGCATCTACTTGAGAGTGTGCAGTTTCTATGTCATGTTACTAACAACTGTAATGGTATTACCATGTTTGGTGTTTTCCCATGGTAAAGGCTCATTATCAATCACATCTACTATAATTTATGAATAATTCTTTGTAAATTAGCTATCCATCGGAGTCATTTGGAAGGTTTTTCGTCGTTCGAAATTGTGTGCGAAGAAGTTCACTCGCTCTGCTGCTAGCTTGTGCCGCCGCGGCTTTATTTTTGCCATCTCTCGTTAATTATTTATTTGCCCTTCCTGCCGATTTCCATATGAGTGATGGAGAGACATTTAGGCAAGGAGATGGTTGAATAATGAAATCAGATCGAGTACTGACTGGGTGAAGGACATTCCCCCTTTGAATTTCAAATACCGGCGTCGAGGGTGGCGAATGCGAGCGGTAGACGGGAAACCAGGGGCGCGGGGGAAGTCTGGTGAGTAATCCAGCTTAGATTGAAGGTCGAGAGGTTGAACCGAGCTTCGGGCGCGGGTTTTGCGATGCGCAGTAATGGTTTTTCGTGAGTAATGCATACGATGAGCGGCTATTACAGCCATAAGAGTAGTTAAAGACTAAAAATGCCTGTAATTAATTATGCTCGCTGGGAATCTCATGGGGACTCTAAGGAACAAGTTGTCCTCACAGGTACCGTGCTGTGAATTCCACTGTGAATTTCACACAAATGTGCGAACACTCGCGGGTGACTCCGTTAAAGTTACTGCGCAGCTAGTTTGCAAAAGGGAACATGTAACTATATCTAAAGCTATATTACCAATGTAATCCTGTCCTTCCTCGAGGAAGATTTTTGGTATTCATGGCTCTGGTCGAAATATTTATTTTGTTTCTCTTATTCAACAAAAGAAGCTTAATATAAGCATTACCTAGAACTACTTAAAGCTCACACGTAAGATAATTGTTACTTATTGCAAATTCTATGAACAGAGCTAGGAATGTACATTTAAAGAAAGTAAACAGTTTCTTCCCGTAAGTCTTCAATCTGATTTTGTAGCTTTTTTACGTTTACAACGAAAGAGTGCCACGTATTAACATTCAGATGCACCTACGTATAAATACCCGTGCGCTCCGACGTAGCAGTTACTTTTTCGAACTTGCGATGAATTACAGTCGCATAGTCGAACTATGGCAATCTCCTCAGGCTTAAAAAATACAAGTGGCGACACCGTGTTGATGTAAACCCGAGTGTTGGGACTCGTCGTTGAGTTCCATGTTATTAAGTGAGGTGTATTTTTTTGTAAAGAAAAGTGTATTTTTTTTAACAACATCTCCATTATTCGGTTCCGGAAATATACGTTCCATACTACTCCTATCTGTGATCGTAATAATTGCCAATAAGCCGCGCGAACATACTCGTGTGAATGCTGTTTGAGTTAGAATTGCCATTAAACTTCGAGAACCGGTGACCTTGAATTCACTTTTGTTTGTTAATAGTGATGAAAAAAATGGCACTAAAAAGTAAGTCGTATTTACGGAGTAATGATGTTTTAATGAAGGCCTTTTTAATGGGTTCGACTGCGGAAAGAACGTCGTTATTAACGAATCGTATTGTGTTACGTGCACTTTTGTGATATGCTGGAAATAAATTTAATTCAAATTGTTTCCTTTTCGTAAAGTTTTTAAGTCGGAGCATGTTTTCAGAGACTGTGATCTGGCCAGCGTGTGGAGTCCTTAGGAGTACATAATCACACAGCACTTAAGAAAACACGTCATCGGTGCTCCTGTGAAACTTTCTTTTTTTCTGGAAGATGGGTAAAATAATGTAATAAATTTGAAGACTGGATTCTCTCTCCCTTTTTTTTAGCATGCTATCATCAACATTTGGCCTCCGTCCTTGAAAACTTCTTCTTGAGTAGTCGACCAACTCAGAAGTATTTCCTCCCGTTCCCAAAAGAAACATTTGGTGTTAACTTTGAACGCAGAACGTCACGCAGTTGGTTAAAAACTCTGGCATGAAATCCCCCGGAGTTAGGAAGATTCAGCGTAGCAAACAGTCGGAAAGAAATTATCCTTGCTATTCAGTTGCGTTCTTCATATAATTTATCCTGACCCCGCATACTACCAGCCGGCTCCGCAGGTTTTTTTGGATAAACGAGAGACGCTGTCGAGGATCTAAGCCTAAGAGCATCGTATTTTTTCCAAAATTTGAATAATTTTTAGCTACATTTATACCCGAAATTGTTGGATCTCGGTTTGGTGCGTCTCTAGTTTTATTTTTTAAATGCTACACCTGATATCTGATTGGAATTCTTTTAATGTTTTCTCCATAATTCGGTTCCGGAAATATACGTTCCATACTAAGTAGTCCTATCTGTGATCGTAATAATTGCCAATAAGCCGCGCGAACATACTCGTGTGAATGCTGTTTGAGTTAGAATTGCCATTAAACTTCGAGAACCGGTGACCTTGAATTCACTTTTGTTTGTTAATAGTGATGAAAAAATTGGCACTAAAAAGTAAGTCGTATTTACGGAGTAATGATGTTTTAATGAAGGCCTTTTTAATGGGTTCGACTGCGGAAAGAACGTCGTTATTAACGAATCGTATTGTGTTACGTGCACTTTTGTGATATGCTGGAAATAAATTTAATTCAAAATTATTTCCTTTTTGTAAATTTTTTGAGTCAGAGCATGTTTTCAGGGAGCTTATAAGTAACAACTTTGCGATTTTAGTGAGTATATTTTTTTATTATTTCGACTTGTATCGATGCTCGAGCGTTTCAGGAAACGAAAATCTCGATTTCGCTCTTCAATTCCACGAAATCTAGGCCTAGGCTATCAGTCGCGTGAATTTTAGTAACGTGCCCCTGAATTGAGGGTTCTTTTAGTGTATAACATTTTCAGTGCACTTTCAACACCTGTTTTCTTGTGAAATAAATGCAACGAAAATCATCTGCCTACCCCTTGTGCCTAAGTCCAACAAATACAAATTCACATATCTAATTGTTTCCGTCAGCCTTTGAGGATTTATTTCTACTTTGTGGCTGCGAAATCCTCCGACAAGTCACAATATTTTCGGTAAAATAACAGACTGAACTGCAAGATGGCACAAGGAAAAATTCGAAAGAGTCTGAGGTGAAATAGTGTGACCGCTTTTAATCTTCAGTTTCCCAAATACTTTTCGGTGCTTCGGTCGGGCGATCACTTTATTCATCTTTCCCCCGTTGGAAACTTTTGAATGCCAACGCGCTCGTTGCCTCCACGAGCACCCGATTGTCAGTTACTCAATCTTCCGATGTGCATCGGGAAGTGAGAGGAAAAAAAGGTCGATTTCTCTAAAAAAATTAATGCTCGGAAGGGGTAATTACATGGGAGCGGCGATAGTATCTCCGGATAATGGAAATGACGACGGCTGGTAAAAAAATCACGAACCTTGGGAATCAAGAGCGTCCTCTTGGATGCCTTCTTGTAACTTTTATTTTTCTCCTACGACCCTGCGAAATTGTAAAAACTGTTGGGTAAAGTCGAAATTTAGGATTTCATATTAAAACATTCCTTGTACTTTTCCACTAATATTTATTAATGTACTACGCGTTTCGCAGCTTGCTGCATCCTCAGGTATATACAGTTGTTTACATGTTATTTATTGATAGCTACGATAGTAATCAACGCCAATTAGCTGGGGGGGGGGGTTGGAGAACAAACTAATTATTGGGTGGAAAGGCAGAGGAACATAGGTTAGGAGCTTGTAAAAAGGGGAATTTTTTCGGAAAGGGGTGGGGTGCGGAAAGAGAAACTCGTTGCACAGGTTGCTTGACTCTCTGATAATTTCCATTTGCTCCAATGCGTCCATTTTTAAACCTTTTGGTGGGGCATATAGAATTTCGACGATGAAATCACGTACGTGATTATTATCCAACAAATTGTGAGTTGGTATCCATATTTAAGTAACTTCGTCAGTGTTCTTTGATCCGTGTCTTGAAATTTCGTCCTGTTTGACCAATGTAAGCTATATTACAACTATTACATTTAATTTTGTAAATACCTGATCTGAATAATTTATCAACTTTGTCTTTACTGTTTACTAAAAATTTTGAAAGCGTGAGGGGAATGTAGAATGCTGGCTTAAGGGATATCGGAAGGCGGTTTTAAATCCTATAAGAAATTTTTCCTAGAAAAGCCAGCTGCGAAACGCGTAGTACATTAATAAATATAAGTGGAGTAGTATAAGTTCAAGGATTGTTTTAATATGGATTCAAGTATAAAATACTTCCACGAAGTGACCCCTGAGGGCGTAAAGTTTATTCGAAATTCCGGGGTAATATTTGGTGCACATAACCGATGTCGTTGTAGCATTGACCCCACCGAAGCCCCAAAGACTGGACAAATTCAGGCAGAGCAGTGTAATAAGTACGCAAAACAAAATTTCACGCAAATCTGTGAGAACGAAAGTGGCTCCATCCTCCTGAAGCATTGAGAATACCATAGAATTGTGTGATATCGTCTCACCACGCTCCGCTGTGTCCTCTCCTTCTCTATCTGCGGTTGTCTGAGGTCTAGTTACTTACTTAGCCAGCCGGGCCGACCGTGTTGAGGTCCCAGCGGGAAGCTTCGAGGTACCCCACTCAGTTTAAAGCTCCACAACTCAGTTGGACGTGGGTCGACCTCTGCCGTCTTGCTCATGTCACTGTCTCGCTAGAGGCTCGCCCCCCACCTTCCTCCTCCTCTTCGCCTCAATGACCCCAAGCCTCCCCTCTCAAACGTCCAATGGCAAGCGGGTGAGGAAGACGAACGAGATTCCCCCGAGAGCTTGGCTGACCTTGGCCAGGAGAGGAGTCGATGGGAAGAACTGAGCGAGAGTCTTGTCTCCTTTCCCCGTCGTCGGAGGAAATCGCACCCATGTTGGCCCACTCCAGCCTTTCTCCCCTCCCTCTTTACGTCTTTGCAATGCGTAGTAACACCACGCACGATGCTTATGCGATTTGCGGTTAAGGTAGTTTGAGCGACATAGTTCCCTAGTCATAATTGGAGACCATATTCATATATATATACGTTATAATTTCACCAACTGTGAGACACACGAATTAAATATTGCATTATTAATGGTGCAGCAAAATAGTCATTCATGACAGAAATTGTGAGTAATCAAATGAAAATATCTAAATAAGCCTTTGACTTGTCTCATTTTTTTTACACGCGGTACGTTTGAAACTCAATCAAAACGGAAGGTTTATTGTGATCCCGAAGAATTAACTGCGGTGACAATATGATTAATTTTAAAAAATAGCTGAGAAATCACACTAACTACACTCTGTTGATTTTTTGAAGAGATCTAAGTGTAGGGAATGCCTCATTTTTAATATAAGGTCTCTCTGGAGTGCATACACGTACCATTTTCCATGTAAAAGGGCTGGTATTTTTTGGCAAATATCTCGGAAAGTAATGTAATAGGGGTTGAATATTTGGTGTCAATGGAAGGGTGATATATTTTGCTTTAAAAAGAGACCAAATTCATCGATTTCTAGGTAAAATCATATTTCGCAGTTCCCTATGAGACAGTTCCATAGTCATAGCCATTTTCGAATTATACGTTTTAATTTCAGCAACCTTTGGAGACATGAATGAAATATTGCATCGGTAAGTGTGCAATAATATACTTTAACATGACAGAAACTCTGGGTAATTAGATAATAATATCTCTTGTAAGTTAGTATGTAAGTTGACTCATTTTCTTCGCGCGGTACGCTTAAAACTCACTCACTACGGGACGTTTTTTGCAATCTGGAAGAAATACTGCTGTAACTGTATGATTTCTCTTCAAACATAGTTTATAAAGTATAAAAACTCATACTGTTAATTTTATATGAAATCTGTGTGTTACAAATCCCTCATTTTGTCTAAGGTTTCTCAGTAGTGCATACACGTAGTACCATTTCCAATGTAAAAGGGCTGGTATTTTTCTTCAAAAATCTCGGAAAGTAGTTCGGTAAGAGGCTGATATTTTGATATCTTTGGGAGGGTGAGATATATTTCTTTAACTTGAGACATAATACATTGATTTATTGGGGACATGATATATCGCCAAAACTACGTTAAGGTGGCTTGGTATCAGGGTCGCTTATTCCAGATTTTCAGAAAACCAAAATATAGTAACTTAGAAGTGCAATATATATACTAAAGTGAATTAATAATAGGGTTTTCTGGAAAGTTTTACTGCGATTCAACCTTAAAAGTGAAGATTTTAACATAAGCTCTAATTGCGATTGCTCAGATTACCGGAGAATAATACCAGTTTGAACCAGTAAACATTCTGAGGCTATTTATTAAAACTGATTGTTCGAAGCGAATAGTCATATGAAATAGTCATTGAATAAAGTATATTCTCCGAATATTCTGCATATTTTGTACCTTAATTTTAGTGGTCGATATGCGACCCACTTCATCCGTGAAAGCAGTATAATTTGAACTGAATAAATAAAAATGTGGATGTTAGTATTTGTCTTGACTAATAGAGTCAAGCCGGAGGCAACTTAAAGCATAAGTATCCAATTTGGCTGCAAAAATGTACGTAGTATGAAAAGCGCCGGTGATACGTTTCTCCATCTACATCTACGAAGTACCGTGCAAGCCACCAATAGGGTGATGGCTTGCATGGCGCATCGTAGATGCAGGCATGCAGCTCTCGTCCCAATCCAAATCAGAACCACGCACACTCGCCGGCAGCTTGGCGCTGACCAAAAAGCAGTCAGGAGGACAATCTACATCTGCGTAATACCGTGCAAGCCACCAATAGGGTGTGTGGCACGGGGTAATTCCGCACCAGGCATGCAACACTCATCCCAGTTCAAATCAGAACCGCGCACGTTCCTCCGAATGCCAGGCGCAGGCCAAAAGCAGTCAGGACAACGGTACGCAGTCAAACCAGAAACCAGGAGAGTGATACGTAGAAGAACATGCTACGAGGCAGTACACTACTCTAGATATAACTACTGGTTTGTATTATTAATGCGACAAATAAATAGCACTACAAAGTACTAGACATTCAGGAGTATATCATGTCGGAGATTGCATGCGAGGTTAGTATCTACAATTCATGTTAAGATATTTAGCACTACTGGGAAAAACCTATTTAACCTAGTCAGTATCCTAGAACTGATCAATCACAACTATTATGGTCCCTTATTGTGCGTGGAAAAAAAATGACATCTTAAATCTATCGGTTCTGCAGTCTATTTCCTGAATCTTATTCCTGTGATCGTTCCTACCATATTAGTTTGGCTCTTGCGAAATATGTTGAACGTCCGGCAGAAAATAATCTACATCAAACTTTCGTAAAAGATTGAAGACAATGCGCGACGATAAGAAAAGCTAGGAGAGTGCCGCGTAATGGCTGTATTGTGGTATGTTTTTCCATTTCCAGAAGGTCATTGCAACACAAATTTTCAAATTCAAGTCTATCTCCAGCTTCTTTTTAGCCACACATTTTAGTCTAGCTCTAGCTATAGATTTATATTTAGCGGGAACATGCACGACTTGCCGTTAGTACTGGGTGTCAATTAAGGATACAAGCATTAGAGAGAGCTAATGAGATAATAAGTTACACCACCATTCAACAAAACTGGTTTAAGGTGTCTTTGGCAGCTGTAATGGTCCCTTATCGTTCGTGGGAGGAATGTCGTTTTAAAACTGTCCGATTTGCCTACTCATGATCTTTTGTTCTGAAGTACGTCTGGTTTAGTGAAATTTTACCGACTTCGTCTGAAAATAAATTAATTTGGAACTCACATCGAAAATGAACTCTGAATTTCAATCGACTTTCTGAAAGCGACCTCGACCTCAGTTGTCGCCGAAGGTTTGTAAGGTTGACGAGATTATCGTTGACGTATCCTGCCGGTCTTTGCATTACGCACCCTCAGTTTTTTTTGCCTAACTAATAAAGATCCCCTGTACTGCTTGTGTGTTCCAAGTGGGGTCTAACAAGGAGGAAGTAGCTGGTGTCTCAATTGACAACGAGTTCGCGAAAAGGCCAGGTCATCCTGCGTTAATGGTTAATTTATATGTTGAAGAAACAGGCAAATTGCTATGACTAGTGTTACTTAAGGAGAGTCTACGGCGAGATCGCGATATGCATTTCACTCTGGTGCACTACCTCACATCGTAGTTGGAAGTGTTTGTTTAGCGTTACTATTCATTCCCAAGTTTTTCCTTTACCATTCCTTACTCTCTCGATTTTCACTGCGCATTCTGCGCTTCAGCAGTTCGTTCGCATTTATTGCGGTCTTCTCCGCCCATCGGACCGAATTTTGACGCTCCTCTTTTTAATGGATTCTACGAAATACGGATTTCGAAATGAGTGATCGACTCCGTATAAATCGCCCATTTAGGGTGAGGAAGTGAGTAAAATAAAAATTCGGAGGAAAACCAATCATTCGCCTACATCGTGTTTCTTTTTGCTATTATGCCGATCGTAACTGTGACTTGCGTAGTAAATGTTATTTCTTGCCCAAAGGGGGTCTAAATCTACTTGCTACTCAGCGAGCCCCCGCATGGGCATGTGGCAGGGGTTGTTAGGACAACAGCCGTTTGAATGCGTATAAGGAGAAGATTATCGGGAGGTGAAATGGTGAATTTATTATGCGAGTGTTTTGAGTGGAGTTCAGTTTTTGTAATGGTCACTTAACGCTTGAAGAAAACGGACATAGAGCCAAACATACGGAAGAGAATAGTGCTAGCTAAGGGGGCGTTTAGTAATGAAAGGGAGCTGATGACGGGGATATTGGGTATGGATGTGAAGAATGACAGCGCCGCTGTCAGGCTGCAGTTTATTGACGCAATGCCCTCTCCATCTACCTCAATGGTCCTTGCCTACATCAAAAATTACTGCGGCTGAGTTCGTTTTGTTGGGCTTGGAGTTCTAGAGAAGGCGTCAAAATCGTGGAAGGAGAAATCTAATAATTATTTGCCTTTAGTGTCTTAATTTTCGCAATCGGTTTGAATGGTGCTTAGTTCATTCTTCTCTCCATTTTCTTTGTTGCTCATTCATTTTACTATTGTTGTTTAATATGGAATAACTTCATAATTCGTTATGCATCTTGCTAGTTATTTGATCATACGTGGATAGAATAATTCTAAAACACAAGTAAACATTTTGTATTATGGCCTTTCAGTGTTAGTTGTTTTCTCTTTGAAGTTCAAATGTTATCCAAGATGTTTTGGTGCTTTATATGGCTTATGTAAGTGTTCGATTGATCGTTCAAAGATTAATTTCGAGGGCACATAATCTTCCTTCAAAATCTCTAACAGTCTGAAAACATGGACCTCTGGTTAACCATTTCCTGAAGTGATTTTGTGGAAGAAAACTATTTTTCACCCAGTTTGTCTCAATGAAGTAATTTTGATCCCATCAGTTGTCTACCAGTTAAGGGCGTTTCGTAAGATTTCACCCCATGGTTACACATTCGCGTTTTTCTTTGTCTTAATTTTGACTTCTCAAAAACCCAAGTTATTCTGCCCGCATTCGCGCATTGGCTGTGATTATTTTGTAATCTCCCTTATCGCATATCTCTTCTCAAGTTGTTTTGAGACGCGGATGGTGAAGGATGTTTCATCATATCTCTATCAAGGAATTGCGGGGTAATTACTTAACGTCGACATTTGCCGCGGTCACAAGTCGTTAAGGAAACACAAGCCAGGCACAAATGACTGGTGAAATACGTTAATACTATGACCGCGAGTCCAATCAAAATGGTATATTTGAAACTGCTTTTTCAGTCACCATTAGTAAAGTTTATTTGGCGGGATGGCTATCAATCTTTCGTTCCACTCGGTATTCCGACAGATTCTGTTTGCGATGCTTTACCTGAAAGATGATCCTCGGAGCCTTTCGCTCTTAAGTATGCAGCGACTTTCACGCTTTCCATTTGTGTTTTTTTTTTGACGCTCATCTGTATCTACATCGACATACTACCCTGCGATTCGCCGCATGAGCTTGTGGTAGGGGATGTTAGGATACCAGCCATGTAAAGATATAAGGGTTAAGGTTTTGGGAGATGAAATTGTGGCATGTATTATGGGAGTGTATTTAGTGGAGCTCAGTTTTTATTGTGATCGCTTATTGTGCGCGGAAAGAACGAGTTTTTGCATCTATCTGTTCGGCACTGTAGCTATCTTATTTTATCGCTTCTGTCAGACCTAGAGATGTAGTTATGCGTCATGATAATATTCTCTGTGTCACTGTGAAACACACCAGTTCTGAATTTCTCAATCAAACCTAGCGTGTAGCCTCCGAGTCTCTAGGGGCTCCCACCTTAATCCCTCTAAAAGTTGTGAGACACTATATTTTCGCTCGTAACAGTTTTTAACGAAGCGCGCAGATTTTCTTTGTATTTTATTATTTCTTTTGGTTAAATCATTATGTCCAGGGTCCCAAATGTTTGCGGCGTATTCATGTTGTGGCCTAACCAGAGCGAAGTAGCTTTCTTTTTTACTTTTTGAATCGAGGACCTTCCTATTATACTCTTAACAAAAACTAGTTGCTTTGATGCTGTGCCGCATCATCCTTGTAGCTTGGGTGGATATCGGAGGATTTGTGGGATATTCATATTACGTCACACTTGTATTATATTGTATATTTGTGCCTTTTCCCTTGTCGGATTATGTTTTTGCCCGTCTATCGTTTTCTCAAATGTTATATCCATCGCCATTTAGTGTCACGTGCCCCCTAAAGTGTTTTCCAATTGTTATCAGATGTATCCACTGTTGAGACTGTGTACAATCAGTCTCTCAGCTCGGGCTTCCACAAAATTTATTTGGAACCACCCGGGTTTCGACGTTCAACGTCATCTTCAGTTGAAGGTCAAGGTGATTATAGTATGAATAGATTCCATCGAGCTACGCCCGAAACCACCAATGAGCGTACATCTTGGAGTTTTCTGCTATTATTTTTTTAAATCTCACCTTTGGCTGGTTCCGTGTTTGAGAAACATTGGAAATTATATAGTGAAAATACGCGAATCTCGTAATTTTGCGTATTGCAGCGACTTTGACTATGACTAAGCGCCATTTATAGCGGTCATACTTTGGTCTCTGGTCTTACGGGTTGAGAACCAGGGATTTCATTCCATTGGCGGACGTTTTTCTGCAAAAATTTTATATTGAAAGTTTTGTGACAAGTCTCCTAAATGCCAGTTCTGTAGTACTTACTATGAAGCTTCAATACCAATGTGTAAATTGTCAATTCTGCTACCTATTTCATGTTCTAAGAAAGCAGTTCGTCCCTTCATGGTAAGACACACGTCCTTGACGTAAGTTCTTGACTCTTATTCATTCTGATAGCTGGATAATCGTAAATTTGTTGTCTTATTTGTGGTTAAAAATGAATGCTTAGTGTTGCTGCGAGGTTTATTCTGTTGATGCTAATCCTGTGAGTCTCAGCCGAAGCGTCGGCATTGTTTCCGATTACTGAGAGGTCCTATGTTTGATTCCCATCTCGTTTTCGGTCTCGTAGCGATTACTACTTCCAGAAGTTAATATGCGTAACTTACTTCTATACTACTACAGGTGCTTTTAAGTACTATGCGGTAAACTAGATATCGCTGCTCACAATCTGATATTAATTAGATACGAGTACTTAAATTCTTTGTATATTATCTCGCGACTATACTGAGATTTAGATTTTAGTTAAGGTGCTTGAGTTTCGCTTAGATAGTTAGATAAGTGTAAGTCGAAAATGAAAAATTCAAGCCCGGCTATACTGCCTATCATCTATGCTAGAAGCACAGAAAATGTGTCGATGGAATTCAATGCTGGAGGTGCTATCTGTTGCCACACCTATTGCCCAATGCCTGCATGCTGGAGCGGCGTGGAGGTTAAACGCCCTTGACCCCGAGAGGTCAGCGCCAGAGAAGATGTGATTAGCCTCTTTGAGTCCCGCTGGACCCTACAGTGGGGAACTAATAATCACGTTCGAATAAAAAAAAATAGAGAGACTTTTAAATTAAAAGGCTGTGGGTTCCTTCGTGGAGGAAATGTATATATGTCATGCGGATGTAGCCTTCGGCTTTTAAACGGGATGGGATCTTTATTCTCGTATCCTGCTGGAATGCTCTCCGATCCACGCGTCGCTACGCAATCATTGTTGGATAGTTTAGGTCTTTGTAAAAATAATATTTATGATATGTAGTAATAGAAATTCAGAAATAATTCATTTAATGACAATATTATTATTTTATAATAAGTATAAAAAACAGATTAGATTGACCAAATTTCGAACCTTGGTGACTTGCTCCATCAAAGCATCACGGGCAGACACGGACCAGGAAATAGTTGATATTGCAATTATTATTGTTATCTATTAAATCCACCGGTCATGGTTGGCTTTACTGAAGGAGAGTGAGAATCTATGCATATTTTGGCGCCCTATCCTCGCAAGCCATTTCTTTCTTCATCTCTGCATACTTTCTACCTCTTTTCATCCCGTCCGTTGATCCTCTTTCATCCCCAATGGATTTTAAATGGTAATCGATCATTCGGCATCCCATTTTTGAAGATATTAACCATGTAGTTATCCGCTTGGTGCGAACATTTAATTAATTTACCTAATGAAATCGGAAAATATGAATGAGATTGACGATGTCTCTTACCTGTGTTCGCACTTGGTTTGATTTTCTAATTTTATCAGTTAACTGTGGTGGTCCAAAGGGTTGTCGTTTTAGACTTATTGTTATACTGGGACAAGAATAGGCTGTGGGCTTTCGAAATTTGTGTATGGAGGAGGATAGTCAAGGTAAACTCGTATTTATCTTAATTTTTGTTTCATTTTTAATACCGCGCCGTAAACCCAAGTCAAAGCAATGCTTTAATTTGAAGAAAATAAAAAAATATAATTCTTGCATCATTTATATTACAACATATCTGATTATTTCCAACGCGTAAACAAATGCACTTCAGTGAAGTGTGGTGCAACAATTTTATTTGTTAGATTTTTTTGGAAAAGTTATTAAAATGTGCACTCAACTACTTACGAGTCGTGCTCCAACCTCCCTAAAGTCCATCTTTTATTGCATTTGATGTGTCGAAATAGATGATCCTCGTGGTACGACACGTGTTAAATTCAGTTATGCCACGACGTAATCAGTATAGTCTAACTCTTAATTAAGTGAGATTTTTCCGTGTCATAGCAGCGGCAGGTGAGGAAAAAATGAATACTTAAATGCTAGTGGATTAATTTGAAACGATAAAGTATTGGCATTTGTGTCCGCGGAAAAAATCGACATTTCCTCGATCGAGTAAATGTTCGCGTGTTACTTGCTCCCCCCAGTCGCGAGGGTCGTGGCGAATTTTCCGGAGAAATCAAACCGCACGACATTGCGTGGGTAGTGGTGTCCTACCAGTCGATTCTGAGGCACGGGCCCTGCCTCGGTTGCGCCGGGCGGTACAATAAATGCCGCGACGAGTCGCCAGTAACCGCTAGCTGGTGTAACCATGGAAGAAGAGATGGTGTGACCAGCTGCAATGGCGCACGCGGTTGGATGTCGGAACTGGAGAAACGATGGTGGTTGCCGCGGAATAATTTGGTATCGCGCGCTGTCGTGCGAATGAATTATCGTTTTTTTCTTTCTTCCAAGCCAATCGGTTACCCTGGCGAAGATACATTAATGCCCCTACCGTCGAAAATTTCGATATCGCAGATGTTGCCAGGCGGCGCAATCGTCCTCGATGCACGTGAATTTCGTTTTATTTCCGTTTTAATCGATTAAAGAATTCCCTCCGGCGAAATATTGGCCAATTTAAGTGCGATCCCACGAATTTGCGGTCATGATAAGTCGAGTTGTGCATTTTTGTTCTTCATTTTGGTTGCACCCTTTTTCCTTGAGCGTCGGAGATAATCTATGAATGAGTGTGAAATGTGCACTCTTGTGAGCTCTGATTATCGTGCTGACCACAGTCCATTTGATGATCACCCAGAGTGCGTTATCATGGTAATGAATTGCATATTTCAGTTTTCTTTTGAAAATGTTTGATTCGGCTGTACTTATCAAATTGGAATGAAGGTCACGGCTCAGTGTCATGATAATTTTGCTGAGCCTTGTGCTTCATTAAAGAATGGTTGCGGCATAATTTGTCGCCAGGTTATGGATATGGTTTACTATGGGCTGATTATGGTGCATGAATTGGGTACCTATTTCATTTAAAAGTGTATACTTTAAATTATTTTCATCAAAGCATTTTCAAGTTTTTTTGTTCTCGAATTCAGCCGACAGCTCTTACTATGCCATGGCAAAGCTTCAAAGTTGATTAATTTCCTCATTATTCAATTTTGCCCATGGTAAAAGAGTTCTGCTTTAGCTGTTATGATCCCAGTCCACAGAGCTTTATGGTACTGTACTCTGATGGCACTCTGTATTTTTAAGTAAACTGTTGAGTGTTAGTCAAGTTACACATTCAAGCAATTATTATGGATGGTCTGTGATGCTGGAGTCAAATAGTTAAAGCATGATTTAGTTATTTTCGATGTACAATTGCTCATTCAGAAAACTGCCGGAGTATTAAGGTCATAAGCCACTGTGTAGGCTATAAGTTGAGGTTATAAGCCACTGATATCAGTGAAAGGCTCATCGTTTATCTTGTCATCAACTTTTGATAATGTGGAATGTGGCCGTGTATTATTTGTTTGTGTGATAGACTAATTAAATTCTGGTCATTGATTAAATAGAGAATTACCATGGAGTAAAGGTTGTCTGTACCAGGAATCAAACCTTAGAACTCTGCCAATGTATATACCAACAGTCTCATTACCCAGCCAGGAAGTGCATTGGCTTGTTAGGCTGAAGGTCTGTAGTTCAAAGGTCCGAAAAGCAGGTTGAATAAGTCTCCTAGAAATTGCAGTCCAACCCAATGTCACCAATTCTTACAGTTCCTGTTACGTGATTCTTTTGGAAATTGGGGATCTCGCAGGAATTTTGAGCCTCTGGTGGAAACTGTTGTGATTATAATGGCTTCAAGAGTTCCAAGGGCTGCAACTGAGCATGTGATCAAGTTTTGCTCTTTTGTCTCTTTACAGTATGGACGAGTACACATCGAGAGAGCGAGGAGGAGGGAGCGATTCGAGATTGGCATGGACACGTCGGAGAGCGATAGTGAGGAGACAGAAGGGCATGGGATGACATCGAACCAGTACAGTGCAAACCCTTCACTGAACAACAAGGCCGGCCTGGTGGGAAATGGCCCATACGACCATGTGCTGGCCAATAACCATTCCAATTCCACCAGGGATGGCCACAAGTGCGGTGATGGGATGACAAACTCGAAGCTGCAGAATGGCCACATCCCATCGGGTGCCCACACTGTCATCAGCCGAGAGGATCTAATCTTGGAACCTGACCCCGAGTGTAACCACAGACCCAACCACAACATGGAGTTGAACCACAATGAGCACTACTCAAAAATGGACCGCAAGGAAAGCACAGTATCGGAAAAAGGAGAGGTACACTCAGTGCTTGATAAAATATTGAATTTGTGATTCTATTACTACATTTTTCATGCACAGCTGTAAATATTCTAGCCAGGGAGAGTGTTAAGTTTTAATATCAAGTCTTAAGTGACTTGCCTCTTGGTTCACTGCTCGACAACGAACAACAATCAAACCAAATTCAACACGTATAAATAAACATACTAAAATAAACCAAATTTACTTAAATGTTAAAAAAAAACCTAAACCAACTTAATTAACAATTAACATATATAAATTAAATACATAAAATCTTCCCCTTTATGTTTGAATAAATGAAAAAACAAATGATTCATACACATCTTTCCTATCTCCCATTTTTTCTATATATTCAGTATCTTTTATCTTAACTGAAATGCCTCTATCTATATTTTTCTATCTTCCTCTACTTATCTATATTTTTCTATTTATTTCTTCTATCTTCTTTTACAGTATTAATTTCACCCATACTATAATGAACAATTCATATGCATAAATCAAATACACAACAGAGAGGTCCATGGGATCCTGCCCCTTCACCCCCAAAATTTTGAAGATATTTAAATATAGACACGTCAAGTGCATTTTTGACTCCATTGAAAGTGTGAAACATTCAATTTTTGTGTGTGTCTGGGTACCTAAGGAAATATTTTTAGTTGTTTTTACTCATGAATGTTGATTACATCTCTCCCTTTTCTGAACAACTTTTTCTGTTTTTAGTTTTTAGACAAAAGCAATCCCCTATTCTTTTAGATATTTGCACAAAAAGTCTTTTAAAATTGACTCTTATTCTGCTGTTTAATTTGTTCTCTCAGTTGTCTAAACACAATTTTTATCTTAAATATTAATAAATTACGTCATTACCATCCATCTTCTTATGCAAAGCATGTGTTACCCTGAATTAAAATCCTGGCTATGTGACTGAAATGTTGATAACGACATCAGAATTTTTCTCAATTTTTTTTATTTTTAACGTAATCCTTGGTTTAGTTGTTATCTCTCTTATAGTCAGAAAGGTGCTGAAAATTTTTTTGGTTAAGTGCGAGATTTGTTAACATTTTATTTTTTTTCTAAAATATTTCCCTTGTCTCTGTATATTTACACATGAGTACAGTTGAATATTCCCATCATTTGGTCATGCCTGTTCGAGCAAAAATTACCTTTCTTTGGTCTTTAATAGGTATTACAAATCATGTCTTTTTTTTATTTCCCCAATTTAACCTTGAAAATTCAATGTTAGATTTGGATTGTTAAATTGAAGTCCTTTTTTGCACATCATGGGATTATGATTTTTTATGGCACTAGTAGATTGAAATACAGTGTTTTACTAATGAATTAGGATAGTAATTATTCAATTTGAATCTGCATTTCCATATTGATGCAACTATGAGCAATGTGTAGTCAGGTGTATGTTTTAGTTGCATAGCTGTTAGATATTTTTTGAATTGAAGTTAAATCTTTTTCATTCAAGGATAAATATCCGAGGCGGAGGTCGTTTGAAACATTAAAAAGGGAGTTTGAACTGGCTGATTGCTTAGACTATGTGAAAGCTGGTATGGAAGCCATAATCGAGGATGAAGTAACCCATAGGTTTGAAGCTGAAGATCTCAAGGTAATTTCTATCTGTGTTGTTGTTACTTTTAGTTAATAAATTTGCTTTTTGTGGACAGATGAATCATTTTTATTTTTTTTCTCTTCCCAGTCATGGAATTTGTTAACCAGGACAAATAGGCAATATGAGTTCATCAGTTGGAAGCTGACAATTATTTGGATGCTTGGCTTTTGCATCAGATACTTTTTCCTGCTTCCCTTGAGGGTGATGATATGTTTCATTGGGGTAAGTACAAGGCTCTGCACCTCTTCAAAATTGGATTCTCAAATTTTTTCTTTGTATTGGAAGGCCTTGTAATGGCATACAGTTGAATTTTTCACATTCTGTTGAAAGAGGCATATAAAAGCTAAGTGTTTAAATTTAAATCAAATTTAAAACATATTACTTTTAGATTCATATCAGTAAAATTGAAATTTTGTTCTAGTTAGTTGTGATTTTCGTCATTGATTATGAACAGGAAGGCTTTATAGTGGCCAACAAACTACTTGTAATTGATGTCAGGTTGAATACTTTGTGTTTGTGTGGAAGACATAAGATAATATTGTTGTAGTTTGAGAAGTTGAACTGTAGATAAATGTTTAGAGTTTCCCATTCTTGGAGGCATACATATGTAAACATTTATTCATGTAAAGTTAATTTGGCCTGCATTCTAATGCAGAAATCCTTCTCTTTTGTAATTATGATAATGAACAATTGGAGAATAATGTTTTGCAAAAATTAATGTAATTTATTCCTTTGATGTGTTACATAGTCAATATGAAAATGACACAAAAATTTAAAAATGGAATATACTAAGTTTACTTGAAGTTATCATAATCGTTTATATATGTATGCATATAATGCCATTTGAGAATTTATTATCTTGATTCTTATTTAGTGACCTATGTAATTAATTTTTATAGACTTATCTGTGCTTGATAATGCCCAGTGTTATAATTTTTTATGATCCTGCTAAAAAAATCATTGTATTCTCAGTAAGTAATCCATTGATAACCTTTTGTGGTCAGTGTGGTGTGGATTGACTGATATACTAATGTATGTATAATGATGTATGAATTTGAACACTCATACGAACTCAACTGAATAATGAGAATACATGCTTTGAAATATTTGAAGAGAGGCATTTAAGTCCATTTATTGGGAACCAAAAGCCTCTTATATTGCATCATGCCAGGGGCGATCCCATGGGGGGGGGGGGGGATTTGGGGATACATCCCCCCCGAAAATTTTGGGTTTTACAAGACAATTTTAATAACTAGACGTATTTATCAAATACAACATTAAAAACTCCGATCATTGATCTGAAAAGTATAATAGTTATTATTATGCTTATTATTATATAGATATAATGATGTAACTTTTTTCTAGTTTTTTTTAGGATGACTGAAATTGGCCAATTAATGGTAGTCTCCCTCCCCCCCACGAAATAAAATCATGGGATCACCCCTGCATCATGCCCTTCCTTATTTGTTAATGTACTGTTTCTTCTGTTTAGTTGGAAGTGTAGTTCATAAGTATACATAATTTTTAATAAAATTGCTCTATCCTATTATTTTTATTCTCTTAATTGCGATGGTATTGTTCCTGGTTGAATTTTCATAGACCATCATGGTTTCCAGCAATTCTGTAATTGCACAATAGCTATGTATGCTTTTGTAGTAATTTTGAGAGTAGTTTTTGTTTTTAAGATTAAGGATGGGCACAAGTGCATTGTAGAAGCTGAAATTAAAATATTGATGATGTTTTAATTTGCTACAAAACTTTTCTTCTGGTATTATTTTTGGATGTAGTTTGTCCCACTTCATATTCCAAACCTATTGCATGTTGGTATGTAATGAAGTGGGCTAACGCTGATAATTATCAGTTTTATGAATTGTATGTGTGCTCCATTGAAATTGTAGCCAACTCTAAAAATCCTAAATTTCGAAAATTGGTCTCATATTCTCTGTTAGTACCAAATTTATTGCAGAGTATGGATAAATATCGTGACTGCTTAGTACTATGGACTTAGACCCTATGGTCCATTAAGCCTTGAGTGTGATTCTGAGAAAGGTTATTGAGAGAGGTCGTCATATTTGGCTGGTTGTGATAGAGAAAATGAGGTCCCGTGCTTACAGAAATTATTCGTCACAATATTTTCTGCTTACATTTTTAAAACCCTTTGAGGAAATTGAGGCAATTGTCAATTTACTTGGTCTTGTCTATTTACTTGTGGTGTTGCTGGGTGGATTTTGAGTGTACCTCCAAAGAACCACAAATGAAGTTGAAAAGATTTGAAGTTAGGTTAGATGTTCAAGGTCATCTGTAAGGAATATCCACATACAATTTGCTTGGTGTATTGTACAGCTTAAGCAATTATAGATTACAAACTTTATAGTAATGCTAACTATATAGTAATTATATAATGAAGTTATTCAGAACAGGATTATCAGATCTTGCTCTAAAAGTTGCCAATTAACTATTACTATTCTACAAAAGCACACCTTAAGTACATGCTATGGTGTTTGCTATGTTACTGCATTTACTATGTATTTTAGCTTATTTAAATTAGACATCTGATACTTGACCTGGACATAACATGCAATTTTCGGCAGGACTCATGAGACTTCCTGGGCTGAATGTATTTGTATGGTTCTTTTGCTTGGCATTACTGAGATAATAGTTCTCTTGATTGTAAAGAATTACCATACTATGTTGGCTGTGGCCTCTTACAATGCTCAGCACTGAGGGGCAAATCGTGATGAAATCCTAATATTGCATTGTGATATGCTTGGGTGTGTGGGTCAGATTTATAGTTGAACTCAAGTGTACTTAGATATTAATATTCCCATACAGCCCAGGTGTTAGCATACATTATGTATGTTTGATGTATATTTTACATGATGTACTTTTTCTAGTAATACTTCTGTGTTACAGCCGTATTTTGTTCAGATTTTATATTATGTACAATTGTGTATCCATACAGCAGATATACACAAGACTTGGAACCCGTATTACAGCTGTATTTTGGTGTAATTTTACATTATGTATAATCGTGTACCTACACAGCAGATATACACAGAACTTTGAACTCATAACAACAACCGTTGTTTACAATTATGAACTTCTGGAACAAGTTAATGCCTAAGAAATTTTTTTTATGGATTATAATGCATCCTAAGAAATAATAATACAGTAGGAACATGGATGATTTTAATAAAGCCACTCAAATTGGCTTTATGTTGACTTGTGACCTTGCCAACCATGCCCGGCCATTTCTAATGTGAGTAAGACGTGAAGCTATTCTCTGTAGTGCATGTCCATACAAATTATGAGAGGGTATTTGAAGCAAATATGATGGTAAATTACCTTAAAAATAAGCCAATTCTGCTAAGAAATAATAGATTTTCCACTTAAGCAGAAATAAAGTCACCCAAAAAATATGGGAAAGAGCAATACTGGGCAAAGTGAGGTTGATGTAATTTTCATTATGGATACATAGATTATACATAATGCATTACACTGTAATACACATGTATTAGAGGACATTTGAGGCAAATATACAGCTAAAATACAGGAAAAATGCAGCTGTATTACAATGTAATACAGCATCCACTGATCATGTATTACTGCTGTAATACATCTACTGTGCTGTGTGGGTTTATATGTTGAAGAAATAAAATGATCTTCTATTTTCTATTGTTGATGAGTGTAAATATAAGTATTTTATTCTGTCTCCCTTTGATCCCCTCGCATTGATAAGGGTTCATGTTGTGGATTCCCATCTGAAAGGCTTGGGTTCAAATCTGTGCTAGGGCAGAGATTTCTCAGCTGAACACTGATCCCTACTCAGTTGCCTTGCGGATAGCTCTTCAAGTGTGATACATTTTATGTCAGTGGATGGGACATTGGAGAATCAAAAAAATGTTATTAAAACATTACTTCAGCCTGTGGGCATGGGTGGATTACTTCCATAATGAATAATAATCGGGTAGCAAGCTTGAGAGATTGAATAGTAATATAATCTCATGCAGTTTTGTCACCCTTTGTTAGCACTCAAAGAGGAAGTGAAATTTTTATTATGGTTTGACATTAAAATTTGTCTGGATAGTAGTTTATTGTGCTACTTCAGTAATATTCCAACTGTTTTCTGTGGAACCTTGGGGTTCCGGTGAAACTTCCCTGAGATCTATGAATTTTGTTATAACTACAAGATTCCTTTGTGGTTGATGAATTCTTCATGTATCTACAGCTGGGTCAGGATGGCCATTGCTGAAAACTTTGATGGCTTTCTCTGCCATCAAAATGTTTGCAGCCATCCTGACCCGGCTGGAAACCTGAGAAACTAAAACGTTTGGCCATCCTGACCCGACTGGAAACCTGAGAAGAATTCATTCATCAGCGGGAAAGAACTAAATACCTTGTACTTGTCAGTATTTGGGTATTCATAATATTTTGTATTCATATGTACTTCTTTTCAGAGAATATTGAAGTGGAAATATTATTTTCACTTGCACTCTTGACTTTTTGAATATGTTTTTTCATGGGGAAAATTTCCATAAACTATATATCTGGGACCTTCATGAAGGTTCTGTGAACCAGAAAAGTTTGAAGACCTTTGCTTTAGACCTACCATAGTCTTTTATGGTTCATTTATTTTGATTGTCTTGGTGTTATATAATTTATTAAGCCTACATATTTTTTAGCAGTTTACAGTCCCTACAGCATCTACATTCGAATCGCCATCTTATTTAAATCAGCCCAAGAAAATGCCCACCAAGATGGTATTGGATGGTACTTCCTTGATGTGGGCCAGACATTAAAATCTGTACACTTCCCTCAAATTCCAGGTGTTGTGGACTGTAGTTTCAGCTACTGTTATTGGCCAAATCCCTGACTGCCGCCTGAAACGTTGGCTCAATGCCAGATCATCACTTACCTCCTTCCGCATATTTGGAAGGTCTTTGTCAGTTGTGTTGACTTTCCACAATTTGGAGTATCGGCCAAAAGGAAATGGTATATGTGTGGCCAACCACACCACTCCAGTTGACATTGTCATGCTTGCTACTGAGAATGTATTCTCCTTGGTGAGTTATAAATCAGAGGAGAGAGCGAGAGAGAGGTGGAGGCATGTGACCAGCAGCTGAAGTTGTGAAGCTTTCTGTCTCCTGTCTCATGGACGTGTGGCATTTCTCATGCAGTTCCAGTGTTTCATGCTTCAGTGGGGATGTAGATCATTCGTCATTCTGTGGCATTAACTAAACACCTCGTGATATTCAAATATTGTTGGTATGAATAATTTATTTGTTTTAATGTATTTTTGATCTTATATGTGTGTAAACAGATTTCATGGAATTTGATTTTGTTGGGATTTCAAATATGTGAGCAGGGATGAGTGCTTTCCAATCACATCTCGACTGTGAACTATTTTAGTTTGTTTAGCACAGAGCATGTTCCAGTGACTTGATTGCTAAGCAGATTGAAACACATCTTCACTGTGGTTCATCTGTGCTAGCATGTATCTGGGAGACAAAACTTGTGATGGCAGGGAATCGTGTAGTATCAAAAACAGGATTATCACCATATCTAAGCTACATGTGGCGATTACTTGAAAAAAATTAATATTAATTTGGAGTTAAATCTTTCAGGTGATGAGTTTGACCAATTCTTTTTGGAACTTGAGTATTGTCCTGCAATTTTGTAAACACTTCCGTGCTGATAGTTCCAATTGTCAGCTGGAATGCAGCTTGTGTGTTCCAGCCTGCTAAAATGTGTTCTTATCTGCACAAGATGATTGGAAATCACACAATCTTATGCATCCATTGGGGATATTTGATGTGGAAAGTTAATTTTCAGTTTTCTCACTGGCTCATTGTTTAATGTTTTTTTTTTTACATCTTCCCTGGGCATGATTTGGCACACGGAACTTTTTCACTATTTCACTGTGGTTACTGAATGAGACCTGTGGAATAAGTAAATTGTTTCACATAGTGTCATCATCAATCTAATACAGAATTGTTTGGGAGCTAAGTCCATTAATTTTTGGGAATTTAATGATGTAACTTATTGATGTTTAAATTCATTATAATAACTTGAAGGGAAAATGAGAATACTTGTTGCGTGGTGATGACTTGGCATGTGATGACTCACCTAATGCAAAAACTAATCAAGAACCAGATTAATATATTTCAAAAGGAATCTTCTCTCTGGCATAAGTTTTGGAGCAATAAAATGAAGCCTTGGCTCTAGAGTGTTCTGTATTAATCTAATATTTAGTGTGGACCAATGAAGTAACAGGGTTTAATTTATACATTAGGAATTTCTATTTAGGTATCTACTCCAAAGTTCATGTAATTTTGGAGGGTTGATTGGTGGTAATATAGAAACAAATGATGGGAAAAATTATATTTTTAAAGATTTGTTCAGTATTTGTTTTTTAATGTCATGTTTCTTGTTTAATATGTTGTTTCTCTGTGTAATTTGCTCTCCAAATAATTTTCAGGATGAACTGCAGAATTAACCTTTTTATTGTGGAAATTATTTGTCAGTTATCTCATTAGAACTTTCAGGGAGCTGTGTATGTCTGCTGAGTATCAAAATTGTCATTGTTCTTCTCTCTTAACTAAAACACTATGTGTGGTTACACTATTGCTGATGTGTGTCTGTTTAAGTATTTTCTTATTATTGTGTTTGTTGTAAGTGTTTTGGGAATTTGATGAATATAATATAGTTTGGTAAGATAATGTCTTGTGAGGTGTCACGTGTCGTTATTACAAGTTGTTTTCCCCTCCTTGTCCCCTATGTTCTTGTCTGTGGAATGATTGCCGTCTGCATGTTGGGTCATTTGTATATGTTGCCATAGGTCACCTGGCTGACTCTGTGTACAGCTTTTGTGGGGTACTTCCCTGAGGGTCAGTTCAAACGATGGCTAAACCACCGCGTGTCCATCATGTGCTTTGGGATCCTCTCGAGTGCCCTCTCTGCCGTTATCACCTACCACAATCGGGACAACTTGCCCAGGGGAGGCATATGCGTGGCGAACCATACATCACCTATTGACGTCCTTGTACTTGCGTGCGATAACTGCTATGCATTGGTATGTATAAACATCTTGGACGTCAGTGAGACTCTTGATGAGTTTGTCTTGCTTACTGCTCAGTGTTAATTTTGATTTGAATCATTTAGACGTTTATTTTAGGGTTGCATCAAGGCCTGCTGTAAGGATCTTTTGAGTCTTAAGCCTAGGCCCCAAATTATAAAATTTACGTGCTTTAATTTAGGTTTTACTTTTGTGAAAAGGAACTATAAAAGTTCTTTCTGTTAATTTTGCTTTTCTGATGCCCCAAGCCCTAGAAATTGCTTATGAATGTTGTCCTAATATTTTAGCTTTTGATTCTTCATTTTTTATGTAAATTTTTTTGTTGGTCACAGTAAATATCATTAATTGTACTTGATAAGTCATTAATTTTTCCCTATGCCGGCCTTGACTCACACTCCTTTTTCATGTTTTTGCCTGCCTTTTACTTGCTTGCAAATCAGTATCTTCTGGATATTATTAAATCTGTAATCCTGTTTTGGGAATCTGAGAAATGCCATGCCCAAGTTTCTAAGGGATTGATTGTTTTCCATGAGCTATGTCTTGTTTGCTAAATATGTTTATTAACCTGTGGAATAATTTAACATTATTGTGATTATAACTATAACTCATGCATGAATGCATTGGGGATCATTTTTCTATTACATTTTGCGCTTAAGTGTACTAGGAATGTATTGTCACTTATATCTCCCTCTTTATGTCTGCAAAGCTAAAAAGGAGGTTGTTTGAGCTTTCTTCCTGATGTCTTTTCTGCGAAAGGAGTATGAAATGCTTGAGTAGAGGAATAGTCTGTGGAAATAATGCTCATGAAGAATAAATATTGCTCAATTCCTTGCTCTCATTATATCATCTCTCTGTTAGATGCCTATTTTGTTCAGTAAAGGTGGTTACTTATTGTTGGTTAAATTTTTGGTGACAAGTTCTCGTAGAATGTCTCTTCCCAACCATCTTGGGCATGAATCTACCTCTAGTGTTGATGAAAAGTTTGCTATTAGCAGTTATCTTCTGAGAAATGTTTAATGTGACCTGTTTTGATGTTTGACAGCATAATGGTGGAGTGAAATGTAGACACATGTCACTTAAAACATTTCTTTGTAAGAAACTAAGTTATCTTCTTTAGTCATGTATAAGTTCCCCCATATCCATGTAGAGAAAGCATCATCACCTATTGTTGCACTTATACTACCAGAGGGTGACTTTTGATTGTGACCTAAGCGACTGTTTGACCTGGGAAATGTATCATCTTTCTTCCATGCATATGTCCTTCTTACACTCTTGTTTGACTGTTTTCCTTTAGATTGGTAAAGTCAAAAAGCTTAGTTAGAGATTGTTAACTAAGAAAACTAATTCTTAAATATTTTATCTTTGCATTCCTTGCTCACAGTGCTTACAATATTAGTATGCAGTACTCTGTCGTTCACCACAATGATTGCTCCTCTGAGCCAGCCTTAATTCTCTGATGTGCTGTCTGATGTACTCGTAAAGAACATTTCTGGTATTTATAAATATTAATGCATGTTATAATTTCATCAAGTGTGTATTTTTTTCATTAATTTGTGTTCTTCAATTTTCTTATTTGCTTTCATGGCTATTAAGGCTAAAGTAGAATTTTATGTACACTAAAAGTGTTACATATGAGGTACAATTCTGGTACAAAGTACAAAAGTAGAAGTATAGAAAAAAATGTAAAATGTGAAGTACAATCCAGGTATCAATTTTTTTAGTATATCATCAAAATGCTCAATTTGATATATTATTCATTAAAACTTCCTAATGATCAATAAATTTTTTTAGATTCATGGATGAAGTAATTAGGATTGATTCCACATTTATAATACCTGCTCTTTAATAAGTGTACAAACCTGAGTCATACAAAGAGAAATATCATTTACACTATTCTAATGTAAGACACCTTAGATGTCACTTAAAGAAAGCATTGTAAATTAATAGCTCTATTGTTTGAGTGAGCATATTGCTGAGTAAATGGGAAATCTTGATGATATGAAAAAGATGAGTTTTGAACAGCTCCATATGTTTTATCTGGTTGTGTATTCACTGGCAGATTGGGCAGCGCCATGGAGGTTTTCTGGGAATTCTCCAAAGAGCACTTGCAAGGGCGTCATCTCACATTTGGTTTGAACGGTCTGAAGTGAAGGACAGGGAGGCTGTAACAAGAAGGTAAGATGGTCTCCTTTTCCTTTATTTGGTAGTCAGTATTGGTCTATGCTTTTTAACTTTCATTTTATTACGGTATAATCTTTATTTGAGGCTAGCAACTAATGCAATTTTTCATTGATGTCCAAAATTTATTATTTATAAAACCTCAACCCTTTCTTACTCTCAAATTTTCGATCCTCATAGTAGACTTGATACTATAGTTCATTGGTGAATTGAAGTATGGCACTTCTGCCTATAGCAGTACCATTTAATGTTTTGAAACACTAGAAAAAAGGTCATACAGGTGTCTCAAAGATTATATTGGCCTTCTGTTGTCTGTCTCAAGTCCACTCTTCTCTCAGTTGCCTGTGAAAATGCTTAGAGAGGGTAAACTTACAGTCCAAGAGAGGAAAAATACTTAAGTGTGTGTGAATGTTTAAATATCTCTTCAAATGTGCAGTTACAGGTTTAAAATAATCTGAAAAAGTCAGGTCTCAAAATTTTCTCTCTTTACAGGTTACGGGAGCATGTGTCAGATCCCAACAAGCCTCCTATTTTAATATTTCCGGAGGGGACTTGCATCAACAACACTTCTGTGATGCAGTTCAAGAAAGGCAGCTTTGAGGTTGGGGGTACTATATACCCTGTTGCAATAAAAGTAAGTGTTTAATAATGGATATGATAAAACTTTTCTAGAACAGTAGAATGCTGAGCCAAGTTATGTCTCATGATGATATTGATTTTATATCACGATTTTCGTCCTCATCATTGGTTATTCCAATCCTAAGAATGGTTGACTGCTACCTACCACCGTTCCCCATCTAATGCTAGTTCCTGTACTCCCTGGTTATTCTTCTCATGCATTTTCCTTTTTATTTGGTTTATTTATTCATTACTTTGGCCTTCCTCTTGGGATTTTTCCCTCTATTTTTCCTTCACGGTCTTCAAAAACTTACAAATAAATTACTCAAGTAGTTACTCAAGAGGAAACTCCTTTGCATGGGAATAAATGGAGTGGCACATGATTGGTTATTTTCTTTCCTAACAGATCGTCAGCTAGTTGTTAAATACAGAACTTGCACTTTTGATGGAGCTTCCCATGCTCTGTCCTCCCTTCTAAATATAAATTGTGGTGTACCTCAAGGATCAGTACTTCGCCCAATATTCTCCCATATATATGTAAACAATTAACCAAATTCAATAACACTTGGTAAGACTCTTCTTTATGCTGATGATACTTCAGTAATGGTAACTGAAAATAATCTCTTCAGCCTAGTAAATACAGCAAATGCCTCTGTAAGGCAAATGGACCTTTGGTGTCACTAAAATAACCTGATGATAAATGTAAATAAAACTGTTTATCTCCACTTTCATACTAAAAAGTCTACTCCTTCCTCAAGCCCCCTCTTAAAAATGGATGGAGCTTTTATTGCTCGAAGTGACTTTGTAAAATTTCTAGAACTTCATTTAAGTGAAGACCTTGACTGGGGCGCACATATCCATAAAATTCTACCGAAGACGGCAACTGGAATATTTCTGCTGCGGAGACTGGCACCAATACTTTCCATTGATGTTTTTAAAATGTTATATTATACAAAAATTCACTCACTTTTATCAAATGGTGTAATATTTTGGGGAATGCCTTTTCTTCCCAAAAACAGGCAATTAAGGCTATGTGCCAAGTCCCCAGTTGGACGCATGGAAAGCCTCTATTTATCAAGCTGTCCATTCTAACTCTCCCTTCATTGTATATTTTACACTGTGCAATGTTTGTAAAAATGCACCCCCACCTCTTCCCTGTCAATTCTGCATCTAATGTGCATGACACACTAATAAAGCCAGATGTCCGTATAAATAAGGATAGACTCAAGATGGGCTTGAAAGGGCCCCACCACTCAGCTTCCATTTTGTATAATAAACTCCCTAGTTCCATTAAGTGCATTAACTCTCTTACAGCCTTCAAAAATGGAGTCACAAAGCTGCTTCCAAAAAAAACATATTATCGTG
Organism: Ceriagrion tenellum; assembly: GCA_963169105.1. Classification (NCBI taxonomy): domain Eukaryota; kingdom Metazoa; phylum Arthropoda; class Insecta; order Odonata; family Coenagrionidae; genus Ceriagrion; species Ceriagrion tenellum. The sequence goes on along the minus strand of OY720635.1, from coordinate 49,968,453 downwards.
TTAATGATTTCTTAGAGGATAAGATATAAGTATTCTTCTTTTTTTTGTGTGTGTGTGTGTGTGTGTGTGTATAGTGTCTTATTTTTTTATGAGCTTCATGTCTGTATGGACCACATCGAAGACAATAAATTAAAAAAAAAAAACCATTGTGCCTCAAGGTATATCCAATCCACCTGGTTCTTCTTTTCTGTATGGTATTTTGTAATGTTCTTTCCTCTTCTACTCTTCTCAATGCTTATCCATTTTTAATTTTATCCATCCTTGTGATATTCAGCATCCTCCTCCAACACTAACCATAAGTTTCAAAAGATTCTAATCTTGTCTGGTCTGCTTTTCAAAGGGACCCTGTTTCAAATCCATAGATTGCTATGTTCCATGAATAATTCCCTCATTCATTGTCATGTCTTCTTTGAACACTGTAGTTGCCTTTTCTTCATGAATGCTCTCTTAGCTTGGGCTACTCTACCCTTGATGTCCATTGTAATTCTTCTGTCCCATATGATGGTACTTCTGTGGTAGGTGAAGAAATCCACTTGCTCTCATCTCTCTCCTCTTTGTGTGACTTATGTGGTCTGCTTTTTTCTTCTGTCTACTAGAATTTTGGTCTTTGCCTTATTTATTTTCATAGTTTATTCTCAAAGAACTTTCCTCATAGTGTTTTGTGATCTTTGAAGTTCTTCAAAGTTTTCTCTTATGACTGCATTGTTATCTGTAAAGCTGAGGAAGGGGAGCCTGTATATTTTCTTTCTGTTAACTATGATTCCTTTCGATCCATTATCATGTGCTTCTTAAATTGCGTCCTCCAAGTATATGTTCAACATTGCTGGTAAGAGGTTTCATTAACTCATTTGTTAATATTAGCTTCTATTTTTCGTCTGTGTCTCATTCACATTGATAGAGATTCATGTAGCTCTTTGTCCATCATATCACTTTTGAAATATAAGCTGAACTAGTGTGGACACTGGATCCCCTCTCAGTTATCAGTACGTATAGGTATAGAAATGGTATCTCATCATAAGATGGGCTGTTAAACACTGAAAAACCTTACCCTTCAGGTGATTGGCTTTAATTATTGTGTGTCTCGAAATGATGATGCCTTGACTTAGCTGAAGACATCATTGAATTATAATTTAAGTAAATATAGTAACTTTGAGCTCAAATATATTTATGTGGTAGAGGCCTCTGTAAATTTTATGTATTGTTAATGTTGCTCTTTTCAGGTATTTCCGTCGCGTGTTTGGTTTTTTCGACAACAGTTTCTCCCCTCTTCCTGGGGGCGTCTTCAGGTCCGTTGGACATTTTTGTAATTGTTATTATTTATTTTCGTTGTTATGTATTGCGTTGCTAGTACATCTAGGACCATAGGGTGTCTCGATTGCCCGCTCCTCGTTGTGGTTTCACCACTCTCTCCCAGGTTGAGGCAAGTGGGTATCCATCCTCCCGATTGAAATTCGATGGATATTTCACCAGCTCTACCGCTTCTCTGATCAACCTGGGAAAATAACGATTTTCCCTTGAGAGTACTCTCACTTGGTCAAAGGCAATCTGATGTCCTGGCTCGAACCACGCATGCTCTGCAACTGCGGAGAGGCTGAATCTCCTCTTTTCGGTGGCCCTCTGGTGCTCTTTAATTTGAAACTGTTGTCGAAAAAACCAAACACGCGACGGAAATACCTGAAAAGAGCAACATTAATAATTATAAGAGTCGCGGAAGCCTTCAAAGAAATTTATGTATTGTTGTTGGTTTTTTAAACTCTTCACTGAACTAACCCTTTTAATTTCAGTATGATCCAAAGTTTGGAGATGCATTTTGGAACAGCAGCAAATATTCTATGATTCAGTACCTCTACATGATGATGACAAGCTGGGCAATAGTTTGTGATGTTTGGTACCTTCCTCCCATGCATCAAGAGCCCAATGAATCGGCCATTGACTTCGCAAACCGGGTCAAGTCGGTCATTGCCCGACAGGGAGGCTTGGTGGATCTTATGTGGTAAGTATTTGTAAGCGGTCACCTTAAGGGTCCGTCGAGGGTCAATTAAGGGAACGACACTTCTTCGAAAAAAAGGCGTTTATTCTTTCCTTATTCACCATTTCCACTTCCACAACCGCATCTCCAACTCGCCTCCTCCCGACTGCCGCTCATCCGCTTCTTCCTCTTCCTTGTGACCCAGAAACCATGGCTTGGCGTCCCCATGTGACCATCCTGTGTCCATCCCATTGGTCACCAACTGCATATTGCCCCAAGACCACTATCTAAATGACGCCCAGTGAGCTCAGCTATATTAAAAACTAGATTACAGCCTCCATAGATGAGCACCCACACCATGGCCCGAGGAACCCACTGAGCTCATTTCACTAATCTAAATGACCTCATGTCATTCCTTCCTTGGGGAGCAATGAGCAGATAAACCAATGGAATGGCTCAGCCCAGCCATGGTCTCAGTTCACTTAGAAGTTTCACTTACAACTATCCCTCCCTAACAGTGAGTTGCTGACTAACTCCAGCAACTCATCTTCTTAATTTAATCCAATAGAAATGAATGCTAATTGCTAATGATACAGATATAAACATCAGTGAATACAAGTCACTTAGTCAACTCTCAATTGCTCACCAACAATGAATGCAACACAGTTTACTCAATAGACAGAAAACAAATGAAATAGTGGCACTAGGATAAATTTACCTTAAGTTAAAAATAGTGGAAATCATTGTCCAAGTCCAACTTGCAATTCAATGTTTGGATTACTTTGCACACCACTTATATACATGACTACAATAAGGTGCCCTTTCGAATTTCAATACAACTCAATACAGTATCTCGTTAAGTTCAACAGTTTTTGAATTATACTTTGTTGCCACTAACCGACTACCTATTAAATTCATTAAATAATATAATTTTTTGATCTATGCCCACATTTACCTTTAGATATCCTCTTTTTATTTAGGTCTCATCTCCCCATCGCTATGGTCACTTCACAAATTTCACATTTCCCTTGTCTCGACAAGACCTTGCACTTTTCACTACTGCCCATCACCAAATAAAATAGTTACCACAACTATCTCAGTGTGCTCTCTTAGTACTACTTCACGGCTTCCCACCATATGTTACCATTTTACCTTGGAATCCTCTTGCCCTGGTATAGTCACTCCGCCTCCCACCACACAACAAATACAATCATAATACACTTCATAACTCCTGCGTATCTTCCTCCACCTCCTCCCATCTCGACAGCGCTCCCCGCGGTCGTAAAAAGTAAGGGTGGGAGGGGGCAGGAGGAAGAGCCACATATGGTTGGGAAGACGAAGACCGCTGTCTCCTCGACCGCAATGGGTATGGGGACCGCTGCGGAAGGGGAGAGAAAAGGGTGGGAGGAGCGACAGCATCCTCCACAAAGGGGGAGGCGGCCTCCTCCTCGCTTATCTCCTCCACGGGATCCTCGCCGGCCGGAACGTCTCGTGGAAGATCAGGGTCAAGGCTTGTGGATCGTCCTTCGCTCATCACTCCTGTATCCCAGCCTGAATCATCTGCAATGGGCGTGGAGGGAACTTGGGGGTTGGTGGGAATTAGATTTTTCCTTGGTCTTCCTCTGGGCCGGTCACGGCCTCTTACTAAATGTGAGGTAGTAAGAGGACCTAAGTAGGGTTTTACTCGATTCTTATGTACAACGATGTTCCTAAAGGGAAGCTCTAACTCTATGTTGCATTTGGAAAACACTTTTGACACGCGATACGGGCCCTTCCACAGGCGGTGAAACTTCTTAACTTGCCCTACCTTCAAACACGGATCGCTCAGATACACGTGGTCTCCCACCTTATAGGTGCGCTGGCTTCCCTTAACTTTTGACCCCTTTGCCTGCCTCCTCTGTGCCTTCCTATTATTTCGCCCACATAATTTCCATAAATTTCGCAACCGCGCTTGTAATTTCGTCACCGCCGGATGGTCTGTCTGAGCTCCACCCCCTACAAACGGTGACACCATCTGAAAACCAAATACTATCTCGTGAGGGGAATGTTCAGTGCTACGGTGTGGATTGGTGTTGTATGCGGTCACTGCATAATCGAGCCACTCATCCCAATCATTATTTTTGCAGTTCACATAGTGACTCAAAATTTGCATAATGGTGCGATGTACCTGCTCGACCCTTCCGTTCGCCTCCGGGTGATACGGTGACGTCCTCAAGCGTCTCACCTGGAGCAACCGACAAATTTCGCGAAACAATGCCGATTCGAAGTTTGTCCCTTGATCAGTCAAAACGGTTTGAGGTACACCAAATTTTAAAATCCACTTCTTCACCAGAGCCACTGAAACAGTTTCTGCAGTTTGATCCGGTAACGCTATCATGGCTACATAGCGCGAGAAATGATCAACAATAGTCAGTATGTACTTATTTCCTTTGTCCGTTCGCGGTAGGGGTCCCGCTATATCTATCCCCAAGAATTCGAACGGCCGCGTGGCGGAGGGAACTTTTTGCAATGGTGCCTTCGTTTTCCCATAAGGACTCCTCTGGTTACATGCTACACAATGCTTAGCGTACTCCTTTCCGGCCTTTTCTATCCCAGGCCACCAGTAATTAGAAACAAGCCGTGTCACGGTTGACTCCCGTCCTAAATGCCCCGCTAATATGTGGTCGTGGCATTGTGTCAGCACTTCCTTTCGGCATTCCGCTGGGACAACTATCCGGTTCCCGCACTTCGTTTTCCGGAATAAAACACCATTTAATTTTTCGAAATGTTTTTTATGACTCCAATTTTTGCACTCGCTGTCTCTCTCTTGTGTTTCCGCGAAATCTATCACCCCCTCTGCAACTAGTCCATTTATCTTCCGACTCAAGGTGTCGGCGTTTGAATGGACCCTTCCCGGTCTATGTATCACCTCATAATCATACTCGCTCAGCTTTAGTGTCCAACGCATGAGGCGGCTACTCGGGTCCTTTAATCCGAATAGCCATTTGAGAGCCGCGTGGTCTGTTTCTATTGTGAATTTCCGTCCATATATATAGCAGCGAAAATGATTCACCGCCCAGACAACTCCCAACAGTTCTTTTTCCGTGGTAGTGTAATTTAATTCAGCGGCCTTAAGCTGTCGAGATGCATATGCCACCGGGTGCTCTTCCCCGTCCACCCTCTGTGACAACACGGCACCTATAGCGAAATTGCTGGCGTCGGTGGCAATAGTGAAGGGAAACCGAAAATTTGGATATGTGAGTATAGGGCTACTTGTCAATGCCATCTTTAAGTTTTCCACTGCCTCGTCGCACTCAGGTGTCCATAGAAAGGGTTGCCCCTTTTTCAAAAGCCTTGTGAGGGGGCGGGCAAGAATGGCGTAGTTTGGTATAAAGCGTCGGTAATAATTTGTGAGACCAAGAAAACTTTGTGTTTCCTTCGTCGACCTTGGTGTCGGAAATTCTCTCACGGCACTAACCTTTTCGGGATCGGGGAAGATTCCCGCGGAACTTATGATATGCCCCAAATATTTTACCTTTGGAAGGGCAAAGTGACATTTTTCTTATTTAAGAGACAGTCCCGCTTCCTTCAACTTGCTAAAGACACGACTTAGACGTAACGCATGTTCTTCAATCGTCCCACTGAACACAATTACGTCATCTAAATACACTAAGCATTCAGTTGGCGTGAGACCTCGCAAAACTCCATCCATCATTCTTTGGAATGTGGCGGGAGCATTACGCAACCCAAAAGGCATTCGGACGTATTCGTAATGCCCACTGTTCACCACAAATCCCGTTTTCTCTCTAGAGTCCGGGGCCATTGGGATCTGATGATAGCCACTCGTCATATCTAATGTCGTGAAGTACCGGCACCCACCTAGGTTATCTAGTGTTTCCGTTATATTTGGTATCGGATAAACATCTGGCTTCGTTACCGCGTTTAGGGCCCGAAAGTCAATGCAAAACCGATACTCTGGTGTACCATGGAGAGACTTCTTTGGTACAATAACCACCGGCGAACACCATGGGCTACAGCTTGGAACAATTATCCCGGCCTTCAACTGTTTTTCTACAAATTGTTCGATCAAACCCCTCTGATGGAATGGGGTGCGGTATGGTTTGCGGTATATTGGCCGCGCATTCCCTATAGGGATATGGTGCTCCGCGAGGTGGGTGGCTGGGGGATTGTCTACCGCGGAAAACAGAGTCGAAAATTCTTCAAGCACTGGCTTCAACACCTGCCTCTCTTCCACTCCTAAATGCCCCAGCTTCTCCCCCAGCGAATAATGGCTAACGGCCTCCTCAGAGGTGGTGCATCGCACCCACTTTTGCCCGTTACCGCGACCCCCGTCTATCCCGTCATCATCACTGGGGACTTTGCATATGTCACTCACGTTTACGATCACTTTTCCCCGGGTCAGAGTCACTTCAGTCGGCCGCAGGTTACTTACCAATGCCATTACACACCCATCCCTCCCCACCATGTTAACGCTCCGCGCCACCCAGCAGTCCTCCTCCTCCAAGCGAGATTCCAAGAGGCAGGTTTGTCCTTCCTCCCAATGGTCCGCGGGTAGAGCGAGAGGAATCAGCACCATGCTCCGAGCAGGGATAACTTCCACGGTAATTAGGCGGATGGGTAAATCAATGCACGGGCGGCGGCTAGCTGCTGCTCTCTCGCGGTCGCCTCGCTCCACTCGCTGCGGAGATAACGCTTCGCGAACACACTCTTCCTTCCTACGACGTTCCTGGTTGGGTGGCACGTCCTCGCGGCTTCCCACTTCGTCCGCCTGCTGCCATAATCTCTCCTCTGGTCCCCTCGCAGCATCCGCATCACGGAGAAAAACAATTTGCCGCTGACGCTGTGATTGTTCCGCTCCCGGCGCAGTCTCCTCTAAATTCTCGCCGCGGTCTCTCCCTAGTTGGATTACACCCCCTTTCAGCGACAATTCCTCCTTATTCAGATCAATTACGGCGCCATTCTCGCGTAAGAAATCCACTCCCAGCAATCCTGCATAATCACCCAAATAGTCCACTACTTGAGCCCGCAACACCAATTGGATGCCCCCCGCCTTCACGGGTGCCAACACTTCGCCGTGATTGTATATCCGCCGCCCTGTAATCCCCTTTATTCTTAAGGGCGACGCAGTAGGAGTTAAACCGTAGCAACACTGTTTGGTCACTAGGGACACCTGAGCACCCCGTGTCTATCAACATTCGCCATAATCGCCCCCCACTTTCAACTAACACCGTTAAATCGACCATTTCGCGGTGTTGGTCGATTCGTGGCAAGGCAACACTTATAGAGGGCCGGGGGTGGCGACGGGCCCAGCCCCAATTCCGTTTAAAACACCCCTTCGGGAGTCGGTTTTGTTTTGGTGCCTCGTCGGAGTGCGGCAATTCCTCGCCAGGTGCCCTTGGCGCCCGCAATTGTAACAGCGACCCCTTCTTCGGTCTGGACAATCGCGCGCAAAATGCCCTTCCCGATGGCAAACGAAACATGCGCCCGCCGATGCCAAAAATACTTCTTTTTCCACCAGTTGGCCGCTCGCTCGTCTCTCCACCTCGACGATCCTTATGGCCGCTTCCACGGCGGCGTCGAATGTTTCGGGCATCCGCAACCGGCACTGTCTTCCAACTTCACCCGATAAACCATTAAGGAAGGCGTCCAACGCTCTCTGATCCGCTTCCTCCCTGATGGCCGCCACTCTGTCTGCTGTGCCATCCGCCTCGTATGTGTGCACGTTCACTTCGCGTATTCGATCGGCGAACTCCGGTATCGTTTCTCCCGGCTTTAATTTCAGTGTGGACAGCAATTCCCGATAGAAACGGCGGCTTTTACTCGACTTGTAGCGTTCACACAAAATACTCTTCAACTCCTCGTACGTAGTGGTTCCGCGGCTCTCAACCTTAGCGCGCACGAACGACTCCGCTCCGCCCGTCAATCGCATTCGCACGGTATGCAATTTCTCCACATCACTCCACCCACTCAGTATCGCTGCCCTCTCAAAACGCTCGAAAAAGGCCTCAATGTCCTCCCCTTGAAACCCGGAGAAATGGTCGACGGACGATAAGAGTGCATAATTTCTCACCGGACGCTCGCCTTCTGCACCACGACCACGAACTCGTTCCTGCACCCTCGCGTTCTCTTCCCTCAGCTCCTTTAATTGGTCGCACAACATGTTCACCGCCTGTTGGAGTTCCATCTCATCACCTGCCATGGTCACTCAAGCCGCCATTGCTGCTCACCCTTTTAACTCGCTGCCGATATCAATTGCCCTCGATGAATGAGCGTCATCCCACTTCTGACACCAGTTGTAAGCGGTCACCTTAAGGGTCCGTCGAGGGTCAATTAAGGGAACGACACTTCTTCGAAAAAAAGGCGTTTATTCTTTCCTTATTCACCATTTCCACTTCCACAACCGCATCTCCAACTCGCCTCCTCCCGACTGCCGCTCATCCGCTTCTTCCTCTTCCTTGTGACCCAGAAACCATGGCTTGGCGTCCCCATGTGACCATCCTGTGTCCATCCCATTGGTCACCAACTGCATATTGCCCCAAGACCACTATCTAAATGACGCCCAGTGAGCTCAGCTATATTAAAAACTAGATTACAGCCTCCATAGATGAGCACCCACACCATGGCCCGAGGAACCCACTGAGCTCATTTCACTAATCTAAATGACCTCATGTCATTCCTTCCTTGGGGAGCAATGAGCAGATAAACCAATGGAATGGCTCAGCCCAGCCATGGTCTCAGTTCACTTAGAAGTTTCACTTACATATTTTAGTTTTTGTTGGACAGATGTTGAATTGTATTTATATAATTTTTTCTTGCTTTATGTGAATTTTAGGGTGAATAAGTTGCTGCTGTAAATCATGAAGGCTATTTATGATAATAATAGGGCAGGAACAGGACCATGAGTGTTGATTAGAATAAAATGGGACATGAAGCAATGTCTTAAAGGCTGTTAATGTTTTTTGGATAAATGAGTGAGACAAAGAGTGAAAAATTTGGTGTAATCATCTGAAGTATATGTTCAAGTTTAGTGTATGCCAATGAGTCAATGTATCAACAGTGAGGAGGATTTGAGAGGGACTGAATGTATCTGAGAACTTAGTAATGATTATTAACTTAAGATAATGGGAAGAATAATTGTATTATGAGAATGAATGGTGAATCAGTTGAACAAGTGTATGGTTTGGCTGCCTCATATCTAGGTGGGCCCATTTGTATACCCTGTGGAGCAGTCATGTAACCGCTGATTGGTTGATTGTTATCAGCCTCCTTAGTTGATTTCCCCGAACGTTCTAGATGGACCCAAGAATTTTCTTCTCCATTAATTCTTGGAGCCATCAAGAGCGTTCAGGAAAATTAGCTAAGAAAATTGGCAACAATCAACCGATCGCTTGACTACTTGGTGGGGTAATAAACCGGCCCAGGTATATAAGGTAGGCTCTTTTGGGTCATCTTCATATCCCTGATGATGGTGAGCAAAATGCTCGCTGAAACATTGGCATACATGGAACATTGACCCATTGTGTGCCTTTAGAAGAATTCACTCAAAGATTGAAGTATTTGCGAATTCATCATAAGTATTTTATTTCTTATCATTTTATCATTTTTTATCAATAGAAGTTATTTATCATGCTAATGTGGAGAGAGAGTAATCTGATCCATCTTTTATATCATTTGTTCTATCTCCTGTAATAGAATATTTAAATATCAACTTCAACCCCATGAAGAGATAATCAACATAATTGTTTCCAAGAGGCATATTCATTAATTAAAGAAAGTTCTTGAAACAGTATAAACTAACCAGAGAAAGATCAAGTATTTCTAAATTATGAAGCATACACATTCAGACCTTCAAAGAAGTGAAGCCAATAAATGTCAAGTTTATTATGTGGAATATTACCAATTGTTATTTGTGTTACGACCAAGCCCCATATGCGAGATGGGACTCCAACTCAGTTTTAAGTCGTGGGTCCTTGCCCTTGGTTGCCAGAATTCAATGATTGATTACAAGCTGCATTTTTAGGTAAAGAAAAAGGAAAAGCCTTTTACCATTTTTGGCGTATTGAGCCGGTTCGAGCTAGGAAGTCGGCGTACAAGAGGCTGGTAGTATTGGTAGCGTGGTGGCGGGTGAAGAAGAGATGCTTTTGGTTGCAAGCTCTTCGTAATGAGAGTCAACCAATGGAACTGTTAGGACTGTAGTGTGAGATTGCCCGACGGAGATGGACAATTCAGCTTAGCGGAACAATACTACCCTTCCTTGCAACTATTCACTACCCAATCCGGCAGCATAATGTTCTCTGAATACAACTCCCAAATGCACAAGCGTTGAGTGATCACCCCATCTTTTCTTACTGACAGTTTATATATGAATGAATGGCCTGTAATATCCCTCTCCCCTCCTCCTATTGACGAGAGGAGCTTACAGGTCCCCAACTTTAGAAATATAAGGAAGGTTCGTCGTCCGTATGAAGGACATTCCAGCTCACTTTGTTTTTCCCCATAACATATTTGTCCTCCCAAAATACTCCTTCATAGCGGATTTCTATGGTGAGTGCTCATCTCCATTGCCTCCTGCCACCCATTCCGATGCTTCCAACGCTCGCAGCCGACTTCATGGAGCAATCGCAAGCACCTGATTTTGCTGTCACTACATTTGTAACACTCAACTGCTCACACTCTTATTGGTAATGTGAGTGATCACATGGGATACCATAGTACCCCATTACTTCACAATTTCACATAAATAGTTTAAAACTTTGAAAATTCTTATCGCAAGGGTTATATTGCTATTTAAAATACATTCGTAAAATAAAACCTTTATTTTGATGTATATCTGTGGTAGTTCACAGTCACATCTTGAATGAGTACTGTTTGTCACTTTTTTCACTTTCATTGGTATTTATGCCTCCTTAGTCCTACGTGACAACTGTTATAACAAAATAAATGGAATTAGATAAGTATTGAAAAGATATCATTTATTGATGACCTATTAGATTGTCAAAATTAATCATCAGGAAAAACAAAAATGCGCAGCAAACTTACCTCATTCTGATGAATAGAAAAGCTTCATGTTGTCCATACAAAACTGTCATGAAAGAGGTCGTGTGGGATACTCAGGTGTCCCAAACAACTTTGCTATGAGACACTGACGGAATATGAAAAGTATTAGGGTTGAAACAACAGCAAGTGGATGGGAAAGCTTTGCTTGGAAGGCATTGAAACGATGAGAAGGCTACTTTGTACTACAAAGCAGAAATTCTCAAATATATGACCTTGGGATACTGCGGTATCCCAAGCGAGCACTGGAGTATTAAATTACTGTTATGAAAAAGCCTCAAAACTAGAAGAAGAACTAGTGGTGCTGGAAGTGGTTGTATTTTGTGAATTTATGTTCTGTATGGTGAAATAAAAGGATTACTCATTGGCATTCTTTTTTATCTTAACAGGGATGGCCAGCTGAAGAGGATGAAACCCAAGAAGGAGTGGAAAGAGAAGCAACAAGAGGAGTTCAGCAAAAGATTGAAAGTTGAGTGAATAATGAAATGTACAGACAGAGACATTTCTGCCAAACTGCCTCATTTCCAATAATTTTGGTGTTCCATCTGCTCCCTGAAAATAAACGAAAATAACAAAAAAAATGAACCCTACCTTCCTATTAATCCTTTTTCAATTTGCTCGAAGTCCCCGATTCCTAATCTCAGCCCCCTATTTTTTTTATCTTTCAAGCGAGAAAATAAATGGGAGCTTGCTTTGGGAGTGGAAGATGGGAAAAGTGTGGTAGTGTGATGGATTATGTGTAAAATTCTATTACTTTTTTACTCTCAGGATGTGTGCATATTTGATCATGAGTGTGAAAGCATGGGAGTTTGAAAGTGGACTCTTTATTTTGTGTGTAAAAATATCTGTTCAACATTTTTCACGGAACGAAACTTGTCAATGGGATAAATGTGTGACCGTGTGTAAGTGCTTGCGATGACGAATATGAACAAGTGTGTCCGAAAAATGAACATCTGTGATGAAGTGGGCTTGTCGTGTGTCTGCATTTGGCAGTGTGTGAAACATTGAGAATAAAAAACTCTGTGAAATAGGAAAAAAATTAGCGAAATAGATCAAATGAGGTTGTGAATGCTAGCAGAGATTTCCGATTTAATTTTGTACAGGAAGAAAATTTTCTTGTGTAGGGATCACATGCTGTCCTACATTTTAGTCGATGTAAATATGGTGTCCATGTCATGTAAAAAATAATATGATGTTGTGCTGCATTGCCAGACTTAAAATGAGTTACCAGTAAAAAAAAAAAGTGCAAGAAATGATGTGATATAGTTCTGGTTTATTGTGCCATACTTTGCATATGCTCACAGAGTGCTTATGCCAATGTGATTGTGTGCTTTCTGGTAACCCAGCAGTTCCACACTCAACTGTCTTGGCAATTAAAAATTTTGATGTATTTGTAATCTCCTTATTTTTTTCCAAGTGTTTTGCCTCAGTGTGACCTGGTGAATATGAGTTTAATTTTTCTCCCATTCCCTGCACATTTAAAGTAATTTCCATGCGAAATTTTTCTCCTTCAATCATGATGTAATGGATGGATTTCTTTCTTATTTCATCTATTGGTTAACTGGTTTTATTTTGCAAAAAGCCAAACTATTAGCTGCAAACTTTGCATTAAATTAAATCTTTGCAAACATGTCAAAAGGTGCCGGTGAATTAGCTCACTCAATAAGGAGTTTTTTGTTGTTGATAATTCTTACTGTCAAATGGAGGATGAAATTCAAAGTTTGTAATATAAGCCTTTGACTTTCGGACTGAGACGTCTGAAATGTTTTGAAGATATTCCCTGGTATCAAGTCTTATTGCAATCAACCATTATGAGTAATTTAATCGACTGATTTGTTAATCATTTGTAGATGAAGAAATATTAAGCTAGTCAACTCGCATTTCATGAGTTGTTAAAATGTAGGGACACTAGGATAATAAGGACCTATCATGCTATTTATACCACCATACTGACTTTTTAGTTGTAATTAATGTATATATTAAAGGCTGGTGGAGGGCTACATTCAACTAACTTGAGAGCCAATTGCTTAATGGTGATGGCTTGGAGGACTAAAATGGATGTCAGGTCTGGAAACTTATCAATAATTAAGAGTGAAAGTAAGCTAGGGAACCAACATACTCTAATAATAGCTTATGCGTACATGTAATTCAGCAGTGACAGTCTGGCTAAGGTGTCTGCCAGAATAGCCGAAATTGGGTAGGTACCAAAATTTAGACTGAAGAGTGCAGAGCACATGGATTATACTGAATAAACAATGACCAGGTGGAGTGTAATGGTGTGATTCAGTTTTTACTTTTTGATTATTTGAACCATAATAATTAAGATATTGCCAAAAAAGCAAATTTTGTCTTTTCGACCCCAAGTCAGCTGGTTAACACATTTGGTGCAGGAGCTAGTTCTTCTCACCTCATTATCCAAGTTGGGAACTACCCTATGGAATATTTTACTGAATGGGGATCCATAAAGCTCTTTGCTTAATTTATAATAATAATAATAGTTTATTGACGTCATAGGGATAATACATCCATGAGTTTCGTCAAGAAAATACAATGTAAACTAAAATTAACTGGTGCAATACAAAAGGTACATACAAGTTAGCTGTTTGAAATAAGATAAATATGCAAAAAGTTAATGAAACCATCAGCTATAAACTCACACTGTAATAACATTTTTGGATTAACATGTTCTTCAATTTGGCCTTGAACTGAATGGATGAGGGAATGGAATGGATGTTGATAGGAATCTTATTGTACTCAGTGGCAATGGAATGGTTTGGACCTTTTAAACAGAGACTCTAGGAATATTGGAGGGTGTGTATGTCGTTTCTGGAGCGCATGTTATTATTGATTTATTACATATTTATGATTAGAAAGAAAAAGTGTCGGCAATGGACAGCTCCTTGGGATTATTATGTGGTTCTCCTTTCATTCCCAGAGCAGCAAAGCATCACAAATTTATTGGAAGGGTAACTTATACTTTTATGAATATGAACACAAGTGAAGTGAGTGCTGCTCCACCGATCACTGTGGAATCCAACTTCACTTACGTCTAACATTCTGCTACCATTTTTCTGATGGCTAGAGTTCTGGCTAACCATACAGGTGGCCAGGGTTGAAATCCCTGCAGAGGATGATGTTCTTTAGAGGAAACCCGATCCCTACTTGAGTGTCTTGTGGAGGGCACTTCAAGTACAGTTCTCCGTCTGTCGGATGAGACTTTAAACTGTGGTCCCCTAGGCGCATTTAGTTAAGAGCAGGCTAATGCTGAGTTTCTATCCTCCCTTACCTGTCCCCTATGGAGCAAATGACCTTAGCTGTCGGTCGCCTCCCAAAAAAATCCAATCCTTCTTCCAATCGAATCCTGATGCTTGTATTTGCCACGTCATGTTTTAAGTGGAAGTAGTTTTGCTTTAATACCTGAATGCTGATTGTAAATAAAGTAATATTGGTAGTGAAATATGACTCAGTGTGCCTTCATTCTCTTAGGAATGCAACCCTATGATGAGAATGTGGTGTACAACAGAAAATTTGTCGTTAATTGTCATGAGTCAAAACTCAAGTGATGTCAATGCACCATTTGCATTATTATTTTCTGATGTTCCTCAAAATGTTGGTGGGATGAAAGCCAGCATGAGGTTACATTAGTAATGAAAAGGAAACAGGTAGAAAAGTAGACTATACAAAACAGTAGAGTGATAGGATACTGGTTTTTGATCTGTAAAGAGACCCTACGAATTTAGTCACAGTCCAGGTGTATAAGCCAACCTCTAATCAAAGAGAAGAATATAGGTAGATGGTGTATACTCGCTGACCTCTCCCTGTAGTAATACAGTTTCAGCAACGTGGTTTAAGGCTTGAACTCACTCTTTCTCAAGGTCTTAGCTCAAATTTCCTTTCATCAATACGTATCATGATTTCACTATTCACCATTATGTTTATTCACCATTGACTTCCTTTATCTGTGCCTAATGATTCATGCACAAAAGTTTTTCTGCAATCCCACTAGCCTACTTCCAATATTTCTGATCCTTTCATTAACCTGGGTTGCTATAACAACCTAAAATTATGAAATTCCCTGACTTTTCCATGTATCTCAGGCCTGATTTTATTTTCCATAAGAAAATATTCATTCTATGATAAGTATGATAAATTTTACACCCACACTCTGACAAAAAATTCAGATCATTTCATTACCGTACATTTCCTAACGAAAAAATCTATTACTACTTCGTCTGAAATAAAGTATTGCATCACTATTTAAACATGATAATTCAATAAACAGGAAATAGACAAACCGAGTGCTTCCTAGTCTACTAAAATTACAAGCTGTCTCGTGAGTGCGTGCGCTCGTAAATAATGGAGATGGTCAAAAGGAAAACTAAACTTTTAAACCTTATAAATAATTCGTACCTCCCTCGCTCCCTTATTATATTCTGCTGCCATCTTCCGTCGATTATTTCATGTTGCCATGTCGCGCGCTTTGCGGTAGTCAATTGTCAAGTTTAACAAACGTCGGTGAAAATGGCTTTAGCTGATGTTTGTGGGTATGAAATTGGCAGTTCCTTTAAGCCGTCTAGGGGTTTTGATAATCCATTCACAGAAATTGATTTAAACTGTGGAAACTTTTTGAAGAATACCGATCTAGCGGTTCCTCCATTCCCTGATGTGAGTATTTTAGTTCTTTCCGAGAAGTGCCTCATCATGCTTAGTATTTTCCATTTTATACCGGTATCATTTTGCTTGTAATTTTCAGCCCGCCTTGAATTTTGAGAAACTCGCCGTTGACGAAACAGGGAAGAGCATAAAAATCAAGTTTGATCATGGAACTACGACATTGGGATTCAAATACAAGGGAGGAGTCGTCCTTGCTGTGGACTCTCGTGCAACTGGAGGCCAATTTATTGGTAAGCTAATCGGATGTGTGACTATTGCTATCGATTGAGGATGTAACCCTGTTTTTCCACCTATTCAAATAACAGAGTATCTGTGGAGAAAATCTCTAGAAGTGTTTTTCTCCCACTTAGCTGTCAGTGAACGGTGATCGATTTTGAAGGGAATGTTGTCGTGGAAGATAGTAAGTTTTAAGGAATGTAACCCCCTGGAGTATTTACTTCCAGAGTAGTGGTTTTATTTTAAGAATCCAACAATTTTCCGTGCAATAGTCGTACATTATATTAATGCCATAGATCACGGAGTGAAGCGATTCGATGACACGAGTCCGTAATAATTTTGTGTTACTATCCTCTTTTGAGTCACGGTGCAGGTTGTTCGCCAATTGTGCACCTTACTTCTGCCAATCAAATGGGAATTTAGTACTTTTTGATGTAATCACTTTATATAGCTAATCGGGAGAAAGAAGTTGATTTTTGCTTTCCCATTAGTTTCCAGTCTCGAAATAGCGGTATTTTGTTAAATGCTCTCAGAATAATCCCGTGAAAGTTCTGTATCCAAAACTATTCTTATGTTAAAGGGATGGCAGTATGTTTGGAAAGAAACTATTGTCGTTATGATGGGTGTTGGAACGCGAAGGCCATTGGCCCTGTGTATTCTCCAGTTTTAAATATTTATGGACAACCTAATTATTCATTTGTGCTCTGGAAAGTTAAAGAGATCTTGAAAACCTTTAAAAGTCCTGGTAATTCCTGATACAGTCCAGCTTGGATTAGCGAGAACCCAAGGGACTGGGATTTCTTTCTTGCTGACAGAGGTTTTGCTCATGACTGTCTTACTTTTTGAGGTTCAGGAGTGGCTTCTCTGGCCTTTAGAGGTTTGAACTTCTCCACTCCAAGAGGCACCTTTCAACATGAGGAATTTAGGCACTTGGGTCTTCTTTCAACATTATACTGTTCCCTGGGCATTGCAGTTTTACAGAATCTTTGTCTTTTATGATTTTATAAAAGGTGGACTCTGGCAAGCCAAACTCCTTATCTCACTTTGCGACTCCCTGCTCTCTCAAGTTTGTAAGCCTAAGAAAACATCTATAATTTTTTTGATTAGACCTCCTGAGAACATGACTCCTCTGTCTGCATTTGACTTATATTGAATGACTTATCTCGGTTTATTCTGTTCAGTGTTGTGATGTGTTTGTAAGTCCTATAAAGATGTGCAATTTTTGTGTTGGATTTTGTGGAAGACACTATTGCTTATATATGTGTAGGGCCTCACTTCTATTGCCCCAGAAAAGACTCATACATTTTCACATTCTTTCATGAAGAGGTTTTGAGGAGTGAAAGTGGTGGGACCTGGCAATAAGTCTTGCTTATAGTTTTTTGCAAATCCAGTTCTCACTTATGTGGGCTTGACTGAATATTGTATATAGCTATCCATATATATGTACGTGCAATTATTACTTGTATAAGATAATGCAATCATTGGCTTCCTTTTCTCTCTCAACTGCATATTTCTGGGTGCCCTTATTCTCCATCTGCTTTTCTTTCTTACAATTGGTCGTGCAATAGCTTTGGTTGAGATGTTTATCCTGTCACTCAATCCCCAGTGCCAGCAATATTCTCATCAACTTGCTACGCTAGCTTTCATTTGCCATTACAAAATTATTAAAACAAAACTTAGTGATTGGGTCATGTATTTCTTCCCATCAACATATTACTGCTGTTGTAGCAGGTTCCTATCTTCTTCATGAACCCATCTCAAACTCTGTCCAAGCTATATTTAGTCCCATTCTTATAACATGCCAACATATCTGCTGCTCTTGGACCAGCCCCTGTTAAGTGAAAAAAATATTTGCATGGCCCCTGCTAAGTGAAAAAAAAATAATTTTCACTCTCTCTAACTTGGCAGCATTGTATTTGATTTATTTGGGGGAAAGGGAGTGTAGGACAAGTTGATGTTACAGAAAAATGTTGTTGTGATGAGATGAGAGTGAGTTAATGCTTAAATAATTGTATTTTTAAAAATATCTTTCTTAAAGGTTCTCAGTCAATGAAGAAGATTGTGGAAATCAATGATTACTTGCTTGGGACGTTGGCTGGAGGAGCTGCCGATTGTGTGTACTGGGACAGAGTGCTGGCTAAACAGTGTCGAATGTATGAGTTACGCAATCGAGAAAGGATTTCTGTTGCTGCTGCATCCAAACTGATGGCCAATATGGTTTATAATTACAAGGGCATGGGCCTATCTATGGGAATGATGATTGCTGGTTGGGACAAAAGGGTGAGGCATGGTGGTTTTTATCTCAATATCAGTGCTCTACAACGTGATTCATTGGAAGTTTGTAGTGTAGTGGATAAGAGTAATTGTCAAATGTTGATTTGACATGTATTCCTTTGTTACTCTCAATTTTTGGAGGGTAATGCTAGGTGTTGGTGAAGTTACATGAATTTCATTAAGAAAGTTTTTTGCTACTTTAATTTTATTCTCAGTTCTAGTTGGTCCTGTCATTAACATAAATACATTTTAGCCCTTCATGTGACAACATCACTTTTGACTATGTTGACTAGTTCTCCGCTAATTGTCAGCATTACTCTGGGGGACTATTGCTGGTGGCATTTATTGTAAATTACAATGGAGTAATTAATTTTTTATGATTTAGTCTGTATATTGTACTCAAGTTACATTTTGATGTGCCTTTTTCTTTTGTTAATTTAATTTTCAAATTTTTGCAAGATACTTTTATGGCTAAGTCAAGGTTTGTGGTAACTTTCCCGTTAAAAAAATTTACTCTAGCTTTTATTCATATCTGATTTGGATCAGATATCTAATTGGTGAGTGCTCTTTGTTGTATCATTCTTAAGAAATTTATGCTTATTCAGCCGTATATCATTTTGAAAAATTCATTAATTTTCATAATAAATTTCAAAAAAGCCATTTTTATTTATTTTGATGAAATGTCTGAGAAAAATTGAACTTCCTCTGTTATTTTTCAAACTCAAAGATACTGTCAATTGGGATGAGTCTATTGTGTTGGGAATTCTGGATTTTATGGTAATGATGTAACTGGTGAAATGATTGTGATGCTAAACTTGCATGATAGGGTGCTTAAACTTTGTACAACCAGAAATATATACGGTAAAATAGGTACAGGTAATTTATACAAGTAGAAATATGAGGGAAACAGCCCCATGTTTCTTAACAGTTACTGGCTTTTCCAGCTGTTGATAGAGCCTAAGAATGAATTAAGGCTTTTTTCTTTTTTATTTACTTTGAACTAGTGAAAAATTGTAATAATCCTTTGTCAACTTTTGTTTTTGTTGCTTTAGGGTCCTGGACTCTACTATGTTGACAGTGAAGGTACCAGGACCAAGGGTACTGTGTTCTCTGTAGGCTCAGGGTCCATATATGCATTTGGAGTGCTCGACTCAGGGTATCGCTGGGATCTAACCGATGAGGAAGCCTATGATCTGGGCAGACGATCGATTTATCATGCTACTCATAGGGATGCTTACAGTGGTGGCATTGTGAGAGGTGAGGTTATATTTATTTATTTACAAATTGTAATTTTGTGAGTACATGATATAGTGGACTTGGGATATGCGACTTAAGCTTTAATGAGTCCAGACCATTCAAGTTCATACTGCAGAAATGTACAAAATTAGCTGATTTTGATGAAGGATTTTGTTTTTTCCTGGCAACCATGGCTGATGAAGTCTTCTCAGGTTTCCAGTTGATATGAAAGGCCATTACTGCCAATATTTCGATGGCTTTCTTTGCCTTTATGGACTTTCTGACCCAGTTGGAAACCTGAGAAGACATCAGTTGTTTATTTTGGTTCAAGAGCTGACAAACCTTGGTGTTGAAATATTTAGAGTAGCCGTGATTCTTGCTGTTTTGTGTTTGAGCTAACATTTATTCTACAGCATGCATTATATTTCATTCTTCATAAAATATATTTATATATTTGGCATGATTTCTGTAAATAATTTTATGGATGCTTCAATATATTTGGTTGACATTTGTTTCTCTAGATTGTTGGTGGACTTTTTATTGATGGAATAAAGTTTTATCGCATGTTAGTTACTTGTTTTACTCACACTACTTCAGAGAAATGTTTAATGGGTTATTTGTTTGATTACATCCTTTAAATAATTAATCTAAAATATAGGAGTCCTATAGTTATTGGTCTCATTTCCCTTTCATTTTACTTTGATTGATTTTTGTGGGAGAATTGAAACTTGACCAGTACAATATCCCCTTCTGCATATATTGCATGGTAGCTCTTGCTCTTCAGTATTGTGAATTCCATTTTTATTTTTGCGAGGTGATTATCATATGACTTTTTCTCTTCCTCTTGTGTATGTTAAAAAAAATATTGTATGAAATGCTGTAATGTGTCATAATATAGGGACGCAAGGTATAGTTCCTCATTCATCTTATTTATTTCAGTGTATCACATGAAAAGCACTGGCTGGGAAAGTATTTCTCATGAAGACTGCAAAGAGTTGCATTACAAGTATGTGGAAGAGAAGAAAGCATAAAGTTTGTCAATGTAATGGAAATAATTTTTTTTGCTATAATAAATAAATGATATGTTCCAAGTTTACTAGTTTAACATTTTATATACCTTACATTAGTATTTAAAGAGTAACTATCCTGAAATTTTGAATTTTTAAATCCCTGTCAGAAAACATGAATGAATATTCAGTTCGTGATGGTTTTGTCATTGTAACCACAGACTGGGATGCAGTAAAAATATTTGAAAATACTTAAAAGTTGGGCACAAATCTAAAAAAAGCAACAGATTAGGGTGAGAAGTTTCGTATTTGGTGCTCTAGTAAATGTAAGAGGAGGGGCTTGTGTTAGGAATAGGAAATTTCTGATCCTAATGAAATATCTGATGAGTTTATAAAAAAATATTAGTTTGGTCTCTACCATGCATTTGCCTGCACCATGTTTTGAATGGTGAAAGTGCAATCAATGAATACTATGAATAATATTTTATCGTTGGCTGTTCCATCTGCTTGTGGAAGCTCTAGGATTGAAGGATGGTTGTTCGGTGGGCTATATTTCATAGTGTGATTTTTGCAGATAAGGGTATGGTTAGAATTGTTAGAAGTGGCTGGAGTTGATGAAAATAATTTTAGTAATTAGGAAGGTGTACTCCTTACGTCTGGGTATTTGTGGTATGCTCTGAGCTCGTAACTTTTTTGGAGATGAAATGGTGACATGTTGTATAGGAGTGTATTTAGTCGAGCTCAATTTTTGTTGTGGTTGATTATTGTTTGAGGAAAGAAAGAGTTTTTGTACCTATCTGTTTGGCAGAGTATCTCTCTTATTTTATTGCATCTGTCAGCCCTAGAATTGTAGTGAGGAGTCGTGATAATATTGTGTGTGCCGCTCTGAAACACCAGTTCTGAATTTATCAAGCAACCTAAGCCTAGCGTGCAGCCTCTGAGTCTCTAGGGGCTCCCACCTTAATCCATCTAAAAGTTTAGAGACACTATATGTACGCTCGTAGCAGTTTTTAACGGAACGTGCTGCTTTCCTTTGTATTTTATTAATTTTTTTGGTTAAATCTATTTGACAAGGGTTCCAAATGCTCGCGGCATATTCGAGGTGTGGCCTAACCAGAGCAAAGTAATATCTCTCTTTGACTTTTTCATCCGAGGACCTTCCTATTATACGTTTAACAAAACTTAGTTTCTTTAATGCTGTGCCACATATTTTCTGCATGTGTAAGTCTTGTATATCATAGTTTTCATTTTATGTGTCTGCAGGATTTATTTTATCTATATTTGTTATTAGTCACAACACAGCAATTTAAGTGAATGACAATGGATAAATATCCCTTTTGGTGATCATGTATATTTTTGATGAGGAACAAGCCTTTGTTACTGTTGAATAAATTTTTATCTGTTGGGTATAAAATAAATGGAAGGAAATAGCTTGCAAGTTACCTAATATTTTATGGAAATCGCTTACTTAATATTTTATGGGAATGAAATACTGAAGACCTTAGATATTTTCATTCATAACAAAAATACCATGAAGCTTAGATATTTTAAAGATTGTGAAGGTTCTGTTCCTATACTTGATCATGCTATGCTAGATCAAGGGCTTGTCTACTCATTATGTGCCACCACAGCTGTTTAGTGGAGGAATATTCAAGTATTATACTTAACAACTTTGACCACTTTTTAACAGTCCTACTCCCCCATGAAATAATGAGGAAGATTTCATGAACCTTCCCCTTTTAATCTTATGCAAGTAGTCTTACATTTGTGGAATCATACGGGTAGGTTAAAAATATATGTATGGCCAATTCCATGATGAAGTTTGATAAAAACGGACTTTGACTCCTCCATGGTTTTTAATTTTGTACATAATTATAGGCCCAGTAGAGAGCTGTCTGGATAAATGGGTAAATATTTTGTGGAACACAGTAGAATCTTGTTGTGACATTAAGGCTATGGGACACGAAATGTGCCTTTACACTATAACATCTTACAACAAGGTGTTGTTATAATTTTGAGTCTGGATATCTTTAAGGCATGGAGGTATTATCAGTGGTATTCTACTTGTTCAGAAGAGTTACAACAAAATACAAGGAGGCTGATTATTTATGAGTGGATTCCATTAAAAAAACTATATGTCATGCTCTATTTCTTTCTTAATCATGCCATACTTCCTTTAACTTGCATGACACCTTTGTTACTCATACTATCCTTTCTACCTCCTAGCTTACAAAAATTTTCCCTCTTATCATGGTCTTCAATATCCATCATCTCTTGTTACTTCGCACCATCTGCCCACTCCTGAATCATTTTAATAACTACACTCCTCTATCATTCCTAGAAATCTTATGGCCTTCGTCCTTCTATCCACCTTACCTTATCCTGTATCTCCTTAGCCATGTCTAACTGGCCTTCAATCTAACTGCAATATCAGGATGATAGTTTCATAAATCATAGACTGAAGCTAAGAAAAATAATTTATTCGTCTATTACATTACTTTTAAAAGTTTCAAAACTATGATAAATGAAAATCATTACAAATATGCATAAATCATTACAAAAATGTATAAACTAATATTTACAACCAGAGGAAAATTGTCGTCTTTTCTTCCACGGTAAAGTAAGTAAATTAATCAGTTCTTTCTCACACAAAACATACGTCCTCTGTATGATGTTTTGTTTGTGAATGAGTGCAGAATGTCTTCCCTAGCTCTGATTTTTAGTATCCCATTCCCCTTCCTGCAACTGCATTCTTAATCCAATAATTAAGTGCAAGGTCAACCATAACTTTTTTACTTGTTACAGTTATCTCTAGTTACGATTTTTTTGTAATAGCTTTTATAGCTATTAATGGCCTCAAAGTGTCCTCTATTGGTTCTTCCTGAAGTCAATTGAAGTGAAGATGGTATGTGGGTTTGAATTGGGCAGTATTCCCCATGCCTAACTACTCAGGATATGGGGACTAATCCTGGTCATATAGCTAAAAAAATGGCATTTAGTGGTGCCATGATGGTTATTACCTCTTAACATTACTCATGCAGAACTTTGATTTTCGCCGGCTCCCGCCATCAATTTATGTACTAACAAATTTTACGTTACATCAAATAATTCTATGACCATATTCTAATGTATGGATTTATCATAAGGTTACATATACCATTATAAAGGTTTTTGAGTATTTTCTGTTTGCAGCATGCATCACTGGTAAAAATTGCGATCTTTGAAAAGGTGTTATCTCCTTAGGCAAAGAATTGATCTTGTGTTTTTCTGTAGTTAAGCATGAATTCTGGCCTACTGTAATGGAGGCAATCTTCGAAAGGGAGATTTTTCAGCTGAAATCATATGATTATAATTTAAGTAAACGTAATCTACCAGTTGAAGTTTGATTTTTTTGAAAGAGTAAATCTGTTAGCGTTTTGCCTGTGAAGGGCTTTTTCTCCCTCTTTTATTTCTTTCTTAATCTCCTGGTACGTCCTACCCTTCTTCAACCCATCCTCAAAACCCATTCTCTTTCTTCCATGTCCCT
This sequence comes from Ceriagrion tenellum, assembly GCA_963169105.1. Lineage (NCBI taxonomy): Eukaryota > Metazoa > Arthropoda > Insecta > Odonata > Coenagrionidae > Ceriagrion > Ceriagrion tenellum. The sequence goes on along the minus strand of OY720635.1, from coordinate 49,944,497 downwards.
ATCTTGCTGAAAATCCTTTCCTCTGTTGTGGCCTGTTACGACCCATCACCTCTCATAAACCATACCAGCCACCTATCCTGCCTCATGATCTCATCCAAAAGCTTCCTTTCCTCACCTATCATACCAAGCACTTACTCCTTTGTCTTCCTTTCTATCCACCATACCTACTCTATTCTCATCCGCACTCACATCTCGAAGTCTGCTATCTATTTTGTTCTCCTTTCTCAGAGTCCATGTTTCAGTCCTATAAAATGCTACATTCCATATCAAGCTCCTCACCAGGTTCTTCATTTTATCGTTACCCAAGGTTTCACTCATCATTTTTTTCTATTAATAAACACCACCTTCACTAATGGTATTCTCATCCTTATGTCTTTGCTACTCTACATATTTTCTTATAGCTTATTGCCGAAGTAATTCAAATATTCTATTTGCTCCAATCAGTGCCTCTTACTTTCTTTACCAGCGTCTTTTTTTCTTTGTCCCTTGAGAATCTTACTACCTTTCTTTTTTAATGGCTTATCTTCATTCCTTACTCCATGTACTGCTTTTCCAATTCATCTACTAATGCTTGTCATCCCTTTGAAGATCATGTAATCAACTTCTGGTTGTCCTTGAATCTAACCAGCTTAAACAGCTGACCTAATTTCGTTCCCGCATCTAACTCTTCCCATGTGTCTCTAACCATTTCCTCAGGATAAATGTTGAAGAGAAAAGGCAACAATTGGCCTTGCCTTACCCTGTGACATAAAACTTGCCTTTTCCTAATTCACCACCCTTACCTGTATCTTTAGGGCCTAGTTTTTGATCGATCTCCTATCATTCCAATTGAGCCATTCCCATTTTCCCTGTTATCTGCATTGATTCTTCTCAATTTCTCTCCCAAATACCTTTTCAAAATCCACGTGGCAAGCGAAAACATCCTGAATATACTCAACGTGTCTTTTGATAAGTGTTCTCATCATCGCAATTGCATCCTGAGTTGCTCTCCCCTTCCAGAATCCAAGCTGGTCATCATCTGAGTAGAAACTTGCCCTATCCTCAAGCCTTGGCTCAAGCCAATTCTACTTAGTTTCAGCACGACTTCTACTGAGTGAGAAAATTTGCTAATTGTTGATAAACCTTTCATTCTGTAGCTTTCTTCTTCCTTGGGATAGGCAATACGATGTTTTTCAATAAACCCTCCGGCCATACTCCTTCCTCATAGGTCCTACAAATAGGTTTGAAAAAAATTCTTTTCCCTTATTTCCTAGATTCTTTAGCTATTTATAAGAAATGTCCAATACTCCCATGAATTTTCATGTCTTCATCTCTTGTAGTGCTATCCTTCTTCAGCATTCAAGTTTTTCTGTTCCAAGTTTGTACTTTTTCTATCGCTCTCTTGTCCTATATATCTAGGTTCACAGGTCTATTTTTGCCATCTCGTAGCTCCTTCATGTATTCTTTCTATCTTGTGTATCCTCTGGTTTCATCTATGTTTTCCCCATTTGGTTCTTAACCTTTGGAATCTTTTGATCCATCTTAAGACCTAATAGAATTGTCACTTCACTGATAGTCCACCTACATCTTGGTCTGAATGTAGCTTTTTTATTTCTTCATTGTCCTTTCCACTTGTTTTCTATCACAGGATTGGACACATGATGGACTTTATTATTAAATTCTGTATACTTTGTCTTGCATAGGTCGGGTTAATGTTCACCCTCTTGCTTCTCCTCTTCATTTTCCCAATCATTTCATCTGTTACTCATTGCTTCCTTACCCTCGATGTTTCCTCAGATCCAGTTGTTTTCTCCATTACTGTCTCTCCTTGTTCTGTCTCCCATCTCTCCTTGATTGTTCTCCACTCCTTTGCTTCACCTAATTTCCATTACACTGTCTGTTTGTAATCCCTCCTTTTCAACCTTTTCAATGCTCCTATGATCAACGTCACCCGCCTCCTCCTTCAACAAATACTTGTTCATCTAACATACCAATTTTTAAAATTTATTTTCTGGATCAATGGGAACTTAAATTGTTAAGGAATTATGAATCACAGAAGAAATGATTGAGAAAATAGATAAGAGAAGGATGTGTCAAAATTTCTATGTAGTACTTTGAAGGCTGATGTGGGGAACCAAGTTCATATGTATATTTATATTGTATTTTAAATACATGCAAAAAAGTATTTTTTATATGTGTTTTAATTAGGTAAAGCAAAGCATGTATTTTTCCCAGCCCTAATCAGGGCATGCAATCGCAGATGAATGGGACCGATCAACAAAAATGTAAATGCATAGCAGATTTAGTAAATTAAGCTTTGTAGCAAACCCTTTATTAAAATAATTGATATGTTACTGAGGAGCCTGTACCAGGAGTACTAATAAAACATCATTTGCCCATCCATTCTGGTTTTAAAGATACTTTCTCTTATGCCCTTTGTTGCAACAATTTTGAACAATATGGGAAGGCATTGGTACAACAAGGTTATACTCCTCTTTCATGGTTTTAACTTCTATTCTCATGATAATGGATCACTTCCTGGAAATGGCGGTTTTTAAAAAACTATTAGTCTAAATACACAAAGCTCACACTTATACCAAAATCTGTGGAAATTGATGCGCTTTACCGCGGGAAGTACAAGCAGTGAACATGAACATATTATGTGCCAGATGGATCAAAAGCTGTCGCGCAAAAAACCTTTTCCTTATTACAAAACGTATTCACATCATACTTGCAGTAACTCCACCTTGGCAATGTAAAGAAACAATTCCAGCGGATAATATTTCTTGTCACTGGGTAGGAAGTCACACGAAAGACACAAACTCTAAGAAATTATATGATTTCGATCATATTCTAGTTCGAGTTTATCAAGGACTTGGGTCAGATTTACGACCAAGCATGAAATTTATATTTGAAAAATCTATTATGGAACATTGCATTCCTTGCAGTCAGAAAATTACGTCAACATTTTTGAGAGGCATACTCATAATGTTTCCTTTTGCGCCTCTGCTTACGATCAACCTCTCTTCAACCAACTCCTAAAATTATTTCTCATTCTTTCCCTTCCCTGCTTGCCCAAAATCCTTCCCCCATCAATGTCTGTGGCAACCCATCTTCATCAACCCATAATTACTTCCTCCACCCACCTACACAGCCCAAATTTGATTTAGAAGTTTCCCTTCCTCGCCCACCACATCAATCACTTCCTTGTTCATTTTCTCTTCCCTCCACTGCACCTTCTCCATCCTTCTCCACACCCACATCACAAACTCCTGCAGCCTATTCACATCCTTCCTTCTCAGGCTCCACGTGTCAGCACCAAACAATGCTACATTCCATATCAAGTTCTTCACGAGCCTCCTCTTCACATTCTTACCCAAGGTCCCAATAGTCAGCTCACATCTGTAACTAAACCTTTCCTTGGCTAACGCTATTCACCTCCTTATGCCTATACTACTATGCCAATTTTCTTCTAGCATATTAATCAAGTTATTCAAATGCTCTATTGGCACCAATTTGTGTCTGCCCACTTTTATTATCAACCTAACTTATTTTATTAATGAAGTTCTCTCTGGCTTCGCACCAGGTTACACATTCTACTCACTTTCTTTGTCCAAAAAATCTCATTGCTTTTGATTTCTGTGATTTACCTTCCTTCTGTATTTCCCCCACTGCTTGTATAATTTTTCTATCAAAGCTTGTTATCCCTTAAAAGATCCTCCATTCAATGCCTTGTAGTCTATGGATCAGACTTGATCAGCTGACCTCCAGCTTTGATTCCCACATCTACTTCTTCCCATGTCTCTTTTACCATTTCCTCACCATATCAAAAAGCAAAGGTGAAAATAGGCACCCAAGCTATACCCATTTTACCGAGTACCTCCATTAGTCTACCCCAATTTACTCCGTATAATGTCTTTTTGAAATCCACTAAGCAAGTGAACACGTTCTGACTATACTCAATGTTTCTTTCTATAAGTGTTCTCATCTTTGTAATTGCATCACATGATAATGTTCCCATGTGCAACCAAAACTAGTCATCGCTCAAGTGGTATTTGACCTTACTCTTCTACCTTATATTGATTATTCCTAGTAAAACTTGGGGTGTGAGTGAAGACAAACTGATAGTTTTATAGTCCTTGTATATAGACAGTTTCTTCTCTTTTGGAATAAGAATCAGGTCTCTTTTAACAAAGTCTTCCTCCATAACCCTTCCTTGTAGATCCTACAAACAATTTGGAAAAAACTTGATTAACTTTATTTCCTATTGCTTTTAGCATCTCCATAGGTATGTTATCAACTCATACAGCTTCTCATGCCTTCATCTCCTTAAATGCTTTCTCAATTTTGCAGTTGGGTATAATTTGCTCGAAGTTTTCTTCATCTAGTGTTCTCTCATCCATGTGATTTAGTTGGTCTCCACTGGTTAGTTTCTCCACGTATTCTCTCCACCTATCTTGAATACCTTCTTGTTCTATTTATATCCCACCTGTTTTGTCCTCAATTTTTGGTACAATTTGGTAACAAGGATTACGTAATGTTTATGGTTGGCTATGGTCTGGAAAATGCCATATTTCTTCACATCTAAGCTCCTGCTTCCAATGAACTTTAAGCTTACCTTTCCGGTTATCACCGTCATTAGGGGAAGTTTGGGTTTAATAAAAATCTGTTGTCTGGTTTTCAAATTTTCATGTTGACCCTGGTACATGTTGGTAAAAGTTTTCAGGTGGCATGAATCATTAGATATGTTCATGTCACATTTTCATGGTTCATTTAGTAGTCATCTTATCATAGAGTATGGAGTTTAATCTTTATTTTATAAAAATGTTAGACAAACAAAGTTTTCCTCAAAGATTGACAGTGCCAATGTGTTGGTGAGTATTCCCCTAGCTCCATCCAGCTCTCACAGATATTTGCCTAAAAGTGAGCTATGTATTAATATACCATATTGATCTTCAGTGGTCTTCCTGGTTAGCAAATACTTGGGTGATGCTCTTCTTATTTATAGTTATATATAGTTATACTGGTTGTTAAGGTTTGACAATATGGGGATGAGATTTTTTTTTTATTTTTAAGATTGGGACCATGGTACTGGGAATGAACTATTCTTTTCTTCCCCTGCTTTTTCATAACTTTGTATTGTTTTGCCCACTTGTCACCATCCCCAAGCCTGTCTCATTTGTTCCAGATTTATAATGAACTCCACATTTGAAAAACTCCCGAAGTACAACTCAATTACTGAGAATGTTATGTCATTTACAGGCAGATTCTGGTGTTTGCATGAATTTTACTTTGTACTCCTTGAGTAATGATATCAAGATATCTAAAATCGCTGCCATTTTTGGAGGAACATCATTCAATTGGGAAAAATATGTGAGGTCACATGCATTCATTACTGTGATCCTTGGAATCACAAACATTTCATTTTTTAGTGTAGTTGATTATTCTCCATGTTTTATAAAGGGTTTTTTGAGCAATTGACTCAAGTTCTGAATACAAGTTAGAAAGGGTTATAGGGTATGCTATTCACGAAGGAATGAATTAATGAATGTATCGATGAACATTTTTTAAATTGTGATTCTTAAGAAATTAAAAAATTGATACTGTAAAAATTAACATAAAACAACAATTTATTGTCCAACAAAAATGTAAACCATAGTATTTCCCTAAGGGTTACATCATAAAATATTTATTAAAAACTGGAAAGATGAGGCTTCATATTGATTTCAATAATTCATAGAGAAGGCGAGTGATCAACTTGCAGCTTGATTCTTCAGAGTTGTTCACATTTTTGCAAGGTCCTTTCTGGAAAAAGGAGTTTTCAACAGGAGATATGAAAATACTTTCATGGTTTTTCTTAGTGTAAGAGTAGAAATCAGTGGCGAAATAAAAATTTAAAGATGTTATTCTTATTCCAATCAATGTACATAATGAAATCCAATAATTAACTGAGAATTATTTCTGATTGAAGGTTGCTAGATTGAAAAATGTTTGTCCTCATGTATTATAGTGATAGGGTCAATCAATCACACTTACCAGGAAGGCATGGGGATTCCCTAGAAGTAACCCATGTAATGGAGGTCATATCAAACAAGAGCGTTGAAAGCCACCATCTTCAGATGGTCGTTCAGATTTTTCTTTGACTCAAGCCTAAAAGAGATGCGATAATAGGTTTATAAGTGGTCTTATTGGTTGATGCTTTCAGGAACATGAAGAGGGCATCAAGTCCTTACGCTTGAAAATAATCCTGATTTGTGCAGTAAATCGTACAGCAGATCAGAGGCAGCCATCTGAAGTAGCGTCCAATGTTGTAGCTTTGGTGTTCGTAAAACATGATGACAGTTTTCACTGACTTCGATGGACATAGAAGTGCTGTAGGTAGGAGGGATAATAGATCCAGATGTACTCTGGATTCAGCTGCGTGATGAAAGAGATCAAATTAGAATGTAAATGTCAAGAATTTGATAATACTCTACATATCCAACTGCACTCCATTGAAGGTATCTTAATGTGGAAATTCCGACAAGTTACTGTTCCAGACACATATATACCTTAGCAAATTGAGTCTTTGATGTTTATATTCCTTAGAGGATGTCAAGGTGATCGGTGAGCCCAAATTGTTGGTGATGGTGAGACGCAGCATGAATAACAGTCTGGAAGGCAGGTAAACCAAAGCTTTCACTGAAGATTGTAGGAGGCGATGCTAGAAAAGTTGACTTGATGTGTATGCTTGTAGCAGTTGTCTACATAAGTGCTTCATGCGGGGGATGCGCAAATACTTTGATAAAACTGCACAATGATTGGTCGAATGCAATGATGACACATTATTTGAAATGATGGTCTGTCCTTAGAAGTCAAAACAGTGTTTTTTCTGACTCTCCGTGGGTCATAGTACTATCATTTATTCCTTCTGTGAGCTAAAATAGAAAATAAGGTAAGTTTGCTGTTAATAATTTAACTACTGGGAAATTATGGGTAACATTTACATGAATGGAAAACTTGTAGCATTTACCTAATAATATTTGGGTGATAATAAGGAAATCCTTTCCAAAATTATGAGGGAAATTGTGTGTGGCAATATCAGTAAATGAAATTGTAATTGCTTTGTTTGCAGCTGAGTTGACATTAATAGAAGTGGTATCGATGCATGTGTGAGAGAATCATCTATCTTTACTTTTAATATCTTATATTTAGGACTATATAAGTTCGTTGTTTTTAAATTAAGTTTGCTTAATATATGTAATTTACCAAATGATGACAGTTTTGAGATATCAGAATGAGTAGAACATGTGTACTACTTATTAGCTCTCGGACTATACCAATCATTATGTTATAATTATATTGAATTGGTTGAAGGATTTTTGGAATCATGTTTAGCGCTGCATTATATTTCTTATGTTTGTGTGTTAATTAATTTGCAATTATTTTTAGTCAAGAGACAGGGAAATTAGAGAAGTGATATGTTGAAGTTGGTTCTGACCTGTATTGTGCAGCCATTCTAGTTGACGTTGTTGTATGTCATTATGGAAACTGTAGTCCTTTGACTGAAATCATCCAAATGTTGTCTTCTATAAGTGTTTGGAATTGGTGGATTTTTCACTTTTGGAGGTGATCAACAGACGAGGTTATGTGCACACTTGAAGGTAGTTGGGTAGTTCGGCTGTTTGTTTTTGTTCGGTGAAGATTAAATGGGCGGAGGAGGAAGATTTGAGAGAAACCCAGTGTAGGCATTACCCTACTCTCAATGAATGGCACTGTGTTGTCACTGAAAATGTTGTCTTCATAATGATGATTCTCTCAAGCCCCATTTGAGCTTGAGTTCTAGAATTATTGTTTCTTTATTATTCCAGGAATGAGTCTCTGATAAAGAGCTGTCATTAACATATTGGAGTTGTGCCGAAGACGTTTACTTCTTGGTATCTTGCGTCCATATCTCAGCTTCACGTTGTAACGTGCAGTGCCTGTAACATTGTTTGAATAGGTCTATCGTGTTTTCTACAAGCTGCCTTGGTTACATTGGAAATTTTTCCAGGATTGGCTCCTTTTTGATCAGAGGTGGCCTCTTTGTATCCTGAAGTCCAGAAACATTGATTCATTATAATTTCATGCAGGTGTTTTTGAGAAGCAGCTGTCTTTAGTATTTTGTAGTTTTTCCAATGATGCTCCTTTTGTGGATGGTATATGCTTGTATAGTTTCATGTGTGGAGTTTCGCTGGCTGCACACCAATGATAATCCAATGTTGAGTTACAGAAAGCTGGGCTGGAGGCCTCACATAGCCTAGGCTAAGCTCCAGATATTACAGTCCAGCATGTAACCGTACAAGCCACTACGAAACCTGTAGTGGCTGCGTGGAGTAGAAAATCCACTCCACGCCCAACCCACCCCACCCTCCCATCCCGTCCCACCCCCTCCCAACCCCCCGCCCCCCCCAGCCCCCCAACCCACCCCACCCGACCTCCCAACCAACCCTCCCACCCCACCCACCCATCCCATACCCCCACCCTTATATGAAATACCAAAACCAACCCCGCCCATCCCACCCCCCCTCCCCAATTTGGATGCCCACAGCTAAACCAACCCACCCATCCCCAAAAGGCCCCATATTAATTTGTCCCTCCCGTTCCCCTCCCCCCCACCCGCCCCACACGTCCCCATCCCCCCCAACCCAATCTCCCCCTTCCTCATCCTCCTCGGGAATGTCGTCGAGGGGTCGAGGTACGATGACGGGACCATCTCCGTCAACCGGTCCGTCTCCGTCAGCGAGCACGTCTCCGGACTCGTCGACGTCGACGAACCGGCGATCATCGTCGAAGGACCCATCATCGCCCACCGATCCCTCGACGACCCCCGGCCCCTCCCCACCCAAACCCAACCCTTCCCCTTCCTCCTCCTCGGGAATGTCGTCGAGGGGTCGAGGTACGATGACGGGACCATCTCCGTCAACCGGTCCGTCTCCGTCAGCGAGCCCGTCTCCGGACTCGTCGACGTCGACGAATCGGCGATCATCGTCGATGGACCCATCATCGCCCACCGATCCCTCGACGACCCCCGGATCCTCCCACCCCCCCCTTACCCCATCCCCACCCAAACCCAACCCTTCCCCTCCCATACCCGACCCCCCATCCCCATACCCGACTTCCTCCTCCTCCTTGACCCCCCTGAGACATCTGCCTGTAGGAAAGAGAAATTGAACAAATATTGAGGATACAAAACAAGTAGCACTCGAGTTTAAAACATTTGTATTTAACCACTGCATGGAATAATTTTCAAATTTAAAATTGTTTTAAGGTCGTCAGCATTAAAAGTTTCTCTTTATGACAGAATTTGAACTCTTTTGAGGGAAAATTAAAAAGTTTCATGAGGATTAAAATGGTGCAACGTAGCTTCGTGAGAGCTTTTCAGACCATTAGAAGTGGTATTGCTCCCTAAACTCATTAGTTAATGAAATCGAATAGCGACTATCGAGGTATTCTGAATAAATAAACCAACTACTTCGCAGGAAACTTCATACACGATAACACTCACGTCAACGACATTTCCTGTCCTTGTAAAAGAGTTGGTCATGTTTTTTGTTATTTTCAGTGTTGGGAAAACTATTCGAACAAAACGATTGGGACTGGTCGGCCTCCTAAGTCCATTGCAATATCGATGATACAATTTCCATAAAATCTTGTTGGTTCGTCATGTGCTGCTATTATTTTGTGTCCAGTCGTAAAATTTCCGTTTGTTGGTATTTTTCCGAGGTCAATTCCACTGGAAATGTTGAAGGTGAAAATCGCCGCCCAAGACGCCGCCCAAGACCATTGCATTGGTGGTTGTCGTCCAATAAAAGGTCAAATTCCGTCACTACGAATTTGCTACATGGTGGAAGATTGCCTGAAAATACATTTATTTCTCCTATCTCTGTCGTGATCTTCAGAATCTTCTTACTGGTTAACGGAATGTCAACTGTCAGGATGTTGTCTGGTTAAGATTTACCCCGCCTCCAGCCTTTTGTGTAGGATATATTTCTTTATCTTTCCGCGTCACATAATCGCCTGGCACTTTCCTCTTTCTTTTTCTACGCGCTCGTTCAACTGTCTCATGCTGCTTGATTCACGTTCGTCGTCCTCCACATCCACTAGGTTTTCGTCCGGGTTGCTGCCGTCATTATTCACTGGGATGTCCATCATATTCTCGAGTGTGGTATGTCTCTTTAGGGCACTCCTCTAGATCTTTCCATGGTCATCGTTATCTGCTGGTCTCTCCTGGGCCTTGGCGTCCGCGAACAAAATGTTTGTGATATTTGGCGGCAGCGCAGATGAAATTTGTTCGTTGTAATTTCTTAGCTGGGAGCTTTCTTCCACTTTATTTTATTAGGCGGGGGTCATGTCTCGATGGGTGCACATTTTTCTTTGGAAAGGGAAGCATGGACATGCTTGTGTTTGGGGGGAAAGAGTCTCTCTAACCGGCACGGGCACAGTTGGTCTCCCCCTATGCTACTCACTATGCCCTGACGAGGGGACCCGCCCAGTTCCCCTGGGAGTGCAAGGAGGTTCACCCCTTTCGGGGGCCCTCTTCCCAGGTTTCCCAGACGAGACGACCGAAGGGACTCCGCGACTTCACAGGCGACCTACGGGAGTGAGAACAAGGTGCTGAGTTACCCTTGCCTCCCGCAGACCCTGTAACACGCGATCACGGTTGTTTGACTCTTTCCCCTTGTAGCTTCCCTAGTGATAGTACTTGTACGAATAAGGTCGAATTGGCTAGAAGAAAATTTGGTACTACTTACAGCATACTCCTCCCATTGTCGAATCTCGAAAAGCTTCGGAATAAAAGCGTCCAACAGCATCACCATGTAGGCTCAAAGTGAACGAGTGTCATAGCAACGGTTACTTCGGTGCCACGAGAGGGGTTTTTCGTCATTGTTATGGCTGTAAATGTGATTTAAATGCGGGTATTTTTGATGTTGTATGGTATCAATGTTTTGTTATGACTTTTGACTATCAAATTAACTTTTTAGAGTCAATCAGGAACCAAAAAAAAGCCTCAAGGCAATAAATATCACTTATACAACGTAAAACTCTATTCCTTGGTACCAAGGTATTACAGGCATTAAAATAACACGTCGTTGTCCTTTGATGCTATTATTTGGAAAATAGAAAGTACGCAAATTTTGCATGAGGTAATTTGAAGATGTGGATTGGATATTTTTCGAGCACTTTGAAAATAGACATTGCAATGCAGATAGAGACACCACTTGTTCCGCTGTAAACCGTCGATTATACTATAAATCCACTAGACGCACTATCAAATTTTCGCTGTCGATCTTTTTCAAACGCCTAATAAAATATTAAATTAAGCATCAGGAATGCTCGAAAAAAACTAAACATTTTGTATCAAACTCTTAGTAAAATATTCGAAACAGCATTTGCATATTTTAGCTTTACCACCTTTAAATTCAAGAGTGATAGGTAGTGCCCGTGAGCACTTTTGCTGCATTTGTTTGTGAAAGGAAAGAGGATCAGATTCAGATGGCTGAGGAGTTGATTGTCATGGATATTTTGGCTTAATCAGTTTGATTGAAGGGTGCACACTGTGGAAGAACGCATTACGAATTTTGAAGTATATGCAGCGCATACCTATGCCTGGTTTGCGTGAGTTTCTGCAACTAATCGAAAGTTTCACGTTGGGCCTTGGGCCCTTAATAAGACGTTGCCATATGGCGTTTACTTATTCTTCCCTTACCCTGGGGTAATATATTTTGTAGTGTAAAAAAAATTCAAATCTTGGGAACGGTAACGATATGTGTAGGTCTCCTAGCAGCTTACGCCGAGTAACTTACTCAGTCATTCGGGGGGGTGGGTAGTTGGCTGTAATGGAGCGACGGGAACAGAAGTTGAATTGGCGTTTATGGTACTTAGTCTACGACAAATGTTAGAAAGGAGACTAGAAATTAAGAGAAAAACCTTCATTGCATTTTTTGAATTAGAAAAGGCATTCGACAAGGTTGACTGGGGATATTCGCTTTTGCGTTGGGTAAGATAGGATGGGAGTGGATAGAGAGAAAACTTATTTTGTCATTTCTTTAAAAGCGTAAACACTGAAATTAAAGTCATAGATACCAAGAGAATATGAGAATAGGTGTGCGACATGGTTGCCTAAAATGGCCGTACTTGTTTCTCCTATGCATGGAAGATTCAGCATCCGCAGTGAAAGCGAGGACACGAGGGGTAAATATATTAATGGCAAACAAATTGTTTACAACCGATTCGCATAAATACGAGGTGTATTAATTAAATGAAGGGAATGTGAGTTATTTGGAAAGTTTTTTATTTTTTGCGTGTGTCAATGTTATCACTTTCGAAGTAGTCTCCATGAGGTATTATACACCTATGCCACGCTTTTCCAAACCTCGAAGCACTTCTGGGACTCGATCTTTGGCATATCTTTTTATTGCTGAAATTGCTATTTAAGCGATAAATTTGCAATTTTTTTGATAATAACATTTATTTTGAGATGTGACAAATTCATATTTTATGTATTCCATCTAAAATTATACTTCACGTAATAATATTGACACAAGATACACTTCAACATTAATTTTTAAAACTTACCTTCTTTAAACTTTCCCAATATTTCTTCATATGACAACTAAAACTATATATATCAGAACTCCCCCAGGCACGCCATTGTCAAGGAATGTCGTCACACGTTCATCTAATCGAATTCTTGATAAACGTCTGAAAGAGACGCAACTTTCCACACACCTAAAGAAGATACATTCCTATTTGTTATGTAATATTTTCCATTCTCTTTTCGTTCATCATCATCATCTGGTGTTCTGCCTGCTGGCAGGTCCCGTACACCACTGCTGTCTCCATCCGCTTCTGTCCCGAGCTTCCTTCTTTGCTTCATCATAGCTGATGTTCTTCACCTGATCCACCAATTTAATTCTTCTCCTTCCTAACTCTTTTTCTTTCCTTCAATTGAACCCTCAAGTGCCACAGTTATTATTCTTTTCCCTCTCATCACATGGCCCAACCAGTTTCCTTTCCTTTTCCTTATTTCCTTTAGGAGCGAACTTCCTTCTTTTACTTTGCTCTAAACCACTTAATTTCTCATCTTACCTACCCATCTTACTTTTCCCATCCTTCTCCACACCCACATTTCATAAGCTTCTATTCTATTCCTTTCCCTCTTACCTAATGTCCACGCTTCACATACATACACGAAAACGCTCCATGAATAACACTTAGCTAGTCTCTTTCTCAGGTCTAGATCCAGGCTTTTATTGCATATCAATTTTTTCTTCTTGCTGACGGCCTCTTTTGAAATTTATATCCTAGATTTTATTTCTGCAATACTTCTCGAGTCGTCTGTCACCTTCGTTCCAAGGTACCGGTAGCTTCTCACTTTTCCTATTACACCTTCATAGAATAATTTTTACAGTTTACTGGCATCACCTTTGTCTTTCCTTGGTTTATCTTCATCCCATATTCCTTTATCCCTTTTTCCAAAACCTTTATCAACTTTTGCAGTGATTGCATATTATCTGTTAATATTACCATGTCATATGCGAATCTTATACTTCCTGCCTCCAATGCAGACTCCTTCCTCTCTCCCATCGAAAGACTTGTGGATCATGTCCTCAACATATATATTGGAAAAGGTTGGCGACAGACAGCATCCCTTCCTTACTCCTCTACCAAGATCCACCCATTCTGTCATAACCTCATTTTTCTTATAATGCAGCTTTTGCCTCATATATATTTCTCAAATGTGTTTTTGTTCCTTCCATACCAACCCCTTCTCTTTTAGAATTTCGAACATATTATTCCATTCAACCCGGTCAAAAGCCTTTTCCTGATCAAGTAAACAAAGAGCCATTCCTTTTCCTCTCTCTATATTTTTCTCCAGTTATTTCGTAGTATGCCAATGGCGTCCCTTGTTCCTTTCCCTTTCCTGAAACCGAATTGTTCCTCCTCTACATTTTCTTCCATTATCCTTATTAATCTCCTATTCCAAACCTGTAACATTATTTTGGCTGCATGTGTAATTAGGCTTATCGTTCTATGTTCAGTACATTTCCGTGTACCAGGCTTCTTAGGAATTGGTTCCATCACTGTTCTTATAAAATCTTGAGGCCATTCACCAATGTGATATATTTTGTTACACATGTTAACAATTTCCTGCACACCCTCGTCATTCAAGCGCTTGAAAAATTCAACAGGGATCTCATCCATTCTTGTTGCCTTCTCATTTCTCATTTCTTCAATTGCTTTTTCTACTTTTCTCTTTAACACTGATAAACCTCTATCTTCCGGAGGCACCATTTCTTCTCCCACCAAGTCCAAATCTACTGCCTTCTCCTTTGAGCATTTCAGGTCATCCAAATATTCTGTCCATCTTTCTGTAATTTCTTTCCTCTCATGCATAAAGAGGTAACATGCATGTTTCATCTCATTTTGTTGTGTTTCTTCAAATTCAAATTCTAGAAAAAAATTGGCCTATTATTCCAGTTCTCTATTTCTAGCCGTTTATTGCAATAGAAGATCTGACATTCAATTCCTTGTTCTCTTTTGAATTGCGTACAACGTTGCATGATCCGTATTTCTTCTATGTATTATAGTTATCTAACGATACGTCTCAAAAGTTATTTTTTAAAAGTCTTCTACCGTTTAAGGTAGGTATTGCAGAATATCAGAGAATCTCCTCTAGGTTTTCCACACTTTCCGAGGCCTTTCTATCTCTATTACATCCTTTTTGCCTCGGAATATCCTTCCGTCCTTCATCATCCTATCAAAGGAACATATTCTCTTTCTTCCTCTTCCCCGCCTGCACAGAATCTTTCCCACTATCACATTCATGAGCAACCCAACCTCCAGCTCTATCTTATTACATCCTCCAGCCATCTAATAATCCCTACCAAACCCGAATTTGAATGATATGTTTCCTATCCTCGCATGCCATCTCAAGCACTTCCTCTTTCGTCTTCCATGCCGTCCACCTAACCCCCTCGTCCTTCTCCACACCCACATCTCAAATTCCTGTGGCCTATTCTCGCCCTAGCACAGAAACCAGAACATCTGCGATCACTCTTGAACATAATGGACATCGTTCTCCAGTGATACAGCTCGAAGAAAAATCAGGAAGAAAATAAACCATCTTAAAGGAAAGATAAAAGCCGAAGGCAGACTGGACGCAACAGGGATAGGAACTGGAACAGATTGTGTAGAATGTAACACCTAATTGGTCAGCTGCACTAAATGGCATAGAAGAAGTCCAGCGGAAATAACGGACATTCCGTAATGAATAGCTCCAGCCAAAAAAGTAATTCGGGCTCAGAAAACAATTGTTCTTCAAATGAAGACGTAAATACCAATTGTTCAATGAGATGAATATGGTAGTAGGTGTACATGAAAAAATGAGAGCGAAGTGTTGAACGACATTTTCAGAGGCATGGACCATTTTAAGGCTCGAAAGGAGGAGAATTTAAGACTTTCAAAACTTGCTGCTGGAGGCGAATATTGAACAGTAATTGGATGTCAAGAATAAGAGACGAGAGGGTGTACGGTATTGAAGTTTGGTAAACAGAAAAATATTTTTTCATACTTCTGGTTTTGTTGTAACCATTATATGAATAGTATTCCATTTCCTGGTAAATGTTGATTATCCGTATCGTTAGTGATAGCCGTTGGGTCAGCAGTAACAATCTACATCGACGTCATCCCCAGCAAGCCACCCACAGGGTGTGTGGCAGGGGGTGTTCCATATCAGGCATGCCTTAATTTTACGGCAGAACACCGAAACTATATTGAAACCAGCGTACCACACATGCAACGCGCCCATTAAAATCTACTAACCAAGAAGCATTCTATCGTCAATCGTTCCAACATGCAAGAGGTACAAGGACTACTACTACATATTCAAAATATCAAGCATTAATGAGAACATGATCAATGAGAATGTAGAAAATATATAAAAAGAGATCTACAATCTAGGTAATGTCACTATTTGCAGTATTCATGACGACGAGCACAGCTGTGATGGTTCCGAATGGTTCGCGGAAAAAATGACATTTTTATACCTATCGGTTCTACAATCTAGCTCTCTAATTTTATTGGCGCGATGTAATCTGCCATAGTACGAGGAGGTTATGAGAATGTTTTTCACGTCGTCAGAGAAATTTTTTCCAATCCTTCTAACATTCCAGATACACCTGATAACTTATCATAGCATCGTTTCACAATCCTAGTTCCTCTTTGCCGCACGCGATCTAATCCTGATATCAATCCCACATCATATGGATCTAATACACTAACTGCATATTCCAGATGAGGACAAGCGATTGAAAATTAACAACGTTCTTTCACTTTCTCATCACATTTTCCGAGTATTCTCTTAATAAAGCGTAGCTTCGCGTATGCTTGACCGCATATTTCCCGAATATATTTTCCCCAAGTCATGTCGTGAATAAATGTGACCCCTAAGTACTTAACAGACTCGGCGTGAATAATTTCCGTATTATTAATTCTGTAAGCCCTCCCTGCGTACATTTCTATTTCAAAAAGCTGACTGCTACGCACTTTTTTATGTTTAGCTCCATCTGCTACTTTTCGCACCAAGCACGAATAGCTAGTAGGTCTATTGTTAACGAGTCGCTATCTTCGGAATTCGTAATATCCCGATACACAACCGCGTCGTCTGCGAAGAGTCTAAGGTTACTTTTAACGACGTTCCTAATATCATTTATGTATAAGGGAAATAAAAGTGGAGCAATGACACTTCCCTGATGATCACCCGATGTAACGCTGTATTTGACATGATACCATGTATGACAACCCTTTTTTCCCGCCCATGTGGGAACTGATTAATCCAACTAATAATGTCTTTATCAATTCCATATGCTTCTAGTTTTGAGAGTAACTTAACGTGAGGAACCTTATCAAAAGCTTTTTTAAAATCTAGGAATATCGCGTCAACTTGAACATTATTATCTCCCGAGAGTAAGATGTCATGAACGAAGAGGACCAATAGGGTTTCACAAGATTTACGCTTTCGAAATCCGTGTTGGTTATTTATTAATAATTTTTTTCATATCTAAATGACTCATAATGGAGCTTTCGTTTATTTGTTCAAATGCCATACACGAAATGGATGTGAGAGAAATAGGGCTTTTGTTAATAGGGTCTTCCCTGTCGCCGCTTTTGAATATAGGCGTGACATTTACTTCTCTCCAGTCCTCAGGCACTACATGATCTACTCATGATTTGGTAAACATAATTTCTAAGGATGGCGCTATGTCTGATGCCAATGTTTTATATAAGCGTGGAGGAATTTGATCTGGACCGGGGGATTTGTTGGGGTTGATATCTTGCAACTGATGCTCTATGCCGCGACAATTTGTAATAACTTGAGGCATAAATGTTTGGGAACGAACTGGCTGCGGATCGAACAGGTGTGGTGTGCAAGTAGTGAAAATACTTTGGAAGAATGAGTTTTACGAATTGGCTTTTTGTATACTGTTGGTTAGCTTTTCCCCTTTGATGTTCTTAAGCGTGTGTACAGTTGATTTATTTTCTTGAGTGTCCCTAACATTCGACAAAAATGCCATAGGATTATCGTTGAAGTTTTGTTCCAGTAATTTACTTTTGATACAGCTAACGCCTTTCAGTACGCTTTTTTTTGCTAAGAGATTAGATATTTTATATTTTCGGTGACTGTGTATACTTCTTCGGAGGATTTGTTTATTTTTGCCCTTTTTAGACTAGCTTGTCATGTTCTTTGGTGCTTTAGTGTTTTCCTAAACTCCGCGTTATACCACCTAGGCTCAGCATTGGCTTTTTTCAATTTACTTGGTATGTATTTGCTAACTCTTGATCGTGTAACATTGAGGGAAATATTCCACAAAACTTCAATATTACTGTTGGTACTAATTTTTAGAAAGTGATAAATGAATGTTGCAACTCTCGTTTCATACCCTCGTAGTCAGCCTTATCAAACAAGTAGATTTTTCTTTGCGGATTATGTTTCTTGACCATGCTCACGGAAAAATAAGCTTTAACCATCTTGTGGTCGCTTATTCCCTTATCAGTACCTACCTTTTTTTACAACCGTGTGTAGGATATTTGTTACATCTAGCGTCGTCAGGTCCTGACGACGCTAGCTGTAACGTTATCGAAATTGTTGTCCGTTAATTAGAATCAAAGCGGGAAAAAACCGAATAAACTGAATTCGATAACCAATATTGTTGTTATTCCGGTTGTCAAGCTTCAGTTTGATGACGCAGTGCCATGTACTCTCTTTAGTTATCTGAGTGGTTTACATAAATTATTTTTTGCCTGTTCCCCGTTTATTGGTCAGAATGTTTTGGAACAAACAACAAACGGTCCTGAAGTTTTGTTTCCAACTGGAGAAAAACGCCTTAGAAATTATAGTGTGTTGAATTCTATTTGTAACATCCGCTAATTCGTACATTCCGTCATGTTATCCATAGGAAAATAAGGAGAGGGCAGGGTTAAGCAATATTCTTGTTATTCCGGTAGTCAGGCTGCAGTTTGATGACGTAGTGCCCTCTCCATACACCACAATGGATCGAACACTCCAATCTGTTTTGACTTCACATGACCGCATTCACTTACGCTCTCCTTTCTTATCTCCGCTTGGTGCGGGCGCTCGGTCGCGAAGTGTTCTGGAAAGTCAAACGTAAAGCCGTTCGTTAAATCCGGCCTCGTTCAGTTTTTAAGGTCACGGTGTAGTCACCCCAAACGACTGGCATTCTTAGTAAACAAACATGCATTGAGGGACAGCGCGTAACCTTCCTCCGATTTTTTTACTGGCCCGTCGGTCAGTTTGTAGTCCGGATTGGGCGGGCGATAATCATCCTGGAAGCCCTGCGGAACGCTCGGGGTTTTCCATCAACGATTCTGCATTGTGCGATTTTCCTTCGGTGAAAAACGGTCGATGGTTTAAGTGACCGGACATCCACGACAAGGTTGGACGGATTCATAAAGATTCAGGCGGATGGATGCCGGTATTTGTGGTGGTGAAAGTTCTTTAAAAAATTAGGGCTAACGAGTTATTTTCCAGCTTAGGGTGCATTTAGTGAGGGCTACGATTATGCTTCGAATGGTGTATAAAACTGTCGTTTTCATCAGTGTAATTTCCGCAAATGTGCAGAGTGAGTTTTCATTGGCAATGCTTCGAGTCTTTCTTCACCTGAAATACCGCCATTGTACGTTACAAAGGACTTTCTGGGGCTGTA
The DNA here is from genome assembly GCA_963169105.1 of Ceriagrion tenellum. Classification (NCBI taxonomy): domain Eukaryota; kingdom Metazoa; phylum Arthropoda; class Insecta; order Odonata; family Coenagrionidae; genus Ceriagrion; species Ceriagrion tenellum. Next base: position 49,925,271 of record OY720635.1, on the reverse strand, counting down.
GAACACGGTAGAAAACGCCTCCACGGAGCTTTTTAGTTTACGACGGAGCTTTTCTACTAAAAGAAAATGTTAGCTTTAACCTCTAGAATTAGGGGGATCGGGTTAGTGTGGTCGCTAGAGTACTCGCCTACCACACGGGCGGCCAGGGTTCAAATCCCTGCAGTGGCGGATGTTTTTCAGAGGAACCCGATCCCTACTTGAGTGGGAGGGCACCTCAAGTGTAGTACTCCGTCTGTCGGGTGAGACCTTAAGCCGTGGTCCCCTTGGCGCCTTTCGTTAAGAGCAGGCTAATGCCGACGCCGGGTTCCTATCCACCCTTCCTCCCTTACCTATCTCATATGGCGCAAATGACCTTAGCCGTCGGTCGCCTCCCCAAAAATCTAATCCAATCTAGAATTAGGATTGATTATTAAAGTAGTTGTCGAAGCTTTTCGCTCATTGCTTTTTACACGACTATTTCGACCGCGGAAAAAATTGTGAATCTTTCGAAAATCATACTATCGCCATGACGGGTACGACTAATAATTTGCACTTATTGTGAATAGGGATCAATCATATCAATGGAGAATTATCAAAATTCTGAGAATTGTGTAGTACTATGTCATTGTGACAATTGTCCTTAACCCTTGTATTTTTCAGTATGCCATCAGTGGCGCTGTTGACCAGGGCGGGGAAGAGGGTTTAAGGCGGGAATCTCTCCTAGGTTAGAAGCCAATACTAAAAAGGCGCTTTTGTCCTAGGTATACAGCCCCCTTAATCGACGTACTTGTTTCTTATACCTTACCGGTTAATATTTCCGTCTTCTTTTCTTTCCTTGAAGAAGAATATCACATAGTAGATGTGTGAAAAGTGTAATTAGAAATTTGACACAATTCTAGAGACAATTATGAAGTTCTTCAGTGTTCCCTTGTATTATTTCCACGTATGAATCGTGGCTACAGACTGACATGAAGAGCGTCACACATTGGCTGTTCGTGTTCAACCTTAAGCGTGGAGACATTGTCAATCAAGGAAAGAATAATAATTCAATAAGCATTATAAGCTACTTTAATTTAGACATACCTGCCACATCATAGATTGGGGAAGCATCATCAGGCGCATGGACATATTTTCCACACTATGCTGGATTTCAACTCGCCATTTTAAGACTAACATACTACTTATTCAAGAAAAAGGACCAACGTTAGACTCTTTGAAGGAATTAGAATTTTTTTCAGAGCTAATTCAAACGAATGTAATATTGTCAACGAACTTTTGTATCCCCCTCGTTCTCCGCTCCTACACTTCCCTACTCCTCCCAATAACACTCTCACCCATCCCACAGTTGCAACCCGCGCTCACTCTACAGTACATTACGAGTTTCCTCGCTGGGTTAAAAGCACAGTCTAGAAGCTCTCGCTTATCGCCTGGGAATAGGTGGCACTGGGTAAATGGTAATGGGAGTGGGAAAGGGCTAGGGAACCACAACCCCTGCGAGGTCGACACCATGAGGCGGATTGACGTCAAAAGGACAATAGAGGGCCACCGCCTCGTCGCAGTCCTCGTATCTGTTGGGTTCCCCCAACAACGTGAGGCGAGTCCCCGTCAGTCTCGCTTTTGCGAGGTCTTACCGCACATCTTTGAGAACCGGAGGAGCCCGTTGCCCAAAAAATTGGCGATCGGGCATCCCCCGACTCCCTTTTACGGTCGGCGTCGTGCGGTCTGTCGGAGTACTTCATCGGCTAGGGATCCTCCGGACCAATGGATGGTGAAAACGTACCGTTTGTGGTAAAAAATTGGGTCCTTCGTCTCGGTACTCCCCGTCGACCGATTCGATCGCTCACCATACAACCAATCCCTTGTCCGCTGTCGCTGCCATTAACTCCTTCCACGACGTTCTAGTCAGCGATTGCTTCCCGGATTATCTCCTATACCCCCGCCTCCCTCTTCCAAACAAAGTCTTACATAGCATAGCAGCTTCCCCACCCATTCCAACCTAATAACTATGATTCCCCCTCCCTCACCTCTACCCTTTTACCCCTCTCCCCCACCCTATGTAATTTATGTATATATAGACAGGAAAATATGTATCTGCGCCTGATGATGCAGCATTGTGGCGAATCCGGTCGTGAATAAATCTTTTGCCAAGTGGAATTGGAGAGTTAATTCTTTTATCCCTGATATCAAGGAATTCCACCGAGTAAAACCTTAAACTATTCTCTACAGCAGTGGTCTCCAAACTTTTTAGCCCGAGGCCCGCATTAACTATCAAACAACAGTTTGGGGGCCGACTACACACTCGAGGTCCAAATAAAAAACAATCAAAACATAGATGTTGCTTTTAATTATTTTTTTAATATCACTTAATTCAGTTATTATTTAATAACACATTGTTAACTACACATGAACACCTGTATTAGTGGAAATGGTGAAATTGTTTCCTGGATGCCAAAATAGCAGACATTTCTGGCTTTCGATTTGATGTCCCTAATATCAACAATGGTCTGAGATTATCATGAGACAAGTTTGTTCTTAAATTTTCTTCACGTGTTTCATTCTTGAAAATGTTTGTTCACACAAGTATGTTGTTCCAAAGATCTATCGGTACCTGGATGCAAAAGTTTTGACATTAGGAAAGTCTTCCTTGGGCAAAAACCGGTAAAAACCCACCAGTCCTTCTTTAAACGTATCCCTCAGGAGGTCGTTTACTTGCAATTCAATGACCTCCAGCTGCAGTTCAGCTTGGTAACTGGAGACGGCTGCTTGAAATGGGTTTTGAAACAGTCTCACTTCTTCTGCCTTTGAATCCAAGTCAGAAAACCACTCTTGAAACTGCAGCTGGAGGTCTTGGATGATCTCGCATGCAAATGACGTGAGGAACTCAGCTGTAGCCTCAGCCATGAAGACATTGCACTGCTGAAAGTACGTCAAGTTGTTGGTCAGTTCCTGTTTCAAAAACAAGACAAGTTTAGATCTGAAGACCTTTTGGATGGTGCATAGATAAGAAATTAGATTTTCTCTCCTTGTAGTTTTACGTTCAGCAAATATAAATGACTAGTTATGTCTGGAGCAAAGGCCAATATCCATACCCACTCTTCATCAGATAGAAATAACTGTGAACAGACAGAAAGGAATATTGAGTACAGTCAGGAAATGGTATAAGAGACATGGGAGAAGTAGATGTGGGAATCAAAGCAGGAGGTCAGCTGATCAAGTCTGAATCATGGACTACAAGGCATTGAATGGAGGGGTAACAAGCTTTGGTAGAAACATGAAAAAACTATGCGAGAATTACAGAATGAAGGTAAATCATAAGAAATCAAAAGTGATGAGATTTTTTGGAACAAAGTAGGTGAGTAGAATGTGTAACCTAGTGCAAAGCCAGAGAGAACTTCATTAATAAAATAAGTGAGGTTGACCATAAAAGTGGGCAGTCAAAAATTGGCGCCATTAGAGCATTTGAATAACTTGATTAATATGCTAGAAGAAAATTGGCATAGTAGTATAGGCCTAAGGAGGTGAATAGCGATAGCCAAGGAAAGGTTTAGTAACAGATGTGAGCTGACTATTGGGAACTTGGGTAAGAATGTGAAGAGGAGGCTGGTGAAGAACTTGATATGGAATGCAGTGTTGTTTGGTGCTGACACGTGGAGCGTGAGAAGGAAGGATGTGAATAGGCTGCAGGAGTTTGTGATGTGGGTGTGGAGAAGGATGGAGAAGGTGCAGTGGAGGGAAGAGAAAATGAACAAGGAAGTGATTAATGTGGTGGGCGAAGACGGGAAACTTCTAAATCAAATCTGGGCTGTGTAGGTGGGTGGAAGAAGTAATTATGGGTTGATGAAGATGGGTTGCCACAGACAGTGATGGGGGATGATTTTGGGCAAGCAGGGAAGGGAAAGAATGAGAATTAATTTTAGGAGTTGGATGAAGAGAGGTTGATCGTAAGCAGAGGCGCAAAAGGAAACATTATGGGTATGCCTTTCAAAAGTGTTAGTGTAATTTTCAGACTGCAAGGAATGCGATGTTCCATAATAGATTTTTCAAATATATATTTCATGCTAGGTCTTAATCAGACCCAAGTCCTTGATAAACTCGAGCTGGAATATTATCGAAATTGTATAATTTCTTATAGTTAGTGTCTTTCATGTGACTTCCTACCCAGTGGCAAGAAATATTAATAGCCGGAATTTTTTCCTTGCATTGCCAAGGGAGAGTGAACGCAAGTATGATGTGAAGACGTTTGGTAAATAGGGAAAGGTGTTTTGCGTGAGAGCTTGTATTCCATCTGGCGCATAATATGTTCATGTTCACTGTTTGTACTTCCCGTGGTAAAGCGCATGAATTTCCAAAGGTATTGGTGGAAGTGTGAGCTTTGTGTATTTAGTCTGAAATAGTTTTTAAAAAACTGCCATTTCCAGGAAGTGATCCATTTTCATGAGAATGGTAGTTAAAGCCATGAAAGAGGAGTATAACCTTGTTGTACCATTGCCTTCCCATATCGTTAAAACTTGTTGCAGCGAAGGGCATAAGAGAAGGTATTTTTAAAACCAGAATGGATGGGCAAATGATGTTTTATTGGTACTCCTGGTACAGGCTCCTCAGTAGCATATCAATTATTTTAATAAAGGGTCTGCTACGAAGCTTAATTTACAAATTCTGCTATGCATTTACATTTCTGTTGATTGGTTCCATTTATCTGCGATGGAATGCCCTGATTAGGGCTGGGCAAAATACATGCTTTGCTTTACCTATTTAAAATACAATAGAAAAAACTTTTTTTCATGCATTTAAAATACAAACTAAATATACATGTGTAATTGGTTCCCCACATCAGCCTTCAAAGTACTACATAGAAGTTTTGACACATCCTTCTCTTCTCTATTTTCTCAATCATGTTTTCTGTGATTCATAATTCCTTCACAATTGATGTTCCCATTGATCCAGCAATAACTTTAAAAAAATTGGTATGTTAGATGAACAAGTATTTGTTGAAGTAGGAGGTGGGTGACGTGGATCATAGGAGCATTGAAAATGTTGAAAAGGAGGGATTATAAACAGACAGTGTAATGGAAATTAGGTGAAGCAAAGGAGTGGAGAACAATCAAGGAGGGATGGGAGACAGAACAGGGAGAGGGAGTAATAGAGAAAACAACTGGATCTGAGGAAACATCGAGGGTAAGGAAGCATTGAGTAACAGATGAAGTGATTGGGTGTAATTGGCTCGAAATTTTTTTGAAGTTGAAAAAATAAAAAAGCTACATTGAGACCAAGATGTAGATGGACTATCCCTGAAGTGACAATTCTATTGCGTCGTAAGATGGCTCAAATGATTCCAAAGGTTAAGGTTACCAAATGGGGAAAACAAAGATGAAACCAGAGGATACATAAAATAGAAATAATAGGTGTAGTAGCTATGAGATGGCAAAAATAGACCTATGTTATCAACTCCTACAGCTTTTGATGGCTTCATCTCCTTAAATGCTTTCTCAATTTTGCAGTTGGGTATAATTTGCTCGAAGTTTTCTTCATCTAGTGTTCTCTCATCCATGTGATTTAGTTGGTCTCCACTGGTTAGTTTCTCCACGTATTCTCTCCACCTATCTTGAATACCTTCTTGTTCTATTTATATCCCACCTGTTTTGTCCTCAATTTTTGGTACAATTTGGTAACAAGGATTACGTAATGTTTACGGTTGGCTATGGTCTGGAAAATGCCATATTTCTTCACATCTAAGCTCCTGCTTCCAATGAACTTTAAGCTTACCTTTCCGGTTATCACCGTCATTAGGGGAAGTTTGGGTTTAATAAAAATCTGTTGTCTGGTTTTCAAATTTTCATGTTGACCCTGGTACATGTTGGTAAAAGTTTTCAGGTGGCATGAATCATTAGATATGTTCATGTCACATTTTCATGGTTCATTTAGTAGTCATCTTATCATAGAGTATGGAGTTTAATCTTTATTTTATAAAAATGTTAGACAAACAAAGTTTTCCTCAAAGATTGACAGTGCCAATGTGTTGGTGAGTATTCCCCTAGCTCCATCCAGCTCTCACAGATATTTGCCTAAAAGTGAGCTATGTATTAATATACCATATTGATCTTCAGTGGTCTTCCTGGTTAGCAAATACTTGGGTGATGCTCTTCTTATTTATAGTTATATATAGTTATACTGGTTGTTAAGGTTTGACAATATGGGGATGAGATTTTTTTTTTATTTTTAAGATTGGGACCATGGTACTGGGAATGAACTATTCTTTTCTTCCCCTGCTTTTTCATAACTTTGTATTGTTTTGCCCACTTGTCACCATCCCCAAGCCTGTCTCATTTGTTCCAGATTTATAATGAACTCCACATTTGAAAAACTCCCGAAGTACAACTCAATTACTGAGAATGTTATGTCATTTACAGGCAGATTCTGGTGTTTGCATGAATTTTACTTTGTACTCCTTGAGTAATGATATCAAGATATCTAAAATCGCTGCCATTTTTGGAGGAACATCATTCAATTGGGAAAAATATGTGAGGTCACATGCATTCATTACTGTGATCCTTGGAATCACAAACATTTCATTTTTTAGTGTAGTTGATTATTCTCCATGTTTTATAAAGGGTTTTTTGAGCAATTGACTCAAGTTCTGAATACAAGTTAGAAAGGGTTATAGGGTATGCTATTCACGAAGGAATGAATTAATGAATGTATCGATGAACATTTTTTAAATTGTGATTCTTAAGAAATTAAAAAATTGATACTGTAAAAATTAACATAAAACAACAATTTATTGTCCAACAAAAATGTAAACCATAGTATTTCCCTAAGGGTTACATCATAAAATATTTATTAAAAACTAGAAAGATGAGGCTTCATATTGATTTCAATAATGCATGGAGAAGGCGAGTGATCAAGTTGCAGCTTGATTCTTCAGAGTTGTTCACATTTTTGCAAGGTCCTTTCTGGAAAAAGGAGTTTTCAACAGGAGATATGAAAATACTTTCATGGTTTTTCTTAGTGTAAGAGTAGAAATCAGTGGCGAAATAAAAATTTAAAGATGTTATTCTTATTCCAATCAATGTACATAATGAAATCCAATAATTAACTGAGAATTATTTCTGATTGAAGGTTGCTAGATTGAAAAATGTTTGTCCTCATGTATTATAGTGATAGGGTCAATCAATCACACTTACCAGGAAGGCATGGGGATTCCCTAGAAGTAACCCATGTAATGGAGGTCATATCAAACAAGAGCGTTGAAAGCCACCATCTTCAGATGGTCGTTCAGATTTTTCTTTGACTCAAGCCTAAAAGAGATGCGATAATAGGTTTATAAGTGGTCTTATTGGTTGATGCTTTCAGGAACATGAAGAGGGCATCAAGTCCTTACGCTTGAAAAGGATCCTGATTTGTGCAGTAAATCGTACAGCAGATCAGAGGCAGCCATCTGAAGTAGCGTCCAATGTTGTAGCTTTGGTGTTCGTAAAACATGATGACAGTTTTCACAGACTTCGATGGACATAGAAGTGCTGTAGGTAGGAGGGATAATAGATCCAGATGTACTCTGGATTCAGCTGCGTGATGAAAGAGATCAAATTAGAATGTAAATGTCAAGAATTTGATAATACTCTACATATCCAACTGCACTCCATTGAAGGTATCTTAATGTGGAAATTCCGACAAGTTACTGTTCCAGACACATATATACCTTAGCAAATTGAGTCTTTGATGTTTATATTCCTTAGAGGATGTCAAGGTGATCGGTGAGCCCAAATTGTTGGTGATGGTGAGACGCAGCATGAATAACAGTCTGGAAGGCAGGTAAACCAAAGCTTTCACTGAAGATTGTAGGAGGCGATGCAAGAAAAGTTGACTTGATGTGTATGCTTGTAGCAGTTGTCTACATAAGTGCTTCATGCGGGGGATGCGCAAATACTTTGATAAAACTGCACAATGATTGGTCGAATGCAATGATGACACATTATTTGAAACGATGGTCTGTCCTTAGAAGTCAAAACAGTGTTTTTTCTGACTCTCCGTGGGTCATAGTACTATCATTTATTCCTTCTGTGAGCTAAAATAGAAAATAAGGTAAGTTTGCTGTTAATAATTTAACTACTGGGAAATTATGGGTAACATTTACATGAATGGAAAACTTGTAGCATTTACCTAATAATATTTGGGTGATAATAAGGAAATCCTTTCCAAAATTATGAGGGAAATTGTGTGTGGCAATATCAGTAAATGAAATTGTAATTGCTTTGTTTGCAGCTGAGTTGACATTAATAGAAGTGGTATCGATGCATGTGTGAGAGAATCATCTATCTTTACTTTTAATATCTTATATTTAGGACTATATAAGTTCGTTGTTTTTAAATTAAGTTTGCTTAATATATGTAATTTACCAAATGATGACAGTTTTGAGATATCAGAATGAGTAGAACATGTGTACTACTTATTAGCTCTCGGACTATACCAATCATTATGTTATAATTATATTGAATTGGTTGAAGGATTTTTGGAATCATGTTTAGCGCTGCATTATATTTCTTATGTTTGTGTGTTAATTAATTTGCAATTATTTTTAGTCAAGAGACAGGGAAATTAGAGAAGTGATATGTTGAAGTTGGTTCTGACCTGTATTGTGCAGCCATTCTAGTTGACGTTGTTGTATGTCATTATGGAAACTGTAGTCCTTTGACTGAAATCATCCAAATGTTGTCTTCTATAAGTGTTTGGAATTGGTGGATTTTTCACTTTTGGAGGTGATCAACAGACGAGGTTATGTGCACACTTGAAGGTAGTTGGGTAGTTCGGCTGTTTGTTTTTGTTCGGTGAAGATTAAATGGGCGGAGGAGGAAGATTTGAGAGAAACCCAGTGTAGGCATTACCCTACTCTCAATGAATGGCACTGTGTTGTCACTGAAAATGTTGTCTTCATAATGATGATTCTCTCAAGCCCCATTTGAGCTTGAGTTCTAGAATTATTGTTTCTTTATTATTCCAGGAATGAGTCTCTGATAAAGAGCTGTCATTAACATATTGGAGTTGTGCCGAAGACGTTTACTTCTTGGTATCTTGCGTCCATATCTCAGCTTCACGTTGTAACGTGCAGTGCCTGTAACATTGTTTGAATAGGTCTATCGTGTTTTCTACAAGCTGCCTTGGTTACATTGGAAATTTTTCCAGGATTGGCTCCTTTTTGATCAGAGGTGGCCTCTTTGTATCCTGAAGTCCAGAAACATTGATTCATTATAATTTCATGCAGGTGTTTTTGAGAAGCAGCTGTCTTTAGTATTTTGTAGTTTTTCCAATGATGCTCCTTTTGTGGATGGTATATGCTTGTATAGTTTCATGTGTGGAGTTTCGCTGGCTGCACACCAATGATAATCCAATGTTGAGTTACAGAAAGCTGGGCTGGAGGCCTCACATAGCCTAGGCTAAGCTCCAGATATTACAGTCCAGCATGTAACCGTACAAGCCACTACGAAACCTGTAGTGGCTGCGTGGAGTAGAAAATCCACTCCACGCCCAACCCACCCCACCCTCCCATCCCGTCCCACCCCCTCCCAACCCCCCGCCCCCCCCAGCCCCCCAACCCACCCCACCCGACCCCCCAACCAACCCTCCCACCCCACCCACCCATCCCATACCCCCACCCTTATATGAAATACCAAAACCAACCCCGCCCATCCCACCCCCCCTCCCCAATTTGGATGCCCACAGCTAAACCAACCCACCCATCCCCAAAAGGCCCCATATTAATTTGTCCCTCCCGTTCCCCTCCCCCCCACCCGCCCCACACGTCCCCATCCCCCCCAACCCAATCTCCCCCTTCCTCATCCTCCTCGGGAATGTCGTCGAGGGGTCGAGGTACGATGACGGGACCATCTCCGTCAACCGGTCCGTCTCCGTCAGCGAGCCCGTCTCCGGACTCGTCGACGTCGACGAACCGGCGATCATCGTCGAAGGACCCATCATCGCCCACCGATCCCTCGACGACCCCCGGCCCCTCCCCACCCAAACCCAACCCTTCCCCTTCCTCCTCCTCGGGAATGTCGTCGAGGGGTCGAGGTACGATGACGGGACCATCTCCGTCAACCGGTCCGTCTCCGTCAGCGAGCCCGTCTCCGGACTCGTCGACGTCGACGAATCGGCGATCATCGTCGATGGACCCATCATCGCCCACCGATCCCTCGACGACCCCCGGATCCTCCCGCCCCCCCCTTACCCCATCCCCACCCAAACCCAACCCTTCCCCTCCCATACCCGACCCCCCATCCCCATACCCGACTTCCTCCTCCTCCTTGACCCCCCTGAGACATCTGCCTGTAGGAAAGAGAAATTGAACAAATATTGAGGATACAAAACAAGTAGCACTCGAGTTTAAAACATTTGTATTTAACCACTGCATGGAATAATTTTCAAATTTAAAATTGTTTTAAGGTCGTCAGCATTAAAAGTTTCTCTTTATGACAGAATTTGAACTCTTTTGAGGGAAAATTAAAAAGTTTCATGAGGATTTAAATGGTTCAACGTAGCTTTGTGAGAGCTTTTCAGACCATTAGAAGTGGTATTGCTCCCTAAACTCATTAGTTAATGAAATCGAATAGCGACTATCGAGGTATTCTGAATAAATAAACCAACTACTTCGCAGGAAACTTCATACACGATAACACTCACGTCAACGACATTTCCTATCCTTGTAAAAGAGTTGGTCATGTTTTTTGTTATTTTCAGTGTTGGGAAAACTATTCGAACAAAACGATTGGGACTGGTCGGCCTCCTAAGTCCATTGCAATATCGATGATACAATTTCCATAAAATCTTGTTGGTTCGTCATGTGCTGCTATTATTTTGTGTCCAGTCGTAAAATTTCCGTTTGTTGGTATTTTTCCGAGGTCAATTCCACTGGAAATGTTGAAGGTGAAAATCGCCGCCCAAGACGCCGCCCAAGACCATTGCATTGGTGGTTGTCGTCCAATAAAAGGTCAAATTCCGTCACTACGAATTTGCTACATGGTGGAAGATTGCCTGAAAATACATTTATTTCTCCTATCTCTGCCGTGATCTTCAGAATCTTCTTACTGGTTAACTGAATGTCATATGTCAGGATGTTGTCTGGTTAAGATTTACCCCGCCTCCAGCCTTTTGTGTAGGATTTATTTCTTTATCTTTCCGCGTCACATAATCGCCTGGCACTTTCCTCTTTCTTTTTCTACGCGCTCGTTCAACTGTCTCATGCTGCTTGATTCACCTTAGTCGTCCTCCACATCCACTAGGTTTTCGTCCGGGTTGCTGCCGTCATTATTCACTGTGATGTCCATCATATTCTCGAGTGTGGTATGTCTCGTTAGGGCACTCCTCTAGATCTTTCCATGGTCATCATTATCTGCAGGTCTCTCCTGGGCCTTGGCGTCCGCGAACAAAATGTTTGTGATATTTGGCGGCAGCGCAGATGAAATTTGTTCGTTGTAATTTCTTAGCTGGGAGCTTTCTTCCACTTTCTTTTATTAGGCGGGGGTCATGTCTCGATGGGTGCACATTTTTCTTTGGAAAGGGAAGCATGGACATGCTTGTGTTTGGGGGGAAAGAGTCTCTCTAGCCGGCACGGGCACAGTTGGTCTCCCCCTATGCTACTCACTATGCCCTGACGAGGGGACCCGCCCAGTTCCCCTGGGAGTGCAAGGAGGTTCACCCCTTTCGGGGGCCCTCTTCCCAGGTTTCCCAGACGAGACGACCGAAGGGACTCCGCGACTTCACAGGCGACCTACGGGAGTGAGAACAAGGTGCTGAGTTACCCTTGCCTCCCGCAGACCCTGTAACACGCGATCACGGTTGTTTGACTCTTTCCCCTTGTAGCTTCCCTAGTGATAGTGCTTGTACGAATAAGGTCGAATTGGCTAGAAGAAAATTTGGTACTACTTACAGCATACTCCTCCCATTGTCGAATCTCGAAAAGCTTCGGAATAAAAGCGTCCAACAGCATCACCATGTAGGCTCAAAGTGAACGAGTGTCATAGCAACGGTTACTTCGGTGCCGCGAGAGGGGTTTTTCGTCATTGTTATGGCTGTAAATGTGATTTAAATGCGGGTATTTTTGATGTTGTATGGTATCAATGTTTTGTTATGACTTTTGACTATCAAATTAACTTTTTAGAGTCAATCAGGAACAAAAAAAAAGCCTCAAGGCAATAAATATCACTTATACAACGTAAAACTCTATTCCTTGGTACCGTGGTATTACAGGCATTAAAATTACACGTCGTTGTCCTTTGATGCTATTATTTGGAAAATAGAAAGCACGCAAATTTTGCATGAGGTAATTTGAAGATGTGGATTGGATATTTTTCGAGCACTTTGATAATAGACATTGCAATGCAGATAGAGACATCACTTGTTTCGCTGTAAACCGTCGATTATACTATAAATCTACTAGACGCACTATCTAATTTTCGCTGTCGATCTTTTTCAAACGCCTAAAAAATATTAAATTAAGCATCAGGAATGTTCGAAAAAAACGAAACATTTTGTATCGAGCTCTTAGTAAAATATTCGAAACAGCATTAGCATATTTTAGCTTTACCACCTTTAAATTCAAGAGTGATAGGTAGTGCCCGTGAGCACTTTTGCTGCATTTGTTTGTGAAAGGAAAGAGGATCAGATTCAGATGCCTGAGGAGTTGATTGTCATGGATATTTTGGCTTAATCAGTTTGATTGAAGGGTGTACACTGTGGAAGAACGCATTACGAATTTTGAAGTATATGCAGCGCATACCTATGCCTGGTTTGCGTGAGTTTCTGCCACTAATCGAAAGTTTCACGTTGGGCCTTGGGCCCTTAATAAGACGTTGCCATATGGCGTTTACTTATTCTTCCCTTACCCTGGGGTAATATATTTTGTAGTGTAAAAAAAATTCAAATCTTGGGAACGGTAACGATATGTGTAGGTCTCCTAGCAGCTTACGCCGAGTAACTTACTCAGTCATTCGGGGGGGTGGGTAGTTGGCTGTAATGGAGCGACGGGAACAGAAGTTGAATTGGCGTTTATGGTACTTAGTCTACGACAAATGTTAGAAAGGAGACTAGAAATTAAGAGAAAAACCTTCATTGCATTTTTTGAATTAGAAAAGGCATTCGACAAGGTTGACTGGGGATATTCGCTTTTGCGTTGGGTAAGATAGGATGGGAGTGGATAGAGAGAAAACTTATTTTGTCATTTCTTTAAAAGCGTAAGGACTGAAATCAAAGTCATAGATACCGAGAGAATATGAGAAAAGGTGTGCGACATGGTTGCCTAAAATGGCCGTACTTGTTTCTCCTATGCATGGAAGAATCAGTATTCGCAGTGAAAGCGAGGACACGAGGGGTAAATATATTAATGGCAAACAAATTGTTTACAACCGATTCGCATAAATACGAGGTGTATTAATTAAATGAAGGGAATGTGAGTTATTTGGAAAGTTTTTTTATTTTTTGCGTGTGTCAATGTTATCACTTTCGAAGTAGTCTCCATGAGGTATTATACACCTATGCCACGCTTTTCCAAACCTCGAAGCACTTCTGGGACTCGATCTTTGGCATATCTTTTTATTGCTGAAATTGCTATTTAAGCGATAAATTTGCAATTTTTTTGATAATAACATTTATTTTGAGATGTGACAAATTCATATTTTATGTATTCCATCTAAAATTATACTTCATGTAATAATATTGACACAAGATATGCTTCAACATTAATTTTTAAAACTTACCTTCTTTAAACTTTCCCAATTTTTTCTTCATATGACAACTAAAACTATTTATATCAGAGCTCCACCAGGCACGCCATCGTCAGTGAATATCGTCACACGTTCATCTAATCGAATTCTTGATAAACGTCTGAAAGAGACGCAACTTTCCACACACCTAAGGAAGATACATTCCTATTTGTTATGTAATATTTTCCATTCTCTTTTGGTTCATCATCATCAACTGGTGTTCTGTCTGCTGGCAGGTCCCGTACACCACTGCTGTCTCCATCCGCTTCTGTCCCGAGCTTTCTTATTTGCTTCATCATAGCTGATGTTCTTCACCTGATCCACCAATTTAATTCTTCTCCTTCCTAACTCTTTATCTTTCCTTCAATGGAACCCACCAAGTGCCACAGTTATTATTCTTTTCCCTCTCATTATACGGCCCTACCAGTTACCTTTCCTTTTCTTTATTTCCTTTAGGAGCGATCTTCCTTCTTGTACTTTGCTCTAAACCACTTAATTTCTCATCTTACCTACCCATCTTACTTTTCCCATCCTTCTCCACACCCACATTTCATAAGCTTCTATTCTATTCCTTTCCCTCTTACCTAATGTCCACGCTTCACATCCATACACGAAAACGCTCCATGAATAACACTTAGCTAGTCTCTTTCTCAGCTCCAGATCCAGGCTTTTATTGCATATCAATTTTTTCTTCTTGCTGACGGCCTCTTTTGAAATTTCTATCCTAGCTTATATTTCTGCAATACTTCTCGAGTCGTCTGTCACCTTCGTTCCAAGGTACCGGTAGCTTCTCACTTTTCCTATTACACCTTCATAGAATAATTTTTACAGTTTACTGGCATCACCTTTGTCTTTCCTTGGTTTATCTTCATCCCATATTCCTTTATCCCTTTTTCCAAAACCTTTATCAACTTTTGCAGTGATTGCATATTATCTGTTAATATTACCATGTCATATGCGAATCTTATACTTCCTGCCTCCAATGCAGACTCCTTCCTCTCTCCCATCGAAAGACTTATGGATCATGTCCTCAACATATATATTGGAAAAGGTTGGCGACAGACAGCATCCCTTCCTTACTCCTCTACCAAGATCCACCCATTCTGTCATATCCTCATTTTTCTTTTAATGCAGCTTTTGCCTCAAATACATATTTCTCAAATGTGTTTTCGTTCCTTCCATACTAACCCCTTCTATTTCAGAATTTCGAACATTTGATTCCATTCACCCCGATCAAAAGCCTTTCCCTGATCAAGTAAACAAAGAGCCATTCCTTTTCCTCTCTCTATATTTTTCTCCAGTTATTTCGTATTAGGCCAATGGCGTCCCTTGTTCCTTTCCCTTTCCTGGAACCGAATTGTTCCTCCTCTACATTTTCTTCCATTTTCCTTATTAATCTCCTATTCCAAACTCGTAACATTATTTTGGCTGCATGTGTAATTAGGCTTATCGTTCTATGTTCAGTACATTTCCGTGTACCAGGCTTCTTAGGAATTGGTTCCATCACTGTTCTTACAAAATCTTGAGGCCATTCACCAGTGTGATATATTTTGTTACACATGTTAACACTTTCCTGCACACCCTCTTCATTCAAGCACTTGAAAAATTCAACAACATTCATTCAACAAATTCTCATCCATTCTTGTTGCCTTCCCATTTCTCATTTCTTCAATTACTTTTCTCTTCAACACTGATAAACCTCTATCTTTCGGAGGCACCATTTCTTCTGCCTCCAAGTCGAAATCTACTGCCTTCTCCTTTGAGCATTTCAGGTCATCCAAATATTCTGTCCATCTTTCTGTAATTTCTTTCCTCTCATGCATAAAGAGGTAACATGCATGTTTCATCTCTTTTTGTTGTGTTTCTTCAATTTCAAATTATAGAAGAAAATTGGCCTTTTATTCCAGTTCTCTATTTCTAGCTTCCGAAAGTTTATTGCAATAGAAGATCTTCCTTGTTCTCTTTTGAATTGCGTACAACGTTGCATGATCCGTATTTCTTCTATGTATTATAGTTATCTAACGATACGTCTCAAAAGTTATTTTTTAAAAGTCTTCTACCGTTTAAGGTAGGTATTGCAGAATATCAGAGAATCTCCTCTAGGTTTTCCACACTTTCCGAGGCCTTTCTATCTCTATTACATCCTTTTTGCCTCGGAATATCCTTCTGTCCTTCATCATCCTATCAAAGGAACATATTCTCTTTCTTCCTCTTCCCCGCCTGCACAGAATCTTTCCCACTATCACATTCATGAGCAACCCAACCTCCAGCTCTATCTTATTACATCCTCCAGCCATCTAATAATCCCTACCAAACCCGAATTTGAATGATATGTTTCCTATCCTCGCATGCCATCTCAAGCACTTCCTCTTTCGTCTTCCATGCCGTCCACCTAACCCCCTCGTCCTTCTCCACACCCACATCTCAAATTCCTGTGGCCTATTCTCGCCCTAGCACAGAAACCAGAACATCTGCGATCACTCTTGAACATAATGGACATCGTTCTCCAGTGATACAGCTCGAAGAAAAATCAGGAAGAAAATAAACCATCTTAAAGGAAAGATAAAAGCCGAAGGCAGACTGGACGCAACAGGGATAGGAACTGGAACAGATTGTGTAGAATGTAACACCTAATTGGTCAGCTGCACTAAATGGCATAGAAGAAGTCCAGCGGAAATAACGGACATTCCGTAATGAATAGCTCCAGCCAAAAAAGTAATTCGGGCTCAGAAAACAATTGTTCTTCAAATGAAGACGTAAATACCAATTGTTCAATGAGATGAATATGGTAGTAGGTGTACATGAAAAAATGAGAGCGAAGTGTTGAACGACATTTTCAGAGGCATGGACCATTTTAAGGCTCGAAAGGAGGAGAATTTAAGACTTTCAAAACTTGCTGCTGGAGGCGAATATTGAACAGTAATTGGATGTCAAGAATAAGAGACGAGAGGGTGTACGGTATTGAAGTTTGGTAAACAGAAAAATATTTTTTCATACTTCTGGTTTTGTTGTAACCATTATATGAATAGTATTCCATTTCCTGGTAAATGTTGATTATCCGTATCGTTAGTGATAGCCGTTGGGTCAGCAGTAACAATCTACATCGACGTCATCCCCTGCAAGCCACCCACAGGTTGTGTGGCAGGGGTGTCTTCCATTACAGGCATGCATTAATTTTACGGCAGAACACCGAAACTATATTGAAACCAGCGTACCACACATGCAACTCGCCCATTAAAATCTACTAACCAAGAAGCATTCTATCGTCAATCGTTCCAACATGTAAGAGGTACAAGGACTACTACTACAGATTCAAAATATCAAGCATTAATAAGAACATGATCAATGAGAATGTAGAAAATATATATACAGAGATCTACAATCTAGCTATTGTCACTATTTGCACTATTCATGACGACGATCACAGCTGTTATGGTACCGAATGGTACCCGGAAAAAATGACATTTTATACCTATCGGTTCTACAATCTAGCTCTCTAATTTTATTGGGGCGATGTAATCAGCCGTAGTACGATGGGAGTATGTTTTTCACGTCGTCATAGAAATGTTTTCCAATCCTTATAACAAGCCAGAGAAACTAACAAACTTATCATACCATCGTTTCACAAACCTAGTTCCACTTGCCGCACGCGATCTAATCTGGATATTAATCCCACATCATATAGATTTAATACTCTAACTGCATATTCCAGATGAGGAAAAGCGATTGAAAATTAACAACGTTCTTTCACTTTCTCATCACATTTTCCGAGTATTCTCTTAATAAAGCCTAGCTTCCCGTATGCTTTAGCACATATTTCCTAAATATATTTTCCCCAAGACATGTCGGGAGTAATTGTTACCCCTAAGTACTTAACAGATTTGGCGTGAATAATTTCCGTATTATTAATTCTGTAAGCCCTACCTGGCCTACGTTTCTATTTCCTAAATCTGACTGCTACGCACTTTTTTATGTTTAGCTCCATCTGCTACTTTTCGCACCAAGCATGAATAGCTAGTAGGTCGAAACGAGTCGCTATCTTCGAAATTGGTAATATCCCTATACACAACCGCGTCGTCTGCGAAGAGACTAAGGTTACTTTTAACGACGTTCCTCATATCATTTATGTATAAGGGAAATAAAAGTGGAGCAAAGACACTTCCCTGAGGATCACCCGATGTAACGCTGTATTTGACATGATACCATGTATGACAACTTTTTGTTCCCGCCCATGTAGGAACTGATAAATCCAAATAATAATGTCTTTATCAATTCCATATGCTTCTAGTTTTGAGAGTAACTTAACGTGAGGTACCTTATCGAAAGCTTTTTTTAAAATCTAGGAATATCGTGTCAACTTGAACATTATTATCTCCCGAGAGTAAGATGTCATGAACGAAGAGGACCAATAGTGTTTAACAAGATCTACGCTTTCGAAATCCGTGTTGGTTATTTATTTATAATTTCTGCGTATCTTAATGACTCATAATGGAGCTTTCGTTTATTTGTTCAAATACCTTACACGAAATGGATGTGAGAGAAATAGGGCTATTGTTAATAGGGTCTTCCCTGGGGACGCAGTGCCAAGTACTCTCTTTAGTTATCTGAGTGGTTTACATAAATTATTTTTTGCCTGTTCCCCGTTTATTGGTCAGTATGTTTTGGAACAAACAACAAACGGTCCTGAAGTTTTGTTTCCAACTGGAGAAAAACGCCTTAGAAATTAGAGTGTGTTGAATTCTATTTGTAACATCCGCTAATTCGTTCATTCCGTCATGTTATCCATAGGAAAATAAGGAGAGGGCATGGTTAAGCAATATTCTTGTTATTCCGGTTGTCAGGCTGCAGTTTGATGACGTAGTGCCCTCTCCATACACCACAATGTATCGAACACACCAATCTGTTTTGACTTCACATGACCGCATTCACTTACGCTCTCCTTTCTTATCTCCGCTTGGTGCGGGCGCTCGGTCGCGAAGTGATCTGGAAAGTCAAACGTAAAGCCGTTCGTTAAATCCGGCCTCGTTCAGTTTTTAAGGTCACGGTGTAGTCACCCCAAACGACTGGCATTCTTAGTAAACAAACATGCATTGAGGGACAGCGCGTAACCTTCCTCCGATTTTTTTACTGGCCCGTCGGTCAGTTTGTAGTCCGAATGGGACGGGCGATAATCATCCTGGAAGCCCTGCGGAACGCTCGGGGTTTTCCATCAACGATTCTGCATTGTGCGATTTTCCTTCGGTGAAAAACGGTCGATGGTTTAAGTGACCGGACATCCACGACAAGGTTGGACGGATTCATAAAGATTCAGGCGGATGGATGCCGGTATTTGTGGTGGTGAAAGTTCTTTAAAAAATTAGGGCTAACGAGTTATTTTCCAGCTTAGGGTGCATTTAGTGAGGGCTACGATTATGCTTCGAATGGTGTATAAAACTGTCGTTTTCATCAGTGTAATTCCCGCAAATGTGCAGAGTGAGTTTTCATTGGCAATGCTTCGAGTCTTACTTAAACTGAAATACCTCCATTTTACGTTACAAAGGACTTTCTGGGGCTGTAGAACACGGTCGAAAACGCCTCCACAAACGTCGAAGAACCTTTAATTTACGACGGAGCTTTTCTACTAAAAGATAATCTGTTTCCTTTAGCCTCTAGAATTAGGATTGATACTTGAAGTAGTTTTCGTAACTTTTCGCTCTTAGCTTTATTACACTACTATTTCGACCGCGGAAAAAATTGTGAATCTGTCGAAAATCATGCGATCGCCATGACGCGTACGACTAATAATTTGCACTTATTGTGAGTAGGGATCAATCATATGAATGGAGAATTATCAAAATTCTGAGAATTGTGTAGTACTATGTCATTGTGACAATTGTCCTGAACCCTTGTATTTTGCAGTATGCCATCAGTGGCGCTGTTGACCAGGGCGGGGAATAGGGTTTAAGGCGGGAATATCTCCTAGGCTAGAAGCCAATACTAAAAAGGCGCTTTTGTACGAGTTAGACAGCCCCCTTAATCGACGTACTTGTTTCTTATAGCTTACCGGTTAATATTTCCTTCTTCTTTTCTTTCCTTGAAGAATGGTGGATGTTTTAAAGTGTAATTAGACATGTGACATAATTCTAGAGTCAATTGTGAAGTTCTTCAGTGTTCCCTTGGATTATTTCCACGTATGCATCGTGGCTACAGACTGACATGAAGAGCGTCACACATTGGCTGTGCGTGTTCAACCTTAAGCGTGGAGACATTGTCAATCAAGGAAAGAATAATAATTCAATAAGCATTATAAGCTACTTTAATTTAGACATACCTGCCACATCATAGATTGGGGAAGCATCATCAGGCGCATGGACATATTTTCCACTCTATGCTGGATTTCAATTCGCCATTTTAAGACTAACATACTACTTATTCAAGAAAAAGGACCAACGTTAGACGCTTTGAAGGAATTAGAATTGTTTACAGAGCTAGGGGAGAGTAGGGGAATGGCGAACACTTAAGGCCTTTTTTTTATTACATCTAAATGGCTCGCTCAAATTCAATTAAAACTAATCCTAAATAAAGTATGTAGGTTGCACTTCAAATTAAATAACACGTTTTATGTCAAGCATGTTACATACAATTATAAAAAAATATCAACTAAACCTTTACACTGTTCGGTATTGCCCTACCTGTCGGGTAATGACGAACACTTTATTCCCCATTAAAATAACATAGGCAAATAAAAACTCACATGAAATCGAAAATTTTGGAACTGTTTATTGCGTATTTCTGTAACAAAATAAAGGACGTTGAATGAGGTAATAGTAACAGGAAAAATTTGAATAATAAAATTAAAAGTAACTAAATCTAAACCAAAAACAAATTTCCTACAGAACGTAAAACAATTATGAAGCTTAACTTGCTTCTTGAAAGAGCAGTCTTTTAAGTTTGTAGAAGAACACGACAGTAACAAGGCTGAAACCTAAACTTTAAACTGACAAAAACTTCTTAAATTAGTCTAAAAAGTTTTAGGCAGGTAAATTAGTATTTGGCTGATATTTGGCAATTAGTTTAAGGCACACTGTTCCAGTCTTGGAAATCACATTTGTTATTTGGCCATTAGGACAGGCCAATTATTTTCCTACACAAATATCGCACTTGTACCCCTCAGGGGAGTCCCAACCAGAGCACTCAGCATGTACCCAAATTCCACATGCAGTGCTCCGATACCACAGCTCCTGATCTTGACCGTAGTCGTCACAGACGAAACACTTCTCTTGGGCCGTCTGCATCTTCTCGAATTCAATTTCCTTGAGAAGATTTTTCTTAGCTTTTCGCTGGACTTTCATAAAAAGTTGTCCTTTCCCGGTAGGGACACCTTTTCCATATTTCTCAGGTTCTTTTGCCTCCTTAATTTTTATATTTTTACTTTTGGCGGAATTTTCTTCTCTGATTTTTAGTTTTTTTTTCTTTTTCTAGTTTTTTTTGACGTTTTCCTTCAAGATCACCCTTCATTGGTGTTGTAGACAGTATTTCCGAGCGCTGTTTCGGCCAGCCTCTTTTTGTCTTTGGATCATCTGGTTGATTGGCTTTGCTGGTTGCGGGGATTGGTAAAAATCTCTTGGAAGGATGTTCCAGGGGATACAGCAACCTCATTTGTAACAGAGGATTGGCTTCCATTTGCAGTAGTTTCAATGCATGGTTCCTGACGTTGAAGACAGGTATCTTCTACGGGAAAATCTTCATCTGTAAATATATTTGGGTTAAAAGGGTAGATCCCTGTCTTTGTAAATCCAGAGATGCCTTTCAAGACGGTAGTGATTGTACCATAGGCCTTGGAAAAAAGACCAGCCACGTCGTAAGGTGTGATCTTTTCAAACTGTTTTCCTTTCAGGTAAATGTCACACTCCTTATTGTAGGATGCTTTTAATGAAGATTAGTAGGTCACATCCAAGGGCTCAAGGCGGTGGGATGTGTGAGGGGGTAAGGAGACAACCACAATACCATTTTCTCGCCATATATAAAAGGCGTCTAGAGTGCAGTGAGAAGAGTGATTGTCCATAAATAGTAAAAGTGGCTTTTCTTTGGTAGGATTTACATGTTTGAATGAACTTAAAATGAACATCGGAGGTACATATTGGCCAGCCGCGCTCATAAAGCACAACACTGTGATTGTTTATCCACGCTCCCAGCATGTCACTGCCCCTACTCTTTTCTGCTACAACGACACCATTCTCTTGCACAGTAGAAATACCGGTCTCAACCATATTCCAGATTTCTGTCGGCTCAAATTTGTATTTTACCATAACTTCTTCCAAATTAGCAAAGAATTTCCCAACATCCTGTCGGTTAAATTCTAGAATTCTATTAATACTAGTAGCTTCTGGCCTGCGAATGCTTAATTTACCATTCCTTTTTATAAACGCATAGAACCAATCTTTTTCAGCGATTTTGGTCTCTTTGTTAAACGAATGTTTGATTTGATTACTTGCAGCAAACGTGAAGGCAGCACGCCGAATGTCTTTTGGAGTGATGCCATAAAATTTTTTTAGCAAGACGAATAATGTGATCAGCAAATTCACGCTCCTGTTCAGGTGTGAAGGTAGAGTGGCGTCCAAGAAACGGGGGATCGGATTTTGCTTTCGATAATCGGTCATATAAAGTTGTAACGGGAATGCCGTGTAGCTTTGCCGCTTGTCGAATTGATGTTCCATTTTTTACTAATACAAAAGCCGCCTCTAGTGCTTCCTTAGTCCAATTTGCTTTATCGGTAGTTCGTTTGCGGTTCCTTGGCATCTGAAACAATGAAATCCTTGGTAGTATTTGTATGAAAAAAGTGCATGTAAGCAGCGGGGAATACCGAACACATGGCGGGGAATACCGAACAGTGTACGCCATTACCCGAAACTAAACTTTCGTGTTTGAAAATACCACGTTGAGAAACGGTTGCCTGTATTCCTGAATCCAAAGTATATTCTTATTTTACATGTTACTAACAATCTATGGGCATGTTATTCAAAATCTACGATAAATAATAACGCATACATACATAAAAAAATAAGATAACTTCCTTAGATCAAAAACATCAAAAACACACTTCTTTCATCCACTCCCTCAAATGAACTGACAATATGGCGGTGCTGCTCCTGCTGTTTTGTATTGGAGCCACTAGACTGCAACACCTCACATAGATAAGAAAATACGGTGCTGGCCGAACATAGAGGCATGTTCGGCATTGTCCTCTGTTCGCCATTACCCGGTACTCCCCTAATTCAAACGAATGTAATATTGTCAACGAATTTTTGTATCTCCCTCGTTCTTCGCTCCTACACTTCCCGACTCCTGCCAAAAACACACTCACCAATCCCACAGTTGCAACCCTCGCTCACTCTACAGTACATTACGAGTCTCCTCGCTGGGTTAAAAGCACAGTCTAGAATTTCTCGCTTATCGCCTGGGAATAGGTGGCAGTGGGTAAATGGTAATGGGAGTGGGAAAGGGCTAGCGAACCACAACCCCTGCGAGTCCGACACCATGAGGCGGATTGACGTCAAAAGGACGACAGAGGGCCTCCGCCTCGTCGAAGTCCTCGGGTCTGTTGGGTTCCCCCAACAACGTGAGGCAAGTCCCCGTCAGTGTCGCTTTTGCGAGGACTAACCGCACATCTTTGAGAACCGGAGGAGCCCGTTGCCCCAAAAAATTGGGGATTGGGCATCCCCCGACTCTCTTTTACGGTCGGCGTCGAGCGGGCTGCCGGAGTACTTCATCGGCTAGGGATCCTCCGGACCAATGGATGGTCAAAACGGACCGTTTGTGGTAAAAAATTGGGTCCTTCGTCTCGGTACTCCCCGTCGACCGATTCGATCGCTCACCCTACAACCAATCCCTTGTCCGCTGTCGCTGCCATTAACTCCTTCCACGACGTCCTAGTCAGCGTCCGCTTCCCGGATTATCTCCTATACCCCCACCTCCCTCTTCCAAACAAAGTCTTACATAGCATAGCAGCTTCCACACCGATTCCAACCTAATACCTATGATTCCCCCTCCTTCACCTCTACCCTTTTCCCCCTCTCCCCCACCCATAGTAATTCATGTATATATTGAGAGGAAAATATGTCTCTGTACCTGATGATGCAGCATTGCGGCTAAAATGGTCGTGAATAAATCTTTTGCCATGTGGAATTAGAGAGTTAATTCTTTTATCCCTGATATCAAGGAATTCCACCGAGTAAGGCCTTAAACTATTCTCTACAGCAGTGGTCTCCAAACTTTTTAGTCCGAGGGCCGCATTAACTACCAAACAACAGTTTGGGGGCCGACTACACACTCGAGGTCCAAATAAAAAACAATCATAACATAGATGTTGTTTTTGATTATTTTTTAAAAATTACTTTATGCAGTTATTATTTAATAACACATTGTTAACTACACATGAACACATGTATTAGTGGAAATGGTGCAATTGTTTCCTGGATGCCAAAATAGCAGACATTTCTGGCTTTCAATTTGATGTCCCTAATATCAACAATGGTCTGAGATTATCATGAGACAAGTTTGTTCTTAAATTTTCTTCACGTGTTTCATTCTTGAAAATGTTTGTTCACACAAGTATGTTGTTCCAAAGATTGATCGGTACCTGGATGCAAAAGTTTTGACATTAGGAAAGTCTTCCTTGGGCAAAAACCGGTAAAAACCCACCAGTCCTTCTTTAAACGTATCCCTCAGGAGGTCGTTTACTTGCAATTCAATGACCTCCAGCTGCAGTTCAGCTTGGTAACTGGAGACGGCTGCTTGAAATGGGTTTTGAAACAGTCTCACTTCTTCTGCCTTTGAATCCAAGTCAGAAAACCACTCCTGAAACTGCAGCTGGAGGTGTTTGATGATCTCGCATGCAAATGACGTGAGGAACTCAGCTGTAGCCTCAGCCATGAAGATATTGCACTGCTGAAAGTACGTCAAGTTGTTGGTCAGTTCCCGTTTCAAAAACAAGACAAGTATAGATCTGAAGACCTTTTGGATGGTGTATAGATAAGAAATTAGATTTTTCTCTCCTTGTAGTTTTACGTTCAGCAAATATAAATGACTAGTTATGTCTGGAGCAAAGGGCAATATCCATACCCAGTCTACATCAGACAGAAATAACTGTGAACATACAGAAAGGAATATTGAGTAGAGTCAGGAAGTGGTAAAAGAGACATGGGAAGAAGTTGATGTGGGAATCAAATCTGGAGGTCAGCTGATCAAGTCTGAATCATGGACTACAAGGCATTGATTGGAGGGGTAACAAGCTTTGGTAGAAACATGAAAAAAGCAGTGCAGGCAATACAGAATGAAGGTAAATCATAAGTAATCAAAAGTGATGAGATTTTTTGGGACAAAGAAGGTGAGTAGAATGTGTAACCTAGTGCAAAGCCAGAGAGAACTTCATTAATAAAATAAGTGAGGTTGACCATAAAATTGGGCAGACACAAATTGGTGGCAGTAAAGCATTTGAATAACTTGATTAATATGCTAGAAGAAAATTGGCATAGTAGTATAGGCATAAGGAGGTGAATAGCGACAGCCAAGGAAAGGTTTAGTTACAGATGTGAGCTGACTATTGGGACCTAGGGTAAGAATGTGAAGATGAGGCTGGTGAAGAACGTGATATGGAATGTAGTGTTGTTTGGTGCTGGCACGTGGAGCCTGAGAAGGAAGGACGTGAATGGGCTGCAGGAGTTTGTGATGTGGGTGTGGAGAAGGATGGAGAAGGTGCAGTGGAGGGAAGAGAAAATGAACAAGGAAGTGATTAATGTGGTGGGCGAAGCCGGGAAACATCTAAATCAAATCTGGGCTGTGTAGGTGGGTGGCAGAAGTAGTTATGGGTTGATGAAGATGGGTTGCCACAGACAGTGATGGGGGAAGGATTTTAGGCAATCAGGGAAGGGAAAGAATGAGAATTAATTTTAGGAGTTGGATGAAGAGAGGTTGATCGTAAGCAGAGGCGCAAAAGGAAACATTATGGGTATGCCTCTCAAAAATGTTGGTGTAATTTTCAGACTGCAAGGAATGCGATGTTCCATAATAGATTTTTCAAATATATATTTCATGCTAGGTCGTAAATCTGACCTTACGTAAGTCCTTGAATAACTCGAGCTGGAATATTATCGAAATTGTATATTTTCTTAGAGTTAGTGTCTTTCATGTGACATCCTACCCAGTGGCAAGGTAGAGTTAATGCAAGTATGATGTGAAGACGTTTTGTAAAAAGGAAAAGGTGTTTTGCGTGAGGGCTTGTGATCCTTCTGGCGCATAATAATAGTAATAATAATTATAATAAACTTTATTCACGGGTAATTAAACCGAATTTCACTTGAAATACATAAAGTACATAAAACAAATAATGACTTGTATAAATAATTGCACATACAATCAATTAACCTAAATCATGTAAAATATAAAGGTCAGTATACCAGAAAGAATATAAAGGAAAATTTTTTGATCTATTAAATATATGTTAACGTGGGATGCCCAGTCTCTCTTCGAGCAATCCTCCTACGCGAGCATTCTCGATTTCCGGGCGCGCTATCTCGCATAGTGCACCGACGTAACTGCGTGGGGGCACCCACACCTCTGAGACTGCACCACCTGCGGCACCGCCTTCCTTTGGCATCCAGGCTACGGCCTTGCGCCCGCCGCGCTGCCCTGCACCCGCAGGCGCCATTTACTGGACCTGGCCTCCCTGTTTCCTGTACTGGTCCTGGCGTGCGTGGTGCCCGACACCTGCTTGGCTTCCAGCTACCATACCACTGTTTGAGTGATTTGAGGTGAGCTTCCTTTCGATACCCTCTCCAGAATTTCGTCCGACATGCCGCCCAAGCCGCAGCAGCAACGGAAGGGACGCCATCGGAGCCCGGAGGCTGGCAGCTCTGGAGCCTCCAACGCGAGCCGCTCCCGCTCTCGCTCCCGGTCTCCCAGTCTCATTCCGAGAGGCTCTTCACCACCGCGTGCAGGACCGAGCTCCATTGCCTCCACTGAGGAGAACCCCCCGTGGGTTGCCTCCATTCTCCAGGAAATTCAGACCATGAACCGGCCTACGCCTTCGCCGCCGATTCCCTCGGCGCAACCAGGTTCGGCCGCGCTTACGCAACTTGGTTTCCAGCCAGTCTCTCAGCCTCTGGTGTCCCAGCCTACCCAGTCGTCGGCCACCCAGCAATCGGCGCTCTCCATCACCTCGGTGCTGCCCGACCGCCGGTTCACCGACCTCCGGCCGGAGAGACCGGCCAGCTATCTCGACCTTCCGCCGGACGCGGAATGCTTGGAACTCCTGTTTGTCCTTAAAGGCGCTCAGTCTTCGGCCAAACTCACCCGACGTGACGGGCATGAAATCGCCCTCCTTCTTGCCGTGGCAGCAGAGTGGATACACCTCCCAGGTATCGTCAAATCTCTTGTCTACAACCGTGCCCGCATCCTTGCGGTGGCCGCCTTCCACGGCTGGGACGTGGCCTCTAAGCTTCAGACCCCAAACGAGGTCTTGCGGCTCCCGGCCTCGCTGCCTACTACCTCCCAGACGGTGATCCGGAGGATCGTCCGGGAGCGCGCACCTCAGGGGCCTTACCCGCGTCCCCGCAGCCAGCCCTCCCGAGGCCGGGGCCGCAGGAGGGGCGCCTCCAGCTCCGGCAGCAGCACCCGCCGCCGCTAGTGGTCCGGCTTCGCAAGGGCGAGGGCGGACCTCCGTCCTCGAGTTAGTGGTTCGTGGTGCAAACATCCCGAGGCCCGAAGACTCTCCTATGCCCTATTTCAACTCCGGGGACGACCCACAGCTTATAAGTTACCTTGACAACCTTGTCCTCCGTGGAGTGCTGTCTCGCGAGAAACCTGTGTGCGCCGTCCGCGCTTTTCTGATCCCCAAGGCATCCGGGGGTGTTCGACTCATCCACGACCTCTCCCCGTGGACCCCCTTTTATCGCAAGCCGACATTCAAACTGAAAGATGCGGCTATGGCTGTGGCTTCCATTCCGTCCGACACCTACCTGTGCAAACTGGACCTCACAGATGCGTTCTTCCAGCTTAAAATACATCCTGGGCATCGACAGTTTTATGGGATTCGGGCGGGCCAAAAGTACTACTCCTTCCTCAGGCTGCCGATGGGCCACTGCTTGGCCCCGGCCATAATGCAACGATGGGCGCGAGCAGTTTCCATGGAAGTGTTTCGCTCCTTCGGCGCCACGATCATCCCCTACTTAGATGACTGGTTGGTAGTGCTCACTCCATCCCTCTCGGAGGGTACCCGTCTGTTCAACCAAGTGCTCCCCTTCCTACAGGAGGACCTCGGTATTACATTAAACCTCGCGAAGTCAGTTCACCATCCGCAGAAGCGGATTCCATATCTTGGTGTCCACATTGATACTGGTGCCTCCACTCTCCGGTTCACCCCCGCCGCGCTTGCGCGGCTTCATTTTACTATGTGCATCATTCCTCGCCTCCGTGCCCTGGACCTCCCTAAGGCCGCGGGGTTCATCTCCTGGGCCTGTTACATCCTTCATCTACCTTACTTCCTGATTTCGCACGTGTACCAGAGGCGGACCAAATGGCTCCGAATCTTCTATGATAACGGAATTTTCTCCCGGGTGCGACACCTTACACAGTTCACCGTGTCTATCGACGCTTACGTGGATGCCACTCCGTGGCAGTGGGCGGTAGTCTGCCCGGCCCTTGCACTCGAATCCGCTCACCGTCTCCCACATGAGCTCCCTATATATTACGCGGAAGCAATCGCGGCCCTTCTGGGTACCTTATTTCTGTTCCACAATTCTCATGAATATGTTAATTTTGTGATTCACACGGACAACAAGGCCGTTTTATCTGCCCTAAAGAAAGGGAAAGGCCTGATTTTTGAAAACGATTTGTATTGTGAACTGTTTCTTAATGTAATAAAGGATCCGACGCGTGTGGCGTCCTGGAGATTCGTGCCAACTGCCGCCAATCTCGCCGACCGTCCATCACGGACCGTACTGCCTCCTTTTTATGCCTAGGTCGGCCATCTTGGCCGGCCTTGGGTATATAAGGAGACTTGCGGCCCGGACACGGTCGAGTTGGAGTTTGGTGGTGATTGTCACGAGTGCCTATAAGCTTCAGACATACAACTTTACTCATAAAAATAGGAAAGTTAAGAATTTTTTATTTTACTTCCTTAACCAGGCAAGGTTTTTCATTGTAATTTCTTAAAAACTAGTCATCAAAAATAATATAAAAAAATATGATAATATATACGCTTCAGACAAACAAATTCAATTCATAAAAATACAATAGCCAAGATTTTTCAATTTGATTTCTTAAAAATTTGTCATCATAAATAATATAAAAAATAAGATAATATGTTCATGTTCACTGTTTGTACTTCCCGTGGTAAAGCGCATGAATTTCCATAGGTATTGGTGGAAGTGTGAGCTTTGTGTATTTATTCGGAAATAGTTTTTTAAAAACTGCCATTTCCAGGAATTGATCCATTTTCACGAGAATGGAAGTTAAAACCATGAAAGAGGAGTGTAACCTTGTTGTACCATTGCCTTCCCATATCGTTAACAATTGTTGCAGCGAAGGGCATAAGAGAAGGTATTTTGAAAACCAGAATGGATGGGCAAATGATGTTTTATTGGTTCTCCTGATACAGGCTCCTCAGTAACATATCAATTATTTGAATAAAGGGTCTGCTACGAAGCTTAATTTACAAATTCTGCTATGCATTTACATTTCTGGTGATTGGTTCCATTTATCTCCGATTGAATGCCCTGATTAGGGCTGGGTAAAATACATGCTTTGCTTTACCTAATTAAAACACAAATAAAAAATACTTTTTTGCATGCATTTAAAATACAAACTAAATATACATATGTAATTGGTTCCACACATCAGCCTTCAAAGTACTACATAGAAGTTTTGACACATCCTTCTCTTCTCTATTTTCTCAATCATGTCTTCTGTGATTCATAATTCCTTAACAATTGTAGTTCCCATTGATCCAGCAAATAACTTTAAAAAATTGGTAGGTTAGATGAACAAGTATTTGTTGAAGTAGGAGGTGGGTGACGTGGATCATAGGAGCATTGAAAATGTTGAAAAGGAAGGATTACAAACAGACAGTGTAATGGAAATTAGGTGAAGCAAAGGAGTGGAGAACAATCAAGGAGGGATGGGAGAGAGAACAGGGAGAGGGAGTAATAGAGAAAAAAACTGGATCTGAGGAAACATCGAGGGTAAGGAAGCATTGAGTAACAGATGAAATGATTGGGTATAATTGGCTCGAAATGTTTGGGAAATGAAGAGGAGAAGCAAGATGGTGGACATTAACCCGACCTATGCAAGGCAAAGTATACAGAATTAAATAAAAAAGTCCATCATGTGTCCAATCCTGTGATAGAAAACAAGTGGAAAGTACAATGAAGAAATAAAAAAGCTACATTCAGACCAAGATGTAGGTGGACTATCAGTGAAGTGACAATTCTATTGCGTCGTAAGATGGCTCAAATGATTCCAAAGGTTAAGAACCAAATGGGGAAAACATAGATGAAACCAGTGGATACATAACATAGAAATAATACGTGAAGGAACTATGAGATGGAAAAAATAGAACTATGTTATCAACTCCTACAGCTATTCATGGCTTCATCTCCTTAAATGCTTTCTCAGTTTTGCAGTTGGGTATAATTGGCTCGAAGTTTTCTTCATCTAGCGTTCTCTCATCCATGTGATTTAGTTGGTCTCCACTGGTTAGTTTCTCCACGTATTCTCTCCAACTATCTTGAATACCTTCTTGTTCTATTTATAACCTACCTGTTTTGTCCTCAATTTTTGGTACAATTTGGCAACAAAGATTACATAATGTTTATGGTTGGCTATGGTCTGGAAAATGCCATATTTCTTCGCATCTAAGCTCCTGCTTCCTATGAACTTTAAGCTTTCCTTTCAGGTTATCACCCTCATAAGGGGAAGTTTGGGTTCTTTAAAAATCTGTTGTCTGGTTTTCAAATTTTCATGTTGACCCTGGTGCATGTTGGTAAAAGTTTTCAGGTGGCATGAATCATTAGATATGTTCATGTCACATTTTCATGGTTCATTTAGCAGTCAACTTATCATAGTATGGAGTTTAATCTTTATTTTATAAAAATGTTAGACAAACAAATTTTTCCTCAAAGATTGACAGTGCCAATGTGTTGGTGAGTATTCCCCTAGCTCCATCCAGCTCTCACAGATATTTGCCTAAAAGTGAGGTAAAATTTATTGTCCAACAAAAAAGTAAACCATAGTATTTCGATAAGGGTTACATCATCAAATATTTATTAAAAACTAGAAACATGAGGCTTCATATTGATTTCAATAATGCATAGAGAAGGCGAGTGATCAACTTGCAGCTTGATTCTTCAGAGCTGTTCACATTTTTGCAAGGTCCTTTCTGGAAAAAGGAGTTTTCAACAGGAGGTATGAAAATATTTTCATGGTTTTGCTTAGTGTAAGAGTAGAAATCACTGGCGAAATAAACATTTAAAGATGTTATTCTCATTCCAATCAATGTACATAATGAAATCCAATAATTAACTGAGAATTATTTCTGATTGAAGGTTGCTATATTGAAAAATGTTTGTCCTCATGTATTATAGTGATTGGGTCAATCAGTCACACTTACCAGGAAGGCATGGGGATTTCCTAGAAGTAACCCCTGTAATGGAGGTCATATCAAACAAGAGCGTTGAAATCCATCATCTTCAGATGGTCGTTCAGATTTTTCTTTGACTCAAGCCTAAAAGAGATGTGATAATAGGTTTATAAGTGGTCTTATTGGTTGATGCTTTCAGGAACAAAAAGAGGATATCAAATCCTTACGCTTGAAAAGGATCCTGATTTGTGCAGTAAATCGTACAGCAGATCAGAGGCAGCCATCTGAAGTGGCGTCCTATGCAGTAGCTTTGATGTTCGTAAAACATCCTAAAGAAAGGGAAAGGCCTGATTTTTGAAAACGATTTGTATTGTGAACTGTTTCTTAATGTAATAAAGGATCCGACGCGTGTGGCGTCCTGGAGATTCGTGCCAACTGCCGCCAATCTCGCCGACCGTCCATCACGGACCGTACTGCCTCCTTTTTATGCCTAGGTCGGCCATCTTGGCCGGCCTTGGGTATATAAGGAGACTTGCGGCCCGGACACGGTCGAGTTGGAGTTTGGTGGTGATTGTCACGAGTGCCTATAAGCTTCAGACATACAACTTTACTCATAAAAATAGGAAAGTTAAGAATTTTTTATTTTACTTCCTTAACCAGGCAAGGTTTTTCATTGTAATTTCTTAAAAACTAGTCATCAAAAATAATATAAAAAAATATGATAATATATACGCTTCAGACAAACAAATTCAATTCATAAAAATACAATAGCCAAGATTTTTCAATTTGATTTCTTAAAAATTTGTCATCATAAATAATATAAAAAATAAGATAATATGTTCATGTTCACTGTTTGTACTTCCCGTGGTAAAGCGCATGAATTTCCATAGGTATTGGTGGAAGTGTGAGCTTTGTGTATTTATTCGGAAATAGTTTTTTAAAAACTGCCATTTCCAGGAATTGATCCATTTTCACGAGAATGGAAGTTAAAACCATGAAAGAGGAGTGTAACCTTGTTGTACCATTGCCTTCCCATATCGTTAACAATTGTTGCAGCGAAGGGCATAAGAGAAGGTATTTTGAAAACCAGAATGGATGGGCAAATGATGTTTTATTGGTTCTCCTGATACAGGCTCCTCAGTAACATATCAATTATTTGAATAAAGGGTCTGCTACGAAGCTTAATTTACAAATTCTGCTATGCATTTACATTTCTGGTGATTGGTTCCATTTATCTCCGATTGAATGCCCTGATTAGGGCTGGGTAAAATACATGCTTTGCTTTACCTAATTAAAACACAAATAAAAAATACTTTTTTGCATGCATTTAAAATACAAACTAAATATACATATGTAATTGGTTCCACACATCAGCCTTCAAAGTACTACATAGAAGTTTTGACACATCCTTCTCTTCTCTATTTTCTCAATCATGTCTTCTGTGATTCATAATTCCTTAACAATTGTAGTTCCCATTGATCCAGCAAATAACTTTAAAAAATTGGTAGGTTAGATGAACAAGTATTTGTTGAAGTAGGAGGTGGGTGACGTGGATCATAGGAGCATTGAAAATGTTGAAAAGGAAGGATTACAAACAGACAGTGTAATGGAAATTAGGTGAAGCAAAGGAGTGGAGAACAATCAAGGAGGGATGGGAGAGAGAACAGGGAGAGGGAGTAATAGAGAAAAAAACTGGATCTGAGGAAACATCGAGGGTAAGGAAGCATTGAGTAACAGATGAAATGATTGGGTATAATTGGCTCGAAATGTTTGGGAAATGAAGAGGAGAAGCAAGATGGTGGACATTAACCCGACCTATGCAAGGCAAAGTATACAGAATTAAATAAAAAAGTCCATCATGTGTCCAATCCTGTGATAGAAAACAAGTGGAAAGTACAATGAAGAAATAAAAAAGCTACATTCAGACCAAGATGTAGGTGGACTATCAGTGAAGTGACAATTCTATTG
Source organism: Ceriagrion tenellum (assembly GCA_963169105.1). Classification (NCBI taxonomy): domain Eukaryota; kingdom Metazoa; phylum Arthropoda; class Insecta; order Odonata; family Coenagrionidae; genus Ceriagrion; species Ceriagrion tenellum. Next base: position 49,891,962 of record OY720635.1, on the reverse strand, counting down.
CGTCGTAAGATGGCTCAAATGATTCCAAAGGTTAAGAACCAAATGGGGAAAACATAGATGAAACCAGTGGATACATAACATAGAAATAATACGTGAAGGAACTATGAGATGGAAAAAATAGAACTATGTTATCAACTCCTACAGCTATTCATGGCTTCATCTCCTTAAATGCTTTCTCAGTTTTGCAGTTGGGTATAATTGGCTCGAAGTTTTCTTCATCTAGCGTTCTCTCATCCATGTGATTTAGTTGGTCTCCACTGGTTAGTTTCTCCACGTATTCTCTCCAACTATCTTGAATACCTTCTTGTTCTATTTATAACCTACCTGTTTTGTCCTCAATTTTTGGTACAATTTGGCAACAAAGATTACATAATGTTTATGGTTGGCTATGGTCTGGAAAATGCCATATTTCTTCGCATCTAAGCTCCTGCTTCCTATGAACTTTAAGCTTTCCTTTCAGGTTATCACCCTCATAAGGGGAAGTTTGGGTTCTTTAAAAATCTGTTGTCTGGTTTTCAAATTTTCATGTTGACCCTGGTGCATGTTGGTAAAAGTTTTCAGGTGGCATGAATCATTAGATATGTTCATGTCACATTTTCATGGTTCATTTAGCAGTCAACTTATCATAGTATGGAGTTTAATCTTTATTTTATAAAAATGTTAGACAAACAAATTTTTCCTCAAAGATTGACAGTGCCAATGTGTTGGTGAGTATTCCCCTAGCTCCATCCAGCTCTCACAGATATTTGCCTAAAAGTGAGGTAAAATTTATTGTCCAACAAAAAAGTAAACCATAGTATTTCGATAAGGGTTACATCATCAAATATTTATTAAAAACTAGAAACATGAGGCTTCATATTGATTTCAATAATGCATAGAGAAGGCGAGTGATCAACTTGCAGCTTGATTCTTCAGAGCTGTTCACATTTTTGCAAGGTCCTTTCTGGAAAAAGGAGTTTTCAACAGGAGGTATGAAAATATTTTCATGGTTTTGCTTAGTGTAAGAGTAGAAATCACTGGCGAAATAAACATTTAAAGATGTTATTCTCATTCCAATCAATGTACATAATGAAATCCAATAATTAACTGAGAATTATTTCTGATTGAAGGTTGCTATATTGAAAAATGTTTGTCCTCATGTATTATAGTGATTGGGTCAATCAGTCACACTTACCAGGAAGGCATGGGGATTTCCTAGAAGTAACCCCTGTAATGGAGGTCATATCAAACAAGAGCGTTGAAATCCATCATCTTCAGATGGTCGTTCAGATTTTTCTTTGACTCAAGCCTAAAAGAGATGTGATAATAGGTTTATAAGTGGTCTTATTGGTTGATGCTTTCAGGAACAAAAAGAGGATATCAAATCCTTACGCTTGAAAAGGATCCTGATTTGTGCAGTAAATCGTACAGCAGATCAGAGGCAGCCATCTGAAGTGGCGTCCTATGCAGTAGCTTTGATGTTCGTAAAACATCCTAAAGAAAGGGAAAGGCCTGATTTTTGAAAACGATTTGTATTGTGAACTGTTTCTTAATGTAATAAAGGATCCGACGCGTGTGGCGTCCTGGAGATTCGTGCCAACTGCCGCCAATCTCGCCGACCGTCCATCACGGACCGTACTGCCTCCTTTTTATGCCTAGGTCGGCCATCTTGGCCGGCCTTGGGTATATAAGGAGACTTGCGGCCCGGACACGGTCGAGTTGGAGTTTGGTGGTGATTGGCACGAGTGCCTATAAGCTTCAGACATACAACTTTATTCATAAAAATAGGAAAGTCAAGAATTTTTTATTTTACTTCCTTACAACAGTCAAGGTTTTTCATTGTAATTTCTTAAAAACTAGTCATCAAAAATAATATAAAAAAATATGATAATATATACGCTTCAGACAAACAAATTCAATTCATAAAAATACAAAAGCCAAGATTATTCAATTTGATTTCTTAAAATTTTGTCATCATAAATAATATAAAAAATAAGATAATATGTTCATGTTCACTGTTTGTACTTCCCGTGGTAAAGCGCATGAATTTCCATAGGTATTGGTAGAAGTGTGAGCTTTTGGTATTTATTCGGAAATAGTTTTTTAAAAACTGCCATTTCCAGGAATTGATCCATTTTCACGAGAATGGAAGTTAAAACCATGAAAGAGGAGTGTAACCTTGTTGTACCATTGCCTTCCCATATCGTTAACAATTGTTGCAGCGAAGGGCATAAGAGAAGGTATTTTGAAAACAAGAATGGATGGGCAAATGATGTTTTATTGGTTCTCCTGGTACAGGCTCCTCAGTAACATATCAATTATTTGAATAAAGGGTCTGCTACGAAGCTTAATTTACAAATTCTGCTATGCATTTACATTTCTGGTGATTGGTTCCATTTATTTCCGATTGAATGCCCTGATTAGGGCTGGGCAAAATACATGCTTTGCTTTACCTAATTAAAACACAAATAAAAAATACTTTTTTGCATGCATTTAAAATACAAACTAAATATACATATGTAATTGGTTCCACACATCAGCCTTCAAAGTACTACATAGAAGTTTTGACACATCCTTCTCTTCTCTATTTTCTCAATCATGTCTTCTGTGATTCATAATTCCTTAACAATTGTAGTTCCCATTGATCCAGCAAATAACTTTAAAAAATTGGTAGGTTAGATGAACAAGTATTGGTTGAAGTAGGAGGTGGGTGACGTGGATCATAGGAGCATTGAAAATATTGAAAAGGAAGGATTACAAACAGACAGTGTAATGGAAATTAGGTGAAGCAAAGGAGTGGAGAACAATCAAGGAGGGATGGGAGAGAGAACAGGGAGAGGGAGTAATAGAGAAAACAACTGGATCTGAGGAAACAATAAGGGTAAGGTAGCAATGAGTAACAGATGAAATGATTGGGTATAATTGGCTCGAAGTGTTTGGGAAATGAAGAGGAGAAGCAAGATGGTGGACATTAACCCGACCTATGCAAAGCAAAGTATACAGAAATAAATAAAAAAGTCCATCATGTGTCCAATCCTGTGATCGAAAACAAGTGGAAAGTACAATGATGAAATAAGAAAGCTACATTCAGACCAAGATGTAGGTGGACTATCAGTGAAGTGACAATTCTATTGCGTCGTACGATGGCTCAAATGATTCCAAAGGTTAAGAACCAAATGGGGAAAACATAGATGAAACCAGTGGATACATAACATAGAAATAATACGTGAAGGAACTATGAGATGGAAAAAATAGAACTATGTTATCAACTCCTACAGCTTTTCATGGCTTCATCTCCTTAAATGCTTTCTCAATTTTGCAGTTGGGTATAATTGGCTCGAAGTTTTCTTCATCTAGTGTTCTCTCATCCATGTGATTTAGATGGTCTCCACTGGTTAGTTTCTCCACGTATTCTCTCCACCTATCTTGAATACCTTCTTGTTCTATTTATAACCCACCTGTTTTGTCCTCAATTTTTGGTACAATTTGGTAACAAAGATTACATAATGTTTATGGTTGGCTATGGTCTGGAAAATGCCATATTTCTTCGCATCTAAGCTCCTGCTTCCTATGAACTTTATGCTTTCCTTTCAGGTTATCACCCTCATTAGGGGAAGTTTGGGTTCTTTAAAAATCTGTTGTCTGGTTTTCACGTTTTCATGTTGACCCTGGTGCATGTTGGTAAAAGTTTTCAGGTGGCATGAATCATTAGATATGTTCATGTCATATTTTCATGGTTCATTTAGCAGTCAACTTATCATAGAGTATGGAGTTTAATCTTTATTTTATAAAAATGTTTGACAAACAAATTTTTCGTCAAAGATTGACAGTGCCAATGTGTTGGTGACTATTCCCCTAGCTCCATCCAGCTCTCACAGATATTTGCCTAAAAGTGAGGTATGTATTAATATACCATATTGATCTTCAGTGGTCTTCCTGGTTAGCAAATACTTGGGTGATGCTCTTCTTATTTATAGTTATATATAGTTATACTGGTTGTTAAGGTTTGACAATATGGGGATGAGATTTTTTTTTATTTTTAAGATTGGGACCATGGTACTGGGAAAGAACTATTCTTTTCTTCCCCTGCCTTTTCATAACTATGTTTTGTTTTGCCCACTCTTCACCATCCCCAAGCCTGTCTCATTTGTTCCAGATTTATAATGAACTCCACATTTGAAAAACTCCCGAAGTACAACTCACTCACTGAGAATGTTATGTCATTTACAGCCAGATTCTGGTGTTTGCATGAATTTTACTTTGTACTCCTTGAGTAATGATATCTAGATATCTAAAATCGCTGCCCTTTTTTGGAGGAACATCATTCAAATGGGAAAAATATGTGAGGTCACATGCATTCATTACTGTGATCCTTGGAATCACAAACATTTCATTTTTTAGTGTAGTTAATTATTCTCCATGTTTTATAAAGGGTTTTTTGAGCAATTGACTCAAGTTCTGAATACAAGTTGGGAAGGGTTATAGGGTATGCTATTCAGGAAGGAATGAATTAATGAATGTATCGATGAACATGTAATTTCAATTCTTAAGAAATTAAAAAAATTGATATTGTAAAAATTGACATAAACAACAATTTATTGTCCAACAAAAATGTAAACCATAGTATTTCCCTAAGGGTTACATCATAAAATATTTATTAAAAACTAGAAAGATGAGGCTTCATATTGATTTCAATAATGCATGGAGAAGGCGAGTGATCAAGTTGCAGCTTGATTCTTCAGAGTTGTTCACATTTTTGCAAGATCCTTTCTGGAAAAAGGAGTTTTCAACAGGAGGTATAAAAACACTTTCATGGTTTTGCTTAGTGTACGAGTAGAAATCACTGCCGACAAAAAAATTTAAAGATGTTATTCTCATTCCAATCAATGTACATAATGAAATCCAATAATTAACCTAGAATTATTTCTGATTGAAGGTTGCTAGATTGAAAAATATTTGTCCTCATATATTATAGTGATTGGGTCAATCAATCACACTTACCAGGAAGGCATGGGGATTCCCTAGAAGTAACCCATGTAATGGAGGTCATATCAAACAAGAGCGTTGAAAGCCACCATCTTCAGATGGTCGTTCAGATTTTTCTTTGACTCAAGCCTATAAGAGATGCGATAATAGGTTTGTAAGTGGTTTTATTGGTTGATGCTTTCAGGAACAAAAAGAGGATATCAAGTCCTTACGCTTGAAAAGGATCCTGATTTGTGCAGTAAATCGTACAGCAGATCAGAGGCAGCCATCTGAAGTAGCGTCCAATGTTGTAGCTTTGGTGTTCGTAAAACATGATGACAGTTTTCACAGACTTCGATGGACATAGAAGTGCTGTAGGTAGGAGGGATAACAGATCCAGATATACTCTGGATTTAGCTGAATGATGAAAGAGATCAAATTAGAATGAAAATGTCAAGAATTTGATAATATTCTACTCTACATATCCAACTGCACTCCATTGAAGGTATCTTAATGTGGAAATTCCGACAAGTTACTGTTCCAGACACATATATACCTTAGCAAATTGAGTCTTTGATGTTTATATTCCTTAGAGGATGTCAAGGTGATCGGTGAGCCCAAATTGTTGGTGATGGTGAGACGCAGCATGAATAACAGTCTGGAAGGCAGGTAAACCAAAGCTTTCACTGAAGATTGTAGGAGGCGATGCAAGAAAAGTTGACTTGATGTGTATGCTTGTAGCAGTTGTCTACATAAGTGCTTCATGCGGGGGATGCGCAAATACTTTGATAAAACTGCACAATGATTGGTCGAATGCAATGATGACACATTATTTGAAATGATGGTCTGTCCTTAGAAGTCAAAACAGTGTTTTTTCTGACTCTCCGTGGGTCATAGTACTATCATTTATTCCTTCTGTGAGCTAAAATAGAAAATAAGGTAAGTTTGCTGTTAATAATTTAACTACTGGGAAATTATGGGTAACATTTACATGAATGGAAAACTTGTAGCATTTACCTAATAATATTTGGGTGATAATAAGGAAATCCTTTCCAAAATTATGAGGGAAATTGTGTGTGGCAATATCAGTAAATGAAATTGTAATTGCTTTGTTTGCAGCTGAGTTGACATTAATAGAAGTGGTATCGATGCATGTGTGAGAGAATCATCTATCTTTACTTTTAATATCTTATATTTAGGACTATATAAGTTGGTTGTTTTTAAATTAAGTTTGCTTAATATATGTAATTTACCAAATGATGACAGTTTTGAGATATCAGAATGAGTAGAACATGTGTACTACTTATTAGCTCTCGGACTATACCAATCATTATGTTATAATTACCTATATTGAATTGGTTGAAGGATTTTTGGAATCATGTTTACCTCTGTAGTATATATCTGAGGACAATGTGTTAATTAATTTGCAATTATTTTTAGTCAAGAGACAGGGAAATTAGAGAAGTGATATGTTGAAGTTGGTTCTGACCTGTATTGTGCAGCCATTCTAGTTGACGTTGTTGTATGTCATTATGGAAACTGTAGTCCTTTGACTGAAATCATCCAAATGTTGTCTTCTATAATTGTTCGGAATTGGTGGATTTTTCACTTTTGGAGGTGATCAACAGACGAGGTTATGTGCACACTTGAAGGTAGTCGGGTATATTTGTTCGGTGAAGATTAAATGGGCGGAGGAGGAAGATTTGAGAGAAACCCAGTGTAGGCATTACCCTACTCTCAATGAATGGCACTGTGTTGTCACTGAAAATGTTGTCTTCATAATGATGATTCTCTCAAGCCCCATTTGAGCTTGAGTTCTAGAATTATTGTTTCTTTATTATTCCAGGAATGAGTCTCTGATAAAGAGCTGTCATTAACATATTGGAGTTGTGCCGAAGACGTTTACTTCTTGGTATCTTGCGTCCATATCTCAGCTTCACGTTGTAACGTGCAGTGCCTGTAACATTGTTTGAATAGGTCTATCGTGTTTTCTACAAGCTGCCTTGGTTACATTGGAAATTTTTCCAGGATTGGCTCCTTTTTGATCAGAGGTGGCCTCTTTGTATCCTGAAGTCCAGAAACATTGATTCATTATAATTTCATGCAGGTGTTTTTGAGAAGCAGCTGTCTTTAGTATTTTGTAGTTTTTCCAATGATGCTCCTTTTGTGGATGGTATATGCTTGTATAGTTTCATGTGTGGAGTTTCGCTGGCTGCACACCAATGATAATCCAATGTTGAGTTACAGAAAGCTGGGCTGGAGGCCTCACATAGCCTAGGCTAAGCTCCAGATATTACAGTCCAGCATGTAACCGTACAAGCCACTACGAAACCTGTAGTGGCTGCGTGGAGTAGAAAATCCACTCCACGCCCAACCCACCCCACCCTCCCATCCCGTCCCACCCCCTCCCAACCCCCCGCCCCCCCCAGCCCCCCAACCCACCCCACCCGACCCCCCAACCAACCCTCCCACCCCACCCACCCATCCCATACCCCCACCCTTATATGAAATACCAAAACCAACCCCGCCCATCCCACCCCCCCTCCCCAATTTGGATGCCCACAGCTAAACCAACCCACCCATCCCCAAAAGGCCCCATATTAATTTGTCCCTCCCGTTCCCCTCCCCCCCACCCGCCCCACACGTCCCCATCCCCCCCAACCCAATCTCCCCCTTCCTCATCCTCCTCGGGAATGTCGTCGAGGGGTCGAGGTACGATGACGGGACCATCTCCGTCAACCGGTCCGTCTCCGTCAGCGAGCCCGTCTCCGGACTCGTCGACGTCGACGAACCGGCGATCATCGTCGAAGGACCCATCATCGCCCACCGATCCCTCGACGACCCCCGGCCCCTCCCCACCCAAACCCAACCCTTCCCCTTCCTCCTCCTCGGGAATGTCGTCGAGGGGTCGAGGTACGATGACGGGACCATCTCCGTCAACCGGTCGGACCCATCATCGCCCACCGATCCCTCGACGACCCCCGGATCCTCCCGCCCCCCCCTTACCCCATCCCCACCCAAACCCAACCCTTCCCCTCCCATACCCGACCCCCCATCCCCATACCCGACTTCCTCCTCCTCCTTGACCCCCCTGAGACATCTGCCTGTAGGAAAGAGAAATTGAACAAATATTGAGGATACACAACAAGTAGCACTCGAGTTTAAAACATTTGTATTTAACCACTGCATGGAATAATTTTCAAATTTAAAATTGTTTTAAGGTCGTCAGCATTAAAAGTTTCTCTTTATGACAGAATTTGAACTCTTTTGAGGGAAAATTAAAAAGTTTCATGAGGATTAAAATGGTGCAACGTAGCTTCGTGAGAGCTTTTCAGACCATTAGAAGTGGTATTGCTCCCTAAACTCATTAGTTAATGAAATCGAATAGCGACTATCGAGGTATTCTGAATAAATAAACCAACTACTTCGCAGGAAACTTCATACACGATAACACTCACGTCAACGACATTTCCTGTCCTTGTAAAAGAGTTGGTCATGTTTTTTGTTATTTTCAGTGTTGGGAAAACTATTCGAACAAAACGATTGGGACTGGTCGGCCTCCTAAGTCCATTGCAATATCGATGATACAATTTCCATAAAATCTGTGTCCAGTCGTAAAATTTCCGTTTGTTGGTATTTTTCCGAGGTCAATTCCACTGGAAATGTTGAAGGTGAAAATCGCCGCCCAAGACGCCGCCCAAGACCATTGCATTGGTGGTTGTCGTCCAATAAAAGGTCAAATTCCGTCACTACGAATTTGCTACATGGTGGAAGATTGCCTGAAAATACATTTATTTCTCCTATCTCTGTCGTGATCTTCAGAATCTTCTTACTGGTTAACGGAATGTCAACTGTCAGGATGTTGTCTAGTTAAGATTTACCCCGCCTCCAGCCTTTTGTGTAGGATATATTTCTTTATCTTTCCGCGTCACATAATCGCCTGGCACTTTCCTCTTTCTTTTTCTACGCGCTCGTTCAACTGTCTCATGCTGCTTGATTCACGTTCGTCGTCCTCCACATCCACTAGGTTTTCGTCCGGGTTGCTGCCGTCATTATTCACTGGGATGTCCATCATATTCTCGAGTGTGGTATGTCTCTTTAGGGCACTCCTCTAGATCTTTCCATGGTCATCGTTATCTGCTGGTCTCTCCTGGGCCTTGGCGTCCGCGAACAAAATGTTTGTGATATTTGGCGGCAGCGCAGATGAAATTTGTTCGTTGTAATTTCTTAGCTGGGAGCTTTCTTCCACTTTATTTTATTAGGCGGGGGTCATGTCTCGATGGGTGCACATTTTTCTTTGGAAAGGGAAGCATGGACATGCTTGTGTTTGGGGTGAAAGAGTCTCTCTAGCCGGTACAGTTGGTCTCCCCCTATGCTACTCACTATGCCCTGACGAGGGGACCCGCCCAGTTCCCCTGGGAGTGCAAGGAGGTTCACCCCTTTCGGGGGCCCTCTTCCCAGGTTTCCCAGACGAGACGACCGAAGGGACTCCGCGACTTCACAGGCGACCTACGGGAGTGAGAACAAGGTGCTGAGTTACCCTTGCCTCCCGCAGACCCTGTAACACGCGATCACGGTTGTTTGACTCTTTCCCCTTGTAGCTTCCCTAGTGATAGTGCTTGTACGAATAAGGTCGAATTTGCTAGAAGAAAATTCGGTACTACTTACAGCATACTCCTCCCATTGTCGAATCTCGAAAAGCTTCGGAATAAAAGCGTCCAACAGCATCACCATGTAGGCTCAAAGTGAACGAGTGTCATAGCAACGGTTACTTCGGTGCCACGAGAGGGGTTTTTCGTCATTGTTATGGCTGTAAATGTGATTTAAATGCGGGTATTTTTGATGTTGTATGGTATCAATGTTTTTGTTATGACTTTTGACTATCAAATTAACTATTTAGAGTCAATCAGGAACAAAAAAAAAGCCTCAAGGCAATAAATATCACTTATACAACGTAAAACTCTATTCCTTGGTACCAAGGTATTACAGGCATTAAAATTACACGTCGTTGTCCTTTGATGCTATTATTTGGAAAATAAAGAAAGCACGCAAATTTTGCATGAGGTAATTTGAAGTTGTGGATTGGATATTTTTCGAGCACTTTGATAATAGACATTGCAATGCAGATAGAGACACCACTTGTTTCGCTGTAAACCGTCGATTATGCTATAAATCCACTAGACGCACTATCTAATTTTCGCTGTCGATCTTTTTCAAACGCCTAATAAAATATTAAATTAAGCTTCAGGAATGCTCGAAAAAAACTAAACATTTTGTATCAAGATCTTAGTAAAATAATCGAAACAGCATTAGCATATTTTAGCTTTACCACCTTTAAATTCAAGAGTGATAGGTAGTGCCTGTGAGCACTTTTGCTGAATTTGTTTGTGAAAGGAATGAGGATCAGATTCAGATGGCTGAGGAGTTGATTGTCATGGATATTTTGGCTTAATCAGTTTGATTGAAGGGTGTACACTGTGGAAGAACGCATTACGAATTTTGAAGTATATGCAGCGCATACCTATGCCTGGTTTGCGTGAGTTTCAACCACTAATGGAAAGTTTCACGTTGGGCCTTGGGCCCTTAATAAGACGTTGCCATATGGCCTTTACTTATTCTTCCCTTACCCTGGGGTAATATATTTTGTAGTGTAAAATTAGAAAATTCAAAGCGTGGGAACGGGAACGATATGTGTAGGTATCCTAGCAGATTACGCCGAGTTACTTAGTCATTCGGGCGGGATGGGTAGTTGGTTGTAATGGAGCGACGGGAACAGAAGTTGAATTGGCGTTTATGGTACTTAGTGTACGACAAATGTTAGACAGGAGACTAGAAATTAAGAGAAAAACCTTCATTGCATTTTTTGAATTAGAAAAGGCATTCGACAAGGTTGACTGGGTATTTTCGCTTTTGCGGGGGGTAAGATAGGATGGGATTGGACGGAGAGAAAACGTATTTTTTCATTTCTTTAAAAGCGTAAGGACTGAGATTAAAGTCGTAGATACCGAGAGAATATGAGAATAGGTGTGCGACATGGTTGCCTAAGATGGCCGTACTTGTTTCTCCTATGCATGGAAGAATCAGCATCAGAGGTGAAAGCGAGGACACGAGGGGTAAATATATTAATGGCAAACAAATTCTTTACAACCGATTCGCATAAATACGAGGTGTATTCATTAGCTTTTTATTGCTGTATTTGCTATTTAAGCGATAAATGTGCAATTTTTGTGATATTAACATTTATTTTGAGATGTGACAAATTCATATTTTATGTATTCCAGCTAAAATTATACTTCACGTAATAATATTGACACAAGATATGCTTCAATATTAATTTTTAAAACTTACCTTCTTTAAACTTTCCCAATTTTTTCTTCATATAACAACTAAAACTATTTATTTCAGAACTCCACCAGGCACGCCATCGTCTGTGAATATCGTCACACGTTCATCTAATCGAATTCTTGATAAACGTCTGAAAGAGACGCAACTTTCCACACACCTAAAGAAGATACATTCCTATTTGTTATGAAATATTTTCCATTCTCTTTTGGTTCATCATCATCAACTGGTGTTCTGTCTGCTGGCAGGTCCCGTACACCACTGCTGTCTCCATCCGCTTCTGTCCCGAGCTTCCTTCTTTGCTTCACCATAGCTGATGTTCTTCACCTGATCCACCAATTTAATTCTTCTCCTTCCTAACTCTTTATCTTTCCTTCAATTGAACCCACCAAGTGTCCCAGTTATTATTTTTTTCCCTCTCATTTTATGGCCCTACCAGTTACCTTTCCTTTTCCTTATTTCCTTTAGGAGCGATCTTCCTTCTTTTACTTTGCTCTAAACCACTTAATTTGTCATCTTACCTACCCATCTTACTTTTCCCATCCCCCTCCACACCCACATTTCATAAGCTTCTATTCTATTCCTTTCCCTCTTACCCTGATGTCCACGCTTTACATCCATACACGAAAACTCTCCATGAATAACACTTAGCTAGTCTCTTTCTCAGGTCTAGATCCAGGCTTTTATTGCATATCAATTTTTTCTTCTTGCTGACGGCCTCTTTTGAAATTTCTATCCTAGATTTTATTTCTGCAATACTTCACGAGTCGTCTGTCACCTTCGTTCCAAGGTACCGGTAGCTTGTCACTTTTCCTATTACACCTTCATTTATTTTCTCACTGGTATAATTTTCAAGTTTACTGGCATCACCTTTGTCTTTCCATGGTTTATCTTCATCCCATATTCCTTCATCCCTTCTTCCAAAACCTTTATCAACTTTTGAAGTGATTGCATATTATCTGCTAATATTACCATGTCATCTGCGAATCTTATACTTCCTACCTCCAATGCAGACTCCTTCCTCTCTCCCATCGAAAGACTTTTGGATCATGTACTCAACATATATATTGGACAAGGTTGGCGACAGACAGCATCCATTCCGTACTCCTCTACCAAGGTCCAATAATTCTGTCATATCCTCATTTTTTTTCAATGCAGCTTTTGCCTCAAATATATATTTCTCAAATGTGTTTTCTTTCCTTCCATACCAACCCCTTCTCTTTTAGAATTTCGAACATTTTATTCCATTCAACCCGATCAAAAGCCTTTTCCTGATCAAGTAAACAAAGAGCCATTCCTTTTCCTCTCTCTATATTTTTCTCCAGTTATTTCGTATTAGGCCAATGGCGTTGTTCCTTTCCCTCTCCAGAAACCGAATTGTTCCTCCTCTATATTTTCTTCCATTATCCTAATTAATCTCATATTCCAAACTCGTAACATTATCTTGGCTGCATGTGTAATTCGGCTTATCGTTCTATGTTCAGTACATTTCCGTGTACCAGGCTTCTTAGGAATTGGTTCCATCACTGTTCAACAGGGATAGGAACTGGAACAGATTGTGTGGAATGTAACACCTAATTGGTCCGCTGCACAAAATGGCATAGAAGAAGTCCAAAGGAAATATCGGACATTCCGTAAAGAATAGCTCCAGCCAAAAAAATAATTCGTGCTCAGAAAACCATTGTTCTGCTAATGAAGATGTAAATACCAATTGTTCAATGAGATGAATATGGTAGTAGGAGTACATGAAAAAATGAGAGCGAAGTGTTGAGCGATGAGCGATGTAATCTGCCGTAGTACGAGGGGGTTATGAGTATGTTTTTCACGTCGTCAGAGAAATGTTTTCCAATCCTTATAACAATCCAGACACACTAGCAAACTTATCATAGCATCGTTTAACAAACCTAGTTCCTCTTGCCGCACGCGATCTAATCTGGATATCAATCCCACATCATATAGATCTAACACTCTAACTGCATATCTCAGATGAGGACAAGCGATTGAAAATTAACAACGTTCTTTCACTTTTTCATCACATTTTCCGAGTATTCTCTTAATAAAGCCTAGCTTCCCGTATGCTTTAGCGCATATTTCCTAAATATATTTTCCCCAAGACATGTCGGGAGTAATTGTGACCCCTAAGTACTTAACAGATTTGGCGTGAATAATTTCCGTATTATTAATTCTGCAAGCCCTACCTGGCCTACGTTTTTATTTCCAAAAGCTGACTGCTACGCACTTTTTTATGTTTAGCTCCATCTGCTACTTTTCGCACCAAGCATGAATAGTTAATAGGTCGATTGTTAACGAGTCGCTATCTTCGGAATTCGTAATATCCCGATACACAACCGCGTCGTCTGCGAAGAGTGTAAGGTTACTTTTAACGACGTTCCTAATATCATTTATATATAAGGGAAATAAACGTGGAGCAATGACACTTTCCTGAGTATCACCCGATGTACCGCTGTATTTGACATGATACCATGTATGCCAACCCTTTGTTCCCGCCCATGTAGGAACTGATTAATCCAACTAATAATGTCTTTATCAATTCCATATGCTTCTAGTTTTGAGAGTACCTTAATTGAGGTACCTTATCGAAAGCTTTTTTTGAAATATAGGAATATCGCGTCAACTTGAACATTATTATCTCCCGAGAGTAAGATGTCATGAACGAAGAGGGCCAACAGGGTTTCGCAAGAACTACGCTTTCGAAATCCGTGTTGGTTATTTATTAATAATTTCTGCATATCTTAATGACTCATAATAGAGCTTTCGTTTATGTGTTCAAATACCTTACACGAAATGGATGTGAGAGAAATAGGGCTATTGTTGCTAGGGTCTTCCCTGTCGCCGCTTTTGAATATAGGTGTGACATTTACTTCTCTCCAGTCCTCAGGCACTACATGATCTACTAATGATTTGGTAAACATAAATTCTAAGGAAGGCGCTATGTCTGATGCCAAAGTTTTATATACGCGTGGAGGAATTTGATCTGGACCGGGGTGTTTGTTGGGGTTGATATCTTTCAACTGATGTTCTATGCCGCGACAATTTGAAATAACTTGAGGCATAAATGTTTGGGAACGAACTGGCTGCGGATCGAACAGGTGTGGTGAGCAAGTATTGAAAATGCTTTGGAAGAATGAGTTTTACGAATTGGCTAATTGTAGACTTTTGGTTAGCTTTTCCCCTTTGATGTTCTTAAGCGTGTGTACAGTTGATTTATTTGCTTGAGTGTCCCTAACATACGACAAAAATGCCATTGGATTATCGTTCAAGTGTTTTTCCAGTAATTTACTTTTGAAATCAGCTAACGCCTTTCAGTACGCTTTTTTTTTGCTAAGAGATTAGATGTTTTATATTTTCGGTGACTGTGTATATTTCTTCGGAGGATTTGTTTATTTTTGCCCTTTTTAGACTAGCCTGACATGTGCTTTGGTGCTTTAGTGTCTTCCTAAACTCCGCGTTATACCACCTTGGCTCAGCATTGGCTTTTTTCCATTTACTTGGTATGTAATTGCTAACTAGTGATCGTGTAACATTGAGCAAAGTATTCCACAAAACTTCAATATTACTGTTGGTACTAATTTTTAGAAAGTGATAAATGAATGTTGCAACTCTCGTTTCATACCTTCGTAGTCAGCCTTATCAAACAAGTAGATTTTTCTTTGCGGATTATGTTTCTTGACCATGCTCACGGAAAAATAAGCTCTAACCATCTTGTGGTCGCTTATTCCCTTATCAGTACCTACCTATTTTTACAGCCATGTGTAGGATATTAGTTACAGCAAGCGTCGTCAGGACCTGACGACGCTAGGAATAACGAAATTGTTATCCGTTAATAAGAATCAAAGCGGGAAAAAACCGAATAAACTGAACTCGATAGCCAAAATTGTTGTTATTCCGGTTGTCAGGCTTCAGTTTGATGACGCAGTGCCAAGTACTCTCTTTAAGTATCTGAATGGTTTCCATAAATTATTTTTGGCCTGTTCCCCGTTTATTGGTCAGTATGTGTTGGAACAAACAACAAACGGTCCTGAGGTTTTGTTTCCAACTGGAGAAAAACGCCTTAGAATTATAGCGTGTTGAATTCTATTTGTAACATCCGCTAATTCGTTCATTCCGTCATGTTATCCATAGGAAAATAAGGAGAGGGCAGGGTTAAGCAATATGCTTGTTATTCCGGTCGTCAGGCTGCAGTTTGATGACGTAGTGCCCTCTCCATACACCACAATGGATCGAACACACCAATCTGTTTTGACTTCACATGACCGCATTCACTTACGCTCTCCTTTCTTATCTCCGCTTGGTGCGGGCGCTCGGTCGCGAAGTGTTCTGGAAAGTCAAACGTAAAGCCTTTCGTTAAATCCGGCCTCGTTCAGTTTTTAAGGTCACGGTGTAGTCACCCCAAACGACTGGCATTTTTAGTAAACAAACATGCATTGAGGGACAGCGCGTAACCTTCCTCCGATTTTTTTACTGGCCAGTCGGTTAGTTTGTATTCCCAATGGGACGGGCGATATTCATCCTGGAAGCCCTGCGGAACGCTCGGGGTTTTCCATCAACGATTCTGCATTGTGCGATTTTCCTTCGGTGAAAAACGGTCGATGGTTTAAGTGACCGGACATCCACGACAAGGTTGGACGGATTCATAAAGATTCAGGCGGATGGATGCCGGTATTGGTGGTGGTGAGAGTTCTTTAAATAATTAGGGCTAACGAGTTATTTTCCAGCTTATTGTGCATCTAGTGAGGGCTACGATTATGCTTCGAATGGTGTATAAAACTGTCGTTTTCATCAGTGTAATTACCGCAAATGTGCAGAGTGAGTTTTCATTGGCAATGCTTCGAGTCTTTCTTCATCTGAAATACCTCCATTGTACGTTACAAAGGACTTTCTGGGGCTGTAGAACACGGTCGAAAACGCCTCCACGGAGCTTTTTAGTTTACGACGGAGCTTTTCTACTAAAAGAAAATCTGTTTGCTTTAGCCTCTAGAATTAGGATTGATACTTAAAGTAGTTTTCGTAACTTTTCGCTCTTTGCTTTTTACACGACTATTTCGACCGCGAAAAAAATTGTGAATTTTTCGAAAATCATGCGATCGCCATGACTCGTACGACTTATAATTTGCACTTATTGTGAATAGGGATCAATCATATGAATGGAGAATTATCAAAATTTTGAGAATTGTGCATTACTATGCCATTGTGACCATTGTCCTTAACCCTTGTATTTTGCACTGTGCCATCAGTGGCGCTGTTGACCAGGGCGGGGAATAGGGTTTAAGGCGGGAATCTCTCCTAGGCTAGAAGCCAATACTAAAAAGGCGCTTTTGTCCGAGTTAGACAGCCCCCGTAATCGACGAACTTGTTTCTTATACATTACCGGTTAATATTTCTTTCTTGTTTTCTTTCCTTGAAGAATGGTGGATGTGTGAAAAGTGTAATTAGAAATGTGACATTAGTCTAGAGTCTTTTGTGAAGATCATCACTGTCCCCTTGGATTATTTCCACGTATGCATCGTGGCTACAGACTGACATGAAGAGCGTCACACATTGGCTGTGCGTATTCAACCTTAAGCGTGGAGACATTGTCAATCAAGGTAAGAATAATTCAAAAAGCATTATAAGCTACTTTAATTTAGACATACCTGCCACATCATAGGTTGGGGAACCATCATCAGGCGCATGGACATATTTTCCACACTATGAGGGATTTCAATTCGCCATTTTAAGACTAACATACTACTTATTCAAGAAAAAGGACCAACGTTAGACGCCTTGAAGGAATTAGAATTTTTTACAGAGCTAATTCAAACGAATGTAATATTGTCAACCAACTTTTGTATCCTCCTCGTTTTCCGCTCCCACACTTCCCGACTCCTGCCAATAACTCTCTCACCCATCCCACAATTGCAACCCTCGCTCACTCTACAGTAGATTACGAGTCTCCTCGCTGGGTTAAAAGCACAGTTTAGAAGCTCTCGCTTATCGCCTGGGCATAGGTGGCAGTGGGTAAATGGTAATGGGAGTGGGAAAGGGCTAGCGAACCACAACCCCTGCGAGGTCGACACCATGAGGCGGATTGACGTCAAAAGGACGACAGAGGGCCTCCGCCTCGTCGCAGTCCTCGTATCCGTTGGGTTCCCCCAACAACGTGAGGCGAGTCCCCGTCAGTCTCGCTTTTGCGAGGACTTACCGCACATCTTTGAGAACCGGAGGAGCCTGTTGCCCAAAAAATTGGGGATCGGGCTTCCCCCGACTCCCTTTTACGGTCGGCGTCGTGCGGGCTGCCGTAGTACTTCATCGGCTAGGGATCCTCCGGACCAATGGATGGTCAAAACGGACCGTTTGTGGTAAAAAATTGGGTCCTTCGTCTCGGTACTCCCCGTCGACCGATTCGATCGCTCACCCTACAACCAATCCCTTGTCCGCTGTCGCTGCCATTAACTCCTTCCACGACGTCCTAGTCAGCGTCCGCTTCCCGGATTATCTCCTATACCCCCACCTCCCTCTTCCAAACAAAGTCTTACATAGCATAGCAGCTTCCACACCGATTCCAACCTAATACCTATGATTCCCCCTCCCTCACCTCTACCCTTTTCCCCCTCTCCCCCACCCATAGTAATTCATGTATATATTGAGAGGAAAATATGTCTCTGTACCTGATGATGCAGCATTGCGGCTAAAATGGTCGTGAATAAATCTTTTGCCATGTGGAATTAGAGAGTTAATTCTTTTATCCCTGATATCAAGGAATTCCACCGAGTAAGGCCTTAAACTATTCTCTACAGCAGTGGTCTCCAAACTTTTTAGTCCGAGGGCCGCATTAACTACCAAACAACAGTTTGGGGGCCGACTACACACTCGAGGTCCAAATAAAAAACAATCATAACATAGATGTTGTTTTTGATTATTTTTTAAAAATTACTTTATGCAGTTATTATTTAATAACACATTGTTAACTACACATGAACACATGTATTAGTGGAAATGGTGCAATTGTTTCCTGGATGCCAAAATAGCAGACATTTCTGGCTTTCGATTTGATGTCCCTAATATCAACAATGGTCTGAGATTATCATGAGACAAGTTTGTTCTTAAATTTTCTTCACGTGTTTCATTCTTGAAAATGTTTGTTCACACAAGTATGTTGTTCCAAAGATCTATCGGTACCTGGATGCAAAAGTTTTGACATTAGGAAAGTCTTCCTTGGGCAAAAACCGGTAAAAACCCACCAGTCCTTCTTTAAACGTATCCCTCAGGAGGTCGTTTACTTGCAATTCAATGACCTCCAGCTGCAGTTCAGCTTGGTAACTGGAGACGGCTGCTTGAAATGGGTTTTGAAACAGTCTCACTTCTTCTGCCTTTGAATCCAAGTCAGAAAACCACTCCTGAAACTGCAGCTGGAGGTGTTTGATGATCTCGCATGCAAATGACGTGAGGAACTCAGCTGTAGCCTCAGCCATGAAGATATTGCACTGCTGAAAGTACGTCAAGTTGTTGGTCAGTTCCCGTTTCAAAAACAAGACAAGTATAGATCTGAAGACCTTTTGGATGGTGTATAGATAAGAAATTAGATTTTTCTCTCCTTGTAGTTTTACGTTCAGCAAATATAAATGACTAGTTATGTCTGGAGCAAAGGGCAATATCCATACCCAGTCTACATCAGACAGAAATAACTGTGAACATACAGAAAGGAATATTGAGTAGAGTCAGGAAGTGGTAAAAGAGACATGGGAAGAAGTTGATGTGGGAATCAAATCTGGAGGTCAGCTGATCAAGTCTGAATCATGGACTACAAGGCATTGATTGGAGGGGTAACAAGCTTTGGTAGAAACATGAAAAAACTATGCGAGAATTACAGAATGAAGTTAAATCATAAGAAATCAAAAGTGATGAGATTTTTTGGGACAAAGTAGGTGAGTAGAATGTGTAACCTAGAGCAAAGCCAGAGAGAACTTCATTAATAAAATAAGTGAGGTTGACCATAAAATTGGGCAGACACAAATTGGTGGCAGTAAAGCATTTGAATAACTTGATTAATATGCTAGAAGAAAATTGGCATAGTAGTATAGGCATAAGGAGGTGAATAGCGACAGCCAAGGAAAGGTTTAGGTACAGATGTGAGCTGACTATTGGGACCTAGGGTAAGAATGTGAAGAGGAGGCTGGTGAAGAACGTGATATGGAATGTAGTGTTGTTTGGTGCTGGCACGTGGAGCCTGAGAAGGAAGGACGTGAATGGGCTGCAGGAGTTTGTGATGTGGGTGTGGAGAAGGATGGAGAAGGTGCAGTGGAGGGAAGAGAAAATGAACAAGGAAGTGATTAATGTGGTGGGCGAAGACGGGAAACTTCTAAATCAAATCTGGGGTTGGCTGTGTAGGTGGGTGGAGGAAGTAATTATGGGTTGATGAAGATGGGTTGCCACAGACAGTGATGGGGGAAGGATTTTGGGCAATGAGGGAAGGGAAAGAATGAGAATTAATTTTAGGAGTTGGATGAAGAGAGGTTGATCGTAAGCAGAGGCGCAAAAGGAAACATTATGGTTATGCCTCTCAAAAATGTTGGTGTAATTTTCAGACTGCAAGGAATGCGATGTTCCATAATAGATTATTCATATATATATTTCATGCTAGGTCGTAAATCTGACCTTACGTAAGTCCTTGAATAACTCGAGCTGGAATATTATCGAAATTGTATATTTTCTTAGAGTTAGTGTCTTTCATGTGACATCCTACCCAGTGGCAAGAAATATTACTAGCCGGAATTGTTTCCTTACATTGCCAAGGTGGAGTTAATGCAAGTATAATGTGAAGACGTTTTGTAAAAAGGAAAAGGTGTTTTGCGTGAGGGCTTGTGATCCTTCTGGCGCATAATATGTTCATGTTCACTGTTTGTACTTCCCGTGGTAAAGCGCTTGAATTTCCATAGGTATTGGTGGAAGTGTGAGCTTTGTGTATTTATTCGGAAATAGTTTTTTAAAAACTGCCATTTCCAGGAATTGATCCATTTTCACGAGAATGGAAGTTAAAACCATGAAAGAGGAGTGTAACCTTGTTGTACCATTGCCTTCCCATATCGTTAACAATTGTTGCAGCGAAGGGCATAAGAGAAGGTATTTTGAAAAAAAGAATGGATGGGCAAATGATGTTTTATTGGTTCTCCTGGTACAGGCTCCTCAGTGACATATCAATTATTTGAATAAAGGGTCTGCTACGAAGCTTAATTTACAAATTCTGCTATGCATTTACATTTCTGGTGATTGGTTCCATTTATTTCCGATTGAATGCCCTGATTAGGGCTGGGCAAAATACATGCTTTGCTTTACCTAATTAAAACACAAATAAAAAATACTTTTTTGCATGCATTTAAAATACAAACTAAATATACATATGTAATTGGTTCCCCACATCAGCCTTCAAAGTACTACATAGAAGTTTTGACACATCCTTCTCTTCTCTATTTTCTCAATCATGTCTTCTGTGATTCATAATTCCTTATCAAGTGAAGTTCCCATTGATCCAGCAAATAACTTTTTAAAAAATTGGTAGGTTAGATAAACAAGTATTTGTTGAAGTAGGAGGTGCGTGACGGGGATCATAGGAGGATAGTTGAAAATGTTGAAAAGGAAGGATTACACACAGACAGTGTAATGGAAATTAGGTGAAGCAAAGGAGTGGAGAACAATCAAGGAGGGGTGGAAGACAGAACAGGGAGAGGGAGTAATAGAGAAAACAACTGGATCTGAGGAAACATCGAGGATAAGGAAGCATTGAGTAACAGATGAAATGATTGGGTATAATTGGCTCGAAATGTTTGGGAAATGAAGAGGAGAAGCAAGAGGGTGGACATTAACCCGACCTATGAAATGCAAAGTATACAGAATTAAATAAAAAAGTCCATTATGTGTCCAATCCTGTGATAGAAAACTAGTGGAAAGTACAATGAAGAAATAAAAAAGCTACATTGAGACCAAGATGTAGGTGGACTATCAGTGAAGTGACAATTCTATTGCGTCGTAAGATGGCTCAAATGATTCCAAAGGTTAAGAACCAAATGGGGAAAACATAGATGAAACCAGAGGATACATAACATAGAAATAATACGTGAAGGAGCTATGAGATGGAAAAAATAGAACTATGTTATCAACTCCTACAGCTTTTGATGGCTTCATCTCCATAAATGCTTTCTCAATTTTGCAGTTGGGTATAATTGGCTGGAAGTTTTCTTCATCTAGTGTTCTCTCATCCATGTTATTTAGTTGGTCTCCTCTGATTAGTTTCTCCAAGTATTCTCTCCAACTATCTTGAATACATTCTTGCTCTATTTATAACCCACCTGTTTTGTCCTCAATTTTTGGTACAATTTGGTAACAAGGATTACATAATGTTTATGGTTGGCTATGGTCTGGAAAATGCCATATTTCTTCACATCTAAGCTCCTGCTTCCAATGAACTTTAAGCTTTCTTTTTAGGTGAACACCCTCATTAGGGGAAGTTGGGGTTTTATAAAAATCTCTTGTTTGGTTTTCAAAAATATTCATGTTGGCCCTGGTGCATGTTGGTAAAAGTTTTCAGGTGGCATGAATCATTAGATATGTTCATGTCACATTTTCATGGTTTATTTAGTAGTCTTCTTATCATAGAGTATGGAGTTTAATCTTTATTTAAAAAAAATGTTTGACAATCAAATATTTCGTCAAAGATTGACAGTGCCAATGTGTTGGTGACTATTCCCCTAGCTCCATCCAACTCTCACAGATATTTGCCTAAAAGTGAGCTATGTATTAATATACCATATTGATCTTCAGTGGTCTTCCTGGTTAGCAAATACTTGGGTGATGCTCTTCTTATTTAAGTAACAATAGCTCTCATAGTTATACTGGTTGTAAAGGTTTGACAATATGGGGATGATATTATTTTTTTTTTTTAAGATTTTGACCATGGTACTGGGAAAGAGCTATTCTTTTCTTCCCCTGCCTTTTCATAACTTTGTTTTGTTTTGTCCACTTGTCACCATCCCCAAGACTGTCTCATTTGTTCCAGATTTATTATGAACTCCACATTTGAAAAACTCCCGAAGTACAACTCACTCACTGAGAATGTTATGTCATTTACAGCCAGATCTGGTGTTTGCATGAATTTTTCTTTGTACTCCTTGAGTAATGATATCAAGATATCTAAAATCGCTGCCCTTTTTTGGAGGAACATCATTCAAATGGGAAAAAAAATTGAGGTCACATGCATTCATTACTGTGATCCTTGGAATCACAAACATTTCATTTTTTAGTGTGGTTGATTATTCTCCATGTTTTATAAAGGGTTTATTGAGCAATTGACTCAAGTTCTGAATACAAGTTAGAAAGGGTTATAGGGTATGCTATTCACGAAGGAATGAATAAATGAATGTATCGATGAACATTTTTATTATTGCAATTCTTAAGAAATAAAAAAATTAATACTGTAAAAATTGACATAAAACAACAATTTATTGTCCAACAAAAATGTAAACCATAGTATTTCCATAAGTGTTACATCTTAAAATATTTATTAAAAACTAGAAACATGAGGCTTCATATTGATTTCAATATTGCATGGAGAAGGCGAGTGATCAACTTGCAGCTTGAATCTTCAGAGTTGTTCACATTTTTGCAAGGTCCTTTCTGGAAAAAGGAGTTTTCAACAGGAGGTATGAAAATATTTTCAAGGTTTTGCTTAGTGTAAGAGTAGAAATCACTGGCGAAATAAGAATTTAAAGATGTTATTCTCATTCCAATCAATGTACATACATAATGAAATCCAATAATTAACTGAGAATTATTTCTGATTGAAGGTTGCTAGATTGAAAAATGTTTGTCCTCATGTATTATAGTGATTGGGTCAATCAATCACGCTTACCAGGAAGGCATAGGGATTTCCTAGAAGTAACCCCTGTAATGGAGGTCATATCAAACAAGAGCGTTGAAATCCATCATCTTCAGATGGTCGTTCAGATTTTTCTTTGACTCAAGCCTAAAAGAGATGTGATAATAGGTTTATAAGTGGTCTTATTGGTTGATGCTTTCAGGAACAAAAAGAGGATATCAAATCCTTACGCTTGAAAAGGATCCTGATTTGTGCAGTAAATCGTACAGCAGATCAGAGGCAGCCATCTGAAGTGGCGTCCTATGCAGTAGCTTTGATGTTCGTAAAACATGATGACAGTTTTCACTGACTTCGATGGACATAGAAGTGCTGTAGGTAGGAGGGACAATAGATCCAGATATACTCTGGATTTAGCTGAATGATGAAAGAGATCAAATTAGAATGAAAATGTCAAGAATTTGATAATACTCTACTCTACATATCCAACTGCACTCCATTGAAGGTATCTAAATGTGGAAATTCCGACAAGTTTCTGTTCCAGACACATATATACCTTAGCAAATTGAGTCTTTGATATTTATATTCCTTGGAGGATGTCAAGGTGATCGGTGAGCCCAAATTGTTGGTGATGGTGAGACGCAGCATGAATAACAGTCTGGAAGGCAGGTAAACCAAAGCTTTCACTGAAGATTGTAGGAGGCGATGCAAGAAAAGTTGACTTGATGTGTATGCTTGTAGCAGTTGTCTATATAAGTGCTTCATGTGGGGGATGCGCAAATAATTTGATAAAACTGCACAATAATTGGTCGAATGCAATGATGACACATTATTTGAAACGATGGTCTGTCCTTAGAAGTCAAAACAGTGTTTTTTCTGACTCTCCGTGGGTCGTAGTACTAACATTGATTCTTTCTGTGAGCTAAAATAGAAAATAAGGTTAGTTTGCTGTTAATAATTTAACTACTGGGAAATTATGGGTAACATTTACATTAATGGAAAACTTGTAGCATTTAGGTAATAATATTTTGGTGATAATAAGGAAATCCTTTCCAAAATTATGAGGGAAATTGTGTGTAGCAATATCAGTAAATGAAATTGTAATTGCTTTGTTTGCAGCTGAGTTGACATTAATAGAAGTGGTATCGATGCATGTGTGACAGAATCATATATCTTTACTTTTAAGATATGATATTTAGGACTATATAAGTTCATTGTTATTAAATTTAGTGAGCTATAATATATGTAATTTAACAAATGGTTACAGTTTTGAGATATCAGAATGAGTAGAACCTGTGTACTACTTATTAGCTCTCGGACTATACCAATCATTATGTTATAATTATATTGAATTGGTTGAAGGATTTTTGGAATCATGTTTACCTCTGTAGTATATATCTGAGGTCAATGTGTTAATTAATTTGCAATTATTTTTAGTCAAGAGACAGGGAAATTAGAGAAGTGATATGTTGAAGTTGGTTCTGACCTGTATTGAGCAGCCATTCTAGTTGACGTTGTTGTATGTCATTATGGAAACTGTAGTCCTTTGACTGAAATCATCCAAATGTTGTCTTCTATAAGTGTTCGGAATTGGTGGATTTTTCACTTTTGGAGGTGATCAACAGACGAGGTTATGTGCACACTTGAAGGTAGTCGGGTATATTTGTTCGGTGAAGATTAAATGGGCGGAGGAGGAAGATTTGAGAGAAACCCAGTGTAGGCATTACCCTACTCTCAATGAATGGCACTGTGTTGTCACTGAAAATGTTGTCTTCATAATGATGATTCTCTCAAGCCCCATTTGAGCTTGAGTTCTAGAATTATTGTTTCTTTATTATTCCAGGAATGAGTCTCTGATAAAGAGCTGTCATTAACATATTGGAGTTATGCCGAAGACGTTTACTTCTTGGTATCTTGCGTCCATATCTCAGCTTCACGTTGTAACGTTCAGTGCCTGTAACATTGTTTGAATAGGTCTATCGTGTTTTCTACAAGCTGCCTTGGTTACATTGGAAATTTTTCCAGGATTGGCTCCTTTTTGATCAGAGGTGGCCTCTTTGTATCCTGAAGTCCAGAAACATTGATTCATTATAATTTCATGCAGGTGTTTTTGAGAAGCAGCTGTCTTTAGTATTTTGTAGTTTTTCCAATGATGCTCCTTTTGTGGATGGTATATGCTTGTATAGTTTCATGTGTGGAGTTTCGCTGGCTGCACACCAATGATAATCCAATGTTGAGTTACAGAAAGCTGGGCTGGAGGCCTCACATAGCCTAGGCTAAGCTCCAGATATTACAGTCCAGCATGTAACCGTACAAGCCACTACGAAACCTGTAGTGGCTGCGTGGAGTAGAAAATCCACTCCACGCCCAACCCACCCCACCCTCCCATCCCGTCCCACCCCCTCCCAACCCCCCGCCCCCCCCAGCCCCCCAGCCCACCCCACCCGACCCCCCAACCAACCCTCCCACCCCACCCACCCATCCCATACCCCCACCCACCCATCCCATACCCCCACCCTTATATGAAATACCAAAACCAACCCCGCCCATCCCACCCCCCCTCCCCAATTTGGATGCCCACAGCTAAACCAACCCACCCATCCCCAAAAGGCCCCATATTAATTTGTCCCTCCCGTTCCCCTCCCCCCCACCCGCCCCACACGTCCCCATCCCCCCCAACCCAATCTCCCCCTTCCTCATCCTCCTCGGGAATGTCGTCGAGGGGTCGAGGTACGATGACGGGACCATCTCCGTCAACCGGTCCGTCTCCGTCAGCGAGCCCGTCTCCGGACTCGTCGACGTCGACGAACCGGCGATCATCGTCGAAGGACCCATCATCGCCCACCGATCCCTCGACGACCCCCGGCCCCTCCCCACCCAAACCCAACCCTTCCCCTTCCTCCTCCTCGGGAATGTCGTCGAGGGGTCGAGGTACGATGACGGGACCATCTCCGTCAACCGGTCCGTCTCCGTCAGCGAGCCCGTCTCCGGACTCGTCGACGTCGACGAATCGGCGATCATCGTCGATGGACCCATCATCGCCCACCGATCCCTCGACGACCCCCGGATCCTCCCGCCCCCCCCTTACCCCATCCCCACCCAAACCCAACCCTTCCCCTCCCATACCCGACCCCCCCTCCCCATACCCCACTTCCTCCTCCTCCTTGACCCCCCTGAGACATCTGCCTGTAGGAAAGAGAAATTGAACAAATATTGAGGATACAAAACAAGTAGCACTCGAGTTTAAAACATTTGTATTTAACCACTGCATGGAATAATTTTCAAATTTAAAATTGTTTTAAGGTCGTCAGCATTAAAAGTTTCTCTTTATGACAGAATTTGAACTCTTTTGAGGGAAAATTAAAAAGTTTCATGAGGATTAAAATGGTGCAACGTAGCTTCGTGAGAGCTTTTCAGACCATTAGAAGTGGTATTGCTCCCTAAACTCATTAGTTAATGAAATCGAATAGCGACTATCGAGGTATTCTGAATAAATAAACCAACTACTTCGCAGGAAACTTCATACACGATAACACTCACGTCAACGACATTTCCTGTCCTTGTAAAAGAGTTGGTCATGTTTTTTGTTATTTTCAGTGTTGGGAAAACTATTCGAACAAAACGATTGGGACTGGTCGGCCTCCTAAGTCCATTGCAATATCGATGATACAATTTCCATAAAATCTGTGTCCAGTCGTAAAATTTCCGTTTGTTGGTATTTTTCCGAGGTCAATTCCACTGGAAATGTTGAAGGTGAAAATCGCCGCCCAAGACGCCGCCCAAGACCATTGCATTGGTGGTTGTCGTCCAATAAAAGGTCAAATTCCGTCACTACGAATTTGCTACATGGTGGAAGATTGGCTGAAAATACATTTATTTCTCCTATCTCTGTCGTGATCTTCAGAATCTTCTTACTGGTTAACGGAATGTCAACTGTCAGGATGTTGTCTGGTTAAGATTTACCCCGCCTCCAGCCTTTTGTGTAGGATATATTTCTTTATCTTTCCGCGTCACATAATCGCCTGGCACTTTCCTCTTTCTTTTTCTACGCGCTCGTTCAACTGTCTCATGCTGCTTGATTCACGTTCGTCGTCCTCCACATCCACTAGGTTTTCGTCCGGGTTGCTGCCGTCATTATTCACTGGGATGTCCATCATATTCTCGAGTGTGGTATGTCTCTTTAGGGCACTCCTCTAGATCTTTCCATGGTCATCGTTATCTGCTGGTCTCTCCTGGGCCTTGGCGTCCGCGAACAAAATGTTTGTGATATTTGGCGGCAGCGCAGATGAAATTTGTTCGTTGTAATTTCTTAGCTGGGAGCTTTCTTCCACTTTCTTTTATTAGGCGGGGGTCATGTCTCGATGGGTGCACATTTTTCTTTGGAAAGGGAAGCATGGACATGCTTGTGTTTGGGGGGAAAGAGTCTCTCTAGCCGGCACGGGCACAGTTGGTCTCCCCCTATGCTACTCACTATGCCCTGACGAGGGGACCCGCCCAGTTCCCCTGGGAGTGCAAGGAGGTTCACCCCTTTCGGGGGCCCTCTTCCCAGGTTTCCCAGACGAGACGACCGAAGGGACTCCGCGACTTCACAGGCGACCTACGGGAGTGAGAACAAGGTGCTGAGTTACCCTTGCCTCCCGCAGACCCTGTAACACGCGATCACGGTTGTTTGACTCTTTCCCCTTGTAGCTTCCCTAGTGATAGTGCTTGTACGAATAAGGTCGAATTTGCTAGAAGAAAATTTGGCACTACTTACAGCATACTCCTCCCATTGTCGAATCTCGAAAAGCTTCGGAATAAAAGCGTCCAACAGCATCACCATGTAGGCTCAAAGTGAACGAGTGTCATAGCAACGGTTACTTCGGTGCCACGAGAGGGGTTTTTCGTCATTGTTATGGCTGTAAATGTGATTTAAATGCGGGTATTTTTGATGTTGTATGGTATCAATGTTTTTGTTATGACTTTTGACTATCAAATTAACTATTTAGAGTCAATCAGGAACAAAAGAAAAGCCTCAAGGCAATAAATATCACTTATACAACGTAAAACTCTATTCCTTGGTACCATGTTATTACAGGCATTAAAATAACACGTCGTTGTCCTTTGATGCTATTATTTGGAAAATAAAGAAAGCACGCAAATTTTGCATGAGGTAATTTGAAGTTGTGGATTGGATATTTTTCGAGCACTTTGATAATAGACATTGCAATGCAGATAGAGACATCACTTGTTTCGCTGTAAACCGTCGATTATACTATAAATCCACTAGACGCACTATCAAATTTTCGCTGTCGATCTTTTTCAAACGCCTAATAAAATATTAAATTAAGCATCAGGAATGCTCGAAAAAAACTAAACATTTTGTATCAAACTCTTAGTAAAATATTCGAAACAGCATTAGCATATTTTAGCTTTACCACCTTTAAATTCAAGAGTGATAGGTAGTGCCCGTGAGCACTTTTGCTGCATTTGTTTGTGAAAGGAAAGAGGATCAGATTTAGATGCCTGAGGAGTTGATTGTCATGGATATTTTGGCTTAATCAGTTTGATTGAAGGGTGTACACTGTGGAAGAACGCATTACGAATTTTGAAGTATATGCAGCGCATACCTATGCCTGGTTTGCGTGAGTTTCTACCACTAATCGAAAGTTTCACGTTGGGCCTTGGGCCCTTAATAAGACGTTGCCATATGGCCTTTACTTATTCTTCCCTTACCCTGGGGTAATATATTTTGTAGTGTAAAATTAGAAAATTCAAAGCGTGGGAACGGGAACGATATGTGTAGGTATCCTAGCAGATTACGCCAAGTTACTTAGTCATTCGGGCGGGATGGGTAGTTGGTTGTAATGGAGCGACGGGAACAGAAGTTGAATTGGCGTTTATGGTACTTAGTGTACGACAAATGTTAGACAGGAGACTAGAAATTAAGAGAAAAACCTTCATTGCATTTTTTGAATTAGAAAAGGCATTCGACAAGGTTGACTGGGGATATTCGCTTTTGCGGTGGGTAAGATAGGATGGGAGTGGATAGAGAGAAAACTTATTTTGTCATTTCTTTAAAAGCGTAAGGACTGAAATCAAAGTCATAGATACCGAGAGAATATGAGAAAAGGTGTGCGACATGGTTGCCTAAAATGGCCGTACTTGTTTCTCCTATGCATGGAAGAATCAGCATTCGCAGTGAAAGCGAGGACACGAGGGGTGAATATATTAATGGCAAACAAATTGTTTACAACCGATTCGCATAAATACGAGGTGTATTAATTAAATGAAGGGAATGTGAGTTATTTGGAGAGTTTTTTATTTTTTGCGTGTGTCAATGTTATCACTTTCGAAGTAGTCTCCATGAGGTATTATCCACCTATGCCACGCTTTTCCAAACCTCGAAGCACTTCTGGGACTCGATCTTTGGCATATCTTTTTATTGCTGAAATTGCTATTTAAGCGATAAATGTGCAATTTTTTTGATATTAACATTTATTTAGAGTTGTGACAAATTCATATTTTATGTATTCCATCTAAAATTATACTTCATGTAATAATATTGACACAAGATATGCTTCAACATTAATTTTTAAAACTTACCTTCTTTAAACTTTCCCAATTTTTTCTTCATATGACAACTAAAACTATTTATATCAGAGCTCCACCAGGCACGCCATCGTCAGTGAATATCGTCACACGTTCATCTAATCGAATTCTTGATAAACGTCTGAAAGAGACGCAACTTTCCACACACCTAAGGAAGATACATTCCTATTTGTTATGTAATATTTTCCATTCTCTTTTGGTTCATCATCATCAACTGGTGTTCTGTCTGCTGGCAGGTCCCGTACACCACTGCTGTCTCCATCCGCTTCTGTCCCGAGCTTTCTTATTTGCTTCATCATAGCTGATGTTCTTCACCTGATCCACCAATTTAATTCTTCTCCTTCCTAACTCTTTATCTTTCCTTCAATGGAACCCACCAAGTGCCACAGTTATTATTCTTTTCCCTCTCATTATACGGCCCTACCAGTTACCTTTCCTTTTCTTTATTTCCTTTAGGAGCGATCTTCCTTCTTGTACTTTGCTCTAAACCACTTAATTTCTCATCTTACCTACCCATCTTACTTTTCCCATCCTTCTCCACACCCACATTTCATAAGCTTCTATTCTATTCCTTTCCCTCTTACCTAATGTCCACGCTTCACATCCATACACGAAAACGCTCCATGAATAACACTTAGCTAGTCTCTTTCTCAGCTCCAGATTCAGGCTTTTATTGCATATCAATTTTTTCTTCTTGCTGACGGCCTCTTTTGAAATTTCTATCCTAGCTTATATTTCTGCAATACTTCTCGAGTCGTCTGTCACCTTCGTTCCAAGGTACCGGTAGCTTCTCACTTTTCCTATTACACCTTCATAGAATAATTTTTACAGTTTACTGGCATCACCTTTGTCTTTCCTTGGTTTATCTTCATCCCATATTCCTTTATCCATTTTTCCAAAACCTTTATCAACTTTTGCAGTGATTGCATATTATCTGTTAATATTACCATGTCATATGCGAATCTTATACTTCCTGCCTCCAATGCAGACTCCTTCCTCTCTCCCATCGAAAGACTTATGGATCATGTCCTCAACATATATATTGGACAAGGTTGGCGACAGACAGCATCCCTTCCTTACTCCTCTACCAAGATCCACCCATTCTGTCATATCCTCATTTTTCTTTTAATGCAGCTTTTGCCTCATATACATATTTCTCAAATGTGTTTTCGTTCCTTCCATACTAACCCCTTCTATTTCAGAATTTCGAACATTTGATTCCATTCACCCCGATCAAAAGCCTTTCCCTGATCAAGTAAACAAAGAGCCATTCCTTTTCCTCTCTCTATATTTTTCTCCAGTTATTTCGTATTAGGCCAATGGCGTCCCTTGTTCCTTTCCCTTTCCTGAAACCGAATTGTTCCTCCTCTACATTTTCTTCCATTTTCCTTATTAATCTCCTATTCCAAACTCGTAACATTATTTTGGCTGCATGTGTAATTAGGCTTATCGTTCTATGTTCAGTACATTTCCGTGTACCAGGCTTCTTAGGAATTGGTTCCATCACTGTTCTTACAAAATCTTGAGGCCATTCACCAGTGTGATATATTTTGTTACACATGTTAACACTTTCCTGCACACCCTCTTCATTCAAGCACTTGAAAAATTCAACAACATTCATTCAACAAATTCTCATCCATTCTTGTTGCCTTCCCATTTCTCATTTCTTCAATTACTTTTCTCTTCAACACTGATAAACCTCTATCTTTCGGAGGCACCATTTCTTCTGCCTCCAAGTCGAAATCTACTGCCTTCTCCTTTGAGCATTTCAGGTCATCCAAATATTCTGTCCATCTTTCTGTAATTTCTTTCCTCTCATGCATAAAGAGGTAACATGCATGTTTCATCTCTTTTTGTTGTGTTTCTTCAATTTCAAATTATAGAAGAAAATTGGCCTTTTATTCCAGTTCTCTATTTCTAGCTTCCGAAAGTTTATTGCAATAGAAGATCTTCCTTGTTCTCTTTTGAATTGCGTACAACGTTGCATGATCCGTATTTCTTCTATGTATTATAGTTATCTAACGATACGTCTCAAAAGTTATTTTTTAAAAGTCTTCTACCGTTTAAGGTAGGTATTGCAGAATATCAGAGAATCTCCTCTAGGTTTTCCACACTTTCCGAGGCCTTTCTATCTCTATTACATCCTTTTTGCCTCGGAATATCCTTCTGTCCTTCATCATCCTATCAAAGGAACATATTCTCTTTCTTCCTCTTCCCCGCCTGCACAGAATCTTTCCCACTATCACATTCATGAGCAACCCAACCTCCAGCTCTATCTTATTACATCCTCCAGCCATCTAATAATCCCTACCAAACCCGAATTTGAATGATATGTTTCCTATCCTCGCATGCCATCTCAAGCACTTCCTCTTTCGTCTTCCATGCCGTCCACCTAACCCCCTCGTCCTTCTCCACACCCACATCTCAAATTCCTGTGGCCTATTCTCGCCCTAGCACAGAAACCAGAACATCTGCGATCACTCTAGAACATAATGGACATCGTTCTCCAGTGATACAGCTCGAAGAAAAATCAGGAAGAAAATAAACCATCTTAAAGGAAAGATAAAAGCCGAAGGCAGACTGGACGCAACAGGGATAGGAACTGGAACAGATTGTGTAGAATGTAACACCTAATTGGTCAGCTGCACTAAATGGCATAGAAGAAGTCCAGCGGAAATAACGGACATTCCGTAATGAATAGCTCCAGCCAAAAAAGTAATTCGGGCTCAGAAAACAATTGTTCTTCAAATGAAGACGTAAATACCAATTGTTCAATGAGATGAAT
The DNA here is from genome assembly GCA_963169105.1 of Ceriagrion tenellum. NCBI lineage: Eukaryota > Metazoa > Arthropoda > Insecta > Odonata > Coenagrionidae > Ceriagrion > Ceriagrion tenellum. The sequence goes on along the minus strand of OY720635.1, from coordinate 49,859,434 downwards.
ATGGTAGTAGGTGTACATGAAAAAATGAGAGCGAAGTGTTGAACGACATTTTCAGAGGCATGGACCATTTTAAGGCTCGAAAGGAGGAGAATTTAAGACTTTCAAAACTTGCTGCTGGAGGCGAATATTGAACAGTAATTGGATGTCAAGAATAAGAGACGAGAGGGTGTACGGTATTGAAGTTTGGTAAACAGAAAAATATTTTTTCATACTTCTGGTTTTGTTGTAACCATTATATGAATAGTATTCCATTTCCTGGTAAATGTTGATTATCCGTATCGTTAGTGATAGCCGTTGGGTCAGCAGTAACAATCTACATCGACGTCATACCCTGCAAGCCACCCACAGGTTGTGTGGCAGGGGTGTCTTCCATTACAGGCATGCATTAATTTTACGGCAGAACACCGAAACTATATTGAAACCAGCGTACCACACATGCAACTCGCCCATTAAAATCTACTAACCAAGAAGCATTCTATCGTCAATCGTTCCAACATGTAAGAGGTACAAGGACTACTACTACAGATTCAAAATATCAAGCATTAATAAGAACATGATCAATGAGAATGTAGAAAATATATATACAGAGATCTACAATCTAGCTATTGTCACTATTTGCACTATTCATGACGACGATCACAGCTGTTATGGTACCGAATGGTACCCGGAAAAAATGACATTTTATACCTATCGGTTCTACAATCTAGCTCTCTAATTTTATTGGGGCGATGTAATCAGCCGTAGTACGATGGGAGTATGTTTTTCACGTCGTCATAGAAATGTTTTCCAATCCTTATAACAAGCCAGAGAAACTAACAAACTTATCATACCATCGTTTCACAAACCTAGTTCCACTTGCCGCACGCGATCTAATCTGGATATTAATCCCACATCATATAGATTTAATACTCTAACTGCATATTCCAGATGAGGAAAAGCGATTGAAAATTAACAACGTTCTTTCACTTTCTCATCACATTTTCCGAGTATTCTCTTAATAAAGCCTAGCTTCCCGTATGCTTTAGCACATATTTCCTAAATATATTTTCCCCAAGACATGTCGGGAGTAATTGTTACCCCTAAGTACTTAACAGATTTGGCGTGAATAATTTCCGTATTATTTATTCTGTAAGCCCTACCTGGCCTACGTTTCTATTTCCTAAATCTGACTGCTACGCACTTTTTTATGTTTAGCTCCATCTGCTACTTTTCGCACCAAGCATGAATAGCTAGTAGGTCGAAACGAGTCGCTATCTTCGAAATTGGTAATATCCCTATACACAACCGCGTCGTCTGCGAAGAGACTAAGGTTACTTTTAACGACGTTCCTCATATCATTTATGTATAAGGGAAATAAAAGTGGAGCAAAGACACTTCCCTGAGGATCACCCGATGTAACGCTGTATTTGACCTGATACCATGTATGACAACTTTTTGTTCCCGCCCATGTAGGAACTGATAAATCCAAATAATAATGTCTTTATCAATTCCATATGCTTCTAGTTTTGAGAGTAACTTAACGTGAGGAACCTTATCAAAAGCTTTTTTTAAAATCTAGGAATATCGTGTCAACTTGAACATTATTATCTCCCGAGAGTAAGATGTCATGAACGAAGAGGACCAATAGTGTTTAACAAGATCTACGCTTTCGAAATCCGTGTTGGTTATTTATTTATAATTTCTGCGTATCTTAATGACTCATAATGGAGCTTTCGTTTATTTGTTCAAATACCTTACACGAAATGGATGTGAGAGAAATAGGGCTATTGTTAATAGGGTCTTCCCTGGGGACGCAGTGCCAAGTACTCTCTTTAGTTATCTGAGTGGTTTACATAAATTATTTTTTGCCTGTTCCCCGTTTATTGGTCAGTATGTTTTGGAACAAACAACAAACGGTCCTGAAGTTTTGTTTCCAACTGGAGAAAAACGCCTTAGAAATTAGAGTGTGTTGAATTCTATTTGTAACATCCGCTAATTCGTTCATTCCGTCATGTTATCCATAGGAAAATAAGGAGAGGGCAGGGTTAAGCAATATTCTTGTTATTCCGGTAGTCAGGCTGCAGTTTGATGACGTAGTGCCCTCTCCATACACCACAATGTATCGAACACACCAATCTGTTTTGACTTCACATGACCGCATTCACTTACGCTCTCCTTTCTTATCTCCGCTTGGTGCGGGCGCTCGGTCGCGAAGTGATCTGGAAAGTCAAACGTAAAGCCGTTCGTTAAATCCGGCCTCGTTCAGTTTTTAAGGTCACGGTGTAGTCACCCCAAACGACTGGCATTCTTAGTAAACAAACATGCATTGAGGGACAGCGCGTAACCTTCCTCCGATTTTTTTACTGGCCCGTCGGTCAGTTTGTAGTCCGAATGGGACGGGCGATAATCATCCTGGAAGCCCTGCGGAACGCTCGGGGTTTTCCATCAACGATTCTGCATTGTGCGATTTTCCTTCGGTGAAAAACGGTCGATGGTTTAAGTGACCGGACATCCACGACAAGGTTGGACGGATTCATAAAGATTCAGGCGGATGGATGCCGGTATTTGTGGTGGTGAAAGTTCTTTAAAAAATTAGGGCTAACGAGTCATTTTCCAGCTTAGGGTGCATTTAGTGAGGGCTACGATTATGCTTCGAATGGTGTATAAAACTGTCGTTTTCATCAGTGTAATTTCCGCAAATGTGCAGAGTGAGTTTTCATTGGCAATGCTTCGAGTCTTACTTAAACTGAAATACCTCCATTTTACGTTACAAAGGACTTTCTGGGGCTGTAGAACACGGTCGAAAACGCCTCCACAAACGTCGAAGAACCTTTAATTTACGACGGAGCTTTTCTACTAAAAGATAATCTGTTTCCTTTAGCCTCTAGAATTAGGATTGATACTTGAAGTAGTTTTCGTAACTTTTCGCTCTTAGCTTTATTACACTACTATTTCGACCGCGGAAAAAATTGTGAATCTGTCGAAAATCATGCGATCGCCATGACGCGTACGACTAATAATTTGCACTTATTGTGAGTAGGGATCAATCATATGAATGGAGAATTATCAAAATTCTGAGAATTGTGTAGTACTATGTCATTGTGACAATTGTCCTGAACCCTTGTATTTTGCAGTATGCCATCAGTGGCGCTGTTGACCAGGGCGGGGAATAGGGTTTAAGGCGGGAATATCTCCTAGGCTAGAAGCCAATACTAAAAAGGCGCTTTTGTACGAGTTAGACAGCCCCCTTAATCGACGTACTTGTTTCTTATAGCTTACCGGTTAATATTTCCTTCTTCTTTTCTTTCCTTGAAGAATGGTGGATGTTATAAAGTGTAATTAGACATGTGACATAATTCTAGAGTCAATTGTGAAGTTCTTCAGTGTTCCCTTGGATTATTTCCACGTATGCATCGTGGCTACAGACGGACATGAAGAGCGTCACACATTGGCTGTGCGTGTTCAACCTTAAGCGTGGAGACATTGTCAATCAAGGAAAGAATAATAATTCAATAAGCATTATAAGCTACTTTAATTTAGACATACCTGCCACATCATAGATTGGGGAAGCATCATCAGGCGCATGGACATATTTTCCACTCTATGCTGGATTTCAATTCGCCATTTTAAGACTAACATACTACTTATTCAAGAAAAAGGACCAACGTTAGACGCTTTGAAGGAATTAGAATTGTTTACAGAGCTAGGGGAGAGTAGGGGAATGGCGAACACTTAAGGCCTTTTTTTTATTACATCTAAATGGCTCGCTCAAATTCAATTAAAACTAATCCTAAATAAAGTATGTAGGTTGCACTTCAAATTAAATAACACGTTTTATGTCAAGCATGTTACATACAATTATAAAAAAATATCAACTAAACCTTTACACTGTTCGGTATTGCCCTACCTGTCGGGTAATGACGAACACTTTATTCCCCATTAAAATAACATAGGCAAATAAAAACTCACATAAAATCGAAAATTTTGGAACTGTTTATTGCGTATTTCTGTAACAAAATAAAGGACGTTGAATGAGGTAATAGTAACAGGAAAAATTTGAATAATAAAATTAAAAGTAACTAAATCTAAACCAAAAACAAATTTCCTACAGAACGTAAAACAATTATGAAGCTTAACTTGCTTCTTGAAAGAGCAGTCTTTTAAGTTTGTAGAAGAACACGACAGTAACAAGGCTGAAACCTAAACTTTAAACTGACAAAAACTTCTTAAATTAGTCTAAAAAGTTTTAGGCAGGTAAATTAGTATTTGGCTGATATTTGGCAATTAGTTTAAGGCACACTGTTCCAGTCTTGGAAATCACATTTGTTATTTGGCCATTAGGACAGGCCAATTATTTTCCTACACAAATATCGCACTTGTACCCCTCAGGGGAGTCCCAACCAGAGCACTCAGCATGTACCCAAATTCCACATGCAGTGCTCCGATACCACAGCTCCTGATCTTGACCGTAGTCGTCACAGACGAAACACTTCTCTTGGGCCGTCTGCATCTTCTCGAATTCAATTTCCTTGAGAAGATTTTTCTTAGCTTTTCGCTGGACTTTCATAAAAAGTTGTCCTTTCCCGGTAGGGACACCTTTTCCATATTTCTCAGGTTCTTTTGCCTCCTTAATTTTTATATTTTTACTTTTGGCGGAATTTTCTTCTCTGATTTTTAGTTTTTTTTTCTTTTTCTAGTTTTTTTTGACGTTTTCCTTCAAGATCACCCTTCATTGGTGTTGTAGACAGTATTTCCGAGCGCTGTTTCGGCCAGCCTCTTTTTGTCTTTGGATCATCTGGTTGATTGGCTTTGCTGGTTGCGGGGATTGGTAAAAATCTCTTGGAAGGATGTTCCAGGGGATACAGCAACCTCATTTGTAACAGAGGATTGGCTTCCATTTGCAGTAGTTTCAATGCATGGTTCCTGACGTTGAAGACAGGTATCTTCTACGGGAAAATCTTCATCTGTAAATATATTTGGGTTAAAAGGGTAGATCCCTGTCTTTGTAAATCCAGAGATGCCTTTCAAGACGGTAGTGATTGTACCATAGGCCTTGGAAAAAAGACCAGCCACGTCGTAAGGTGTGATCTTTTCAAACTGTTTTCCTTTCAGGTAAATGTCACACTCCTTATTGTAGGATGCTTTTAATGAAGATTAGTAGGTCACATCCAAGGGCTCAAGGCGGTGGGATGTGTGAGGGGGTAAGGAGACAACCACAATACCATTTTCTCGCCATATATAAAAGGCGTCTAGAGTGCAGTGAGAAGAGTGATTGTCCATAAATAGTAAAAGTGGCTTTTCTTTGGTAGGATTTACATGTTTGAATGAACTTAAAATGAACATCGGAGGTACATATTGGCCAGCCGCGCTCATAAAGCACAACACTGTGATTGTTTATCCACGCTCCCAGCATGTCACTGCCCCTACTCTTTTCTGCTACAACGACACCATTCTCTTGCACAGTAGAAATACCGGTCTCAACCATATTCCAGATTTCTGTCGGCTCAAATTTGTATTTTACCATAACTTCTTCCAAATTAGCAAAGAATTTCCCAACATCCTGTCGGTTAAATTCTAGAATTCTATTAATACTAGTAGCTTCTGGCCTGCGAATGCTTAATTTACCATTCCTTTTTATAAACGCATAGAACCAATCTTTTTCAGCGATTTTGGTCTCTTTGTTAAACGAATGTTTGATTTGATTACTTGCAGCAAACGTGAAGGCAGCACGCCGAATGTCTTTTGGAGTGATGCCATAAAATTTTTTTAGCAAGACGAATAATGTGATCAGCAAATTCACGCTCCTGTTCAGGTGTGAAGGTAGAGTGGCGTCCAAGAAACGGGGGATCGGATTTTGCTTTCGATAATCGGTCATATAAAGTTGTAACGGGAATGCCGTGTAGCTTTGCCGCTTGTCGAATTGATGTTCCATTTTTTACTAATACAAAAGCCGCCTCTAGTGCTTCCTTAGTCCAATTTGCTTTATCGGTAGTTCGTTTGCGGTTCCTTGGCATCTGAAACAATGAAATCCTTGGTAGTATTTGTATGAAAAAAGTGCATGTAAGCAGCGGGGAATACCGAACACATGGCGGGGAATACCGAACAGTGTACGCCATTACCCGAAACTAAACTTTCGTGTTTGAAAATACCACGTTGAGAAACGGTTGCCTGTATTCCTGAATCCAAAGTATATTCTTATTTTACATGTTACTAACAATCTATGGGCATGTTATTCAAAATCTACGATAAATAATAACGCATACATACATAAAAAAATAAGATAACTTCCTTAGATCAAAAACATCAAAAACACACTTCTTTCATCCACTCCCTCAAATGAACTGACAATATGGCGGTGCTGCTCCTGCTGTTTTGTATTGGAGCCACTAGACTGCAACACCTCACATAGATAAGAAAATACGGTGCTGGCCGAACATAGAGGCATGTTCGGCATTGTCCTCTGTTCGCCATTACCCGGTACTCCCCTAATTCAAACGAATGTAATATTGTAAACGAATTTTTGTATCTCCCTCGTTCTTCGCTCCTACACTTCCCGACTCCTGCCAAAAACACACTCACCAATCCCACAGTTGCAACCCTCGCTCACTCTACAGTACATTACGAGTCTCCTCGCTGGGTTAAAAGCACAGTCTAGAATTTCTCGCTTATCGCCTGGGAATAGGTGGCAGTGGGTAAATGGTAATGGGAGTGGGAAAGGGCTAGCGAACCACAACCCCTGCGAGTCCGACACCATGAGGCGGATTGACGTCAAAAGGACGACAGAGGGCCTCCGCCTCGTCGAAGTCCTCGGGTCTGTTGGGTTCCCCCAACAACGTGAGGCGAGTCCCCGTCAGTGTCGCTTTTGCGAGGACTAACCGCACATCTTTGAGAACCGGAGGAGCCCGTTGCCCCAAAAAATTGGGGATTGGGCATCCCCCGACTCTCTTTTACGGTCGGCGTCGAGCGGGCTGCCGGAGTACTTCATCGGCTAGGGATCCTCCGGACCAATGGATGGTCAAAACGGACCGTTTGTGGTAAAAAATTGGGTCCTTCGTCTCGGTACTCCCCGTCGACCGATTCGATCGCTCACCCTACAACCAATCCCTTGTCCGCTGTCGCTGCCATTAACTCCTTCCACGACGTCCTAGTCAGCGTCCGCTTCCCGGATTATCTCCTATACCCCCACCTCCCTCTTCCAAACAAAGTCTTACATAGCATAGCAGCTTCCACACCGATTCCAACCTAATACCTATGATTCCCCCTCCCTCACCTCTACCCTTTTCCCCCTCTCCCCCACCCATAGTAATTCATGTATATATTGAGAGGAAAATATGTCTCTGTACCTGATGATGCAGCATTGCGGCTAAAATGGTCGTGAATAAATCTTTTGCCATGTGGAATTAGAGAGTTAATTCTTTTATCCCTGATATCAAGGAATTCCACCGAGTAAGGCCTTAAACTATTCTCTACAGCAGTGGTCTCCAAACTTTTTAGTCCGAGGGCCGCATTAACTACCAAACAACAGTTTGGGGGCCGACTACACACTCGAGGTCCAAATAAAAAACAATCATAACATAGATGTTGTTTTTGATTATTTTTTAAAAATTACTTTATGCAGTTATTATTTAATAACACATTGTTAACTACACATGAACACATGTATTAGTGGAAATGGTGCAATTGTTTCCTGGATGCCAAAATAGCAGACATTTCTGGCTTTCGATTTGATGTCCCTAATATCAACAATGGTCTGAGATTATCATGAGACAAGTTTGTTCTTAAATTTTCTTCACGTGTTTCATTCTTGAAAATGTTTGTTCACACAAGTATGTTGTTCCAAAGATCTATCGGTACCTGGATGCAAAAGTTTTGACATTAGGAAAGTCTTCCTTGGGCAAAAACCGGTAAAAACCCACCAGTCCTTCTTTAAACGTATCCCTCAGGAGGTCGTTTACTTGCAATTCAATGACCTCCAGCTGCAGTTCAGCTTGGTAACTGGAGACGGCTGCTTGAAATGGGTTTTGAAACAGTCTCACTTCTTCTGCCTTTGAATCCAAGTCAGAAAACCACTCCTGAAACTGCAGCTGGAGGTGTTTGATGATCTCGCATGCAAATGACGTGAGGAACTCAGCTGTAGCCTCAGCCATGAAGATATTGCACTGCTGAAAGTACGTCAAGTTGTTGGTCAGTTCCCGTTTCAAAAACAAGACAAGTATAGATCTGAAGACCTTTTGGATGGTGTATAGATAAGAAATTAGATTTTTCTCTCCTTGTAGTTTTACGTTCAGCAAATATAAATGACTAGTTATGTCTGGAGCAAAGGGCAATATCCATACCCAGTCTACATCAGACAGAAATAACTGTGAACATACAGAAAGGAATATTGAGTAGAGTCAGGAAGTGGTAAAAGAGACATGGGAAGAAGTTGATGTGGGAATCAAATCTGGAGGTCAGCTGATCAAGTCTGAATCATGGACTACAAGGCATTGATTGGAGGGGTAACAAGCTTTGGTAGAAACATGAAAAAACTATGCGAGAATTACAGAATGAAGTTAAATCATAAGAAATCAAAAGTGATGAGATTTTTTGGGACAAAGTAGGTGAGTAGAATGTGTAACCTAGAGCAAAGCCAGAGAGAACTTCATTAATAAAATAAGTGAGGTTGACCATAAAATTGGGCAGACACAAATTGGTGGCAGTAAAGCATTTGAATAACTTGATTAATATGCTAGAAGAAAATTGGCATAGTAGTATAGGCATAAGGAGGTGAATAGCGACAGCCAAGGAAAGGTTTAGGTACAGATGTGAGCTGACTATTGGGACCTAGGGTAAGAATGTGAAGAGGAGGCTGGTGAAGAACGTGATATGGAATGTAGTGTTGTTTGGTGCTGGCACGTGGAGCCTGAGAAGGAAGGACGTGAATGGGCTGCAGGAGTTTGTGATGTGGGTGTGGAGAAGGATGGAGAAGGTGCAGTGGAGGGAAGAGAAAATGAACAAGGAAGTGATTAATGTGGTGGGCGAAGCCGGGAAACATCTAAATCAAATCTGGGCTGTGTAGGTGGGTGGCAGAAGTAGTTATGGGTTGATGAAGATGGGTTGCCACAGACAGTGATGGGGGAAGGATTTTAGGCAATCAGGGAAGGGAAAGAATGAGAATTAATTTTAGGAGTTGGATGAAGAGAGGTTGATCGTAAGCAGAGGCGCAAAAGGAAACATTATGGGTATGCCTCTCAAAAATGTTGGTGTAATTTTCAGACTGCAAGGAATGCGATGTTCCATAATAGATTTTTCAAATATATATTTCATGCTAGGTCGTAAATCTGACCTTACGTAAGTCCTTGAATAACTCGAGCTGGAATATTATCGAAATTGTATATTTTCTTAGAGTTAGTGTCTTTCATGTGACATCCTACCCAGCGGCAAGAAATATTACTAGCCGGAATTGTTTCCTTACATTGCCAAGGTAGAGTTAATGCAAGTATGATGTGAAGACGTTTTGTAAAAAGGAAAAGGTGTTTTGCGTGAGGGCTTGTGATCCTTCTGGCGCATAATAATAGTAATAATAATTATAATAAACTTTATTCACGGGTAATTAAACCGAATTTCACTTGAAATACATAAAGTACATAAAACAAATAATGACTTGTATAAATAATTGCACATACAATCAATTAACCTAAATCATGTAAAATATAAAGGTCAGTATACCAGAAAGAATATAAAGGAAAATTTTTTGATCTATTAAATATATGTTAACGTGGGATGCACAGTCTCTCTTCGAGCAATCCTCCTACGCGAGCATTCTCGATTTCCGGGCGCGCTATCTCGCATAGTGCACCGACGTAACTGCGTGGGGGCACCCACACCTCTGAGACTGCACCACCTGCGGCACCGCCTTCCTTTGGCATCCAGGCTACGGCCTTGCGCCCGCCGCGCTGCCCTGCACCCGCAGGCGCCATTTACTGGACCTGGCCTCCCTGTTTCCTGTACTGGTCCTGGCGTGCGTGGTGCCCGACACCTGCTTGGCTTCCAGCTACCATACCACTGTTTGAGTGATTTGAGGTGAGCTTCCTTTCGATACCCTCTCCAGAATTTCGTCCGACATGCCGCCCAAGCCGCAGCAGCAACGGAAGGGACGCCATCGGAGCCCGGAGGCTGGCAGCTCTGGAGCCTCCAACGCGAGCCGCTCCCGCTCTCGCTCCCGGTCTCCCAGTCTCATTCCGAGAGGCTCTTCACCACCGCGTGCAGGACCGAGCTCCATTGCCTCCACTGAGGAGAACCCCCCGTGGGTTGCCTCCATTCTCCAGGAAATTCAGACCATGAACCGGCCTACGCCTTCGCCGCCGATTCCCTCGGCGCAACCAGGTTCGGCCGCGCTTACGCAACTTGGTTTCCAGCCAGTCTCTCAGCCTCTGGTGTCCCAGCCTACCCAGTCGTCGGCCACCCAGCAATCGGCGCTCTCCATCACCTCGGTGCTGCCCGACCGCCGGTTCACCGACCTCCGGCCGGAGAGACCGGCCAGCTATCTCGACCTTCCGCCGGACGCGGAATGCTTGGAACTCCTGTTTGTCCTTAAAGGCGCTCAGTCTTCGGCCAAACTCACCCGACGTGACGGGCATGAAATCGCCCTCCTTCTTGCCGTGGCAGCAGAGTGGATACACCTCCCAGGTATCGTCAAATCTCTTGTCTACAACCGTGCCCGCATCCTTGCGGTGGCCGCCTTCCACGGCTGGGACGTGGCCTCTAAGCTTCAGACCCCAAACGAGGTCTTGCGGCTCCCGGCCTCGCTGCCTACTACCTCCCAGACGGTGATCCGGGAGATCGTCCGGGAGCGCGCACCTCAGGGGCCTTACCCGCGTCCCCGCAGCCAGCCCTCCCGAGGCCGGGGCCGCAGGAGGGGCGCCTCCAGCTCCGGCAGCAGCACCCGCCGCCGCTAGTGGTCCGGCTTCGCAAGGGCGAGGGCGGACCTCCGTCCTCGAGTTAGTGGTTCGTGGTGCAAACATCCCGAGGCCCGAAGACTCTCCTATGCCCTATTTCAACTCCGGGGACGACCCACAGCTTATAAGTTACCTTGACAACCTTGTCCTCCGTGGAGTGCTGTCTCGCGAGAAACCTGTGTGCGCCGTCCGCGCTTTTCTGATCCCCAAGGCATCCGGGGGTGTTCGACTCATCCACGACCTCTCCCCGTGGACCCCCTTTTATCGCAAGCCGACATTCAAACTGAAAGATGCGGCTATGGCTGTGGCTTCCATTCCGTCCGACACCTACCTGTGCAAACTGGACCTCACAGATGCGTTCTTCCAGCTTAAAATACATCCTGGGCATCGACAGTTTTATGGGATTCGGGCGGGCCAAAAGTACTACTCCTTCCTCAGGCTGCCGATGGGCCACTGCTTGGCCCCGGCCATAATGCAACGATGGGCGCGAGCAGTTTCCATGGAAGTGTTTCGCTCCTTCGGCGCCACGATCATCCCCTACTTAGATGACTGGTTGGTAGTGCTCACTCCATCCCTCTCGGAGGGTACCCGTCTGTTCAACCAAGTGCTCCCCTTCCTACAGGAGGACCTCGGTATTACATTAAACCTCGCGAAGTCAGTTCACCATCCGCAGAAGCGGATTCCATATCTTGGTGTCCACATTGATACTGGTGCCTCCACTCTCCGGTTCACCCCCGCCGCGCTTGCGCGGCTTCATTTTACTATGTGCATCATTCCTCGCCTCCGTGCCCTGGACCTCCCTAAGGCCGCGGGGTTCATCTCCTGGGCCTGTTACATCCTTCATCTACCTTACTTCCTGATTTCGCACGTGTATCAGAGGCGGACCAAATGGCTCCGAATCTTCTATGATAACGGAATTTTCTCCCGGGTGCGACACCTTACACAGTTCACCGTGTCTATCGACGCTTACGTGGATGCCACTCCGTGGCAGTGGGCGGTAGTCTTCCCGGCCCTTGCACTCGAATCCGCCCACCGTCTCCCACATGAGCTCCCTATATATTACGCGGAAGCAATCGCGGCCCTTCGGGGTACCTTATTTCTGTTCCACAATTCTCCTGAATATGTTAATTTTGTGATTCACACGGACAACAAGGCCGTTTTATCTGCCCTAAAGAAAGGGAAAGGCCTGATTTTTGAAAACGATTTGTATTGTGAACTGTTTCTTAATGTAATAAAGGATCCGACGCGTGTGGCGTCCTGGAGATTCGTGCCAACTGCCGCCAATCTCGCCGACCGTCCATCACGGACCGTACTGCCTCCTTTTTATGCCTAGGTCGGCCATCTTGGCCGGCCTTGGGTATATAAGGAGACTTGCGGCCCGGACACGGTCGAGTTGGAGTTTGGTGGTGATTGTCACGAGTGCCTATAAGCTTCAGACATACAACTTTACTCATAAAAATAGGAAAGTTAAGAATTTTTTATTTTACTTCCTTAACCAGGCAAGGTTTTTCATTGTAATTTCTTAAAAACTAGTCATCAAAAATAATATAAAAAAATATGATAATATATACGCTTCAGACAAACAAATTCAATTCATAAAAATACAATAGCCAAGATTTTTCAATTTGATTTCTTAAAAATTTGTCATCATAAATAATATAAAAAATAAGATAATATGTTCATGTTCACTGTTTGTACTTCCCGTGGTAAAGCGCATGAATTTCCATAGGTATTGGTGGAAGTGTGAGCTTTGTGTATTTAGTCTGAAATAGTTTTTTAAAAACTGCCATTTCCAGGAATTGATCCATTTTCACGAGAATGGAAGTTAAAACCATGAAAGAGGAGTGTAACCTTGTTGTACCATTGCCTTCCCATATCGTTAACAATTGTTGCAGCGAAGGGCATAAGAGAAGGTATTTTGAAAACCAGAATGGATGGGCAAATGGGCAAATTTTATTGGTTCTCCTGATACAGGCTCCTCAGTAACATATCAATTATTTGAATAAAGGGTCTGCTACGAAGCTTAATTTACAAATTCTGCTATGCATTTACATTTCTGGTGATTGGTTCCATTTATCTCCGATTGAATGCCCTGATTAGGGCTGGGTAAAATACATGCTTTGCTTTACCTAATTAAAACACAAATAAAAAATACTTTTTTGCATGCATTTAAAATACAAACTAAATATACATATGTAATTGGTTCCACACATCAGCCTTCAAAGTACTACATAGAAGTTTTGACACATCCTTCTCTTCTCTATTTTCTCAATCATGTCTTCTGTGATTCATAATTCCTTAACAATTGTAGTTCCCATTGATCCAGCAAATAACTGTAAAAAATTGGTAGGTTAGATGAACAAGTATTTGTTGAAGTAGGAGGTGGGTGACGTGGATCATAGGAGCATTGAAAATGTTGAAAAGGAAGGATTACAAACAGACAGTGTAATGGAAATTAGGTGAAGCAAAGGAGTGGAGAACAATCAAGGAGGGATGGGAGAGAGAACAGGGAGAGGGAGTAATAGAGAAAAAAACTGGATCTGAGGAAACATCGAGGGTAAGGAAGCATTGAGTAACAGATGAAATGATTGGGTATAATTGGCTCGAAATGTTTGGGAAATGAAGAGGAGAAGCAAGATGGTGGACATTAACCCGACCTATGCAAGGCAAAGTATACAGAATTAAATAAAAAAGTCCATCATGTGTCCAATCCTGTGATAGAAAACAAGTGGAAAGTACAATGAAGAAATAAAAAAGCTACATTCAGACCAAGATGTAGGTGGACTATCAGTGAAGTGACAATTCTATTGCGTCGTAAGATGGCTCAAATGATTCCAAAGGTTAAGAACCAAATGGGGAAAACATAGATGAAACCAGTGGATACATAACATAGAAATAATACGTGAAGGAACTATGAGATGGAAAAAATAGAACTATGTTATCAACTCCTACAGCTATTCATGGCTTCATCTCCTTAAATGCTTTCTCAGTTTTGCAGTTGGGTATAATTGGCTCGAAGTTTTCTTCATCTAGCGTTCTCTCATCCATGTGATTTAGTTGGTCTCCACTGGTTAGTTTCTCCACGTATTCTCTCCAACTATCTTGAATACCTTCTTGTTCTATTTATAACCCACCTGTTTTGTCCTCAATTTTTGGTACAATTTGGCAACAAAGATTACATAATGTTTATGGTTGGCTATGGTCTGGAAAATGCCATATTTCTTCACATCTAAGCTCCTGCTTCCTATGAACTTTAAGCTTTCCTTTCAGGTTATCACCCTCATAAGGGGAAGTTTGGGTTCTTTAAAAATCTGTTGTCTGGTTTTCAAATTTTCATGTTGACCCTGGTGCATGTTGGTAAAAGTTTTCAGGTGGCATGAATCATTAGATATGTTCATGTCACATTTTCATGGTTCATTTAGCAGTCAACTTATCATAGTATGGAGTTTAATCTTTATTTTATAAAAATGTTAGACAAACAAATTTTTCCTCAAAGATTGACAGTGCCAATGTGTTGGTGAGTATTCCCCTAGCTCCATCCAGCTCTCACAGATATTTGCCTAAAAGTGAGGTAAAATTTATTGTCCAACAAAAAAGTAAACCATAGTATTTCGATAAGGGTTACATCATAAAATATTTATTAAAAACTAGAAACATGAGGCTTCATATTGATTTCAATAATGCATAGAGAAGGCGAGTGATCAACTTGCAGCTTGATTCTTCAGAGCTGTTCACATTTTTGCAAGGTCCTTTCTGGAAAAAGGAGTTTTCAACAGGAGGTATGAAAATATTTTCATGGTTTTGCTTAGTGTAAGAGTAGAAATCACTGGCGAAATAAACATTTAAAGATGTTATTCTCATTCCAATCAATGTACATAATGAAATCCAATAATTAACTGAGAATTATTTCTGATTGAAGGTTGCTAGATTGAAAAATGTTTGTCCTCATGTATTATAGTGATTGGGTCAATCAATCACACTTACCAGGAAGGCATGGGGATTTCCTAGAAGTAACCCCTGTAATGGAGGTCATATCAAACAAGAGCGTTGAAATCCATCATCTTCAGATGGTCGTTCAGATTTTTCTTTGACTCAAGCCTAAAAGAGATGTGATAATAGGTTTATAAGTGGTCTTATTGGTTGATGCTTTCAGGAACAAAAAGAGGATATCAAATCCTTACGCTTGAAAAGGATCCTGATTTGTGCAGTAAATCGTACAGCAGATCAGAGGCAGCCATCTGAAGTGGCGTCCTATGCAGTAGCTTTGATGTTCGTAAAACATCCTAAAGAAAGGGAAAGGCCTGATTTTTGAAAACGATTTGTATTGTGAACTGTTTCTTAATGTAATAAAGGATCCGACGCGTGTGGCATCCTGGAGATTCGTGCCAACTGCCGCCAATCTCGCCGACCGTCCATCACGGACCGTACTGCCTCCTTTTTATGCCTAGGTCGGCCATCTTGGCCGGCCTTGGGTATATAAGGAGACTTGCGGCCCGGACACGGTCGAGTTGGAGTTTGGTGGTGATTGGCACGAGTGCCTATAAGCTTCAGACATACAACTTTATTCATAAAAATAGGAAAGTCAAGAATTTTTTATTTTACTTCCTTACAACAGTCAAGGTTTTTCATTGTAATTTCTTAAAAACTAGTCATCAAAAATAATATAAAAAAATATGATAATATATACGCTTCAGACAAACAAATTCAATTCATAAAAATACAAAAGCCAAGATTATTCAATTTGATTTCTTAAAATTTTGTCCTCATAAATAATATAAAAAATAAGATAATATGTTCATGTTCACTGTTTGTACTTCCCGTGGTAAACGCATGAATTTCCATAGGTATTGGTGGAAGTGTGAGCTTTTTGTATTTATTCGGAAATAGTTTTTTAAAAACTGCCATTTCCAGGAATTGATCCATTTTCACGAGAATGGAAGTTAAAACCATGAAAGAGGAGTGTAACCTTGTTGTACCATTGCCTTCCCATATCGTTAACAATTGTTGCAGCGAAGGGCATAAGAGAAGGTATTTTGAAAAAAAGAATGGATGGGCAAATGATGTTTTATTGGTTCTCCTGGTACAGGCTCCTCAGTAACATATCAATTATTTGAATAAAGGGTCTGCTACGAAGCTTAATTTACAAATTCTGCTATGCATTTACATTTCTGGTGATTGGTTCCATTTATTTCCGATTGAATGCCCTGATTAGGGCTGGGCAAAATACATGCTTTGCTTTACCTAATTAAAACACAAATAAAAAATACTTTTTTGCATGCATTTAAAATACAAACTAAATATACATATGTAATTGGTTCCACACATCAGCCTTCAAAGTACTACATAGAAGTTTTGACACATCCTTCTCTTCTCTATTTTCTCAATCATGTCTTCTGTGATTCATAATTCCTTAACAATTGTAGTTCCCATTGATCCAGCAAATAACTTTAAAAAATTGGTAGGTTAGATGAACAAGTATTGGTTGAAGTAGGAGGTGGGTGACGTGGATCATAGGAGCATTGAAAATATTGAAAAGGAAGGATTACAAACAGACAGTGTAATGGAAATTAGGTGAAGCAAAGGAGTGGAGAACAATCAAGGAGGGATGGGAGAGAGAACAGGGAGAGGGAGTAATAGAGAAAACAACTGGATCTGAGGAAACAATAAGGGTAAGGTAGCAATGAGTAACAGATGAAATGATTGGGTATAATTGGCTCGAAGTGTTTGGGAAATGAAGAGGAGAAGCAAGATGGTGGACATTAACCCGACCTATGCAAAGCAAAGTATACAGAAATAAATAAAAAAGTCCATCATGTGTCCAATCCTGTGATAGAAAACAAGTGGAAAGTACAATGAAGAAATAAAAAAGCTACATTCAGACCAAGATGTAGGTGGACTATCAGTGAAGTGACAATTCTATTGCGTCGTACGATGGCTCAAATGATTCCAAAGGTTAAGAACCAAATGGGGAAAACATAGATGAAACCAGTGGATACATAACATAGAAATAATACGTGAAGGAACTATGAGATGGAAAAAATAGAACTATGTTATCAACTCCTACAGCTTTTCATGGCTTCATCTCCTTAAATGCTTTCTCAATTTTGCAGTTGGGTATAATTGGCTCGAAGTTTTCTTCATCTAGCGTTCTCTCATCCATGTGATTTAGATGGTCTCCACTGGTTAGTTTCTCCACGTATTCTCTCCACCTATCTTGAATACCTTCTTGTTCTATTTATAACCCACCTGTTTTGTCCTCAATTTTTGGTACAATTTGGTAACAAAGATTACATAATGTTTATGGTTGGCTATGGTCTGGAAAATGCCATATTTCTTCGCATCTAAGCTCCTGCTTCCTATGAACTTTATGCTTTCCTTTCAGGTTATCACCCTCATTAGGGGAAGTTTGGGTTCTTTAAAAATCTGTTGTCTGGTTTTCACGTTTTCATGTTGGCCCTGGTGCATGTTGGTAAAAGTTTTCAGGTGGCATGAATCATTAGATATGTTCATGTCATATTTTCATGGTTCATTTAGCAGTCAACTTATCATAGAGTATGGAGTTTAATCTTTATTTTATAAAAATGTTTGAGAAACAAATTTTTCGTCAAAGATTGACAGTGCCAATGTGTTGGTGACTATTCCCCTAGCTCCATCCAGCTCTCACAGATATTTGCCTAAAAGTGAGGTATGTATTAATATACCATATTGATCTTCAGTGGTCTTCCTGGTTAGCAAATACTTGGGTGATGCTCTTCTTATTTATAGTTATATATAGTTATACTGGTTGTTAAGGTTTGACAATATGGGGATGAGATTTTTTTTTATTTTTAAGATTGGGACCATGGTACTGGGAAAGAACTATTCTTTTCTTCCCCTGCCTTTTCATAACTATGTTTTGTTTTTCCCACTCTTCACCATCCCCAAGCCTGTCTCATTTGTTCCAGATTTATAATGAACTCCACATTTGAAAAACTCCCGAAGTACAACTCACTCACTGAGAATGTTATGTCATTTACAGCCAGATTCTGGTGTTTGCATGAATTTTACTTTGTACTCCTTGAGTAATGATATCTAGATATCTAAAATCGCTGCCCTTTTTTGGAGGAACATCATTCAAATGGGAAAAATATGTGAGGTCACATGCATTCATTACTGTGATCCTTGGAATCACAAACATTTCATTTTTTAGTGTAGTTAATTATTCTCCATGTTTTATAAAGGGTTTTTTGAGCAATTGACTCAAGTTCTGAATACAAGTTGGGAAGGGTTATAGGGTATGCTATTCAGGAAGGAATGAATTAATGAATGTATCGATGAACATTTAATTTCAATTCTTAAGAAATTAAAAAAATTGATATTGTAAAAATTGACATAAACAACAATTTATTGTCCAACAAAAATGTAAACCATAATATTTCCCTAAGGGTTACATCATAAAATATTTATTAAAAACTAGAAAGATGAGGCTTCATATTGATTTCAATAATGCATGGAGAAGGCGAGTGATCAAGTTGCAGCTTGATTCTTCAGAGTTGTTCACATTTTTGCAAGATCCTTTCTGGAAAAAGGAGTTTTCAACAGGAGGTATAAAAACACTTTCATGGTTTTGCTTAGTGTACGAGTAGAAATCACTGCCGACAAAAAAATTTAAAGATGTTATTCTCATTCCAATCAATGTACATAATGAAATCCAATAATTAACCTAGAATTATTTCTGATTGAAGGTTGCTAGATTGAAAAATATTTGTCCTCATATATTATAGTGATTGGGTCAATCAATCACACTTACCAGGAAGGCATGGGGATTCCCTAGAAGTAACCCATGTAATGGAGGTCATATCAAACAAGAGCGTTGAAAGCCACCATCTTCAGATGGTCGTTCAGATTTTTCTTTGACTCAAGCCTATAAGAGATGCGATAATAGGTTTGTAAGTGGTTTTATTGGTTGATGCTTTCAGGAACAAAAAGAGGATATCAAGTCCTTACGCTTGAAAAGGATCCTGATTTGTGCAGTAAATCGTACAGCAGATCAGAGGCAGCCATCTGAAGTAGCGTCCAATGTTGTAGCTTTGGTGTTCGTAAAACATGATGACAGTTTTCACTGACTTCGATGGACATAGAAGTGCTGTAGGTAGGAGGGATAACAGATCCAGATATACTCTGGATTTAGCTGAATGATGAAAGAGATCAAATTAGAATGAAAATGTCAAGAATTTGATAATATTCTACTCTACATATCCAACTGCACTCCATTGAAGGTATCTTAATGTGGAAATTCCGACAAGTTACTGTTCCAGACACATATATACCTTAGCAAATTGAGTCTTTGATATTTATATTCCTTGGAGGATGTCAAGGTGATCGGTGAGCCCAAATTGTTGGTGATGGTGAGACGCAGCATGAATAACAGTCTGGAAGGCAGGTAAACCAAAGCTTTCACTGAAGATTGTAGGAGGCGATGCAAGAAAAGTTGGATTGATGTGTATGCTTGTAGCAGTTGTCTACATAAGTGCTTCATGCGGGGGATGCGCAAATACTTTGATAAAACTGCACAATGATTGGTCGAATGCAATGGTGACACATTATTTGAAATGATGGTCTGTCCTTAGAAGTCAAAACAGTGTTTTTTCTGACTCTCCGTGGGTCGTAGTACTATCATTTATTCCTTCTGTGAGCTAAAATAGAAAATAAAGTAAGTTTGCTGTTAATAATTTAACTACTGGGAAATTATGGGTAACATTTACATGAATGGAAAACTTGTAGCATTTAGGTAATAATATTTTGGTGATAATAAGGAAATCCTTTCCAAAATTATGAGGGAAATTGTGTGTAGCAATATCAGTAAATGAAATTGTAATTGCTTTGTTTGCAGCTGTGTTGACATTAATAGAAGTGGTATCGATGCATGTGTGACAGAATCATATATCTTTACTTTTAAGATATGATATTTAGGACTATATAAGTTCATTGTTATTAAATTTAGTGAGCTATAATATATGTAATTTAACAAATGGTTACAGTTTTGAGATATCAGAATGAGTAGAACCTGTGTACTACTTATTAGCTCTCGGACTATACCAATCATTATGTTATAATTATATTGAATTGGTTGAAGGATTTTTGGAATCATGTTTACCTCTGTAGTATATATCTGAGGTCAATGTGTTAATTAATTTGCAATTATTTTTAGTCAAGAGACAGGGAAATTAGAGAAGTGATATGTTGAAGTTGGTTCTGACCTGTATTGAGCAGCCATTCTAGTTGACGTTGTTGTATGTCATTATGGAAACTGTAGTCCTTTGACTGAAATCATCCAAATGTTGTCTTCTATAAGTGTTCGGAATTGGTGGATTTTTCACTTTTGGAGGTGATCAACAGACGAGGTTATGTGCACACTTGAAGGTAGTCGGGTATATTTGTTCGGTGAAGATTAAATGGGCGGAGGAGGAAGATTTGAGAGAAACCCAGTGTAGGCATTACCCTACTCTCAATGAATGGCACTGTGTTGTCACTGAAAATGTTGTCTTCATAATGATGATTCTCTCAAGCCCCATTTGAGCTTGAGTTCTAGAATTATTGTTTCTTTATTATTCCAGGAATGAGTCTCTGATAAAGAGCTGTCATTAACATATTGGAGTTGTGCCGAAGACGTTTACTTCTTGGTATCTTGCGTCCATATCTCAGCTTCACGTTGTAACGTGCAGTGCCTGTAACATTGTTTGAATAGGTCTATCGTGTTTTCTACAAGCTGCCTTGGTTACATTGGAAATTTTTCCAGGATTGGCTCCTTTTTGATCAGAGGTGGCCTCTTTGTATCCTGAAGTCCAGAAACATTGATTCATTATAATTTCATGCAGGTGTTTTTGAGAAGCAGCTGTCTTTAGTATTTTGTAGTTTTTCCAATGATGCTCCTTTTGTGGATGGTATATGCTTGTGTAGTTTCATGTGTGGAGTTTCGCTGGCTGCACACCAATGATAATCCAATGTTGAGTTACAGAAAGCTGGGCTGGAGGCCTCACATAGCCTAGGCTAAGCTCCAGATATTACAGTCCAGCATGTAACCGTACAAGCCACTACGAAACCTGTAGTGGCTGCGTGGAGTAGAAAATCCACTCCACGCCCAACCCACCCCACCCTCCCATCCCGTCCCACCCCCTCCCAACCCCCCGCCCCCCCCAGCCCCCCAGCCCACCCCACCCGACCCCCCAACCAACCCTCCCACCCCACCCACCCATCCCATACCCCCACCCTTATATGAAATACCAAAACCAACCCCGCCCATCCCACCCCCCCTCCCCAATTTGAATGCCCACAGCTAAACCAACCCACCCATCCCCAAAAGGCCCCATATTAATTTGTCCCTCCCGTTCCCCTCCCCCCCACCCGCCCCACACGTCCCCATCCCCCCCAACCCAATCTCCCCCTTCCTCATCCTCCTCGGGAATGTCGTCGAGGGGTCGAGGTACGATGACGGGACCATCTCCGTCAACCGGTCCGTCTCCGTCAGCGAGCCCGTCTCCGGACTCGTCGACGTCGACGAACCGGCGATCATCGTCGAAGGACCCATCATCGCCCACCGATCCCTCGACGACCCCCGGCCCCTCCCCACCCAAACCCAACCCTTCCCCTTCCTCCTCCTCGGGAATGTCGTCGAGGGGTCGAGGTACGATGACGGGACCATCTCCGTCAACCGGTCCGTCTCCGTCAGCGAGCCCGTCTCCGGACTCGTCGACGTCGACGAATCGGCGATCATCGTCGATGGACCCATCATCGCCCACCGATCCCTCGACGACCCCCGGATCCTCCCGCCCCCCCCTTACCCCATCCCCACCCAAACCCAACCCTTCCCCTCCCATACCCGACCCCCCATCCCCATACCCGACTTCCTCCTCCTCCTTGACCCCCCTGAGACATCTGCCTGTAGGAAAGAGAAATTGAACAAATATTGAGGATACAAAACAAGTAGCACTCGAGTTTAAAACATTTGTATTTAACCACTGCATGGAATAATTTTCAAATTTAAAATTGTTTTAAGGTCGTCAGCATTAAAAGTTTCTCTTTATGACAGAATTTGAACTCTTTTGAGGGAAAATTAAAAAGTTTCATGAGGATTAAAATGGTGCAACGTAGCTTCGTGAGAGCTTTTCAGACCATTAGAAGTGGTATTGCTCCCTAAACTCATTAGTTAATGAAATCGAATAGCGACTATCGAGGTATTCTGAATAAATAAACCAACTACTTCGCAGGAAACTTCATACACGATAACACTCACGTCAACGACATTTCCTGTCCTTGTAAAAGAGTTGGTCATGTTTTTTGTTATTTTCAGTGTTGGGAAAACTATTCGAACAAAACGATTGGGACTGGTCGGCCTCCTAAGTCCATTGCAATATCGATGATACAATTTCCATAAAATCTTGTTGGTTCGTCATGTGCTGCTATTATTTTGTGTCCAGTCGTAAAATTTCCGTTTGTTGGTATTTTTCCGAGGTCAATTCCACTGGAAATGTTGAAGGTGAAAATCGCCGCCCAAGACCATTGGTGCCCAAGACGCCGCCCAAGACCATTGCATTGGTGGTTGTCGTCCAATAAAAGGTCAAATTCCGTCACTACGAATTTGCTACATGGTGGAAGATTGCCTGAAAATACATTTATTTCTCCTATCTCTGTCGTGATCTTCAGAATCTTCTTACTGGTTAACGGAATGTCAACTGTCAGGATGTTGTCTGGTTAAGATTTACCCCGCCTCCAGCCTTTTGTGTAGGATATATTTCTTTATCTTTCCGCGTCACATAATCGCCTGGCACTTTCCTCTTTCTTTTTCTACGCGCTCGTTCAACTGTCTCATGCTGCTTGATTCACGTTCGTCGTCCTCCACATCCACTAGGTTTTCGTCCGGGTTGCTGCCGTCATTATTCACTGGGATGTCCATCATATTCTCGAGTGTGGTATGTCTCTTTAGGGCACTCCTCTAGATCTTTCCATGGTCATCGTTATCTGCTGGTCTCTCCTGGGCCTTGGCGTCCGCGAACAAAATGTTTGTGATATTTGGCGGCAGCGCAGATGAAATTTGTTCGTTGTAATTTCTTAGCTGGGAGCTTTCTTCCACTTTATTTTATTAGGCGGGGGTCATGTCTCGATGGGTGCACATTTTTCTTTGGAAAGGGAAGCATGGACATGCTTGTGTTTGGGGGGAAAGAGTCTCTCTAGCCGGTACAGTTGGTCTCCCCCTATGCTACTCGCTATGCCTTGACGAGGGGACCCGCCCAGTTCCCCTGGGAGTGCAAGGAGGTTCACCCCTTTCGGGGGCCCTCTTCCCAGGTTTCCCAGACGAGACGACCGAAGGGACTCCGCGACTTCACAGGCGACCTACGGGAGTGAGAACAAGGTGCTGAGTTACCCTTGCCTCCCGCAGACCCTGTAACACGCGATCACGGTTGTTTGACTCTTTCCCCTTGTGGCTTCCCTTGTGATAGTGCTTGTACGAATAAGGTTGAATTGGCTAGAAGAAAATTTGGTACTACTTACAGCATACTCCTCCCATTGTCGAATCTCGAAAAGCTTCGGAATAAAAGCGTCCAACAGCATCACCATGTAGGCTCAAAGTGAAGGAGTGTCATAGCAACGGTTACTTCGGTGCCACGAGAGGGGTTTTTCGTCATTGTTATGGCTGTAAATGTGATTTAAATGCGGGTATTTTTGATGTTGTATGGTATCAATGTTTTTGTTATGACTTTTGACTATCAAATTAACTTTTTAGAGTCAATCAGGAACCAAAAAAAAGCCTCAAGGCAATAAATATAACTTATACAACGTAAAACTCGATTCCTTGGTACCATGGTATTACAGGCATTATAATTACACGTCGTTGTCTTTTGATGCTATTATTTGGAAAATAGAAAGCACGCAAATTTTGCATGAGGTAATTTGAAGTTGTGGATTGGATATTTTTCGAGCACTTTGATAATAGACATTGCAATGCAGATAGAGACACCACTTGTTTCGCTGTAAACCGTCGATTATACTATAAATCCACTAGACGCACTATCTAATTTTCGCTGTCGATCTTTTTCAAACGCCTAATAAAATATTAAATTAAGCTTCAGGAATGCTCGAAAAAAACTAAACATTTTGTATCAAGATCTTAGTAAAATAATCGAAACAGCATTAGCATATTTTAGCTTTACCACCTTTAAATTCAAGAGTGATAGGTAGTGCCTGTGAGCACTTTTGCTGAATTTGTTTGTGAAAGGAATGAGGATCAGATTCAGATGGCTGAGGAGTTGATTGTCATGGATTGTTTGGCTTAATCAGTTTGATTGAAGGGTGTACACTGTGGAAGAACGCATTACGAATTTTGAAGTATATGCAGCGCATACCTATGCCTGGTTTGCGTGAGTTTCAACCACTAATGGAAAGTTTCACGTTGGGCCTTGGGCCCTTAATAAGACGTTGCCATATGGCCTTTACTTATTCTTCCCTTACCCTGGGGTAATATATTTTGTAGTGTAAAATTAGAAAATTCAAAGCGTGGGAACGGGAACGATATGTGTAGGTATCCTAGCAGATTACGCCGAGTTACTTAGTCATTCGGGCGGGATGGGTAGTTGGTTGTAATGGAGCGACGGGAACAGAAGTTGAATTGGCGTTTATGGTACTTAGTGTACGACAAATGTTAGACAGGAGACTAGAAATTAAGAGAAAAACCTTCATTGCATTTTTTAAATTAGAAAAGGCATTCGACAAGGTTGACTGGGTATTTTCGCTTTTGCGTTGGGTAAGATAGGATGGGAGTGGATAGAGAGAAAACTTATTTTGTCATTTCTTTAAAAGCGTAAGGACTGAAATCAAAGTCATAGATACCGAGAGAATATGAGAAAAGGTGTGCGACATGGTTGCCTAAGATGGCCGTACTTGTTTCTCCTATGCATGGAAGAATCAGCATCAGAGGTGAAAGCGAGGACACGAGGGGTAAATATATTAATGGCAAACAAATTCTTTACAACCGATTCGCATAAATACGAGGTGTATTCATTAGCTTTTTATTGCTGTATTTGCTATTTAAGCGATAAATGTGCAATTTTTGTGATATTAACATTTATTTTGAGATGTGACAAATTCATATTTTATGTATTCCAGCTAAAATTATACTTCACGTAATAATATTGACACAAGATATGCTTCAACATTAATTTTTAAAACTTACCTTCTTTAAACTTTCCCAATTTTTTCTTCATATAACAACTAAAACTATTTATTTCAGAACTCCACCAGGCACGCCATCGTCTGTGAATATCGTCACACGTTCATCTAATCGAATTCTTGATAAACGTCTGAAAGAGACGCAACTTTCCACACACCTAAAGAAGATACATTCCTATTTGTTATGAAATATTTTCCATTCTCTTTTGGTTCATCATCATCAACTGGTGTTCTGTCTGCTGGCAGGTCCCGTACACCACTGCTGTCTCCATCCGCTTCTGTCCCGAGCTTCCTTCTTTGCTTCACCATAGCTGATGTTCTTCACCTGATCCACCAATTTAATTCTTCTCCTTCCTAACTCTTTATCTTTCCTTCAATTGAACCCTCAAGTGTCCCAGTTATTATTTTTTTCCCTCTCATTTTATGGCCCTACCAGTTACCTTTCCTTTTCCTTATTTCCTTTAGGAGCGATCTTCCTTCTTGTACTTTGCTCTAAACCACTTAATTTGTCATCTTACCTACCCATCTTACTTTTCCCATCCCCCTCCACACCCACATTTCATAAGCTTCTATTCTATTCCTTTCCCTCTTACCCTGATGTCCACGCTTTACATCCATACACGAAAACTCTCCATGAATAACACTTAGCTAGTCTCTTTCTCAGGTCTAGATCCAGGCTTTTATTGCATATCAATTTTTTCTTCTTGCTGACGGCCTCTTTTGAAATTTCTATCCTAGATTTTATTTCTGCAATACTTCACGAGTCGTCTGTCACCTTCGTTCCAAGGTACCGGTAGCTTGTCACTTTTCCTATTACACCTTCATTTATTTTCTCACTGGTATAATTTTCAAGTTTACTGGCATCACCTTTGTCTTTCCATGGTTTATCTTCATCCCATATTCCTTCATCCCTTCTTCCAAAACCTTTATCAACTTTTGAAGTGATTGCATATTATCTGCTAATATTACCATGTCATCTGCGAATCTTATACTTCCTACCTCCAATGCAGACTCCTTCCTCTCTCCCATCGAAAGACTTTTGGATCATGTACTCAACATATATATTGGACAAGGTTGGCGACAGACAGCATCCATTCCGTACTCCTCTACCAAGGTCCAATAATTCTGTCATATCCTCATTTTTTTTCAATGCAGCTTTTGCCTCAAATATATATTTCTCAAATGTGTTTTCTTTCCTTCCATACCAACCCCTTCTCTTTTAGAATTTCGAACATTTTATTCCATTCAACCCGATCAAAAGCCTTTTCCTGATCAAGTAAACAAAGAGCCATTCCTTTTCCTCTCTCTATATTTTTCTCCAGTTATTTCGTATTAGGCCAATGGCGTTGTTCCTTTCCCTCTCCAGAAACCGAATTGTTCCTCCTCTATATTTTCTTCCATTATCCTAATTAATCTCATATTCCAAACTCGTAACATTATCTTGGCTGCATGTGTAATTCGGCTTATCGTTCTATGTTCAGTACATTTCCGTGTACCAGGCTTCTTAGGAATTGGTTCCATCACTGTTCAACAGGGATAGGAACTGGAACAGATTGTGTGGAATGTAACACCTAATTGGTCCGCTGCACAAAATGGCATAGAAGAAGTCCAAAGGAAATATCGGACATTCCGTAAAGAATAGCTCCAGCCAAAAAAATAATTCGTTCTCAGAAAACCATTGTTCTGCTAATGAAGATGTAAATACCAATTGTTCAATGAGATGAATATGGTAGTAGGAGTACATGAAAAAATGAGAGCGAAGTGTTGAGCGATGAGCGATGTAATCTGCCGTAGTACGAGGGGGTTATGAGTATGTTTTTCACGTCGTCAGAGAAATGTTTTCCAATCCTTATAACAATCCAGACACACTAGCAAACTTATCATAGCATCGTTTAACAAACCTAGTTCCTCTTGCCGCACGCGATCTAATCTGGATATCAATCCCACATCATATAGATCTAACACTCTAACTGCATATCTCAGATGAGGACAAGCGATTGAAAATTAACAACGTTCTTTCACTTTTTCATCACATTTTCCGAGTATTCTCTTAATAAAGCCTAGCTTCCCGTATGCTTTAGCGCATATTTCCTAAATATATTTTCCCCAAGACATGTCGGGAGTAATTGTGACCCCTAAGTACTTAACAGATTTGGCGTGAATAATTTCCGTATTATTAATTCTGCAAGCCCTACCTGGCCTACGTTTTTATTTCCAAAAGCTGACTGCTACGCACTTTTTTATGTTTAGCTCCATCTGCTACTTTTCGCACCAAGCATGAATAGTTAATAGGTCGATTGTTAACGAGTCGCTATCTTCGGAATTCGTAATATCCCGATACACAACCGCGTCGTCTGCGAAGAGTGTAAGGTTACTTTTAACGACGTTCCTAATATCATTTATATATAAGGGAAATAAACGTGGAGCAATGACACTTTCCTGAGTATCACCCGATGTACCGCTGTATTTGACATGATACCATGTATGCCAACCCTTTGTTCCCGCTCATGTAGGAACTGATTAATCCAACTAATAATGTTTTTATCAATTCCATATGCTTCTAGTTTTGAGAGTACCTTAATTGAGGTACCTTATCGAAAGCTTTTTTTGAAATATAGGAATATCGCGTCAACTTGAACATTATTATCTCCCGAGAGTAAGATGTCATGAACGAAGAGGGCCAACAGGGTTTCGCAAGAACTACGCTTTCGAAATCCGTGTTGGTTATTTATTAATAATTTCTGCATATCTTAATGACTCATAATAGAGCTTTCGTTTATGTGTTCAAATACCTTACACGAAATGGATGTGAGAGAAATAGGGCTATTGTTGCTAGGGTCTTCCCTGTCGCCGCTTTTGAATATAGGTGTGACATTTACTTCTCTCCAGTCCTCAGGCACTACATGATCTACTAATGATTTGGTAAACATAAATTCTAAGGAAGGCGCTATGTCTGATGCCAAAGTTTTATATACGCGTGGAGGAATTTGATCTGGACCGGGGTGTTTGTTGGGGTTGATATCTTTCAACTGATGTTCTATGCCGCGACAATTTGAAATAACTTGAGGCATAAATGTTTGGGAACGAACTGGCTGCGGATCGAACAGGTGTGGTGAGCAAGTATTGAAAATGCTTTGGAAGAATGAGTTTTACGAATTGGCTAATTGTAGACTTTTGGTTAGCTTTTCCCCTTTGATGTTCTTAAGCGTGTGTACAGTTGATTTATTTGCTTGAGTGTCCCTAACATACGACAAAAATGCCATTGGATTATCGTTCAAGTGTTTTTCCAGTAATTTACTTTTGAAATCAGCTAACGCCTTTCAGTACGCTTTTTTTTTGCTAAGAGATTAGATGTTTTATATTTTCGGTGACTGTGTATATTTCTTCGGAGGATTTGTTTATTTTTGCCCTTTTTAGACTAGCCTGACATGTGCTTTGGTGCTTTAGTGTCTTCCTAAACTCCGCGTTATACCACCTTGGCTCAGCATTGGCTTTTTTCCATTTACTTGGTATGTAATTGCTAACTAGTGATCGTGTAACATTGAGCAAAGTATTCCACAAAACTTCAATATTACTGTTGGTACTAATTTTTAGAAAGTGATAAATGAATGTTGCAACTCTCGTTTCATACCTTCGTAGTCAGCCTTATCAAACAAGTAGATTTTTCTTTGCGGATTATGTTTCTTGACCATGCTCACGGAAAAATAAGCTCTAACCATCTTGTGGTCGCTTATTCCCTTATCAGTACCTACCTATTTTTACAGCCATGTGTAGGATATTAGTTACAGCAAGCGTCGTCAGGACCTGACGACGCTAGGAATAACGAAATTGTTATCCGTTAATAAGAATCAAAGCGGGAAAAAACCGAATAAACTGAACTCGATAGCCAAAATTGTTGTTATTCCGGTTGTCAGGCTTCAGTTTGATGACGCAGTGCCAAGTACTCTCTTTAAGTATCTGAATGGCTTCCATAAATTATTTTTGGCCTGTTCCCCGTTTATTGGTCAGTATGTGTTGGAACAAACAACAAACGGTCCTGAGGTTTTGTTTCCAACTGGAGAAAAACGCCTTAGAATTATAGCGTGTTGAATTCTATTTGTAACATCCGCTAATTCGTTCATTCCGTCATGTTATCCATAGGAAAATAAGGAGAGGGCAGGGTTAAGCAATATGCTTGTTATTCCGGTCGTCAGGCTGCAGTTTGATGACGTAGTGCCCTCTCCATACACCACAATGGATCGAACACACCAATCTGTTTTGACTTCACATGACCGCATTCACTTACGCTCTCCTTTCTTATCTCCGCTTGGTGCGGGCGCTCGGTCGCGAAGTGTTCTGGAAAGTCAAACGTAAAGCCGTTCGTTAAATCCGGCCTCGTTCAGTTTTTAAGGTCACGGTGTAGTCACCCCAAACGACTGGCATTTTTAGTAAACAAACATGCATTGAGGGACAGCGCGTAACCTTCCTCCGATTTTTTTACTGGCCAGTCGGTCAGTTTGTATTCCCAATGGGACGGGCGATATTCATCCTGGAAGACCTGCGGAACGCTCGGGGTTTTCCATCAACGATTCTGCATTGTGCGATTTTCCTTCGGTGAAAAACGGTCGATGGTTTAAGTGACCGGACATCCACGACAAGGTTGGACGGATTCATAAAGATTCAGGCGGATGGATGCCGGTATTGGTGGTGGTGAGAGTTCTTTAAATAATTAGGGCTAACGAGTTATTTTCCAGCTTATTGTGCATCTAGTGAGGGCTACGATTATGCTTCGAATGGTGTATAAAACTGTCGTTTTCATCAGTGTAATTACCGCAAATGTGCAGAGTGAGTTTTCATTGGCAATGCTTCGAGTCTTTCTTCATCTGAAATACCTCCATTGTACGTTACAAAGGACTTTCTGGGGCTGTAGAACACGGTCGAAAACGCCTCCACGGAGCTTTTTAGTTTACGACGGAGCTTTTCTACTAAAAGAAAATCTGTTTGCTTTAGCCTCTAGAATTAGGATTGATACTTAAAGTAGTTTTCGTAACTTTTCGCTCTTTGCTTTTTACACGACTATTTCGACCGCGAAAAAAATTGTGAATTTTTCGAAAATCATGCGATCGCCATGACTCGTACGACTTATAATTTGCACTTATTGTGAATAGGGATCAATCATATGAATGGAGAATTATCAAAATTTTGAGAATTGTGCATTACTATGCCATTGTGACCATTGTCCTTAACCCTTGTATTTTGCACTGTGCCATCAGTGGCGCTGTTGACCAGGGCGGGGAATAGGGTTTAAGGCGGGAATCTCTCCTAGGCTAGAAGCCAATACTAAAAAGGCGCTTTTGTCCGAGTTATACAGCCCCCGTAATCGACGAACTTGTTTCTTATACATTACCGGTTAATATTTCTTTCTTGTTTTCTTTCCTTGAAGAATGGTGGATGTGTGAAAAGTGTAATTAGAAATGTGACATTAGTCTAGAGTCTTTTGTGAAGATCATCACTGTCCCCTTGGATTATTTCCACGTATGCATCGTGGCTACAGACTGACATGAAGAGCGTCACACATTGGCTGTGCGTATTCAACCTTAAGCGTGGAGACATTGTCAATCAAGGTAAGAATAATTCAAAAAGCATTATAAGCTACTTTAATTTAGACATACCTGCCACATCATAGGTTGGGGAACCATCATCAGGCGCATGGACATATTTTCCACACTATGAGGGATTTCAATTCGCCATTTTAAGACTAACATACTACTTATTCAAGAAAAAGGACCAACGTTAGACGCCTTGAAGGAATTAGAATTTTTTACAGAGCTAATTCAAACGAATGTAATATTGTCAACCAACTTTTGTATCCTCCTCGTTTTCCGCTCCCACACTTCCCGACTCCTGCCAATAACTCTCTCACCCATCCCACAATTGCAACCCTCGCTCACTCTACAGTAGATTACGAGTCTCCTCGCTGGGTTAAAAGCACAGTTTAGAAGCTCTCGCTTATCGCCTGGGCATAGGTGGCACTGGGTAAATGGTAATGGGAGTGGGAAAGGGCTAGCGAACCACAACCCCTGCGAGGTCGACACCATGAGGCGGATTGACGTCAAAAGGACGACAGAGGGCCTCCGCCTCGTCGCAGTCCTCGTATCCGTTGGGTTCCCCCAACAACGTGAGGCGAGTCCCCGTCAGTCTCGCTTTTGCGAGGACTTACCGCACATCTTTGAGAACCGGAGGAGCCTGTTGCCCAAAAAATTGGGGATCGGGCTTCCCCCGACTCCCTTTTACGGTCGGCGTCGTGCGGGCTGCCGTAGTACTTCATCGGCTAGGGATCCTCCGGACCAATGGATGGTCAAAACGGACCGTTTGTGGTAAAAAATTGGGTCCTTCGTCTCGGTACTCCCCGTCGACCGATTCGATCGCTCACCCTACAACCAATCCCTTGTCCGCTGTCGCTGCCATTAACTCCTTCCACGACGTCCTAGTCAGCGTCCGCTTCCCGGATTATCTCCTATACCCCCACCTCCCTCTTCCAAACAAAGTCTTACATAGCATAGCAGCTTCCACACCGATTCCAACCTAATACCTATGATTCCCCCTCCCTCACCTCTACCCTTTTCCCCCTCTCCCCCACCCATAGTAGTTCATGTGTATATTGAGAGGAAAATATGTCTCTGTACCTGATGATGCAGCATTGCGGCTAAAATGGTCGTGAATAAATCTTTTGCCATGTGGAATTAGAGAGTTAATTCTTTTATCCCTGATATCAAGGAATTCCACCGAGTAAGGCCTTAAACTATTCTCTACAGCAGTGGTCTCCAAACTTTTTAGTCCGAGGGCCGCATTAACTACCAAACAACAGTTTGGGGGCCGACTACACACTCGAGGTCCAAATAAAAAACAATCATAACATAGATGTTGTTTTTGATTATTTTTTAAAAATTACTTTATGCAGTTATTATTTAATAACACATTGTTAACTACACATGAACACATGTATTAGTGGAAATGGTGCAATTGTTTCCTGGATGCCAAAATAGCAGACATTTCTGGCTTTCGATTTGATGTCCCTAATATCAACAATGGTCTGAGATTATCATGAGACAAGTTTGTTCTTAAATTTTCTTCACGTGTTTCATTCTTGAAAATGTTTGTTCACACAAGTATGTTGTTCCAAAGATCTATCGGTACCTGGATGCAAAAGTTTTGACATTAGGAAAGTCTTCCTTGGGCAAAAACCGGTAAAAACCCACCAGTCCTTCTTTAAACGTATCCCTCAGGAGGTCGTTTACTTGCAATTCAATGACCTCCAGCTGCAGTTCAGCTTGGTAACTGGAGACGGCTGCTTGAAATGGGTTTTGAAACAGTCTCACTTCTTCTGCCTTTGAATCCAAGTCAGAAAACCACTCCTGAAACTGCAGCTGGAGGTGTTTGATGATCTCGCATGCAAATGACGTGAGGAACTCAGCTGTAGCCTCAGCCATGAAGATATTGCACTGCTGAAAGTACGTCAAGTTGTTGGTCAGTTCCCGTTTCAAAAACAAGACAAGTATAGATCTGAAGACCTTTTGGATGGTGTATAGATAAGAAATTAGATTTTTCTCTCCTTGTAGTTTTACGTTCAGCAAATATAAATGACTAGTTATGTCTGGAGCAAAGGGCAATATCCATACCCAGTCTACATCAGACAGAAATAACTGTGAACATACAGAAAGGAATATTGAGTAGAGTCAGGAAGTGGTAAAAGAGACATGGGAAGAAGTTGATGTGGGAATCAAATCTGGAGGTCAGCTGATCAAGTCTGAATCATGGACTACAAGGCATTGATTGGAGGGGTAACAAGATTTGGTAGAAACATGAAAAAACTATGCGAGAATTACAGAATGAAGGTAAATCATAAGAAATCAAAAGTGATGAGATTTTTTGGGACAAAGTAGGTGAGTAGAATGTGTAACCTAGAGCAAAGCCAGAGAGAACTTCATTAATAAAATAAGTGAGGTTGACCATAAAATTGGGCAGACACAAATTGGTGGCAGTAAAGCATTTGAATAACTTGATTAATATGCTAGAAGAAAATTGGCATAGTAGTATAGGCATTAGGAGGTGAATAGCGACAGCCAAGGAAAGGTTTAGTTACAGATGTGAGCTGACTATTGGGACCTAGGGTAAGAATGTGAAGAGGAGGCTGGTGAAGAACGTGATATGGAATGTAGTGTTGTTTGGTGCTGACACGTGGAGTCTGAGAAGGAAGGACGTGAATGGGCTGCAGGAGTTTGTGATGTGGGTGTGGAGAAGGATGGAGAAGGTGCAGTGGAGGGAAGAGAAAATGAACAAGGAAGTGATTAATGTGGTGGGCGAAGACGGGAAACTTCTAAATCAAATCTGGGGTTGGCTGTGTAGGTGGGTGGAGGAAGTAATTATGGGTTGATGAAGATGGGTTGCCACAGACAGTGATGGGGGAAGGATTTTGGGCAATCAGGGAAGGGAAAGAATGAGAATTAATTTTAGGAGTTGGATGAAGAGAGGTTGATCGTAAGCAGAGGCGCAAAAGGAAACATTATGGGTATGCCTCTCAAAAATGTTGGTGTAATTTTCAGACTGCAAGGAATGCGATGTTCCATAATAGATTATTCATATATATATTTCATGCTAGGTCGTAAATCTGACCCAAGTCCTTGAATAACTCGAGCTGGAATATTATCGAAATTGTATATTTTCTTAGAGTTAGTGTCTTTCATGTGACATCCTACCCAGTGGCAAGAAATATTACTAGCCGGAATTGTTTCCTTACATTGCCAAGGTGGAGTTAATGCAAGTATAATGTGAAGACGTTTTGTAAAAAGGAAAAGGTGTTTTGCGTGAGGGCTTGTGATCCTTCTGGCGCATAATATGTTCATGTTCACTGTTTGTACTTCCCGTGGTAAAGCGCTTGAATTTCCATAGGTATTGGTGGAAGTGTGAGCTTTGTGTATTTATTCGGAAATAGTTTTTTAAAAACTGCCATTTCCAGGAATTGATCCATTTTCACGAGAATGGAAGTTAAAACCATGAAAGAGGAGTGTAACCTTGTTGTACCATTGCCTTCCCATATCGTTAACAATTGTTGCAGCGAAGGGCATAAGAGAAGGTATTTTGAAAACAAGAATGGATGGGCAAATGATGTTTTATTGGTTCTCCTGATACAGGCTCCTCAGTAACATATCAATTATTTGAATTAAGGGTCTGCTACGAAGCTTAATTTACAAATTCTGCTATGCATTTACATTTCTGGTGATTGGTTCCATTTATCTCCGATTAAATGCCCTGATTAGGGCTGGGTAAAATACATGCTTTGCTTTACCTAATTAAAACACAAATAAAAAATACTTTTTTGCATGCATTTAAAATACAAACTAAATATACATATGTAATTGGTTCCCCACATCAGCCTTCAAAGTACTACATAGAAGTTTTGACACATCCTTCTCTTCTCTATTTTCTCAGTCATGTCTTCTGTGATTCATAATTCCTTAACAATTGTAGTTCCCATTGATCCAGCAAATAACTTTAAAAAATTGGTAGGTTAGATGAACAAGTATTGGTTGAAGTAGGAGGTGCGTGACGGGGATCATAGGAGGATAGTTGAAAATGTTGAAAAGGAAGGATTACACACAGACAGTGTAATGGAAATTAGGTGAAGCAAAGGAGTGGAGAACAATCAAGGAGGGGTGGAAGACAGAACAGGGAGAGGGAGTAATAGAGAAAACAACTGGATCTGAGGAAACATCGAGGATAAGGAAGCATTGAGTAACAGATGAAATGATTGGGTATAATTGGCTCGAAATGTTTGGGAAATGAAGAGGAGAAGCAAGAGGGTGGACATTAACCCGACCTATGAAAGGCAAAGTATACAGAATTAAATAAAAAAGTCCATTATGTGTCCAATCCTGTGATAGAAAACTAGTGGAAAGTACAATGAAGAAATAAAAAAGCTACATTCAGACCAAGATGTAGGTGGACTATCAGTGAAGTGACAATTCTATTGCGTCTTAAGATGGCTCAAATGATTCCAAAGGTTAAGAACCAAATGGGGAAAACATAGATGAAACCAGAGGATACATAACATAGAAATAATACGTGAAGGAGCTATGAGATGGAAAAAATAGAACTATGTTATCAACTCCTACAGCTTTTGATGGCTTCATCTCCATAAATGCTTTCTCAATTTTGCAGTTGGGTATAATTGGCTGGAAGTTTTCTTCATCTAGTGTTCTCTCATCCATGTTATTTAGTTGGTCTCCTCTGATTAGTTTCTCCAAGTATTCTCTCCAACTATCTTGAATACATTCTTGCTCTATTTATAACCCACCTGTTTTGTCCTCAATTTTTGGTACAATTTGGTAACAAGGATTACATAATGTTTATGGTTGGCTATGGTCTGGAAAATGCCATATTTCTTCACATCTAAGCTCCTGCTTCCAATGAACTTTAAGCTTTCTTTTTAGGTGAACACCCTCATTAGGGGAAGTTGGGGTTTTATAAAAATCTCTTGTTTGGTTTTCAAAAATATTCATGTTGGCCCTGGTGCATGTTGGTAAAAGTTTTCAGGTGGCATGAATCATTAGATATGTTCATGTCACATTTTCATGGTTTATTTAGTAGTCTTCTTATCATAGAGTATGGAGTTTAATCTTTATTTAAAAAAAATGTTTGACAATCAAATATTTCGTCAAAGATTGACAGTGCCAATGTGTTGGTGACTATTCCCCTAGCTCCATCCAACTCTCACAGATATTTGCCTAAAAGTGAGCTATGTATTAATATACCATATTGATCTTCAGTGGTCTTCCTGGTTAGCAAATACTTGGGTGATGCTCTTCTTATTTAAGTAACAATAGCTCTCATAGTTATACTGGTTGTTAAGGTTTGACAATATGGGGATGATATTATTTTTTTTTTTTAAGATTTTGACCATGGTACTGGGAAAGAGCTATTCTTTTCTTCCCCTGCCTTTTCATAACTTTGTTTTGTTTTGCCCACTTGTCACCATCCCCAAGACTGTCTCATTTGTTCCAGATTTATTATGAACTCCACATTTGAAAAACTCCCGAAGTACAACTCACTCACTGAGAATGTTATGTCATTTACAGCTAGATCTGGTGTTTGCATGAATTTTTCTTTGTACTCCTTGAGTAATGATATCAAGATATCTAAAATCGCTGCCCTTTTTTGGAGGAACATCATTCAAATGGGAAAAATATGTGAGGTCACATGCATTCATTACTGTGATCCTTGGAATCACAAACATTTCATTTTTTAATGTAGTTGATTATTCTCCATGTTTTATAAAGGGTTTATTGAGCAATTGACTCAAGTTCTGAATACAAGTTAGAAAGGGTTATAGGGTATGCTATTCACGAAGGAATGAATAAATGAATGTATCGATGAACATTTTTATTATTGCAATTCTTAAGAAATAAAAAAATTAATACTGTAAAAATTGACATAAAACAACAATTTATTGTCCAACAAAAATGTAAACCATAGTATTTCCATAAGTGTTACATCTTAAAATATTTATTAAAAACTAGAAACATGAGGCTTCATATTGATTTCAATATTGCATGGAGAAGGCGAGTGAACAACTTGCAGCTTGATTCTTCAGAGTTGTTCACATTTTTGCAAGGTCCTTTCTGGAAAAAGGAGTTTTCAACAGGAGGTATGAAAATATTTTCAAGGTTTTGCTTAGTGTAAGAGTAGAAATCACTGGCGAAATAAGAATTTAAAGATGTTATTCTCATTCCAATCAATGTACATACATAATGAAATCCAATAATTAACTGAGAATTATTTCTGATTGAAGGTTGCTAGATTGAAAAATGTTTGTCCTCATGTATTATAGTGATTGGGTCAATCAATCACACTTACCAGGAAGGCATAGGGATTTCCTAGAAGTAACCCCTGTAATGGAGGTCATATCAAACAAGAGCGTTGAAATCCATCATCTTCAGATGGTCGTTCAGATTTTTCTTTGACTCAAGCCTAAAAGAGATGTGATAATAGGTTTATAAGTGGTCTTATTGGTTGATGCTTTCAGGAACAAAAAGAGGATATCAAATCCTTACGCTTGAAAAGGATCCTGATTTGTGCAGTAAATCGTACAGCAGATCAGAGGCAGCCATCTGAAGTGGCGTCCTATGCAGTAGCTTTGATGTTCGTAAAACATGTTGACAGTTTTCACTGACTTCGATGGACATAAAAGTGCTGTAGGTAGGAGGGACAATAGATCCAGATATACTCTGGATTTAGCTGAATGATGAAAGAGATCAAATTAGAATGAAAATGTCAAGAATTTGATAATACTCTACTCTACATATCCAACTGCACTCCATTGAAGGTATCTAAATGTGGAAATTCCGACAAGTTACTGTTCCAGACACATATATACCTTAGCAAATTGAGTCTTTGATATTTATATTCCTTGGAGGATGTCAAGGTGATCGGTGAGCCCAAATTGTTGGTGATGGTGAGACGCAGCATGAATAACAGTCTGGAAGGCAGGTAAACCAAAGCTTTCACTGAAGATTGTAGGAGGCGATGCAAGAAAAGTTGACTTGATGTGTATGCTTGTAGCAGTTGTCTATATAAGTGCTTCATGTGGGGGATGCGCAAATAATTTGATAAAACTGCACAATAATTGGTCGAATGCAATGATGACACATTATTTGAAACGATGGTCTGTCCTTAGAAGTCAAAACAGTGTTTTTTCTGACTCTCCGTGGGTCGTAGTACTAACATTGATTCTTTCTGTGAGCTAAAATAGAAAATAAGGTTAGTTTGCTGTTAATAATTTAACTACTGGGAAATTATGGGTAACATTTACATTAATGGAAAACTTGTAGCATTTAGGTAATAATATTTTGGTGATAATAAGGAAATCCTTTCCAAAATTATGAGGGAAATTGTGTGTAGCAATATCAGTAAATGAAATTCTAATTGCTTTGTTTGCAGCTGAGTTGACATTAATAGAAGTGGTATCGATGCATGTGTGACAGAATCATATATCTTTACTTTTAAGATATGATATTTAGGACTATATAAGTTCATTGTTATTAAATTTAGTGAGCTATAATATATGTAATTTAACAAATGGTTACAGTTTTGAGATATCAGAATGAGTAGAACCTGTGTACTACTTATTAGCTCTCGGACTATACCAATCATTATGTTATAATTATATTGAATTGGTTGAAGGATTTTTGGAATCATGTTTACCTCTGTAGTATATATCTGAGGTCAATGTGTTAATTAATTTGCAATTATTTTTAGTCAAGAGACAGGGAAATTAGAGAAGTGATATGTTGAAGTTGGTTCTGACCTGTATTGAGCAGCCATTCTAGTTGACGTTGTTGTATGTCATTATGGAAACTGTAGTCCTTTGACTGAAATCATCCAAATGTTGTCTTCTATAAGTGTTCGGAATTGGTGGATTTTTCACTTTTGGAGGTGATCAACAGACGAGGTTATGTGCACACTTGAAGGTAGTCGGGTATATTTGTTCGGTGAAGATTAAATGGGCGGAGGAGGAAGATTTGAGAGAAACCCAGTGTAGGCATTACCCTACTCTCAATGAATGGCACTGTGTTGTCACTGAAAATGTTGTCTTCATAATGATGATTCTCTCAAGCCCCATTTGAGCTTGAGTTCTAGAATTATTGTTTCTTTATTATTCCAGGAATGAGTCTCTGATAAAGAGCTGTCATTAACATATTGGAGTTATGCCGAAGACGTTTACTTCTTGGTATCTTGCGTCCATATCTCAGCTTCACGTTGTAACGTGCAGTGCCTGTAACATTGTTTGAATAGGTCTATCGTGTTTTCTACAAGCTGCCTTGGTTACATTGGAAATTTTTCCAGGATTGGCACCTTTTTGATCAGAGGTGGCCTCTTTGTATCCTGAAGTCCAGAAACATTGATTCATTATAATTTCATGCAGGTGTTTTTGAGAAGCAGCTGTCTTTAGTATTTTGTAGTTTTTCCAATGATGCTCCTTTTGTGGATGGTATATGCTTGTGTAGTTTCATGTGTGGAGTTTCGCTGGCTGCACACCAATGATAATCCAATGTTGAGTTACAGAAAGCTGGGCTGGAGGCCTCACATAGCCTAGGCTAAGCTCCAGATATTACAGTCCAGCATGTAACCGTACAAGCCACTACGAAACCTGTAGTGGCTGCGTGGAGTAGAAAATCCACTCCACGCCCAACCCACCCCACCCTCCCCCCCCTCCCATCCCGTCCCACCCCCTCCCAACCCCCCGCACCCCCCAGCCCCCCAGCCCACCCCACCCGACCTCCCAACCAACCCTCCCACCCCACCCACCCATCCCATACCCCCACCCTTAAATGAAATACCAAAACCAAACCCGCCCATCCCACCCCCCCTCCCCAATTTGGATGCCCACAGCTAAACCAACCCACCCATCCCCAAAAGGCCCCATATTAATTTGTCCCTCCCGTTCCCCTCCCCCCCACCCGCCCCACACGTCCCCATCCCCCCCAACCCAATCTCCCCCTTCCTCATCCTCCTCGGGAATGTCGTCGAGGGGTCGAGGTACGATGACGGGACCATCTCCGTCAACCGGTCCGTCTCCGTCAGCGAGCCCGTCTCCGTACTCGTCGACGTCGACGAACCGGCGATCATCGTCGAAGGACCCATCATCGCCCACCGATCCCTCGACGACCCCCGGCCCCTCCCCACCCAAACCCAACCCTTCCCCTTCCTCCTCCTCGGGAATGTCGTCGAGGGGTCGAGGTACGATGACGGGACCATCTCCGTCAACCGGTCCGTCTCCGTCAGCGAGCCCGTCTCCGGACTCGTCGACGTCGACGAACCGGCGATCATCGTCGATGGACCCATCATCGCCCACCGATCCCTCGACGACCCCCGGATCCTCCCGCCCCCCCCTTACCCCATCCCCACCCAAACCCAACCCTTCCCCTCCCATACCCGACCCCCCATCCCCATACCCGACTTCCTCCTCCTCCTTGACCCCCCTGAGACATCTGCCTGTAGGAAAGAGAAATTGAACAAATATTGAGGATACAAAACAAGTAGCACTCGAGTTTAAAACATTTGTATTTAACCACTGCATGGAATAATTTTCAAATTTAAAATTGTTTTAAGGTCGTTAGCATTAAAAGTTTCTCTTTATGACAGAATTTGAACTCTTTGAGGGAAAATTAAAAAGTTTCATGAGGATTTAAATGGTTCAACGTAGCTTTGTGAGAGCTTTTCAGACCATTAGAAGTGGTATTGCTCCCTAAACTCATTAGTTAATGAAATCGAATAGCGACTATCGAGGTATTCTGAATAAATAAACCAACTACTTCGCAGGAAACTTCATACACGATAACACTCACGTCAAC
This sequence comes from Ceriagrion tenellum, assembly GCA_963169105.1. Taxonomy (NCBI): domain Eukaryota; kingdom Metazoa; phylum Arthropoda; class Insecta; order Odonata; family Coenagrionidae; genus Ceriagrion; species Ceriagrion tenellum. Next base: position 49,818,927 of record OY720635.1, on the reverse strand, counting down.
GACATTTCCTATCCTTGTAAAAGAGTTGGTCATGTTTTTTGTTATTTTCAGTGTTGGGAAAACTATTCGAACAAAACGATTGGGACTGGTCGGCCTCCTAAGTCCATTGCAATATCGATGATACAATTTCCATAAAATCTTGTTGGTTCGTCATGTGCTGCTATTATTTTGTGTCCAGTCGTAAAATTTCCGTTTGTTGGTATTTTTCCGAGGTCAATTCCACTGGAAATGTTGAAGGTGAAAATCGCCGCCCAAGACCATTGGTGCCCAAGACGCCGCCCAAGACCATTGCATTGGTGGTTGTCGTCCAATAAAAGGTCAAATTCCGTCACTACGAATTTGCTACATGGTGGAAGATTGCCTGAAAATACATTTATTTCTCCTATCTCTGTCGTGATCTTCAGAATCTTCTTACTGGTTAACTGAATGTCATCTGTCAGGATGTTGTCTGGTTAAGATTGCTACCCCGCCTCCAGCCTTTTGTGTAGGATATATTTCTTTATCTTTCCGCGTCACATAATCGCCTGGCACTTTCCTCTTTCTTTTTCTACGCGCTCGTTCAACTGTCTCATGCTGCTTGATTCACCTTAGTCGTCCTCCACATCCACTAGGTTTTCGTCCGGGTTGCTGCCGTCATTATTCACTGTGATGTCCATCATATTCTCTAGTGTGGTATGTCTTGTTAGGGCACTCCTCTAGATCTTTCCATGGTCATCATTATCTGCAGGTCTCTCCTGGGCCTTGGCGTCCGCGAACAAAATGTTTGTGATATTTGGCGGCAGCGCAGATGAAATTTGTTCGTTGTAATTTCTTAGCTGGGAGCTTTCTTCCACTTTCTTTTATTAGGCGGGGGTCATGTCTCGATGGGTGCACATTTTTCTTTGGAAAGGGAGGCATGGACATGCTTGTGTTTGGGGGGAAAGAGTCTCTCTAGCCGGTCCGGGCTAGCCGGTTCGGGTACAGTTGGTCTCCCCCTATGCTACTCACTATGCCCTGACGAGGGGACCCGCCCAGTTCCCCTGGGAGTGCAAGGAGGTTCACCCCTTTCGGGGGCCCTCTTCCCAGGTTTCCCAGACGAGACGACCGAAGGGACTCCGCGACTTCACAGGCGACCTACGGGAGTGAGAACAAGGTGCTGAGTTACCCTTGCCTCCCGCAGACCCTGTAACACGCGATCACGGTTGTTTGACTCTTTCCCCTTGTAGCTTCCCTAGTGATAGTGCTTGTACGAATAAGGTCGAATTATCTAGAAGAAAATTTGGTACTACTTACAGCATACTCCTCCCATTGTCGAATCTCGAAAAGCTTCGGAATAAAAGCGTCCAACAGCATCACCATGTAGGCTCAAAGTGAACGAGTGTCATAGCAACGGTTACTTCGGTGCCACGAGAGGGGTTTTTCGTCATTGTTATGGCTGTAAATGTGATTTAAATGCGGGTATTTTTGATGTTGTATGGTATCAATGTTTTTGTTATGACTTTTGACTATCAAATTAACTATTTAGAGTCAATCAGGAACAAAAAAAAAGCCTCAAGGCAATAAATATCACTTATACAACGTAAAACTCTATTCCTTGGTACCATGGTATTACAGGCATTAAAATAACACGTCGTTGTCCTTTGATGCTATTATTTGGAAAATAAAGAAAGCACGCAAATTTTGCATGAGGTAATTTGAAGTTGTGGATTGGATATTTTTCGAGCACTTTGATAATAGACATTGCAATGCAGATAGAGACATCACTTGTTTCGCTGTAAACCGTCGATTAGACTATAAATCCACTAGACGCTCTATCTAATTTTCGCTGTCGATCTTTTTCAAACGCCTAATAAAATATTAAATTAAGCATCAGGAATGCTCGAAAAAAACTAAACATTTTGTATCAAACTCTTAGTAAAATATTCGAAACAGCATTAGCATATTTTAGCTTTACCACCTTTAAATTCAAGAGTGATAGGTAGTGCCCGTGAGCACTTTTGCTGCATTTGTTTGTGAAAGGAATGAGGATCAGATTCAGATGGCTGAGGAGTTGATTGTCATGGATTGTTTGGCTTAATCAGTTTGATTGAAGGGTGTACACTGTGGAAGAACGCATTACGAATTTTGAAGTATATGCAGCGCATACCTATGCCTGGTTTGCGTGAGTTTCAACCACTAATGGAAAGTTTCACGTTGGGCCTTGGGCCCTTAATAAGACGTTGCCATATGGCCTTTACTTATTCTTCCCTTACCCTGGGGTAATATATTTTGTAGTGTAAAATTAGAAAATTCAAAGCGTGGGAACGGGAACGATATGTGTAGGTATCCTAGCAGATTACGCCGAGTTACTTAGTCATTCGGGCGGGATGGGTAGTTGGTTGTAATGGAGCGACGGGAACAGAAGTTGAATTGGCGTTTATGGTACTTAGTGTACGACAAATGTTAGACAGGAGACTAGAAATTAAGAGAAAAACCTTCATTGCATTTTTTGAATTAGAAAAGGCATTCGACAAGGTTGACTGGGTATTTTCGCTTTTCCGGTGGGTAAGATAGGATGGGATTGGACGGAGAGAAAACGTATTTTTTCATTTCTTTAAAAGCGTAAGGACTGAGATTAAAGTCGTAGATACCGAGAGAATATGAGAATAGGTGTGCGACATGGTTGCCTAAGATGGCCGTACTTGTTTCTCCTATGCATGGAAGAATCAGCATCAGAGGTGAAAGCGAGGACACGAGGGGTAAATATATTAATGGCAAACAAATTCTTTACAACCGATTCGCATAAATACGAGGTGTATTCATTAGCTTTTTATTGCTGTATTTGCTATTTAAGCGATAAATGTGCAATTTTTGTGATATTAACATTTATTTTGAGATGTGACAAATTCATATTTTATGTATTCCAGCTAAAATTATACTTCACGTAATAATATTGACACAAGATATGCTTCAATATTAATTTTTAAAACTTACCTTCTTTAAACTTTCCCAATTTTTTCTTCATATAACAACTAAAACTATTTATTTCAGAACTCCACCAGGCACGCCATCGTCTGTGAATATCGTCACACGTTCACCTAATCGAATTCTTGATAAACGTCTGAAAGAGACGCAACTTTCCACACACCTAAGGAAGATACATTCCTATTTGTTATGTAATATTTTCCATTCTCTTTTGGTTCATCATCATCAACTGGTGTTCTGTCTGCTGGCAGGTCCCGTACACCACTGCTGTCTCCATCTGCTTCTGTCCCGAGCTTTCTTATTTGCTTCATCATAGCTGATGTTCTTCACCTGATCCACCAATTTAATTCTTCTACTTCCTAACTCTTTATCTTTCCTTCAATTGAACCCTCATGTGCCACAGTTATTATTTTTTTCCCTCTCATTATACGGCCCTACCAGTTACCTTTCCTTTTCCTTATTTCCTTTAGGAGCGATCTTCCTTCTTGTACTTTGCTCTAAACCACTTAATTTGTCATCTTACCTACCCATCTTACTTTTCCCATCCCCCTCCACACCCACATTTCATAAGCTTCTATTCTATTCCTTTCCCTCTTACCCTGATGTCCACGCTTTACATCCATACACGAAAACTCTCCATGAATAACACTTAGCTAGTCTCTTTCTCAGGTCTAGATCCAGGCTTTTATTGCATATCAATTTTTTCTTCTTGCTGACGGCCTCTTTTGAAATTTCTATCCTAGATTTTATTTCTGCAATACTTCACGAGTCGTCTGTCACCTTCGTTCCAAGGTACCGGTAGCTTGTCACTTTTCCTATTACACCTTCATTTATTTTCTCACTGGTATAATTTTCAAGTTTACTGGCATCACCTTTGTCTTTCCATGGTTTATCTTCATCCCATATTCCTTCATCCCTTCTTCCAAAACCTTTATCAACTTTTGAAGTGATTGCATATTATCTGCTAATATTACCATGTCATCTGCGAATCTTATACTTCCTACCTCCAATGCAGACTCCTTCCTCTCTCCCATCGAAAGACTTTTGGATCATGTACTCAACATATATATTGGACAAGGTTGGCGACAGACAGCATCCATTCCGTACTCCTCTACCAAGATCCAATAATTCTGTCATATCCTCATTTTTTTTCAATGCAGCTTTTGCCTCAAATATATATTTCTCAAATGTGTTTTCTTTCCTTCCATACCAACCCCTTCTCTTTTAGAATTTCGAACATTTTATTCCATTCAACCCGATCAAAAGCCTTTTCCTGATCAAGTAAACAAAGAGCCATTCCTTTTCCTCTCTCTATATTTTTCTCCAGTTATTTCGTATTAGGCCAATGGCGTTGTTCCTTTCCCTCTCCAGAAACCGAATTGTTCCTCCTCTATATTTTCTTCCGTTATCCTAATTAATCTCATATTCCAAACTCGTAACATTATCTTGGCTGCATGTGTAATTCGGCTTATCGTTCTATGTTCAGTACATTTCCGTGTACCAGGCTTCTTAGGAATTGGTTCCATCACTATTTAACAGGGATAGGAACTGGAACAGATTGTGTGGAATGTAACACCTAATTGGTCCGCTGCACAAAATGGCATAGAAGAAGTCCAAAGGAAATATCGGACATTCCGTAAAGAATAGCTCCAGCCAAAAAAATAATTCGTGCTCAGAAAACAATTGTTCTGCTAATGAAGATGTAAATACCAATTGTTCAATGAGATGAATATGGTAGTAGGAGTACATGAAAAAATGAGAGCGAAGTGTTGAGCGATGAGCGATGTAATCTGCCGTAGTACGAGGGGGTTATGAGTATGTTTTTCACGTCGTCAGAGAAATGTTTTCCAATCCTTATAACAATCCAGACACACTAGCAAACTTATCATAGCATCGTTTAACAAACCTAGTTCCTCTTGCCGCACGCGATCTAATCTGGATATCAATCCCACATCATATAGATCTAACACTCTAACTGCATATCTCAGATGAGGACAAGCGATTGAAAATTAACAACGTTCTTTCACTTTTTCATCACATTTTCCGAGTATTCTCTTAATAAAGCCTAGCTTCCCGTATGCTTTAGCGCATATTTCCTAAATATATTTTCCCCAAGACATGTCGGGAGTAATTGTGACCCCTTAGTACTTAACAGATTTGGCGTGAATAATTTCCGTATTATTAATTCTGCAAGCCCTACCTGGCCTACGTTTTTATTTCCAAAAGCTGACTGCTACGCACTTTTTTATGTTTAGCTCCATCTGCTACTTTTCGCACCAAGCATGAATAGTTAATAGGTCGATTGTTAACGAGTCGCTATCTTCGGAATTCGTAATATCCCGATACACAACCGCGTCGTCTGCGAAGAGTGTAAGGTTACTTTTAACGACGTTCCTAATATCATTTATATATAAGGGAAATAAACGTGGAGCAATGACACTTTCCTGAGTATCACCCGATGTACCGCTGTATTTGACATGATACCATGTATGCCAACCCTTTGTTCCCGCCCATGTAGGAACTGATTAATCCAACTAATAATGTCTTTATCAATTCCATATGCTTCTAGTTTTGAGAGTACCTTAATTGAGGTACCTTATCGAAAGCTTTTTTTGAAATATAGGAATATCGCGTCAACTTGAACATTATTATCTCCCGAGAGTAAGATGTCATGAACGAAGAGGGCCAACAGGGTTTCGCAAGAACTACGCTTTCGAAATCCGTGTTGGTTATTTATTAATAATTTCTGCATATCTTAATGACTCATAATAGAGCTTTCGTTTATGTGTTCAAATACCTTACACGAAATGGATGTGAGAGAAATAGGGCTATTGTTGCTAGGGTCTTCCCTGTCGCCGCTTTTGAATATAGGTGTGACATTTACTTCTCTCCAGTCCTCAGGCACTACATGATCTACTAATGATTTGGTAAACATAAATTCTAAGGAAGGCGCTATGTCTGATGCCAAAGTTTTATATACGCGTGGAGGAATTTGATCTGGACCGGGGTGTTTGTTGGGGTTGATATCTTTCAACTGATGTTCTATGCCGCGACAATTTGAAATAACTTGAGGCATAAATGTTTGGGAACGAACTGGCTGCGGATCGAACAGGTGTGGTGAGCAAGTATTGAAAATGCTTTGGAAGAATGAGTTTTACGAATTGGCTAATTGTAGACTTTTGGTTAGCTTTTCCCCTTTGATGTTCTTAAGCGTGTGTACAGTTGATTTATTTGCTTGAGTGACCCTAACATACGACAAAAATGCCATTGGATTATCGTTCAAGTGTTTTTCCAGTAATTTACTTTTGAAATCAGCTAACGCCTTTCAGTACGCTTTTTTTTTGCTAAGAGATTAGATGTTTTATATTTTCGGTGACTGTGTATATTTCTTCGGAGGATTTGTTTATTTTTGCCCTTTTTAGACTAGCCTGACATGTGCTTTGGTGCTTTAGTGTCTTCCTAAACTCCGCGTTATACCACCTTGGCTCAGCATTGGCTTTTTTCCATTTACTTGGTATGTAATTGCTAACTAGTGATCGTGTAACATTGAGCAAAGTATTCCACAAAACTTCAATATTACTGTTGGTACTAATTTTTAGAAAGTGATAAATGAATGTTGCAACTCTCGTTTCATACCTTCGTAGTCAGCCTTATCAAACAAGTAGATTTTTCTTTGCGGATTATGTTTCTTGACCATGCTCACGGAAAAATAAGCTCTAACCATCTTGTGGTCGCTTATTCCCTTATCAGTACCTACCTATTTTTACAGCCATGTGTAGGATATTAGTTACAGCAAGCGTCGTCAGGACCTGACGACGCTAGGAATAACGAAATTGTTATCCGTTAATAAGAATCAAAGCGGGAAAAAACCGAATAAACTGAACTCGATAGCCAAAATTGTTGTTATTCCGGTTGTCAGGCTTCAGTTTGATGACGCAGTGCCAAGTACTCTCTTTAAGTATCTGAATGGTTTCCATAAATTATTTTTGGCCTGTTCCCCGTTTATTGGTCAGTATGTGTTGGAACAAACAACAAACGGTCCTGAGGTTTTGTTTCCAACTGGAGAAAAACGCCTTAGAATTATAGCGTGTTGAATTCTATTTGTAACATCCGCTAATTCGTTCATTCCGTCATGTTATCCATAGGAAAATAAGGAGAGGGCAGGGTTAAGCAATATGCTTGTTATTCCGGTCGTCAGGCTGCAGTTTGATGACGTAGTGCCCTCTCCATACACCACAATGGATCGAACGCACCAATCTGTTTTGACTTCACATGACCGCATTCACTTACGCTCTCCTTTCTTATCTCCGCTTGGTGCGGGCGCTCGGTCGCGAAGTGTTCTGGAAAGTCAAACGTAAAGCCTTTCGTTAAATCCGGCCTCGTTCAGTTTTTAAGGTCACGGTGTAGTCACCCCAAACGACTGGCATTTTTAGTAAACAAACATGCATTGAGGGACAGCGCGTAACCTTCCTCCGATTTTTTTACTGGCCAGTCGGTCAGTTTGTATTCCCAATGGGACGGGCGATATTCATCCTGGAAGACCTGCGGAACGCTCGGGGTTTTCCATCAACGATTCTGCATTGTGCGATTTTCCTTCGGTGAAAAACGGTCGATGGTTTAAGTGACCGGACATCCACGACAAGGTTGGACGGATTCATAAAGATTCAGGCGGATGGATGCCGGTATTGGTGGTGGTGAGAGTTCTTTAAATAATTAGGGCTAACGAGTTATTTTCCAGCTTATTGTGCATCTAGTGAGGGCTACGATTATGCTTCGAATGGTGTATAAAACTGTCGTTTTCATCAGTGTAATTACCGCAAATGTGCAGAGTGAGTTTTCATTGGCAATGCTTCGAGTCTTTCTTCATCTGAAATACCTCCATTGTACGTTACAAAGGACTTTCTGGGGCTGTAGAACACGGTCGAAAACGCCTCCACGGAGCTTTTTAGTTTACGACGGAGCTTTTCTACTAAAAGAAAATCTGTTTGCTTTAGCCTCTAGAATTAGGATTGATACTTAAAGTAGTTTTCGTAACTTTTCGCTCTTTGCTTTTTACACGACTATTTCGACCGCGAAAAAAATTGTGAATTTTTCGAAAATCATGCGATCGCCACGACTCGTACGACTTATAATTTGCACTTATTGTGAATAGGGATCAATCATATGAATGGAGAATTATCAAAATTTTGAGAATTGTGCATTACTATGCCATTGTGACCATTGTCCTTAACCCTTGTATTTTGCACTGTGCCATCAGTGGCGCTGTTGACCAGGGCGGGGAATAGGGTTTAAGGCGGGAATCTCTCCTAGGCTAGAAGCCAATACTAAAAAGGCGCTTTTGTCCGAGTTATACAGCCCCCGTAATCGACGAACTTGTTTCTTATACATTACCGGTATATATTTCTTTCTTGTTTTCTTTCCTTGAAGAATGGTGGATGTGTGAAAAGTGTAATTAGAAATGTGACATTAGTCTAGAGTCTTTTGTGAAGATCATCACTGTCCCCTTGGATTATTTCCACGTATGCATCGTGGCTACAGACTGACATGAAGAGCGTCACACATTGGCTGTGCGTATTCAACCTTAAGCGTGGAGACATTGTCAATCAAGGTAAGAATAATTCAAAAAGCATTATAAGCTACTTTAATTTAGACATACCTGCCACATCATAGGTTGGGGAACCATCATCAGGCGCATGGACATATTTTCCACACTATGAGGGATTTCAATTCGCCATTTTAAGACTAACATACTACTTATTCAAGAAAAAGGACCAACGTTAGACGCCTTGAAGGAATTAGAATTTTTTACAGAGCTAATTCAAACGAATGTAATATTGTCAACCAACTTTTGTATCCTCCTCGTTTTCCGCTCCCACACTTCCCGACTCCTGCCAATAACTCTCTCACCCATCCCACAATTGCAACCCTCGCTCACTCTACAGTAGATTACGAGTCTCCTCGCTGGGTTAAAAGCACAGTTTAGAAGCTCTCGCTTATCGCCTGGGCATAGGTGGCACTGGGTAAATGGTAATGGGAGTGGGAAAGGGCTAGCGAACCACAACCCCTGCGAGGTCGACACCATGAGGCGGATTGACGTCAAAAGGACGACAGAGGGCCTCCGCCTCGTCGCAGTCCTCGTATCCGTTGGGTTCCCCCAACAACGTGAGGCGAGTCCCCGTCAGTCTCGCTTTTGCGAGGACTTACCGCACATCTTTGAGAACCGGAGGAGCCTGTTGCCCAAAAAATTGGGGATCGGGCTTCCCCCGACTCCCTTTTACGGTCGGCGTCGTGCGGGCTGCCGTAGTACTTCATCGGCTAGGGATCCTCCGGACCAATGGATGGTCAAAACGGACCGTTTGTGGTAAAAAATTGGGTCCTTCGTCTCGGTACTCCCCGTCGACCGATTCGATCGCTCACCCTACAACCAATCCCTTGTCCGCTGTCGCTGCCATTAACTCCTTCCACGACGTCCTAGTCAGCGTCCGCTTCCCGGATTATCTCCTATACCCCCACCTCCCTCTTCCAAACAAAGTCTTACATAGCATAGCAGCTTCCACACCGATTCCAACCTAATACCTATGATTCCCCCTCCCTCACCTCTACCCTTTTCCCCCTCTCCCCCACCCATAGTAATTCATGTATATATTGAGAGGAAAATATGTCTCTGTACCTGATGATGCAGCATTGCGACTAAAATGGTCGTGAATATATCTTTTGCCATGTGGAATTAGAGAGTTAATTCTTTTATCCCTGATATCAAGGAATTCCACCGAGTAAGGCCTTAAACTATTCTCTACAGCAGTGGTCTCCAAACTTTTTAGTCCGAGGGCCGCATTAACTACCAAACAACAGTTTGGGGGCCGACTACACACTCGAGGTCCAAATAAAAAACAATCATAACATAGATGTTGTTTTTGATTATTTTTTAAAAATTACTTTATGCAGTTATTATTTAATAACACATTGTTAACTACACATGAACACATGTATTAGTGGAAATGGTGCAATTGTTTCCTGGATGCCAAAATAGCAGACATTTCTGGCTTTCGATTTGATGTCCCTAATATCAACAATGGTCTGAGATTATCATGAGACAAGTTTGTTCTTAAATTTTCTTCACGTGTTTCATTCTTGAAAATGTTTGTTCACACAAGTATGTTGTTCCAAAGATCTATCGGTACCTGGATGCAAAAGTTTTGACATTAGGAAAGTCTTCCTTGGGCAAAAACCGGTAAAAACCCACCAGTCCTTCTTTAAACGTATCCCTCAGGAGGTCGTTTACTTGCAATTCAATGACCTCCAGCTGCAGTTCAGCTTGGTAACTGGAGACGGCTGCTTGAAATGGGTTTTGAAACAGTCTCACTTCTTCTGCCTTTGAATCCAAGTCAGAATACCACTCCTGAAACTGCAGCTGGAGGTGTTTGATGATCTCGCATGCAAATGACGTGAGGAACTCAGCTGTAGCCTCAGCCATGAAGATATTGCACTGCTGAAAGTACGTCAAGTTGTTGGTCAGTTCCCGTTTCAAAAACAAGACAAGTATAGATCTGAAGACCTTTTGGATGGTGTATAGATAAGAAATTAGATTTTTCTCTCCTTGTAGTTTTACGTTCAGCAAATATAAATGACTAGTTATGTCTGGAGCAAAGGGCAATATCCATACCCAGTCTACATCAGACAGAAATAACTGTGAACATACAGAAAGGAATATTGAGTAGAGTCAGGAAGTGGTAAAAGAGACATGGGAAGAAGTTGATGTGGGAATCAAATCTGGAGGTCAGCTGATCAAGTCTGAATCATGGACTACAAGGCATTGATTGGAGGGGTAACAAGCTTTGGTAGAAACATGAAAAAACTATGCGAGAATTACAGAATGAAGGTAAATCATAAGAAATCAAAAGTGATGAGATTTTTTGGGACAAAGTAGGTGAGTAGAATGTGTAACCTAGAGCAAAGCCAGAGAGAACTTCATTAATAAAATAAGTGAGGTTGACCATAAAATTGGGCAGACACAAATTGGTGGCAGTAAAGCATTTGAATAACTTGATTAATATGCTAGAAGAAAATTGGCATAGTAGTATAGGCATTAGGAGGTGAATAGCGACAGCCAAGGAAAGGTTTAGTTACAGATGTGAGCTGACTATTGGGACCTAGGGTAAGAATGTGAAGAGGAGGCTGGTGAAGAACGTGATATGGAATGTAGTGTTGTTTGGTGCTGACACGTGGAGTCTGAGAAGGAAGGACGTGAATGGGCTGCAGGAGTTTGTGATGTGGGTGTGGAGAAGGATGGAGAAGGTGCAGTGGAGGGAAGAGAAAATGAACAAGGAAGTGATTAATGTGGTGGGCGAAGACGGGAAACTTCTAAATCAAATCTGGGGTTGGCTGTGTAGGTGGGTGGAGGAAGTAATTATGGGTTGATGAAGATGGGTTGCCACAGACAGTGATGGGGGAAGGATTTTGGGCAATCAGGGAAGGGAAAGAATGAGAATTAATTTTAGGAGTTGGATGAAGAGAGGTTGATCGTAAGCAGAGGCGCAAAAGGAAACATTATGGGTATGCCTCTCAAAAATGTTGGTGTAATTTTCAGACTGCAAGGAATGCGATGTTCCATAATAGATTATTCATATATATATTTCATGCTAGGTCGTAAATCTGACCCAAGTCCTTGAATAACTCGAGCTGGAATATTATCGAAATTGTATATTTTCTTAGAGTTAGTGTCTTTCATGTGACATCCTACCCAGTGGCAAGAAATATTACTAGCCGGAATTGTTTCCTTACATTGCCAAGGTGGAGTTAATGCAAGTATAATGTGAAGACGTTTTGTAAAAAGGAAAAGGTGTTTTGCGTGAGGGCTTGTGATCCTTCTGGCGCATAATATGTTCATGTTCACTGTTTGTACTTCCCGTGGTAAAGCGCTTGAATTTCCATAGGTATTGGTGGAAGTGTGAGCTTTGTGTATTTATTCGGAAATAGTTTTTTAAAAACTGCCATTTCCAGGAATTGATCCATTTTCACGAGAATGGAAGTTAAAACCATGAAAGAGGAGTGTAACCTTGTTGTACCATTGCCTTCCCATATCGTTAACAATTGTTGCAGCGAAGGGCATAAGAGAAGGTATTTTGAAAACAAGAATGGATGGGCAAATGATGTTTTATTGGTTCTCCTGATACAGGCTCCTCAGTAACATATCAATTATTTGAATTAAGGGTCTGCTACGAAGCTTAATTTACAAATTCTGCTATGCATTTACATTTCTGGTGATTGGTTCCATTTATCTCCGATTAAATGCCCTGATTAGGGCTGGGTAAAATACATGCTTTGCTTTACCTAATTAAAACACAAATAAAAAAATACTTTTTTGCATGCATTTAAAATACAAACTAAATATACATATGTAATTGGTTCCACACATCAGCCTTCAAAGTACTACATAGAAGTTTTGACACATCCTTCTCTTCTCTATTTTCTCAATCATGTCTTCTGTGATTCATAATTCCTTATCAATTGAAGTTCCCATTGATCCAGCAAATAACTTTTTAAAAAATTGGTAGGTTAGATAAACAAGTATTTGTTGAAGTAGGAGGTGCGTGACGGGGATCATAGGAGGATAGTTGAAAATGTTGAAAAGGAAGGATTACACACAGACAGTGTAATGGAAATTAGGTGAAGCAAAGGAGTGGAGAACAATCAAGGAGGGGTGGAAGACAGAACAGGGAGAGGGAGTAATAGAGAAAACAACTGGATCTGAGGAAACATCGAGGGTAAGGAAGCATTGAGTAACAGATGAAATGATTGGGTATAATTGGCTCGAAATGTTTGGGAAATGAAGAGGAGAAGCAAGAGGGTGGACATTAACCCGACCTATGAAAGGCAAAGTATACAGAATTAAATAAAAAAGTCCATTATGTGTCCAATCCTGTGATAGAAAACTAGTGGAAAGTACAATGAAGAAATAAAAAAGCTACATTGAGACCAAGATGTAGGTGGACTATCAGTGAAGTGACAATTCTATTGCGTCGTAAGATGGCTCAAATGATTCCAAAGGTTAAGAACCAAATGGGGAAAACATAGATGAAACCAGAGGATACATAACATAGAAATAATACATGAAGGAGCTATGAGATGGAAAAAATAGAACTATGTTATCAACTCCTACAGCTTTTGATGGCTTCATCTCCATAAATGCTTTCTCAATTTTGCAGTTGGGTATAATTGGCTGGAAGTTTTCTTCATCTAGTGTTCTCTCATCCATGTTATTTAGTTGGTCTCCTCTGATTAGTTTCTCCACGTATTCTCTCCAACTATCTTGAATACATTCTTGCCCTATTTATAACCCACCTGTTTTGTCCTCAATTTTTGGTACAATTTGGTAACAAGGATTACATAATGTTTATGGTTGGCTATGGTCTGGAAAATGCCATATTTCTTCACATCTAAGCTCCTGCTTCCAATGAACTTTAAGCTTTCTTTTTAGGTGAACACCCTCATTAGGGGAAGTTGGGGTTTTATAAAAATCTCTTGTTTGGTTTTCAAAAATATTCATGTTGGCCCTGGTGCATGTTGGTAAAAGTTTTCAGGTGGCATGAATCATTAGATATGTTCATGTCACATTTTCATGGTTTATTTAGTAGTCTTCTTATCATAGAGTATGGAGTTTAATCTTTATTTAAAAAAAATGTTTGACAATCAAATATTTCGTCAAAGATTGACAGTGCCAATGTGTTGGTGACTATTCCCCTAGCTCCATCCAACTCTCACAGATATTTGCCTAAAAGTGAGCTATGTATTAATATACCATATTGATCTTCAGTGGTCTTCCTGGTTAGCAAATACTTGGGTGATGCTCTTCTTATTTAAGTAACAATAGCTCTCATAGTTATACTGGTTGTTAAGGTTTGACAATATGGGGATGATATTATTTTTTTTTTTTAAGATTTTGACCATGGTACTGGGAAAGAGCTATTCTTTTCTTCCCCTGCCTTTTCATAACTTTGTTTTGGTTTGCCCACTTGTCACCATCCCCAAGACTGTCTCATTTGTTCCAGATTTATTATGAACTCCACATTTGAAAAACTCCCGAAGTACAACTCACTCACTGAGAATGTTATGTCATTTACAGCCAGATTCTGGTGTTTGCATGAATTTTACTTTGTACTCCTTGAGTAATGATATCTAGATATCTAAAATCGCTGCCCTTTTTTGGAGGAACATCATTCAAATGGGAAAAATATGTGAGGTCACATGCATTCATTACTGTGATCCTTGGAATCACAAACATTTCATTTTTTAGTGTAGTTAATTATTCTCCATGTTTGATAAAGGGTTTTTTGAGCAATTGACTCAAGTTCTGAATACAAGTTGGGAAGGGTTATAGGGTATGCTATTCAGGAAGGAATGAATTAATGAATGTATCGATGAACATTTAATTTCAATTCTTAAGAAATTAAAAAAATTGATATTGTAAAAATTGACATAAACAACAATTTATTGTCCAACAAAAATGTAAACCATAGTATTTCCCTAAGGGTTACATCATAAAATATTTATTAAAAACTAGAAAGATGAGGCTTCATATTGATTTCAATAATGCATGGAGAAGGCGAGTGATCAAGTTGCAGCTTGATTCTTCAGAGTTGTTCACATTTTTGCAAGATCCTTTCTGGAAAAAGGAGTTTTCAACAGGAGGTATAAAAACACTTTCATGGTTTTGCTTAGTGTACGAGTAGAAATCACTGCCGACAAAAAAATTTAAAGATGTTATTCTCATTCCAATCAATGTACATAATGAAATCCAATAATTAACCTAGAATTATTTCTGATTGAAGGTTGCTAGATTGAAAAATATTTGTCCTCATATATTATAGTGATTAAGTCAATCAATCACGTTACCAGGAAGGCATGGGGATTCCCTAGAAGTAACCCATGTAATGGAGGTCATATCAAACAAGAGCGTTGAAAGCCACCATCTTCAGATGGTCGTTCAGATTTTTCTTTGACTCAAGCCTATAAGAGATGCGATAATAGGTTTGTAAGTGGTTTTATTGGTTGATGCTTTCAGGAACAAAAAGAGGATATCAAGTCCTTACGCTTGAAAAGGATCCTGATTTGTGCAGTAAATCGTACAGCAGATCAGAGGCAGCCATCTGAAGTAGCGTCCAATGTTGTAGCTTTGGTGTTCGTAAAACATGATGACAGTTTTCACAGACTTCGATGGACATAGAAGTGCTGTAGGTAGGAGGGATAACAGATCCAGATATACTCTGGATTTAGCTGAATGATGAAAGAGATCAAATTAGAATGAAAATGTCAAGAATTTGATAATATTCTACTCTACATATCCAACTGCACTCCATTGAAGGTATCTTAATGTGGAAATTCCGACAAGTTACTGTTCCAGACACATATATACCTTAGCAAATTGAGTCTTTGATATTTATATTCCTTGGAGGATGTCAAGGTGATCGGTGAGCCCAAATTGTTGGTGATGGTGAGACGCAGCATGAATAACAGTCTGGAAGGCAGGTAAACCAAAGCTTTCACTGAAGATTGTAGGAGGCGATGCAAGAAAAGTTGGATTGATGTGTATGCTTGTAGCAGTTGTCTACATAAGTGCTTCATGCGGGGTATGCACAAATACTTTGATAAAACTGCACAATGATTGGTCGAATGCACTGGTGACACATTATTTGAAACGATGGTCTGTCCTTAGAAGTCAAAACAGTGTTTTTTCTGACTCTCCGTGGGTCGTAGTACTAACATTGATTCTTTCTGTGAGCTAAAATAGAAAATAAGGTTAGTTTGCTGTTAATAATTTAACTACTGGGAAATTATGGGTAACATTTACATTAATGGAAAACTTGTAGCATTTAGGTAATAATATTTTGGTGATAATAAGGAAATCCTTTCCAAAATTATGAGGGAAATTGTGTGTAGCAATATCAGTAAATGAAATTCTAATTGCTTTGTTTGCAGCTGAGTTGACATTAATAGAAGTGGTATCGATGCATGTGTGACAGAATCATATATCTTTACTTTTAAGATATGATATTTAGGACTATATAAGTTCATTGTTATTAAATTTAGTGAGCTATAATATATGTAATTTAACAAATGGTTACAGTTTTGAGATATCAGAATGAGTAGAACCTGTGTACTACTTATTAGCTCTCGGACTATACCAATCATTATGTTATAATTATATTGAATTGGTTGAAGGATTTTTGGAATCATGTTTACCTCTGTAGTATATATCTGAGGTCAATGTGTTAATTAATTTGCAATTATTTTTAGTCAAGAGACAGGGAAATTAGAGAAGTGATATGTTGAAGTTGGTTCTGACCTGTATTGAGCAGCCATTCTAGTTGACGTTGTTGTATGTCATTATGGAAACTGTAGTCCTTTGACTGAAATCATCCAAATGTTGTCTTCTATAAGTGTTCGGAATGGGTGGATTTTTCACTTTTGGAGGTGATCAACAGACGAGGTTATGTGCACACTTGAAGGTAGTCGGGTATATTTGTTCGGTGAAGATTAAATGGGCGGAGGAGGAAGATTTGAGAGAAACCCAGTGTAGGCATTACCCTACTCTCAATGAATGGCACTGTGTTGTCACTGAAAATGTTGTCTTCATAATGATGATTCTCTCAAGCCCCATTTGAGCTTGAGTTCTAGAATTATTGTTTCTTTATTATTCCAGGAATGAGTCTCTGATAAAGAGCTGTCATTAACATATTGGAGTTATGCCGAAGACGTTTACTTCTTGGTATCTTGCGTCCATATCTCAGCTTCACGTTGTAACGTTCAGTGCCTGTAACATTGTTTGAATAGGTCTATCGTGTTTTCTACAAGCTGCCTTGGTTACATTGGAAATTTTTCCAGGATTGGCTCCTTTTTGATCAGAGGTGGCCTCTTTGTATCCTGAAGTCCAGAAACATTGATTCATTATAATTTCATGCAGGTGTTTTTGAGAAGCAGCTGTCTTTAGTATTTTGTAGTTTTTCCAATGATGCTCCTTTTGTGGATGGTATATGCTTGTGTAGTTTCATGTGTGGAGTTTCGCTGGCTGCACACCAATGATAATCCAATGTTGAGTTACAGAAAGCTGGGCTGGAGGCCTCACATAGCCTAGGCTAAGCTCCAGATATTACAGTCCAGCATGTAACCGTACAAGCCACTACGAAACCTGTAGTGGCTGCGTGGAGTAGAAAATCCACTCCACGCCCAACCCACCCCACCCTCCCCCCCCTCCCATCCCGTCCCACCCCCTCCCAACCCCCCGCACCTCCCAGCCCCCCAGCCCACCCCACCCGACCCCATAACCAACCCTCCCACCCCACCCACCCATCCCATACCCCCACCCTTAAATGAAATACCAAAACCAACCCCGCCCATCCCACCCCCCCTCCCCAATTTGGATGCCCACAGCTAAACCAACCCACCCATCCCCAAAAGGCCCCATATTAATTTGTCCCTCCCGTTCCCCTCCCCCCCACCCGCCCCACACGTCCCCATCCCCCCCAACCCAATCTCCCCCTTCCTCATCCTCCTCGGGAATGTCGTCGAGGGGTCGAGGTACGATGACGGGACCATCTCCGTCAACCGGTCCGTCTCCGTCAGCGAGCCCGTCTCCGTACTCGTCGACGTCGACGAACCGGCGATCATCGTCGAAGGACCCATCATCGCCCACCGATCCCTCGACGACCCCCGGCCCCTCCCCACCCAAACCCAACCCTTCCCCTTCCTCCTCCTCGGGAATGTCGTCGAGGGGTCGAGGTACGATGACGGGACCATCTCCGTCAACCGGTCCGTCTCCGTCAGCGAGCCCGTCTCCGGACTCGTCGACGTCGACGAATCGGCGATCATCGTCGATGGACCCATCATCGCCCACCGATCCCTCGACGACCCCCGGATCCTCCCGCCCCCCCCTTACCCCATCCCCACCCAAACCCAACCCTTCCCCTCCCATACCCGACCCCCCATCCCCATACCCGACTTCCTCCTCCTCCTTGACCCCCCTGAGACATCTGCCTGTAGGAAAGAGAAATTGAACAAATATTGAGGATACAAAACAAGTAGCACTCGAGTTTAAAACATTTGTATTTAACCACTGCATGGAATAATTTTCAAATTTAAAATTGTTTTAAGGTCGTCAGCATTAAAAGTTTCTCTTTATGACAGAATTTGAACTCTTTGAGGGAAAATTAAAAAGTTTCATGAGGATTTAAATGGTTCAACGTAGCTTTGTGAGAGCTTTTCAGACCATTAGAAGTGGTATTGCTCCCTAAACTCATTAGTTAATGAAATCGAATAGCGACTATCGAGGTATTCTGAATAAATAAACCAACTACTTCGCAGGAAACTTCATACACGATAACACTCACGTCAACGACATTTCCTATCCTTGTAAAAGAGTTGGTCATGTTTTTTGTTATTTTCAGTGTTGGGAAAACTATTCGAACAAAACGATTGGGACTGGTCGGCCTCCTAAGTCCATTGCAATATCGATGATACAATTTCCATAAAATCTTGTTGGTTCGTCATGTGCTGCTATTATTTTGTGTCCAGTCGTAAAATTTCCGTTTGTTGGTATTTTTCCGAGGTCAATTCCACTGGAAATGTTGAAGGTGAAAATCGCCGCCCAAGACCATTGGTGCCCAAGACGCCGCCCAAGACCATTGCATTGGTGGTTGTCGTCCAATAAAAGGTCAAATTCCGTCACTACGAATTTGCTACATGGTGGAAGATTGCCTGAAAATACATTTATTTCTCCTATCTCTGTCGTGATCTTCAGAATCTTCTTACTGGTTAACTGAATGTCATCTGTCAGGATGTTGTCTGGTTAAGATTGCTACCCCGCCTCCAGCCTTTTGTGTAGGATATATTTCTTTATCTTTCCGCGTCACATAATCGCCTGGCACTTTCCTCTTTCTTTTTCTACGCGCTCGTTCAACTGTCTCATGCTGCTTGATTCACCTTAGTCGTCCTCCACATCCACTAGGTTTTCGTCCGGGTTGCTGCCGTCATTATTCACTGTGATGTCCATCATATTCTCTAGTGTGGTATGTCTCGTTAGGGCACTCCTCTAGATCTTTCCATGGTCATCATTATCTGCAGGTCTCTCCTGGGCCTTGGCGTCCGCGAACAAAATGTTTGTGATATTTGGCGGCAGCGCAGCGGAAATTTGTTCGTTGTAATTTCTTAGCTGGGAGCTTTCTTCCACTTTCTTTTATTAGGCGGGGGTCATGTCTCGATGGGTGCACATTTTTCTTTGGAAAGGGAAGCATGGACATGCTTGTGTTTGGGGGGAAAGTGTCTCTCTAGCCGGCACGGGCACAGTTGGTCTCCCCCTATGCTACTCACTATGCCCTGACGAGGGGACCCGCCCAGTTCCCCTGGGAGTGCAAGGAGGTTCACCCCTTTCGGGGGCCCTCTTCCCAGGTTTCCCAGACGAGACGACCGAAGGGACTCCGCGACTTCACAGGCGACCTACGGGAGTGAGAACAAGGTGCTGAGTTACCCTTGCCTCCCGCAGACCCTGTAACACGCGATCACGGTTGTTTGACTCTTTCCCCTTGTAGCTTCCCTAGTGATAGTGCTTGTACGAATAAGGTCGAATTTGCTAGAAGAAAATTTGGTACTACTTACAGCATACTCCTCCCATTGTCGAATCTCGAAAAGCTTCGGAATAAAAGCGTCAAACAGCATCACCATGTAGGCTCAAAGTGAACGAGTGTCATAGCAACGGTTACTTCGGTGCCACGAGAGGGGTTTTTCGTCATTGTTATGGCTGTAAATGTGATTTAAATGCGGGTATTTTTGATGTTGTATGGTATCAATGTTTTTGTTATGACTTTTGACTATCAAATTAACTATTTAGAGTCAATCAGGAACAAAAAAAAAGCCTCAAGGCAATAAATATCACTTATACAACGTAAAACTCTATTCCTTGGTACCATGGTATTACAGGCATTAAAATAACACGTCGTTGTCCTTTGATGCTATTATTTGGAAAATAAAGAAAGCACGCAAATTTTGCATGAGGTAATTTGAAGTTGTGGATTGGATATTTTTCGAGCACTTTGATAATAGACATTGCAATGCAGATAGAGACATCACTTGTTTCGCTGTAAACCGTCGATTATACTATAAATCCACTAGACGCTCTATCTAATTTTCGCTGTCGATCTTTTTCAAACGCCTAATAAAATATTAAATTAAGCATCAGGAATGCTCGAAAAAAACTAAACACAAACAATTATTTTAGCTTTACCACCTTTAAATTCAAGAGTGATAGGTAGTGCCCGTGAGCACTTTTGCTGCATTTGTTTGTGAAAGGAAAGAGGATCAGATTTAGATGCCTGAGGAGTTGATTGTCATGGATATTTTGGCTTAATCAGTTTGATTGAAGGGTGTACACTGTGGAAGAACGCATTACGAATTTTGAAGTATATGCAGCGCATACCTATGCCTGGTTTGCGTGAGTTTCAACCACTAATGGAAAGTTTCACGTTGGGCCTTGGGCCCTTAATAAGACGTTGCCATATGGCCTTTACTTATTCTTCCCTTACCCTGGGGTAATATATTTTGTAGTGTAAAATTAGAAAATTCAAAGCGTGGGAACGGGAACGATATGTGTAGGTATCCTAGCAGATTACGCCGAGTTACTTAGTCATTCGGGCGGGATGGGTAGTTGGTTGTAATGGAGCGACGGGAACAGAAGTTGAATTGGCGTTTATGGTACTTAGTCTACGACAAATGTTAGAAAGGAGACTAGAAATTAAGAGAAAAACCTTCATTGCATTTTTTGAATTAGAAAAGGCATTCGACAAGGTTGACTGGGGATATTCGCTTTTGCGTTGGGTAAGATAGGATGGGAGTGGATAGAGAGAAAACTTATTTTGTCATTTCTTTAAAAGCGTAAGGACTGAAATCAAAGTCATAGATACCGAGAGAATATGAGAAAAGGTGTGCGACATGGTTGCCTAAAATGGCCGTACTTGTTTCTCCTATGCATGGAAGAATCAGCATTCGCAGTGAAAGCGAGGACACGAGGGGTGAATATATTAATGGCAAACAAATTGTTTACAACCGATTCGCATAAATACGAGGTGTATTAATTAAATGAAGGGAATGTGAGTTATTTGGAGAGTTTTTTATTTTTTGCGTGTGTCAATGTTATCACTTTCGAAGTAGTCTCCATGAGGTATTATACACCTATGCCACGCTTTTCCAAACCTCGAAGCACTTCTGGGACTCGATCTTTGGCATAGCTTTTTATTGCTGAAATTTCTATTTAAGCGATAAATGTGCAATTTTTTTGATATTAACATTTATTTAGAGTTGTGACAAATTCATATTTTATGTATTCCATCTAAAATTATACTTCATATAATAATATTGACACAAGATATGCTTCAACATTAATTTTTAAAACTTACCTTCTTTAAACTTTCCCAATTTTTTCTTCATATGACAACTAAAACTATTTATATCAGAGCTCCACCAGGCACGCCATCGTCAGTGAATATCGTCCCACATTCACCTAATCGAATTCTTGATAAACGTCTGAAAGAGACGCAACTTTCCACACACCTAAGGAAGATACATTCCTATTTGTTATGTAATATTTTCCATTCTCTTTTGGTTCAATATCATCAACTGGTGTTCTGTCTGCTGGCAGGTCCCGTACACCACTGCTTTCTCCATCTGCTTCTGTCCCGAGCTTTCTTATTTGCTTCATCATAGCTGATGTTCTTCACCTGATCCACCAATTTAATTCTTCTACTTCCTAACTCTTTATCTTTCCTTCAATTGAACCCTCAAATGCCACAGTTATAATTTTTTTCCCTCTCATTATACGGCCCTACCAGTTACCTTTCCTTTTCCTTATTTCCTTTAGGAGCGATCTTCCTTCTTGTACTTTGCTCTAAACCGCTTGATTTTTATCTTACCTACCCATCTTACTTTTCCCATCCTTCTCCACACCCACATTTCATAAGCTTCTATTCTATTCCTTTCCCTCTTACCTAATGTCCACGCTTCACATCCATACACGAAAACGCTCCATGAATAACACTTAGCTAGTCTCTTTCTCAGCTCCAGATCCAGGCTTTTATTGCATATCAATTTTTTCTTCTTGCTGACGGCCTCTTTTGAAATTTCTATCCTAGCTTATATTTCTGCAATACTTCTCGAGTCGTCTGTCACCTTCGTTCCAAGGTACCGGTAGCTTCTCACTTTTCCTATTACACCTTCATAGAATAATTTTTACAGTTTACTGGCATCACCTTTGTCTTTCCTTGGTTTATCTTCATCCCATATTCCTTTATCCATTTTTCCAAAACCTTTATCAACTTTTGCAGTGATTGCATATTATCTGTTAATATTACCATGTCATATGCGAATCTTATACTTCCTGCCTCCAATGCAGACTCCTTCCTCTCTCCCATCGAAAGACTTCTGGATCATGTCCTCAACATATATATTGGAAAAGGTTGGCGACAGACAGCATCCCTTCCTTACTCCTCTACCAAGATCCACCCATTCTATCATATCCTCATTTTTCTTTTAATGCCACTTTTGCCTCATATACATATTTCTCAAATATGTTTTCGTTCCATCCATACCAACCCCTTCTATTATAGAATTTCGAACATTTGATTCCATTCACCCCGATCAAAAGCCTTTCCCTGATCAAGTAAACAAAGAGCCATTCCTTTTCCTCTCTCTATATTTTTCTCCAGTTATTTCGTATTATGTCAATGGCGTCCCTTGTTCCTTTCCCTTTCCTGAAACCGAATTGTTCTTCATCTACGTTTTCTTCCATTATCCTTGTTAATCTCCTATTCCAAACTCGTAACATTATTTTGGCTGCATGTGTAATTAGGCTTATCGTTCTATGTTCAGTACATTTCCGTGTACCAGGCTTCTTAGGAATTGGTTCCATCACTGTTCTTACAAAATCTTGAGGCCATTCACCAGTGTGATATATTTTGTTACACATGTTAACAATTTCCTGCACACCCTCTTCATTCAAGCACTTGAAAAATTCAACTGGGATCTCATCCATTCTTGTTGCCTTCCCATTTGCCATTTCTTCAATTGCTTTTTCTAAATCCCTCTTCAACACTGATAAACCTCTATCTTTCAGAGGCACCATTTCTTCTGCCTCCAAGTCGAAATCTACTGCCTTCTCCTTTGAGGATTTCAGGTCATCCAAATATTCTGTCCATCTTTCTGTTATTTCTTTCCTCTCATGCATAAAGAGGTAACATGCATGTTTCATCTCTTTTTGTTGTGTTTCTTCAATTTCAAATTATAGAAGAAAATTGGCCTTTTATTCCAGTTCTCTATTTCTAGCTTCCGAAAGTTTATTGCAATAGAAGATCTTCCTTGTTCTCTTTTGAATTGCGTACAACGTTGCATGATCCGTATTTCTTCTTTGTATTATAGTTATCTAACGATACGTCTCAAAAGTTATTTTTTAAAAGTGTTCTACCGTTTAAGGTCGTGTTTGCAGAATATCAGAGAATCTCCTCTAGGTTTTCCACACTTTCCGAGGCCTTTCTAACTCTATTACATCCTTTTTCACCTCGGAATATCCTTCCGTCCTTCATCATCCTATCAAAGGAACATATTCTCTTTCTTCCTCTTCCCCGCCTGCACAGAATCTTTCCCACTATCACATTCATAAGCAACCCGACCTCCAGCTCTATCTTATTACATCCTCCAGCCATCTAATAATCCCTACCAAACCCGAATTTGAATGATATGTTTCCTATCCTCGCATGCCATCTCAAGCACTTCCTCGTTCGTCTTCCATTCCGTCCACCTAACCCGCTCGTCCTTCTCCACACCCACATCTCAAATTCCTCTGGCCTATTCTCGTCCTAGAACAGAAACCAGAACATCTGCAATCACCCTTGAACATAATGGACATCGTTCTCCAGTGATACAGCTCGAAGAAAAATCAGGAAGAAAAAAACCATCTTTAAGGGAAGATAAAAGCCGAAGGCAGACTGGACGCAACAGGGATAGGAACTGGAACAGATTGTGTGGAATGGAACACCTATTTGGCCAGCTGCACAAAATGGCATATAAGAAGTCCAACGGAAATATCGGACATTCCGTAATAAATAGCTCCAACCAAAAAAGTAATTCGGGCTCAGAAAACAATTGTTCCGCTAATGAAGAGCGAAGTGTTGAACGACATTTTCAGAGGCATGGACCATTTTAAGGCTCGAAAGGAGGAGAATTTAAGGCTTCCAAAACTTACTGCTGGAGGCGAATATTGAACAGTAATTGGATGTCAAGAATAAGAGACGAGAGGGTGTACGGTACTGAAGTTTGGTTAACAGAAAAATGTTTTTCATACTTCTGGTTTTGTTGTAACCATTATATGAATAGTATTCCATTTCCTGGTAAATGTTGATTATCCGTATCGTTAGTGATAGCCGTTGGGTCAGCAGTAACAATCTACATCGACGTCATACCCTGCAAGCCACCCACAGGTTGTGTGGCAGGGGTGTCTTCCATTACAGGCATGCATTAATTTTACGGCAGAACACCGAAACTATATTGAAACCAGCGTACCACACATGCAACTCGCCCATTAAAATCTACTAACCAAGAAGCATTCTATCGTCAATCGTTCCAACATGCAAGAGGTACAAGGACTACTACTATATATTCATAATATCAAGCATCAATGAGAACATGATCAATGAGAATGTAGAAAATATATAGAAAGAGATCTACAATCTAGGTAATGTCACTATTTGCAGTATTCATGACGACGAGCACAGCTGTGATGGTTCCGAATGGTTCGCGGAAAAAATGACATTTTTATACCTATCGGTTCTACAATCTAGCTCTCTAATTTTATTGGGGCGATGTAATCTGCCGTAGTACGAGGAGGTTAGGAGAATGTTTTTCACGTCGTCAGAGAAATTTTTTCCAATCCTTCTAACATTCCAGATACACCTGATAACTTATCATAGCATCGTTTCACAAACCTAGTTCCTCTTTGCCGCACGCGATCTAATCCTGATATCAATCCCGCATCATATGGATCTAATACACTAACTGCATATTCCAGATGAGGACAAGCGATTGAAAATTAACAACGTTCTTTCACTTTCTCATCACATTTTCCGAGTATTCTCTTAATAAAGCGTAGCTTCGCGTATGCTTGACCGCATATTTCCCGAATATATTTTCCCCAAGTCATGTCGTGAATAAATGTGACCCCTAAGTACTTAACAGACTCGGCGTGAATAATTTCCGTATTATTAATTCTGTAAGCCCTCCCTGCGTACATTTCTATTTCAAAAAGCTGACTGCTACGCACTTTTTTATGTTTAGCTCCATCTGCTACTTTTCGCACCAAGCACGAATAGCTAGTAGGTCTATTGTTAACGAGTCGCTATCTTCGGAATTCGTAATATCCCGATACACAACCGCGTCGTCTGCGAAGAGTCTAAGGTTACTTTTAACGACGTTCCTAATATCATTTATGTATAAGGGAAATAAAAGTGGAGCAATGACACTTCCCTGATGATCACCCGATGTAACGCTGTATTTGACATGATACCATGTATGACAACCCTTTTTTCCCGCCCATGTGGGAACTGATTAATCCAACTAATAATGTCTTTATCAATTCCATATGCTTCTAGTTTTGAGAGTAACTTAACGTGAGGAACCTTATCAAAAGCTTTTTTAAAATCTAGGAATATCGCGTCAACTTGAACATTATTATCTCCCGAGAGTAAGATGTCATGAACGAAGAGGACCAATAGGGTTTCACAAGATTTACGCTTTCGAAATCCGTGTTGGTTATTTATTAATAATTTTTTTCATATCTAAATGACTCATAATGGAGCTTTCGTTTATTTGTTCAAATGCCATACACGAAATGGATGTGAGAGAAATAGGGCTTTTGTTAATAGGGTCTTCCCTGTCGCCGCTTTTGAATATAGGCGTGACATTTACTTCTCTCCAGTCCTCAGGCACTACATGATCTACTCATGATTTGGTAAACATAATTTCTAAGGAAGACGCTATGTCTGATGCCAATGTTTTATATAAGCGTGGAGGAATTTGATCTGGACCGGGGGATTTGTTGGGGTTGATATCTTGCAACTGATGCTCTATGCCGCGACAATTTGTAGTAACTTGAGGCATAAATGTCTGGGAACGAACTGGCTGCGGATCGAATGGGTGTGGTGTGCAAGTATTGAAAATGCTTTGGAAAGATGAGTTTTACGAATTTGATTTTTGTAGACTGTTGGTTAGCTTTTCCCCTTTGATGTTCTTAAGCGTGTGTACAGTTGATTTATTTTCTTGATTTATTTTCTTATTGTCCTAACATAAGACAAAAATGTCTCTACGATTATCGTTCAAGTGTTCTTCCAGTAATTTACTTTTGAAATCAGCTAACGCCTTTCAGTACGCTTTTTTTTGCTAAGAGATTAGATGTTTTATATTTTCGGTGACTGTGTATATTTCTTCGGAGGATTTGTGTATTTTTGCCCTTTTTAGACTAGCCTGACATGTGCTTTGGTGCTTTAGTATTTTCCTAAACTCCGCGTTATACCACCTAGGCTCAGCATTGGCTTTTTTCCATTTACTTGGTATGTATTTGCTAACTAGTGATCGTGTAACATTGAGCAAAGTATTCCACAAAACTTCAATATTACTGTTGGTACTAATTTTTTGAAAGTTGATAAATGAATGTTGCAACTCTCGTTTCATACCTTCGTAGTCAGCCTTATCAAACTAGTAGCTTTTTCTTTGCGGATTATGTTTCTTGACCATGCGCACGGCAAAATTAGGTTTAACCAATTTGTGGTCGCTTATTCCCTTATCAGTACCTATTTTTACAACCATAAGTAGGATATTTGTTGCTAAAATATCAAGTGAATTTTCCCCCCTAGTTGGAGCAGTGACTAATTGATGCAGTGAGTGAGTGACTGATAAAACTGAACGTGTCCAAGTCTATGGACGGAAGATTGAAATCCCCACCGATTACAATATGACAGTCGTCATTTTGAGTGGTTAATTTAGTGATTTGAATTTCTAGTCCTAATATTGAGCTTACATGGGTATCTCGTGGTCTATAATATGCGCTCACATAGATTGTTTTTGCTTTAGGATTATTAATGGAGCATCATACGCTTTCTACCTGATCGTCGGAAAATGACTCCCTTATAGTAATATAACAATCCTTCACTGCAATAAAAACTCCTCCCCCGGTTCTATCGACTCTATCTTTTCTATAAACTTAAATTTTTCGGAAATACTTGATTATTTTCGATTTAATTACTCAACAAACTTTCCGTCCCCATAATTAAGTCTGCGTCAGTAGTTTCAATTTGATGGTAGAAGTTAGCTACCTTATTTCTTAAGCAACGGCAGTTTACTACAACGAAAGAAAAGGCTTTATCAATGAGCGTATTGCCGGAAAGTGTATTCTCATTACAACTAGCTTTCTTGGGTATATTCCAAGTTAAATGACTGCTAATTGTTTGAAACTGGCACCCGATTAAATACTAACGGACAGCAGTTTTGGTAACGTTTCGCTAACGTCGTCAGGACCTGACGACGCTAGGTGTAACGTTATCGATACTGTTGTCGGTTAATAAGAATCAAAGCGGAAAAAACCGAATAAACTGAATTCGATAACCAATATTGTTGTTATTCCGGTTGTCAAGCTTCAGTTTGATGACGCAGAGCCAAGTACTCTCTTTAGTTATCTGAGTGGTTTACATAAATTATTTTTTGCCTGTTCCCCGTTTATTGGTCAGTATGTTTTGGAACAAACAACAAACGGTCCTGAAGTTTTGTTTCCAACTGGAGAAAAACGCCTTAGAAATTATAGTGTGTTGAATTCTATTTGTAACATCCGCTAATTCGTCCATTCCGTCATGCTATCCATAGGAAAATAAGGAGAGGGCAGGGTTAAGCAATATGCTTGTTATTCCGGTCGTCAGGCTGCAGTTTGATGACGTAGTGCCCTCTCCATACACCACAATGTATCGAACACACCAATCTGTCTTGACTTCACATGACCGCATTCACTTACGCTCTCCTTTCTTATCTCCGCTTGGTGCGGGCGCTCGGTTGCGAAGTGTTCTGGAAAATCAAACGTAAAGCCGTTCGTTAAATCCGGCCTCGTTCAGTTTTTAAGGTCACGGTGTAGTCAACCCAAACGACTGGCATTCTTAGTAAACAAACATGCATTGAGGGACAGCGCGTAACCTTCCTCCGATTTTTTTACTGGCCCGTCGGTCAGTTTGTAGTCCGAATTGGGCGGGCGATAATCATCGTGGAAGCCCTGCGGAACGCTCGGGGTTTTCCATCAACAATTCTGCATTGTGCGTATTTCCTTCGGTGAAAAACGGTCGATGGTTTAAGTGACCGGTCATCCACGACAAGGTTGGACAGATTCATAAAGATTCAGGCGGATGTATGCCGGTATTGGTGGTGGTGAAAGTTGTTTAAATAATTAGGGCTAACGAGTTATTTTCCAGCTTAGGGTGAATTTAGTGAGGGCTACGATTATGCTTCGAATGGTGTATAAAACTGTCGTTTTCTTCAGTGTAATTCCCGCAAATGTGCAGAGTGAGTTTTCATTGGCAATGCTTCGAGTCATACTTCATCTGAAATACCTCCATTGTACGTTACAAAGGACTTTCTGGGGCTGTAGAACACGGTCGAAAACGCCTCCACGGAGCTTTTTAGTTTACGACGGAGCTTTTCTACTAAAAGAAAATGTGTTTGCTTTAGCCTCTAGAATTAGGATTGATGCTTAAAGTAGTTTTCGTAACTTTTCTATCTTTGCTTTTTACACGACTATTTCGACCGCAGAAAAAATTGTGAATCTTTCGAAAATCATGCGATCGCCATGACGCGTACGACTTATAATTTGCACTTATTGTGAATAGGGATCATTCATATGTATGGAGAATTATCAAAATTCTGAGAATTGTGTAGTACTATGTCATAGTGACAATTGTCCTTAACCCTTGTATTTTTCAGTATGCCATCAGTGGCGCTGTTGACCAGGGCGGGGAATAGGTTTAAGGCGGGAATCTCTCCTAGGTTAGAAGCCAATACTAAAAAGGCGCTTTTGTACGAGTTAGACAGCCCCCTTAATCGACGTACTTGTTTCTTATACCTTACCGGTTAATATTTCCGTCTTCTTTTCTTTCCTTGAAGAATGGTGGATGTGTGAAAAGTGTAATTAGAAATGTGACATTAGTCTAGAGTCTTTTGTGAAGATCATCACTGTCCCCTTGGATTATTTCCACGTATGCATCGTGGCTACAGACTGGCATGAAGAGCGTCACACATTGGCTGTGCGTGTTCAACCTTAAGCGTGGAGACATTGTCAATCAAGGTAAGAATAATTCAAAAAGAATTATAAGCTACTTTAATTTAGACATACCTACCATATCATAGATTGGGGAAGCATCATCAGGCGCATGGACATATTTTCCACACTATGCTGGATTTCAACTCGCCATTTTAAGACTAACATACTACTTATTCAAGAAAAAGGACCAACGTTAGACGCTTTGAAGGAATTAGAATTTTTTACAGAGCTAATTCAAACGAATGTAATATTGTCAACGAACTTTTGTATCCCCCTCGTTCTCCGCTCCTACACTTCCCGACTCCTGCCAATAACACTCTCACCCATCCCACAATTGCAACCCTCGCTCACTCTACAGTACATTACGTGTCTCCTCGCTGGGTTAAAAGCACCGTATAGAAGCTCTCGCTTATCGCCTGGGAATAGGTGGCAGTGGGTAAATGGTAATGGGAGTGGGAAAGGGCTAGCGAACCACAACCCCTGCGAGGCCGACACCATGAGGCGGATTGACAGAGGGCCACCGCCTCGTCGCAGTCCTCGTATCTGTTGGGTTCCCGCAGCAACGTGAGAGGACTCCCCGTCAATCTCGCTTTTTGGAGGACTTACCGCACATCTTTGAGAACCAGAGGAGCCCGTTGCCCATAAAATTGGGGATTGGGCATCCCCCGACTCTCTTTTACGGTCGGCGTCGAGCGGGCTGCAGGAGTACTTCATCGGCTAGGGATCCTCCGGACCAATGGATGGTCAAAACGGACCGTTTGTGGTAAAAAATTGGGTCCTTCGTCTCGGTACTCCCCGTCGACCGATTCGATCGCTCACCCTACAACCAATCCCTTGTCCGCTGTCGCTGCCATTAACTCCTTCCACGACGTCCTAGTCAGCGTCCGCTTCCCGGATTATCTCCTATACCCCCACCTCCCTCTTCCAAACAAAGTCTTACATAGCATAGCAGCTTCCACACCGATTCCAACCTAATACCTATGATTCCCCCTCCCTCACCTCTACCCTTTTCCCCCTCTCCCCCACCCATAGTAATTCATGTATATATTGAGAGGAAAATATGTCTCTGTACCTGATGATGCAGCATTGCGGCTAAAATGGTCGTGAATAAATCTTTTGCCATGTGGAATTAGAGAGTTAATTCTTTTATCCCTGATATCAAGGAATTCCACCGAGTAAGGCCTTAAACTATTCTCTACAGCAGTGGTCTCCAAACTTTTTAGTCCGAGGGCCGCATTAACTACCAAACAACAGTTTGGGGGCCGACTACACACTCGAGGTCCAAATAAAAAACAATCATAACATAGATGTTGTTTTTGATTATTTTTTAAAAATTACTTTATGCAGTTATTATTTAATAACACATTGTTAACTACACATGAACACATGTATTAGTGGAAATGGTGCAATTGTTTCCTGGATGCCAAAATAGCAGACATTTCTGGCTTTCGATTTGATGTCCCTAATATCAACAATGGTCTGAGATTATCATGAGACAAGTTTGTTCTTAAATTTTCTTCACGTGTTTCATTCTTGAAAATGTTTGTTCACACAAGTATGTTGTTCCAAAGATCTATCGGTACCTGGATGCAAAAGTTTTGACATTAGGAAAGTCTTCCTTGGGCAAAAACCGGTAAAAACCCACCAGTCCTTCTTTAAACGTATCCCTCAGGAGGTCGTTTACTTGCAATTCAATGACCTCCAGCTGCAGTTCAGCTTGGTAACTGGAGACGGCTGCTTGAAATGGGTTTTGAAACAGTCTCACTTCTTCTGCCTTTGAATCCAAGTCAGAATACCACTCCTGAAACTGCAGCTGGAGGTGTTTGATGATCTCGCATGCAAATGACGTGAGGAACTCAGCTGTAGCCTCAGCCATGAAGATATTGCACTGCTGAAAGTACGTCAAGTTGTTGGTCAGTTCCCGTTTCAAAAACAAGACAAGTATAGATCTGAAGACCTTTTGGATGGTGTATAGATAAGAAATTAGATTTTTCTCTCCTTGTAGTTTTACGTTCAGCAAATATAAATGACTAGTTATGTCTGGAGCAAAGGGCAATATCCATACCCAGTCTACATCAGACAGAAATAACTGTGAACATACAGAAAGGAATATTGAGTAGAGTCAGGAAGTGGTAAAAGAGACATGGGAAGAAGTTGATGTGGGAATCAAATCTGGAGGTCAGCTGATCAAGTCTGAATCATGGACTACAAGGCATTGATTGGAGGGGTAACAAGCTTTGGTAGAAACATGAAAAAACTATGCGAGAATTACAGAATGAAGGTAAATCATAAGAAATCAAAAGTGATGAGATTTTTTGGGACAAAGTAGGTGAGTAGAATGTGTAACCTAGTGCAAAGCCAGAGAGAACTTCATTAATAAAATAAGTGAGGTTGACCATAAAATTGGGCAGACACAAATTGGTGGCAGTAAAGCATTTGAATAACTTGATTAATATGCTAGAAGAAAATTGGCATAGTAGTATAGGCATTAGGAGGTGAATAGCGACAGCCAAGGAAAGGTTTAGTTACAGATGTGAGCTGACTATTGGGACCTAGGGTAAGAATGTGAAGAGGAGGCTGATGAAGAACGTGATATGGAATGTAGTGTTGTTTGGTGCTGGCACGTGGAGCCTGAGAAGGAAGGACGTGAATGGGCTGAAGGAGTTTGTGATGTGGGTGTGGAGAAGGATGGAGAAGGTGCAGTGGAGGGAAGAGAAAATGAACAAGGAAGTGATTAATGTGGTGGGCGAAGCCGGGAAACATCTAAATCAAATCTGGGCTGTGTAGGTGGGTGGCAGAAGTAGTTATGGGTTGATGAAGATGGGTTGCCACAGACAGTGATGGGGGAAGGATTTTAGGCAATCAGGGAAGGGAAAGAATGAGAATTAATTTTAGGAGTTGGATGAAGAGAGGTTGATCGTAAGCAGAGGCGCAAAAGGAAACATTATGGGTATGCCTCTCAAAAATGTTGGTGTAATTTTCAGACTGCAAGGAATGCGATGTTCCATAATAGATTTTTCAAATATATATTTCATGCTAGGTCGTAAATCTGACCTTACGTAAGTCCTTGAATAACTCGAGCTGGAATATTATCGAAATTGTATATTTTCTTAGAGTTAGTGTCTTTCATGTGACATCCTACCCAGTGGCAAGAAATATTACTAGCCGGAATTGTTTCCTTACATTGCCAAGGTAGAGTTAATGCAAGTATGATGTGAAGACGTTTTGTAAAAAGGAAAAGGTGTTTTGCGTGAGGGCTTGTGATCCTTCTGGCGCATAATAATAGTAATAATAATTATAATAAACTTTATTCACGGGTAATTAAACCGAATTTCACTTGAAATACATAAAGTACATAAAACAAATAATGACTTGTATAAATAATTGCACATACAATCAATTAACCTAAATCATGTAAAATATAAAGGTCAGTATACCAGAAAGAATATAAAGGAAAATTTTTTGATCTATTAAATATATGTTAACGTGGGATGCCCAGTCTCTCTTCGAGCAATCCTCCTACGCGAGCATTCTCGATTTCCGGGCGCGCTATCTCGCATAGTGCACCGACGTAACTGCGTGGGGGCACCCACACCTCTGAGACTGCACCACCTGCGGCACCGCCTTCCTTTGGCATCCAGGCTACGGCCTTGCGCCCGCCGCGCTGCCCTGCACCCGCAGGCGCCATTTACTGGACCTGGCCTCCCTGTTTCCTGTACTGGTCCTGGCGTGCGTGGTGCCCGACACCTGCTTGGCTTCCAGCTACCATACCACTGTTTGAGTGATATGAGGTGAGCTTCCTTTCGATACCCTCTCCAGAATTTCGTCCGACATGCCGCCCAAGCCGCAGCAGCAACGGAAGGGACGCCATCGGAGCCCGGAGGCTGGCAGCTCTGGAGCCTCCAACGCGAGCCGCTCCCGCTCTCGCTCCCGGTCTCCCAGTCTCATTCCGAGAGGCTCTTCACCACCGCGTGCAGGACCGAGCTCCATTGCCTCCACTGAGGAGAACCCCCCGTGGGTTGCCTCCATTCTCCAGGAAATTCAGACCATGAACCGGCCTACGCCTTCGCCGCCGATTCCCTCGGCGCAACCAGGTTCGGCCGCGCTTACGCAACTTGGTTTCCAGCCAGTCTCTCAGCCTCTGGTGTCCCAGCCTACCCAGTCGTCGGCCACCCAGCAATCGGCGCTCTCCATCACCTCGGTGCTGCCCGACCGCCGGTTCACCGACCTCCGGCCGGAGAGACCGGCCAGCTATCTCGACCTTCCGCCGGACGCGGAATGCTTGGAACTCCTGTTTGTCCTTAAAGGCGCTCAGTCTTCGGCCAAACTCACCCGACGTGACGGGCATGAAATCGCCCTCCTTCTTGCCGTGGCAGCAGAGTGGATACACCTCCCAGGTATCGTCAAATCTCTTGTCTACAACCGTGCCCGCATCCTTGCGGTGGCCGCCTTCCACGGCTGGGACGTGGCCTCTAAGCTTCAGACCCCAAACGAGGTCTTGCGGCTCCCGGCCTCGCTGCCTACTACCTCCCAGACGGTGATCCGGGAGATCGTCCGGGAGCGCGCACCTCAGGGGCCTTGCCCGCGTCCCCGCAGCCAGCCCTCCCGAGGCCGGGGCCGCAGGAGGGGCGCCTCCAGCTCCGGCAGCAGCACCCGCCGCCGCTAGTGGTCCGGCTTCGCAAGGGCGAGGGCGGACCTCCGTCCTCGAGTTAGTGGTTCGTGGTGCAAACATCCCGAGGCCCGAAGACTCTCCTATGCCCTATTTCAACTCCGGGGACGACCCACAGCTTATAAGTTACCTTGACAACCTTGTCCTCCGTGGAGTGCTGTCTCGCGAGAAACCTGTGTGCGCCGTCCGCGCTTTTCTGATCCCCAAGGCATCCGGGGGTGTTCGACTCATCCACGACCTCTCCCCGTGGACCCCCTTTTATCGCAAGCCGACATTCAAACTGAAAGATGCGGCTATGGCTGTGGCTTCCATTCCGTCCGACACCTACCTGTGCAAACTGGACCTCACAGATGCGTTCTTCCAGCTTAAAATACATCCTGGGCATCGACAGTTTTATGGGATTCGGGCGGGCCAAAAGTACTACTCCTTCCTCAGGCTGCCGATGGGCCACTGCTTGGCCCCGGCCATAATGCAACGATGGGCGCGAGCAGTTTCCATGGAAGTGTTTCGCTCCTTCGGCGCCACGATCATCCCCTACTTAGATGACTGGTTGGTAGTGCTCACTCCATCCCTCTCGGAGGGTACCCGTCTGTTCAACCAAGTGCTCCCCTTCCTACAGGAGGACCTCGGTATTACATTAAACCTCGCGAAGTCAGTTCACCATCCGCAGAAGCGGATTCCATATCTTGGTGTCCACATTGATACTGGTGCCTCCACTCTCCGGTTCACCCCCGCCGCGCTTGCGCGGCTTCATTTTACTATGTGCATCATTCCTCGCCTCCGTGCCCTGGACCTCCCTAAGGCCGCGGGGTTCATCTCCTGGGCCTGTTACATCCTTCATCTACCTTACTTCCTGATTTCGCACGTGTATCAGAGGCGGACCAAATGGCTCCGAATCTTCTATGATAACGGAATTTTCTCCCGGGTGCGACACCTTACACAGTTCACCGTGTCTATCGACGCTTACGTGGATGCCACTCCGTGGCAGTGGGCGGTAGTCTGCCCGGCCCTTGCACTCGAATCCGCCCACCGTCTCCCACATGAGCTCCCTATATATTACGCGGAAGCAATCGCGGCCCTTCGGGGTACCTTATTTCTGTTCCACAATTCTCCTGAATATGTTAATTTTGTGATTCACACGGACAACAAGGCCGTTTTATCTGCCCTAAAGAAAGGGAAAGGCCTGATTTTTGAAAACGATTTGTATTGTGAACTGTTTCTTAATGTAATAAAGGATCCGACGCGTGTGGCGTCCTGGAGATTCGTGCCAACTGCCGCCAATCTCGCCGACCGTCCATCACGGACCGTACTGCCTCCTTTTTATGCCTAGGTCGGCCATCTTGGCCGGCCTTGGGTATATAAGGAGACTTGCGGCCCGGACACGGTCGAGTTGGAGTTTGGTGGTGATTGTCACGAGTGCCTATAAGCTTCAGACATACAACTTTACTCATAAAAATAGGAAAGTTAAGAATTTTTTATTTTACTTCCTTAACCAGGCAAGGTTTTTCATTGTAATTTCTTAAAAACTAGTCATCAAAAATAATATAAAAAAATATGATAATATATACGCTTCAGACAAACAAATTCAATTCATAAAAATACAATAGCCAAGATTTTTCAATTTGATTTCTTAAAAATTTGTCATCATAAATAATATAAAAAATAAGATAATATGTTCATGTTCACTGTTTGTACTTCCCGTGGTAAAGCGCATGAATTTCCATAGGTATTGGTGGAAGTGTGAGCTTTGTGTATTTAGTCTGAAATAGTTTTTTAAAAACTGCCATTTCCAGGAATTGATCCATTTTCACGAGAATGGAAGTTAAAACCATGAAAGAGGAGTGTAACCTTGTTGTACCATTGCCTTCCCATATCGTTAACAATTGTTGCAGCGAAGGGCATAAGAGAAGGTATTTTGAAAACAAGAATGGATGGGCAAATGATGTTTTATTGGTTCTCCTGGTACAGGCTCCTCAGTAACATATCAATTATTTGAATAAAGGGTCTGCTACGAAGCTTAATTTACAAATTCTGCTATGCATTTACATTTCTGGTGATTGGTTCCATTTATCTCCGATTGAATGCCCTGATTAGGGCTGGGTAAAATACATGCTTTGCTTTACATAATTAAAACACAAATAAAAAATACTTTTTTGCATGCATTTAAAATACAAACTAAATATACATATGTAATTGGTTCCACACATCAGCCTTCAAAGTACTACATAGAAGTTTTGACACATCCTTCTCTTCTCTATTTTCTCAATCATGTCTTCTGTGATTCATAATTCCTTAACAATTGTAGTTCCCATTGATCCAGCAAATAACTTTAAAAAATTGGTAGGTTAGATGAACAAGTATTTGTTGAAGTAGGAGGTGGGTGACGTGGATCATAGGAGCATTGAAAATGTTGAAAAGGAAGGATTACAAACAGACAGTGTAATGGAAATTAGGTGAAGCAAAGGAGTGGAGAACAATCAAGGAGGGATGGGAGAGAGAACAGGGAGAGGGAGTAATAGAGAAAAAAACTGGATCTGAGGAAACATCGAGGGTAAGGAAGCATTGAGTAACAGATGAAATGATTGGGTATAATTGGCTCGAAATGTTTGGGAAATGAAGAGGAGAAGCAAGAGGGTGGACATTAACCCGACCTATGCAAGGCAAAGTATACAGAATTAAATAAAAAAGTCCATCATGTGTCCAATCCTGTGATGGAAAACAAGTGGAAAGTACAATGAAGAAATAAGAAAGCTACATTCAGACCAAGATGTAGGTGGACTATCAGTGAAGTGACAATTCTATTGCGTCGTACGATGGCTCAAATGATTCCAAAGGTTAAGAACCAAATGGGTGAAACCAGTGGATACACAACATAGAAATAATAGGTGAAAGAACTATGAGATGGCAAAAATAGAACTATGTTATCAACTCCTACAGCTATTCATGGCTTCATCTCCTTATATGCTTTCTCAGTTTTGCAGTTGGGTATAATTGGCTCGAAGTTTTCTTCATCTAGCGTTCTCTCATCCATGTGATTTAGTTGGTCTCCACTGGTTAGTTTCTCCACGTATTCTCTCCAACTATCTTGAATACCTTCTTGTTCTATTTATAACCCACCTGTTTTGTCCTCAATTTTTGGTACAATTTGGCAACAAAGATTACATAATGTTTATGGTTGGCTATGGTCTGGAAAATGCCATATTTCTTCACATCTAAGCTCCTGCTTCCTATGAACTTTAAGCTTTCCTTTCAGGTTATCACCCTCATAAGGAAAAGTTTGGGTTCTTTAAAAATCTGTTGTCTGGTTTTCAAATTTTCATGTTGACCCTGGTGCATGTTGGTAAAAGTTTTCAGGTGGCATGAATCATTAGATATGTTCATGTCACATTTTCATGGTTCATTTAGCAGTCAACTTATCATAGTATGGAGTTTAATCTTTATTTTATAAAAATGTTAGACAAACAAATTTTTCCTCAAAGATTGACAGTGCCAATGTGTTGGTGAGTATTCCCCTAGCTCCATCCAGCTCTCACAGATATTTGCCTAAAAGTGAGGTATGTATTAATATACCATATTGATCTTCAGTGGTCTTCCTGGTTAGCAAATACTTGGGTGATGCTCTTCTTATTTATAGTTATATATAGTTATACTGGTTGTTAAGGTTTGACAATATGGGGATGAGATTTTTTTTTTATTTTTAAGATTGGGACCATGGTACTGGGAATGAACTATTCTTTTCTTCCCCTGCTTTTTCATAACTTTGTATTGTTTTGCCCACTTGTCACCATCCCCAAGCCTGTCTCATTTGTTCCAGATTTATAATGAACTCCACATTTGAAAAACTCCCGAAGTACAACTCAATTACTGAGAATGTTATGTCATTTACAGGCAGATTCTGGTGTTTGCATGAATTTTACTCTGTACTCCGTGAGTAATGATATCTAGATATCTAAAATCGCTGCCCTTTTTTGGAGGAACATCATTCAAATGGGAAAAATATATGAGGTCACATGTATTCATTACTGTGATCCTTGGAATCACAAACATTTCATTTTTTAGTGTAGTTGATTATTCTCCATGTTTTATAAAGGGTTTTTTGAGCAATTGACTCAAGTTCTGAATACAAGTTAGAAAGGCTTATAGGGTATGCTATTCACGAAAAAATGAATAAATGAATGTATCGATGAACATTTTTTTTATTGTGATTCTTAAGAAATAAAAAAATTGATACTGTAAAAATTGACATAAAAGAACAATTTATTGTCCAACAAAAAAGTAAACCATAGTATTTCCCTAAGGGTTACATCATAAAATATTTATTAAAAACTAGAAAGATGAGGCTTCATATTGATTTCAATAATGCATAGAGAAGGCGAGTGATCAACTTGCAGCTTGATTCTTCAGAGCTGTTCACATTTTTGCAAGGTCCTTTCTGGAAAAAGGAGTTTTCAACAGGAGGTATGAAAATATTTTCATGGTTTTGCTTAGTGTAAGAGTAGAAATCACTGGCGAAATAAACATTTAAAGATGTTATTCTCATTCCAATCAATGTACATAATGAAATCCAATAATTAACTGAGAATTATTTCTGATTGAAGGTTGCTAGATTGAAAAATGTTTGTCCTCATGTATTATAGTGATAGGGTCAATCAATCACACTTACCAGGAAGGCATGGGGATTTCCTAGAAGTAACCCCTGTAATGGAGGTCATATCAAACAAGAGCGTTGAAATCCATCATCTTCAGATGGTCGTTCAGATTTTTCTTTGACTCAAGCCTAAAAGAGATGTGATAATAGGTTTATAAGTGGTCTTATTGGTTGATGCTTTCAGGAACAAAAAGAGGATATCAAATCCTTACGCTTGAAAAGGATCCTGATTTGTGCAGTAAATCGTACAGCAGATCAGAGGCAGCCATCTGAAGTGGCGTCCTATGCAGTAGCTTTGATGTTCGTAAAACATGTTGACAGTTTTCACTGACTTCGATGGACATAGAAGTGCCGTAGGTAGGAGGGATAATAGATCCAGATATACTCTGGATTTAGCTGAATGATGAAAGAGATCAAATTAGAATGAAAATGTCAAGAAATTGATAATACTCTACTCTACATATCCAACTGCACTCCATTGAAGGTATCTTAATGTGGAAATTCCGACAAGTTACTGTTCCAGACACATATATACCTTAGCAAATTGAGTCTTTGATATTTATATTCCTTGGAGGATGACAAGGTGATCGGTGAGCCCAAATTGTTGGTGATGGTGAGACGCAGCATGAATAACAGTCTGGAAGGCAGGTAAACCAAAGCTCTCACTGAAGATTGTAGGAGGCGATGAAAGAAAAGTTGGATTGATGTGTATGCTTGTAGCAGTTGTCTACATAAGTGCTTCATGCGGGGGATGCGCAAATACTTTGAAAAAACTGCACAATGATTGGTCGAATGCAATGATGACACATTATTTGAAACGATGGTCTGTCCTTAGAAGTCAAAACAGTGTTTTTTCTGACTCTCCGTGGCGCGTAGTACTATCATTTATTCCTTCTGTGAGCTAAAATAGAAAATAAAGTAAGTTTGCTGTTAATAATTTAACTACTGGGAAATTATGGGTAACATTTACATTAATGGAAAACTTGTAGTATTTACCTAATAATATTTGGGTGATAATAAGGAAATCCTTTCCAAAATTATGAGGGAAATTGTGTGTGGCAATATCAGTAAGTGAAATTGTAATTGCTTTGTTTGCAGCTGAGTTGACATTAATAGAAGTGGTATCGATGCATGTGTGAGAGAATCATCTATCTTTACTTTTAATATCTTATATTTAGGACTATATAAGTTCGTTGTTTTTAAATTAAGTTTGCTTAATATATGTAATTTACCAAATGATGACAGTTTTGAGATATCAGAATGAGTAGAACATGTCTACTACTTATTACCTCTCGGCCTATACCAATCATTATGTTATAATTACCTATATTGAATTGGTTGAAGGATTTTTGGAATCATGTTTAGCGCTGCATTATATTTCTGATGTTTGTGTGTTAATTAATTTGCAATTATTTTTAGTCAAGAGACAGGGAAATTAGAGAAGTGATATGTTGAAGTTGGTTCTGACCTGTATTGTGCAGCCATTCTAGTTGACGTTGTTGTATGTCATTATGGAAACTGTAGTCCTTTGACTGAAATCATCCAAATGTTGTCTTCTATAAGTGTTCGGAATTGGTGGAGTTTTCACTTTTGGAGGTGATCAACAGACGAGGTTATGTGCACACTTGAAGGTAGTTGGGTAGTTCGGTTGTTTGTTTAGTTCGGTGAAGATTAAATGGGCGGAGGAGGAAGATTTGAGAGAAACCCAGTGTAGGCATTACCCTACTCTCAATGAAAGGCACTGTGTTGTCACTGAAAATGTTGTCTTCATAATGATGATTCTCTCAAGCCCCATTTGAGCTTGAGTTCTAGAATTATTGTTTCTTTATTATTCCAGGAATGAGTCTCTGATAAAGAGCTGTCATTAACATATTGGAGTTATGCCAAAGACGTTTGCTTCTTGGTATCATGCGTCCATATCTCAGCTTCACGTTGTAACGTGCAGTGCCTGTAACATTGTTTGAGTAGGTCTATCGTGTTTTCTACAAGCTGCCTTGGTTACATTGGAAATTTTTCCAGGATTGGCTCCTTTTTGATCAGAGGTGGCCTCTTTGTATCCTGAAGTCCAGAAACATTGATTCATTATAATTGCATGCAGGTGTTTTTGAGAAGCAGCTGTCTTTAGTATTTTGTAGTTTTTCCAATGATGCTCCTTTTGTGGATGGTATATGCTTGTGTAGTTTCATGTGTGGAGTTTCGCTGGCTGCACACCAATGATAATCCAATGTTGAGTTACAGAAAGCTGGGCTGGAGGCCTCACATAGCCTAGGCTAAGCTCCAGATATTA
The DNA here is from genome assembly GCA_963169105.1 of Ceriagrion tenellum. Lineage (NCBI taxonomy): Eukaryota > Metazoa > Arthropoda > Insecta > Odonata > Coenagrionidae > Ceriagrion > Ceriagrion tenellum. The sequence goes on along the minus strand of OY720635.1, from coordinate 49,778,000 downwards.
CAGTCCAGCATGTAACCGTACAAGCCACTACGAAACCTGTAGTGGCTGCGTGGAGTAGAAAATCCACTCCACGCCCAACCCACCCCACCCTCCCATCCCGTCCCACCCCCTCCCAACCCCCCGCCCCCCCCAGCCCCCCAACCCACCCCACACGACCCCCCAACCAACCCTCCCACCCCACCCACCCATCCCATACCCCCACCCTTATATGAAATACCAAAACCAACCCCGCCCATCCCACCCCCCCTCCCCAATTTGGATGCCCACAGCTAAACCAACCCACCCATCCCCAAAAGGCCCCATATTAATTTGTCCCTCCCGTTCCCCTCCCCCCCACCCGCCCCACACGTCCCCATCCCCCCCAACCCAATCTCCCCCTTCCTCATCCTCCTCGGGAATGTCGTCGAGGGGTCGAGGTACGATGACGGGACCATCTCCGTCAACCGGTCCGTCTCCGTCAGCGAGCCCGTCTCCGGACTCGTCGACGTCGACGAACCGGCGATCATCGTCGAAGGACCCATCATCGCCCACCGATCCCTCGACGACCCCCGGCCCCTCCCCACCCAAACCCAACCCTTCCCCTTCCTCCTCCTCGGGAATGTCGTCGAGGGGTCGAGGTACGATGACGGGACCATCTCCGTCAACCGGTCCGTCTCCGTCAGCGAGCCCGTCTCCGGACTCGTCGACGTCGACGAATCGGCGATCATCGTCGATGGACCCATCATCGCCCACCGATCCCTCGACGACCCCCGGATCCTCCCGCCCCCCCCTTACCCCATCCCCACCCAAACCCAACCCTTCCCCTCCCATACCCGACCCCCCAACCCCATACCCGACTTCCTCCTCCTCCTTGACCCCCCTGAGACATCTGCCTGTAGGAAAGAGAAATTGAACAAATATTGAGGATACAAAACAAGTAGCACTCGAGTTTAAAACATTTGTATTTAACCACTGCATGGAATAATTTTCAAATTTAAAATTGTTTTAAGGTCGTCAGCATTAAAAGTTTCTCTTTATGACAGAATTTGAACTCTTTTGAGGGAAAATTAAAAAGTTTCATGAGGATTAAAATGGTGCAACGTAGCTTCGTGAGAGCTTTTCAGACCATTAGAAGTGGTATTGCTCCCTAAACTCATTAGTTAATGAAATCGAATAGCGACTATCGAGGTATTCTGAATAAATAAACCAACTACTTCGCAGGAAACTTCATACACGATAACACTCACGTCAACGACATTTCCTGTCCTTGTAAAAGAGTTGGTCATGTTTTTTGTTATTTTCAGTGTTGGGAAAACTATTCGAACAAAACGATTGGGACTGGTCGGCCTCCTAAGTCCATTGCAATATCGATGATACAATTTCCATAAAATCTTGTTGGTTCGTCATGTGCTGCTATTATTTTGTGTCCAGTCGTAAAATTTCCGTTTGTTGGTATTTTTCCGAGGTCAATTCCACTGGAAATGTTGAAGGTGAAAATCGCCGCCCAAGACCATTGGTGCCCAAGACGCCGCCCAAGACCATTGCATTGGTGGTTGTCGTCCAATAAAAGGTCAAATTCCGTCACTACGAATTTGCTACATGGTGGAAGATTGCCTGAAAATACATTTATTTCTCCTATCTCTGCCGTGATCTTCAGAATCTTCTTACTGGTTAACTGAATGTCATATGTCAGGATGTTGTCTGGTTAAGATTTACCCCGCCTCCAGCCTTTTGTGTAGGATTTATTTCTTTATCTTTCCGCGTCACATAATCGCCTGGCACTTTCCTCTTTCTTTTTCTACGCGCTCGTTCAACTGTCTCATGCTGCTTGATTCACGTTCGTCGTCCTCCACATCCACTAGGTTTTCGTCCGGGTTGCTGCCGTCATTCACTGGGTTATTGAATTCACATTCTAATTTCTTAGCTGGGAGCTTTCTTCCACTTTCTTTTATTAGGCGGGGGTCAAGTCTCGATGGGTGCACATTTTTCTTTGGAAAGGGAGGCATGGACATGCTTGTGTTTGGGGGGAAAGAGTCTCTCTAGCCGGTCCGGGCTAGCCGGTTCGGGTACAGTTGGTCTCCCCCTATGCTACTCACTATGCCCTGACGAGGGGACCCGCCCAGTTCCCCTGGGAGTGCAAGGAGGTTCACCCCTTTCGGGGGCCCTCTTCCCAGGTTTCCCAGACGAGACGACCGAAGGGACTCCGCGGCTTCACAGGCGACCTACGGGAGTGAGAACAAGGTGCTGAGTTACCCTTGCCTCCCGCAGACCCTGTAACACGCGATCACGTTTGTTTGACTCTTTCCCCTTGTAGCTTCCCTAGTGATAGTACTTGTACGAATAAGTTCGAATTGGCTAGAAGAAAATTTGGTACTACTTACAGCATACTCCTCCCATTGTCGAATCTCGAAAAGCTTCGGAATAAAAGCGTCAAACAGCATCACCATGTAGGCTCAAAGTGAACGAGTGTCATAGCAACGGTTACTTCGGTGCCACGAGAGGGGTTTTTCGTCATTGTTATGGCTGTAAATGTGATTTAAATGCGGGTATTTTTGATGTTGTATGGTATCAATGTTTTTGTTATGACTTTTGACTATCAAATTAACTATTTAGAGTCAATCAGGAACAAAAAAAAAGCCTCAAGGCAATAAATATCACTTATACAACGTAAAACTCTATTCCTTTAACCCTGGTATTACAGGCATTAAAATAACACGTCGTTGTCCTTTGATGCTATTATTTGGAAAATAAAGAAAGCACGCAAATTTTGCATGAGGTAATTTGAAGTTGTGGATTGGATATTTTTCGAGCACTTTGATAATAAACATTGCAATGCAGATAGAGACACCACTTGTTTCGCTGTAAACCGTCGATTATACTATAAATCTACTAGACGCACTATCTAATTTTCGCTGTCGATCTTTTTCAAACGCCTAAAAAATATTAAATTAAGCATCAGGAATGTTCGAAAAAAACGAAACATTTTGTATCGAGCTCTTAGTAAAATATTCGAAACAGCATTAGCATATTTTAGCTTTACCACCTTTAAATTCAAGAGTGATAGGTAGTGCCCGTGAGCACTTTTGCTGCATTTGTTTGTGAAAGGAAAGAGGATCAGATTCAGATGCCTGAGGAGTTGATTGTCATGGATTGTTTGGCTTAATCAGTTTGATTGAAGGGTGTACACTTTGGAAGAACGCCTTGCGAATTTTGAAGTATATGCAGCGCATACCTATGCCTGGTTTTCGTGAGTTTCTGCCACTAATCGAAAGTTTCACGTTGGGCCTTGGGCCCTTAATAAGACGTTGCCATATGGCCTTTACTTATTCTTCCCTTACCCTGGGGTAATATATTTTGTAGTGTAAAATAAAAAAGTCAAAGCGTGGGAACGGGAACGATATATGTAGGTATCCTAGCAGCTTACGCCGAGTAACTTACTCAGTCATTCGGGGGGGGGGGGGGCTTTAAAAGCGTATGGACTCAAATTAAAGTCATAGATACCGAGAGAATATGAGAATAGGTGTGCGACATGGATGCCTAAGATGACCGTACTTGTCTCTCCTATGCATGGAAGAATCAGCATCCGCAGTGAAAGCGAGGACACGAGGGGTAAATATATTAATGGCAAACAAATTGTTTACAACCGATTCGCATAAATACGAGGTGTATTAATGAAATGAAGGGAATGTGAGTTATTTGGAAAGTTTTTTATTTTTTGCGTGTGTCAATGTTATCACCTTCGAAGTAGTCTGCATTAGGTATTATACACCAATGCCAGCGCTTTTTCCAATCCTCGAAGCACTTCTGGGACTCGATCTTTGGCATAGCTTTTTATTGCTGAAATTGCTATTTAAGCGATAAATGTGCAATTTTTTTGATATTAACGTTCATTTTGGGATTTGACAATTTCATATTTAATGTATTCCATCTAAATTTATACTTCACGTAATAGTATTGACATAAGATACACTTCAACATTAATTTTTAAAACTTACCTTCTTTAATCTTTCCCAATTTTTCTTCATATGGCAACTAAAACTATTTATTTCAGAACTCCACCAGGCACGCCATCGTCAGTGAATATCGTCACACATTCATCTAATCGAATTCTTGATAAACGTCTTGTAGAGACGCAACTTTCCACACACCTAAAGAAGATACATTCCTATTTGTTATGTAATATTTTCCATTCTCTTTTCGTTCATCATCATCATCTGGTGTTCTGCCTGCTGGCAGGTCCCGTACACCACTGCTGTCTCCATCCGCTTCCGTCCCGAGCTTCCTTATTTGCTAGCTAGTCTCTTTCTCAGCTCCAGATCAGGCTTTTATTGCATATCAATTTTTTCTTCTTGCTGACGGCCTCTTTTGAAATTTCTATCCTAGCTTTTATTTCTGCAATACTTCAGGAGTCGTTTGTCACCTTCGTTACAAGGTACCGGTAGCTTCTCACTTTTCCTATTACACCTTCATTTATTTTCTCACTAGTATAGTTTTCACAGTTTACTGGCATCACCTTTGTCTTTACTTGGTTTATCTTCATCCCATATTCCTTCATCCTTCTTCCAAAACCTTTATTAACTTTTGAAGTGATTGCAAATTATCTGCTAATATTACCATGTCATCTGCGAATCTTATACTTCCTGCCTCCAATGCAGACTCCTTCCTTTCTCCCATCGAAAGACTTGTGGATCATGTCCTACACATATACATAGGACAAGGTTGGCGACAGACAGCATCTCTTCCTTACTCCTCTACCAAGATCCAGCCATTCTGTCATATCCCTTTTTTTTTCAATGCAGCTTTTGCCTCAAATATATATTTCTCAAATGTGTTTTCGTTCCTTCCATACCAACCCCTTCTCTTTTAGAATTTCGAACATTTTATTCCATTCAACCCGATCAAAAGCCTTTTCCTGATCAAGTAAACAAAGAGCCATTCCTTTTCCTCTCTCTATATTTTTCTCCAGTTATTTCGTATTAGGCCAATGGCGTCCCTTGTTTCTCTCCCTTTCCTGAAACCGAATTGTTATTCCTCTACATTTTCTTCCATTATCCTTATTAATCTCATATTCCAAACTCGTAACATTATTTTGGCTGCATGTGTTAATAGGCTTATCGTTCTATGTTCAGTAAATTTCCGTTTACCAGGCTTCTTAGGAATTGGTACCATCACTGCTCTTACAAAATCTTGAGGCCATTCACCAGTGTGATATATTTTGTTACACATGTTAACATTTTCCTTCACACCCTCTTCATTCAAGCACTTGAAAAATTCAACAGGGATCCTATCCATTCTTGTTGCCCTCCCATTTCTCATTTCTTCAATTGCTTTTTCTACTTTTCTCTTCAACACTGATAAACCTCTATCTTCCGGAGGCACCATTTCTTCTCCCACCAAGTCCAAATCTACTGCCTTCTCCTTTGAGCATTTCAGGTCATCCAAATATTCTGTCCATCTTTCTGTTATTTCTTTCCTCTCATGCATAAATAGGTAACATGCATGTTTCATCTCATTTTGTTGTGTTTCTTCAAATTCAAATTCTAGAAGAAAATTGGCCTATTATTCCAGTTATCTATTTCTAGCTTCCGAACGTTTATTGCAATAGAAGATCTGACATTCAATTCCTTGCTCTCTTTTGAATTGCGTACAACGTTGCATGATCCGTATTTCTTCTTTGTATTGTAGTTATCTAACGATACATCTCAAAAATTATTTTTTAAAAGTGTTCTACCGTTTAAGGTAGGTATTGCAGAATATCAGAGAATCTCCTCTAGGTTTTCCACACTTTCCGAGGCCTTTCTATCTCTATTACATCCTTTTTGCCTCAGAATATCCTTCCGTCCTTCATCATCCTATCAAAGGAACATATTCTCTTTCTTCCTCTTCCCCGCCTGCACAGAATCTTTCCCACTATCACATTCATGAGCAACCCAACCTCCAGCTCTATCTTATTACATCCTCCAGCCATCTAATAATCCCTGCCAAATCCGAAATTGAAAGAGATGTTTCCTATCCTCGCATGCCATCTCAAGCACTTCCTCGTTCGTCTTCCATTCCGTCCACCTAACCTCCTCGTCCTTCTCCGCACCCACATCTCAAATTCCTGTGGCCTTTTCTCGTCCTAGGACAGAAACCAGAACATCTGCAATCACCCTTGAACATAATGGATATCGTTCTCCAGTGATACAGCAAGAAGAAAAATCAGGCAGAAAAAAAAACCATCTTAAAGGAAAGATAAAAGCCGAAGGCAGACTTGACGCAACAGGGATAGGAACTGGAACAGATTGTGTGGAATGGAACACCTAATTGGTCAGCTGCACAAAATGGCATAGAAGAAGTCCAACGGAAATATCGGAAATTCGGTGAAGATTAGCTCCAGCCAAAAAAAATCAATCGTGCTCAGGAAACAATTGTTCTGCTAATGGAGATGTAAATACCAATTGTTCAATGAGATGAATATGGTAGTAGGAGTACATGAAAAAATGAGAGCGAATTTTGAAAGACATTTTCAGAGGCATGGACCATTTTAAGCCTCGAAAGGTGGAGAATTTAAGGCTTCCAAAACTTGCTACTGGAGGCGAATATTGAACAGTAATTGGATGTCAAGAATAAGAGACGAGAGGGTGTACGGTATTGAAGTTTGGTAAACAGAAAAATGTTTTTCATACTTCTGACTTTGTTGTAACCATTATATGAATAGTATTCCATTTCCTGGTAAATGTTTAACATCCGTAACGTTAGTGATAGCCGTTGGGTCAGCAGTAACAATCTACATCGACGTAATACCCTCCAAGCCACCCACAGGGTGTGTGGCAGGGGGTAATTCCATAACAGGCATGTATTAATTTTACGGCAGAACACCGAAACTATATTGAAACCAGCGTACCACACATGCAACGCGCCCATTAAAATCTACTAACCAAGAAGCATTCTATCGTCAATCGTTCCAACATGCAAGAGGTACAAGGACTACTACTACATATTCAAAGTATTAAGCATTAATAAGAGCATGATCAATAAGAATGTAGAAAATATATAGATAGAGATCGACAATCCAGCTAATGTCACTATTCGCAGTATTCATGACGACGATCACAGCTGTGATGGTTCCGAATGGTACGCGGAAAAAATGACATTTTATACCTATCGGTTCTACAATCTATCTCTCTAATTTTATTGGGGCGATGTAATCTGCCGTAGTACGAGGAGGTTAGGAGAATGTTTTTCACGTCGTCAGAGAAATGTTTTCCAATCCTTATAACAATCCAGACACACTAGCAAACTTATCATAGCATCGTTCCACAAACCTAGTTCCTCTTTGCCGCGCGCGATTTAATTCTGTTTTCAATCCCACGTCATATGGATCTAATACACTAACTGCATATTCCAGATGAGGACAAGCGATTGAAAATTAACAACGTTCTTCCACTTTCTCATCACATTTTGAGAGTATTCTCTTAATAAAGCCTAGCTTCGCGTATGCTTAACCGCATATTTCCCGAATATATTTTCCCCAAGTCATGTCGTGAATAAATGTGACCCCTAAGTACTTAACAGACTCGGCGTGAATAATCTCCTTATTATTAATTCTGTAAGCCCTCCCTGCGTACATTTCTATTTCAAAAAGCTGACTGCTACGCACTTTTTTATGTTTAGCTCCATCTGCTACTTTTCGCACCAAGCACGAATAGCTAGTAGGTCTATTGTTAACGAGTCGCTATCTTCGGAATTCGTAATATCCCGATACACAACCGCGTCGTCTGCGAAGAGTCTAAGGTTACTTTTAACGACGTTCCTAATATCATTTATGTATAAGGGAAATAAAAGTGGAGCAATGACACTTCCCTGATGATCACCCGATGTAACGCTGTATTTGACATGATACCATGTATGACAACTCTTTGTTCTCGCCCATGTGGGAACTGATTAATCCAACTAATAATGTCTTTATCAATTCCATATGCTTCTAGTTTTGAGAGTAACTTAACGTGAGGAACCTTATCAAAAGCTTTTTTAAAATCTAGGAATATCGCGTCAACTTGAACATTATTATCTCCCGAGAGTAAGATGTCATGAACGAAGAGGGCCAATAGGGTTTAACAAGATCTATGTTTTCGAAATCCGTGTTTGTTATTTATTAATAATTTCTCCATATCTAAATGACTCATAATGGAGCTTTCGTTTATGTGTTCAAATTTCTTACACGAAATGGATTTGAGAGAAATAGGGCTATTGTTAATAGGGTCTTCCCTGTCGCCGCTATTGAATATAGGTGTGACATTTACTTCTCTCCAGTCCTCAGGCACTACATGATCTACAAATGATTTGGTAAACATAAATTCTAAGGAAGGCGCTATGTCTGATGCCAAAGTTTTATATACGCGTGGAGGAATTTGATCTGGACCGGGGGATTTGTTGGGGTTGATATCTTTCAACTGATGTTCTATGCCGCGACAATTTGAAATAACTTGAGGCATAAATGGTTGGGAACGAACTGGCTGCGGATCGAACAGGTGTGGTGAGCAAGTATTGAAAATGCTTTGGAAGAATGAGTTTTACGAATTGGCATTCTGTAGACTGTTGGTTAGCTTTTCCCCTTTGATGTTCTTAAGCGTGTGTACAGTTGATTTATTTTCTTGAGTGTCCCTAACATACGACAAAAATGCCATAGGATTATCGTTCAAGACTTTTTCCAGTAATTTACTTTTGATACAGCTAACGCCTTTCAGTACGCTTTTTTTTTGCTAAGAGATTAGATGTTTTATATTTTCGGTGACTGTGTATATTTCTTCGGAGGATTTGTTTATTTTTGCCCTTTTTAGACTAGCCTGACATGTTCTTTGGTGCTTTAGTGTTTTCCTAAACTCGGCGTTATACCACCTAGGCTCAGCATTGGCTTTTTTCAATTTGCTTGATATGTATTTGCTAACTCTTGATCGTGTAACATTGAGGGAAATATTCCACAAAACTTCAATATTACTGTTGGTACTAATTTTTAGAAAGTGATAAATGAATGTTGCAACTCTCGTTTCATACCCTCGTAGTCAGCCTTATCAAACAAGTAGATTTTTCTTTGCGGATTATGTTTCTTGACCATGCTCACGGAAAAATAAGCTTTAACCATCTTGTGGTCGCTTATTCCCTTATCAGTACCTACCTATTTTTACAACCATGTGTAGGATATTTGTTACATCTAGCGTCGTCAGGTCTTGACGACGCTAGCTGTAACGTTATCGAAATTGTTGTCCGTTAATTAGAATCAAAGCGGGAAAAAACCGAATAAACTGAACTCGATAATCAATATTGTTGTTATTCCGGTTGTCAGGCTTCAGGTTGATGACGCAGTGCCAAGTACTCTCTTTAAGTATCTGAATGGTTTCCATAAATTATTTTTTGCCTGTTCCCCGTTTATTGGTCAGTATGTGTTGGGACAAACAACAAACGGTCCTGAAGTTTTGTTTCCAACTGGAGAAAAACGCCTTAGAAATTATAGTGTGTTGAATTCTATTTGAAACATCCGCTAATTCGTTCATTCCGTCATGTTATCCATAGGAAAATAAGGAGGGGGCAGGGTTAAGCAATATGCTTGTTATTCCGGTCGTCAGGCTGCAGTTTGATGACGTAGTGCCCTCTCCATACACCACAATGGATCGAACACTCCAATCTGTTTTGACTTCACATGACCGCATTCACTTACGCTCTCCTTTCTTATCTCCGCTTGGTGCGGGCGCTCAGTTGCGAAGTGTTCTGGAAAATCAAACGTAAAACCGTTCGTTAAATCCTGCCTCGTTTAGTTTTTAAGGTCACGGTGTAGTCATCCCAAACGACTGGCATTCTTAGTAAACAAAAATGCATAGAGGGACAGCGCGTAACCTTCCTCCGATTTTTTTTACTGGCCCGTCGGTCAGTTTGTAGTCCGGATTGGGCGGACGATAATCATCCTGGAAGCCCTGCGGAACGCTCGGGGTTTTCCATCAACGATTCGGCATTGTGCGATTTTCCTTCGGTGAAAAACGGTCGATGGTTTAAGTGACCGGACATCCACTACAAGGTTGGACGGATTCATAAAGATTCAGGCGGATGGATGCCGGTATTTGTGGTGGTGAAAGTTCTTTAAATAATTAGGGCTAACGAGTTATTTTCCAGCTTAGGGTGCATTTAGTGAGGGCTACGATTATGCTTCGAATGGTGTATAAAACTGTCGTTTACATCAGTGTAATTCCCGCAAATGTGCAGAGTGAGTTTTCATTGGCTATGCTTCGAGTCTTACTTAAACTGAAATACCTCCATTGTACGTTACAAAGGACTTTCTGGGGCTGTAGAACACGGTCGAAAACGCCTCCACGGAGCTTTTTAGTTTACGACGGAGCTTTTCTACTAAAAGAAAATCTGTTTGCTTTAGCCTATAGAATTAGGATTGATACTTAAAGTAGTTTTCGTAACTTTTCGCTGTTTGCTTTTTACAGGACTATTTCGACCGCGGAAAAAATTGTGAATCTTTCGAAAATCATGCGATCGCCATGACGCGTACGACTTATAATTTGCACTTATTGTGAATAGGGATCAATCATATGTATGGAGAATTATCTAAATTCTGAGAATTGTGTAGTACTATGTCATAGTGACAATTGTCCTTAACCCTTGTATTTTGCAATATGCCATCAGTTGCCATGTTGACCAGGGCGGGGAATAGGGTTTAAGGCGGGAATATCTCCTAGGCTAGAAGCCAATACTAAAAAGGCGCTTTTGTACGAGGTATACAGCCCCCTTAATCGACGTACTTGTTTCTTATACCTTTCCGGTTAATATTTCCGTCTTCTTTTGTTTCCTTGAAGAATGGTGGATGTTTGAAAAGTGTAATTAGAAATGTGACATAATTCTAGTCTATTGTGAAGATCATCACTGTTCCCTTGGATTATTTCCACGTATGAATCGTGGCTACAGACTGACATGAAGAGCGTCACACATAGGCTGTGCGTGTTCAACCTTAAGCGTGGAGATATTGTCAATCAAGGTAAGAATAATTCAAAAAGCATTATAAGCTACTTTAATTTAGAAATACCTGCCACATGATAGATTGGGGAAGCATCATCAGGCGCATGGACATATTTTCCACTCTATGCTGGATTTCAATTCGCTATTTTAAGACTAACGTACTACTTATTCAAGAAAATGGAACAACGTTAGACGCTTTGAAAGAATTAGAATTTTTTACAGAGCTAATTCAAACGAATGTAATATTGTCAACGAACTTTTGTATCCCCCTCGTTCTCCGCTCCTGCATTTCCCGACTCCTGCCAATAACACTCTCACCCATCCACAGTTGCAACCCTCGCTCACTGTACAGTACATTACGAGTCTCCTCGCTGGATTAATATCACAGTCTAGAATTTCTCGCTTATCGCCTGGGAATAGGTGGCAGTGGGTAAATGGTAATGGGAGTGGGAAAGGGCTAGCGAACCACAACCCCTGCGAGTCCGACACCATGATTGACGCATGATTCGCGGATTGACGTCAAAAGGACGACAGAGGGCCTCCGCCTCGTCGCAGTCCTCGGGTCTGATGGATTCCCCCAACAACGTGAGGCGAGTCCCCGTCAGTCTCGCTTTTGCGAGGACTTACTGCACATCTTTGAGAACCGGAGGAGCCCGTTGCCCAAAAAATTGGGGATTGGGCATCCCCCGACTCCCTTTTACGGTCGGCGTCGTGCGGTCTGCCGGAGTACTTCATCGGCTAGGGATCCTCCGGACCAATGGATGGTCAAAACGGACCGTTTGTGGTAAAAAATTGGGTCCTTCGTCTCGGTACTCACCGTCGACCGATTCGATCGCTCACCCTACAACCAATCCCCCGCTGTCGCTGCCATTAACTCCTTCCACGACGTCCTAGTCAGCGTCCGATTCCCGGATTATCTCCTATACCCCCGCCTCCCTCTTCCAAACAAAGCCTTACATAGCATAGCAGCTTCCCCACCCATTCCAACCTAATAACTATGATTCCCCATCCCTCACCTCTACCTTTTTCCCCCTCTCCCCCACCCATAGTAATTCATGTATATATAGAGAGGAAAAAATGTCTCTGCACCTGATGATGCAGCATTGCGGCGAAACCGGTCGTGAATAAATCTTTTGCCATGTGGAATTGGAGGGTTAATTCTTTTATCCCTGATATCAAGGAATTCCACCGAGTAAGGCCTTAAACTATTCTCCACAGCAGTGGTCTCCAAACTTTTTAGCCCGAGGGCCGCATTAACTATCAAACAACAGTTTGGGGGCCGATTACACATTCGAGGTCCAAATAAAAAACAATCAAAACATAGATGTTGCTTTTAATTATTTATTAATTATTACTTTATGCAGTTATAATTTAATAACACATTGTTAACTACACATGTCCACCTGTATTAGTGGAAATGGTGAAATTGTTTCCTGGATGCCAAAATAGCAGACATTTCTGGCTTTCGATTTGATGTCCCTAATATCAACAATGGTCTGAGATTATCATGAGACAAGTTTGTTCTTAAATTTTCTTCACGTGTTTCATTCTTGAAAATGCTTGTTCACACAAGTATGTTATGCCAAAGAATGAAAGGTACCTGGATGAAAAGTTTTGACATGAGGAAAGTCTTCCTTGGGCAAAAACTGGTAAAAACCCACCAGTCCTTCTTTAAACGTATTCCTCAGGAGGTCGTTTACTTGCAATTCAATGACCTCTAGCTGCAGTTCAGTTTGGTAACTGGAGACGGCTGCTTGAAATGGGTTTTGAATCAGTCTCACTTCTTCTGCCTTTGAATTCAAGTTAGAAAACCACTCCTGAAACTGCAGCTGGAGGTGTTTGATGATCTCGCATGCAAATGACGTGAGGAACTCAGCTGTAGCCTCAGCCATGAAGACATTGCACTGCTGAAAGTACGTCAAGTTGTTGGTCAGTTCCTGTTTCAAAAACAAGACAAGTTTAGATCTGAATACCTTTTGGATGGTGTATAGATAAGAAATTAGATTTTTCTCTCCTTGTAGTTTTATGTTCAGCAAATATAAATGACTAGTTATGTCTGGAGCAAAGGGCAATATTCATACCCAGTCTCCATCAGACAGAAATAACTGTGAACATACAGAAAGGAGTATTGAGTAGAGTCAGGAAATGGTAAAAGAGACATGGGAAGAAGTAGATGTGGGAATCAAAGGTGGAGGTCAGCTGATCAAGTCTGAATCATGGACTACAAGGCATTGATTGGAGGGGTAACAAGCTTTGGTAGAAACATGAAAAAAGCAGTGCAGGCAATACAGAATGAAGGTAAATCATAAGAAATCAAAAGTGATGAGATTTTTTGGGACAAAGAAGGTGAGTAGAATGTGTAACCTAGTGCAAAGCCAGAGAGGATTTCATTAATAAAATAAGTGAGATTGACCATAAAAGTGGGCAGACACAAATTGGTGGCATTTGAGCATTTAAATAACTTGATTAATATGCTAGAAGAATATTGGCATAGTAGTATAGGATAAGGAGGTGAATAGCGATAGCAAAGGAAAGGTATAGTTACAGATGTGAGCTGACTATTGGGACCTTGGGTAAGAATGTGAAGAGGAGGCTGGTGAAGAACTTGATATGGAATGTAGTGTTGTTTGGTGCTGACACGTGGAGCGTGAGAAGGAAGGATGTAAATAGGCTGCAGGAGTTTGTGATGTGGGTGTGGAGAACGATGGAGAAGGTGCAGTGGAGGGTAGAGAAAATGAACAAGGAAGTGATTTATGTGGTGGGCGAAGACGGGAAACTTCTAAATCAAATCTGGGCTGGGCTGTGTAGGTGGGTGGAGGAAGTAATTATGGGTTGATGAAGATGGGTTGCCACAGACAGTGATGGGGGAAGGATTTTAGGCAATCAGGGAAGGGAAAGAATGAGAATTAATTTTAGGAGTTGGATGAAGAGAGGTTGATCGTAAGCAGAGGCACAAAAGGAAACATTATGGGTATGCCTCTCAAAAATGTTGGTGTAATTTTCAGACTGCAAGGAATGCGATGTTCCATAATAGATTTTTCAAATATATATTTCATGCTAGGTCGTAAATCTGACCCAAGTCCTTGAATAACTCGAGCTGGAATATTATCGAAATTGTATATTTTCTTAGAGTTAGTGTCTTTCATGTGACATCCTACCCAGTGGCAAGAAATATTACTAGCCGGAATTGTTTCCTTACATTGCCAAGGTAGAGTTAATGCAAGTATGATGTGAAGACGTTTTGTAAAAAGGGAAAGGTGTTTTGCGAGAGGGCTTGTGATCCTTCTGGCGCTTAATATGTTCATGTTCACTGTTTGTACTTCCCGTGGTAAAGCGCTTGAATTTCCATAGGTATTGGTGGAAGTGTGATCTAGCAAATAACTTTAAAAAAATTGGTAGGTTAGATGAACAAGTATTTGTTGAAGTAGGAGGTGGGTGACGTGGATCATGGGAGCATTGAAAATGTAGAAAAGGAAGGATTACAAACAAAAGAACAATCAAGGAGGGATGGGAGAGAGAACAGGGAGAGACAGTAATGGAGAAAACAACTGGATCTGAGGAAACATCGAGGGTAAGGAAGCATTGAGTAACAGATGAAATGTTTGGGTATAATATGCTCGAAATGTTTGGGAAATGAAGAGGAGAAGCAAGAGGGTGGACATTAATCCGACCTATGCAAGGAAAAGTATACAGAATTAAATAAAAAAGTCCATCATGTGTCCAATCCTGTGAACAATGAAGAAATAAAAAAGCTACATTCAGACCAAGATGTAGGTGGACTATCAGTGAAGTGACAATTCTATTCCATCGTAAGATGGCTCAAATGATTCCAATGGTTAAGAACCAAATGGGGAAAACATAGATGAAACCAGAGGATACATAACATAGAAATAATAGGTGAAAGAACTATGAGATGGCAAAAATAGACCTATGTTATCAACTCCTACAGCTTTTGATGGCTTCATCTCCTTAAATGCTTTCTCAATTTTGCAGTTGGGTATAATTGGCGGGAAGTTTTCTTCATCTAGTGTTCTCTCATCCATGTGATTTAGTTGGTCTCCTCTGATTAGTTTCTCCACGTATTCTCTCCAACTATCTTGAATACGTTCTTGCTCTATTTATAACCCACCTGTTTTGTCCTCAATTTTTGGGACAATTTGGTAACAAGGATTACATAATGTTTATGGTTGGCTATGGTTTGGAAAATGACATATTTCTTCACATCTAAGCTCCTGCTTCCTATTAACTTTAAGCTTTCCTTTCAGGTTATCACCCTCATAAGGGGAAGTTTGGGTTCTTTAAAAATCTGTTGTCTGGTTTTCAAATTTTCATGTTGACCCTGGTGCATGTTGGTAAAAGTTTTCAGGTGGCATGGATCATTAGATATGTTCATGTCACATTTTCATGGTTCATTTAGCAGTCAACTTATCATAGTATGGAGTTTAACCTATATTTTATAAAAATGTTGGACAAACAAATTTTTCGTCAATGATTGAAAGTTCCAATGTGTTGGTGAGTATTCTTTTAGCTCCATCCAGCTCTCACAGATATTTGCCTAAAAGTGAGCTATGTATTAATATACCATATTGATCTTCAGTGGTCTTCCTGGTTAGCAAATACTTGGGTGATGCTCTTCTTATTTAAGTAACCATAGCTCTCATAGTTATACTGGTTGTTAAGGTTTGACAATATGGGGATGATATTTTTTTTTTTTTAGATTTTGACCATGGTACTGGGAAAGAACTATTCTTTTCTTCCCCTGCCTTTTCATAACTTTGTTTTGTTTTGCCCACTTGTCACCATCCCCAAGCCTGTCTCATTTGTTCCAGATTTATTATGAACTCCACATTTGAAAAACTCCCGAAGTACAACTCACTCACTGAGAATGTTATGTCATTTACAGCCAGATTCTGGTGTTTGCATGAATTTTACTTTGTACTCTTTGAGTAATGATATCAAGATATCTAAAATCGCTGCCCTTTTTTGGAGGAACATCATTCAAATGGGAAAAATATGTGAGGTCACATGCATTCATTACTGTGATCCTTGGAATCACAAACATTTCATTTTTTAATGTAGTTGATTATTCTCCATGTTTTATAAAGGTTTTTTTGAGCAATTGACTCAAGTTCTGAATACAAGTTAGAAGGGGTTATAGGGTATGCTATTCAGGAAGGAATGAATAAATGAATGCATAGATG
Source organism: Ceriagrion tenellum (assembly GCA_963169105.1). Classification (NCBI taxonomy): domain Eukaryota; kingdom Metazoa; phylum Arthropoda; class Insecta; order Odonata; family Coenagrionidae; genus Ceriagrion; species Ceriagrion tenellum. The sequence goes on along the minus strand of OY720635.1, from coordinate 49,761,825 downwards.
AACATTTTTTTTATTGCAATTCTTAAGAAATTAAAAATTTGATATTGTAAAAATTGACATAAAACAACAATTAATTGTCCAACAAAAATGTAAACCATAGTATTTCCCTAAGGGTTACATCATAAAATATTTATAAAAAACTAGTAACATGAGGCTTCATATTGATTTCAATATTGCATGGAGAAGGCGAGTGATCAACTTGCAACTTGATTCTTCAGAGTTGTTCACATTTTTGCAAGGTCCTTTCTGGTAAAAGGAGTTTTCAACAGGAGGTATGAAAATGCTTTCATGGTTTTGCTTAGTGTAAGAGTAGAAATCACTGGCGAAATAAAAATTTATAGATGTTATTGTCATTCCAATCAATGTACATAATGAAATCCAATAATTAACTGAGAATTATTTCTGATTGAAGGTTGCTAGATTGAAAAATGTTTGTCCTCATATATTATAGTGATTAGGTCAATCAATCACACTTACCAGGAAGGCATGGGGATTTCCTAGAAGTAACCCATGTAATGGAGGTCATATCAAACAAGAGCGTTGAAATCCACCATCTTCAGATGGTCGTTCAGATTTTTCTTTGACTCAAGCCTATAAGAGATGTGATAATAGGTTTATAAGTGGTCTTATTGGTTGATGCTTTCATGAACAAAAAGAGGATATCAAATCCTTACGCTTGAAAAGGATCCTGATTTGTGCAGTAAATGGTACAGCAGATGAGAGGCAGCCATCTGAAGTAGCGTCCAATGTTGTATCTTTGGTGTTCGTAAAACATGATGACAGTTTTCACTGACTTCGATGGACATAGAAGTGCTGTAGGTAGGAGGGATAATAGATCCAGTTATACTCTGGATTTAGCTGCATGAAGAAAGAGTTCAAATTAGAATGAAAATGTCAAGAATTTGATAATACTCTACTCTACATATCCAACTGCACTCCATTGAAGGTATCTTAATGTGGAAATTCCGACAAGTTACTGTTCCAGACACATATATACCTTAGCAAATTGAGTCTTTGATTTTTATATTCCTTAGAGGATGTCAAGGTGATCGGTGAGCCCAAATTGTTGGTGAAGGTGAGACGCAGCATGAATAACAGTCTGGAAGGCAGGTAAACCATAGCTTTCACTGAAGATTGTAGGAGGCGATGCAAGAAAAGTTGACTTGATGTGTATGCTTGTAGCAGTTGTCTACATAAGTGCTTCATGAGGGGGATGCGCAAATACTTTGAAAAAACTGCCCAATGATTGGTCGAATGCAATGATGACACATTATTTGAAACGATGGTCTGCCCTTAGAAGTCAAAACAGTGTTTTTTCTTACTCTCCGTGGGTCGTAGTACTAACATTGATTCTTTCTGTGAGATAAAATAGAAAATAAAGTAAGTTTGCTGTTAATAATTTAACTACTGGGAAATTATGGGTAACATTTACATTAATGGAAAACTTGTAGCATTTACCTAATAATATTTTGGTGATAATAAGGAAAGCTTTCCAAAATTATGAGGGAAATTATGTGTGGCAATATCAGTAAATGAAATTCTAATTGCTTTGTTTGCAGCTGAGTTGACATTACTAGAAGTAGTATCGATGCATGTGTGAGAGAATCATCTATCTTTACTTTTAATATCTTATATGAAGAACTATATAAGTTCGTTGCTTTTAAATTAAGTTTGCTTAATATATGTAATTTACCAAATGATGACAGTTTTGAGATATCAGAATGAGTAGAACATGTGTACTACTTATTAGCTCTCGGACTATACCAATCATTATGTTATAATTATATTGAATTGGTTGAAGGATTTTTGGAATCATGTTTACCTCTGTAGTATATATCTGAGGTCAATGTGTTAATTAATTTGCAATTATTTTTAGTCAAGAGACAGGGAAATTAGAGAAGTGATATGTTGAAGTTGGTTCTGACCTGTATTGAGCAGCCATTCTAGTTGACGTTGTTGTATGTCATTATGGAAACTGTAGTCCTTTGACTGAAATCATCCAAATGTTGTCTTCTATAAGTGTTTGGAATTGGTGGAGTTTTCACTTTTGGAGGTGATCAACAGACGAGGTTATGTGCACACTTGAAGGTAGTTGGGTAGTTCGGTTGTTTGTTTTTGTTCGGTGAAGATTAAATGGGCGGAGGAGGAAGATTTGAGAGAAACCCAGTGTAGGCATTACCCTACTCTCAATGAATGGCACTGTGTTGTCACTGAAAATGTTGTCTTCATAATGATGATTCTCTCAAGCCCCATTTGAGCTTGAGTTCTAGAATTATTGTTTCTTTATTATTCCAGGAATGAGTCTCTGATAAAGAGCTGTCATTAACATATTGGAGTTGTGCCGAAGACGTTTACTTCTTGGTATCTTGCGTCCATATCTCAGCTTCACGTTGTAACGTTCAGTGCCTGTAACATTGTTTGAATAGGTCTATCGTGTTTTCTACAAGCTGCCTTGGTTACATTGGAAATTTTTCCAGGATTGGCTCCTTTTTGATCAGCAGTGGCCTCTTTGGATCCTGAAGTCCAGAAACATTGATTCATTATAATTTCATCCAGGTGTTTTTGAGAAGCAGCTGTGTTTAGTATTTTGTAGTTTTTCCAATGATGCTCCTTTTGTGGATGGTATATGCTTGTATAGTTTCATGTGTGGAGTTTCGCTGGCTGCACACCAATGATAATCCAATGTTGAGTTACAGAAAGCTGGGCTGGAGGCCTCACATAGCCTAGGCTAAGCTCCAGATATTACAGTCCAGCATGTAACCGTACAAGCCACTACGAAACCTGTAGTGGCTGCGTGGAGTAGAAAATCCACTCCACGCCCAACCCACCCCACCCTCCCCCCCCTCCCATCCCGTCCCACCCCCTCCCAACCCCCCGCACCCCCCAGCCCCCCAGCCCACCCCACCCGACCCCCCAACCAACCCTCCCACCCCACCCACCCATCCCATACCCCCACCCTTAAATGAAATACCAAAACCAACCCCGCCCATCCCACCCCCCCTCCCCAATTTGGATGCCCACAGCTAAACCAACCCACCCATCCCCAAAAGGCCCCATATTAATTTGTCCCTCCCGTTCCCCTCCCCCCCACCCGCCCCACACGTCCCCATCCCCCCCAACCCAATCTCCCCCTTCCTCATCCTCCTCGGGAATGTCGTCGAGGAGTCGAGGTACGATGACGGGACCATCTCCGTCAACCGGTCCGTCTCCGTCAGCGAGCCCGTCTCCGGACTCGTCGACGTCGACGAATCGGCGATCATCGTCGAAGGACCCATCATCGCCCACCGATCCCTCGACGACCCCCGGCCCCTCCCCACCCAAACCCAACCCTTCCCCTTCCTCCTCCTCGGGAATGTCGTCGAGGGGTCGAGGTGCGATGACGGGACCATCTCCGTCAACCGGTCCGTCTCCGTCAGCGAGCCCGTCTCCGGACTCGTCGACGTCGACGAATCGGCGATCATCGTCGATGGACCCATCATCGCCCACCGATCCCTCGACGACCCCCGGACCCTCCCGCCCCCCCCTTACCCCATCCCCACCCAAACCCAACCCTTCCCCTCCCATACCCGACCCCCCATCCCCATACCCCACTTCCTCCTCCTCCTTGACCCCCCTGAGACATCTGCCTGTAGGAAAGAGAAATTGAACAAATATTGAGGATACAAAACAAGTAGCACTCGAGTTTAAAACATTTGTATTTAACCACTGCATGGAACAATTTTCAAATTTAAAATGTTTTAAGGTCGTCAGCATTAAAAGTTTCTCTTTATGACAGAATTTGAACTCTTTTGAGGGAAAATTAAAAAGTTTCATGAGGATTAAAATGGTGCAACGTAGCATCGTGAGAGCTTTTCAGACCATTAGAAGTGGTATTGCTCCCTAAACTCATTAGTTAATGAAATCGAATAGCGACTATCGAGGTATTCTGAATAAATAAACCAACTACTTCGCAGGAAACTTCATACACGATAACACTCACGTCAACTACATTTCCTGTCCTTGTAAAAGAGTTGGTCATGTTTATTGTTATTTTCAGTGTTGGGAAAACTATTCGAACAAAACAATTGGGACTGGTCGGCCTCCTAAGTCCATTGCAATATCGATGATACAATTTCCATAAAATCTTGTTGGTTCGTCATGTGCTGCTATTATTTAGTTTCCAGTCGTAAAATTTCCGTTTGTTGGTATTTTTCCGAGGTCAATTCCACTGGAAATGTTGAAGGTGAAAATCGCCGCCCAAGACCATTGGTGCCCAAGACGCCGCCCAAGAGCATTGGTGCCCAAGACGCCGCCCAAGACCATTGCATTGGTGGTTGTCGTCCAATAAAAGGTCAAATTCCGTCACTACGAATTTGCTACATGGTGGAAGATTGCCTGAAAATACATTTATTTCTCCTATCTCTGTCGTGATCTTCAGAATCTTCTTACTGGTTAACTGAATGTCATATGTCAGGATGTTGTCTGGTTAAGATTTACCCCGCCTCCAGCCTTTTGTGTAGGATTTATTTCTTTATCTTTCCGCGTCACATAATCGCCTGGCACTTTCCTCTTTCTTTTTCTACGCGCTCGTTCAACTGTCTCCTGCTGCTTGATTCACGTTCGTCGTCCTCCACATCCACTAGGTTTTCGTTGGGGGTCTGCCGTCATTATTCACTGGGATGTCCATCATTTTCTCTAGTGTGGTATGTCTCGTTAGGGTACGCCTCTAGATCTTTCCATGGTCATCATTATCTGCAGGTCTCTCCTGGGCCTTGGCGTCCGCGAACAAAATGTTTGTGATATTTGGCGGCAGCTCAGCGGAAATTTGTTCGTTGTAATTTCTTAGCTGGGAGCTTTCTTCCACTTTCTTTTATTAGGCGGGGGTCATGTCTCGATGGGTGCACATTTTTCTTTGGAAAGGGAAGCATGGACATGCTTGTGTTTGGGGGGAAAGTGTCTCTCTAGCCGGCACGGGCACAGTTGGTCTCCCCCTATGCTACTCACTATGCCCTGACGAGGGGACCCGCCCAGTTCCCCTGGGAGTGCAAGGAGGTTCACCCCTTTCGGGGGCCCTCTTCCCAGGTTTCCCAGACGAGACGACCGAAGGGACTCCGCGACTTCACAGGCGACCTACGGGAGTGAGAACAAGGTGCTGAGTTACCCTTGCCTCCCGCAGACCCTGTAACACGCGATCACGGTTGTTTGACTCTTTCCCCTTGTAGCTTCCCTAGTGATAGTGCTTGTACGAATAAGGTCGAATTTGCTAGAAGAAAATTTGGTACTACTTACAGCATACTCCTCCCATTGTCGAATCTCGAAAAGCTTCGGAATAAAAGCGTCAAACAGCATCACCATGTAGGCTCAAAGTGAACGAGTGTCATAGACGCGGTTACTTCGGTGCCACGAGAGGGGTTTTTCGTCATTGTTATGGCTGTAAATGTGATTTAAATGCGGGTATTTTTGATGTTGTATGGTATCAATGTTTTTTTTATGACTTTTGACTTTCAAATTAACTATTTAGAGTCAATCAGGAACAAAAAAAAAGCCTCAAGGCAATAAATATCACTTATACAACGTAAAACTCTATTCCTTGGTACCATGGTATTACAGGCATTAAAATAACACGTCGTTGTCCTTTGATGCTATTATTTGGAAAATAAAGAAAGCACGCAAATTTTGCATGAGGTAATTTGAAGTTGTGGATTGGATATTTTTCGAGCACTTTGATAATAAACATTGCAATGCAGATAGAGACACCACTTGTTTCGCTGTAAACCGTCGATTATACTATAAATCTACTAGACGCACTATCTAATTTTCGCTGTCGATCTTTTTCAAACGCCTAATAAAATATTAAATTAAGCATCAGGAATGTTCGAAAAAAACGAAACATTTTGTATCGAGCTCTTAGTAAAATATTCGAAACAGCATTAGCATATTTTAGCTTTACCACCTTTAAATTCAAGAGTGATAGGTAGTGCCCGTGAGCACTTTTGCTGCATTTGTTTGTGAAAGGAAAGAGGATCAGATTCAGATGCCTGAGGAGTTGATTGTCATGGATATTTTGGCTTAATCAGTTTGATTGAAGGGTGTACACTGTGGAAGAACGCATTACGAATTTTGAAGTATATGCAGCGCATACCTATGCCTGGTTTTCGTGAGTTTCTGCCACTAATCGAAAGTTTCACGTTGGGCCTTGGGCCCTTAATAAGACGTTGCCATATGGCCTTTACTTATTCTTCCCTTACCCTGGGGTAATATATTTTGTAGTGTAAAATAAAAAAATTCAAAGCGTGGGAACGGGAACGATATGTGTAGGTCTCCTAGCAGCTTACGCCGAGTAACTTACTCAGTCATTCGGGGGTGGTGGGGGGGTGGGGGGGGGTGGGTGAGTAGTTGGTTGTAATGGAGCGACGGGAACAGAAGTTGAATTGGCGTTTATGGTACTTAGTCTACGACAAATGTTAGGAAGGAGGCTAGAAATTAAGAGAAAAACCTTAAATATATTAATGGAAAACAAATTGTTTACAACCGATTCGCATAAATACGAGGTGTATTCATTAAATGAAGGGAATGTGAGTTATTTGGAAAGTTTTTTATTTTTTGCGTGTGTCAATGTTATCACCTTCGAAGTAGTCTGCATTAGGTATTATACACCTATGCCAGCGCTTTTTCCAATCCTCGAAGCACTTCTGGGACTCGATCTTTGGCATAGATTTTTATTGCTGAAATTGCTATTTAAGCGATAAATGTGCAATTTTTTTTATATTAACATTTATTTTGAGATGTGAATAATTCATAATTTATGTATTCCATCTCAAATTATACTTCACATAAAAATATTGACATAAGATACACTTCAATATAAATTTTTAAAACTTACCTTCTTTAAACTTTCCCGATTTTTTTTCATTTGACAACTAAAACTATTTATATCAGAACTCCACCACGCACGCCATCGTCAGTGAATATCGTCACACATTCATCTAATCGAATTCTTGATAAACGTCTTGTAGAGACGCAACTTTCCACACACCTAAAGAAGATACATTCCTATTTGTTATGTAATATTTTCCATTCTCTTTTCGTTCATCATCATCATCTGGTGTTCTGCCTGCTGGTAGGTCCCGTACACCACTGCTGTCTCCATCCGCTTCTGTCCCGAGCTTCCTTATTTGCTTCATCATAGCTGATGTTCTTCACCTGATCCACCAATTTAATTCTTCTCCTTCCTAACTCTTTATCTTTCCTTCAATTGAACCCTCAAGTGTCCCAGTTATTATTCATTTCCCTCTCATTATATGACCCTACCAGTTACCTTTCCTTCTCCTTATTTCCTTTAGGATCGATCATCCTCCTTTTACTTTGCTCTAAACCACTTAATTTCTCATCTTACCTACCCATTTTACTTTTCCCATCCTTCTCCACACCCACATTTCATAAGCTTCTATTCTATTCCTTTCCCTCTTACCTAATGTCCACGCTTCACATCCATACACGAAAACGCTCCATGAATAACACTTAGGTAGTCTCTTTCTCAGCTCCAGATCCAGGCTTTTATTGCATATCAAATTTTTCTTCTTGCTGGCGGCCTCTTTTGAAATTTCTATCCTAGATTTTATTTCTGCAATACTTCTCGAGTCGTCTGTCACCTAGGTCCAAGGTGGTACCGGTAGCTTGTCACTTTTCCTATTACACCTTCATTTATTTTCTCACTAGAATAATTTTCACAGTTTACTGGCATCACCTTTGTCTTTACTTGGTTTATCTTCATCCAATTTTCCTTCATCCCTTCTTCCAAAACCTTTATTAACTTTTGAAGTGATTGCATATTATCTGTTAATATTACCATGTCATCTGCGAATCTTATACTTCCTGCCTCCAATGCAGACTCCTTCCTCTCTCCCATCGAAAGACTTGTGGATCATGTCCTCAACATATATATTGGACAAGGTTGGCGACAGACAGCATCCCTTCCTTACTCCTCTACCAAGATCCACCCATTCTTTCATATCCTCATTTTTTTTTTCAATGCAGCTTTTGCCTCAAATATATATATGTCACAAATGTGTTTTCTTTCCCTCCATACCAACCCCTTCTCTTTTAGAATTTCGAACATTTTATTCCATTCAACCCGATCAAAAGCCTTTTCCTGATCAAGTAAACAAAGAGCCATTCCTTTTCCTCTCTCTATATTTTTCTCCAGTTATTTCGTATTATGCCAATGGCGTCCCTTGTTCCTTTCCCTTTCCTGAAACCGAATTGTTCTTCCTCTACATTTTCTTCCATTATCCTTAATAATCTCCTATTCCAAACTCGTAACATGATTTTGGCTGCATGTGTAATTAGGCTTATCGTTCTATGTTCAGTACATTTCCGTGTACCAGGCTTCTTAGGAATTGGTTCCATCACTGTTCTTACAAAATCTTGAGGCCATTGACCAGTGTGATATATTTTGTTACACATGTTAACAATTTCCTGCACACCCTCTTCATTCAAACACTTGAAAAATTCAACAGGGATCTCATCCATTCTTGTTGCCTTCCCATTTCTCATTTCTTCAATTACTTTTCTCTTCAACACTGATAAACCTCTATCTTCCGGAGGCACCATTTCTTCTCCCACCAAGTCCAAATCTACTGCCTTCTCCTTTGAGCATTTCAGGTCATCCAAATATTCTGTCCATCTTTCTGTTATTTCTTTCCTCTCATGCATAAATAGGTAACATGCATGTTTCATCTCATTTTGTTGTGTTTCTTCAAATTCAAATTCTAGAAGAAAATTGGCCTATCATTCCAGTTATCTATTTCTAGCTTCCGAACGTTTATTGCAATAGAAGATCTGACATTCAATTCCTTGCTCTCTTTTGAATTGCGTACAACGTTGCATGATCCGTATTTCTTCTTTGTATTGTAGTTATCTAACGATACATCTCAAAAATTATTTTTTAAAAGTGTTCTACCGTTTAAGGTAGGTATTGCAGAATATCAGAGAATCTCCTCTAGGTTTTCCACACTTTCCGAGGCCTTTCTATCTCTATTACATCCTTTTTGCCTCGGAATATCCTTCCGTCCTTCATCATCCTATCAAAGGGACATATTCTCTTTCTTCCTCTTCCCCGCCTGCACAGAATCTTTCCCACTATCACATTCATGAGCAACCCAACCTCCAGCTCTATCTTATTACATCCTCCAGCCATCTAATAATCCCTGCCAAATCCGAAATTGAAAGAGATGTTTCCTATCCTCGCATACCATCTCAAGCACTTCCTCGTTCGTCTTCCATTCCGTCCACCTAACCTCCTCGTCCTTCTCCGCACCCACATCTCAAATTCCTGTGGCCTTTTCTCGTCCTAGGACAGAAACCAGAACATCTGCAATCACCCTTGAACATAATGGATATCGTTCTCCAGTGATACAGCAAGAAGAAAAATCAGGCAGAAAAAAAAACCATCTTAAAGGAAAGATAAAAGCCGAAGGCAGACTTGACGCAACAGGGATAGGAACTGGAACAGATTGTGTGGAATGTAACACCTAATTGGTCAGCTGCACTAAATGGCATAGAAGAAGTCCAACGGAAATATCGGACATTCCGTAAAGAATATCTCCTGCCAAAAAAATAATTCGTGCTCAGAAAACAATTGTTCTGCTAATGGAGATGTAAATACCAATTGTTCAATGAGATGAATATGGTAGTAGGAGTACATGAAAAAATGAGAGCGAATTTTGAAAGACATTTTCAGAGGCATGGACCATTTTAAGCCTCGAAAGGTGGAGAATTTAAGGCTTCCAAAACTTGCTACTGGAGGCGAATATTGAACAGTAATTGGATGTCAAGAATAAGAGACGAGAGGGTGTACGGTATTGAAGTTTGGTAAACAGAAAAATGTTTTTCATACTTCTGACTTTGTTGTAACCATTATATGAATAGTATTCCATTTCCTGGTAAATGTTTAACATCCGTAACGTTAGTGATAGCCGTTGGGTCAGCAGTAACAATCTACATCGACGTAATACCCTCCAAGCCACCCACAGGGTGTGTGGCAGGGGGTAATTCCATAACAGGCATGTATTAATTTTACGGCAGAACACCGAAACTATATTGAAACCAGCGTACCACACATGCAACGCGCCCATTAAAATCTACTAACCAAGAAGCATTCTATCGTCAATCGTTCCAACATGCAAGAGGTACAAGGACTACTACTACAGATTCAAAGTATTAAGCATTAATAAGAGCATGATCAATAAGAATGTAGAAAATATATAGAAAGAAATCTACAATCTAGCTAATGTCACTATTTGCACTATTCATGACGGCGATACCACTGTGATGGTCCCGAATGGTACGCGGAAAAAATGATATTTTATACCCATCGTTTCTACAATCTAGCTCTCTAATTTATTTGGAATGATGTAATCAGCCGTAGTACGAGGGGGCTAATAGTATGTTTTTCACGTCGTCAGAGAAATGTTTCTCCTGAAATTTAGTTAGGAGGTTAAGCCTATAATTTATTCTACGCTGTGAAAGCGATTCCTATCCCAATCCTTTTAACAATCCCGACACACTAGCACTGTGCGAGGCCCAAAAACCAGGAAAGAGGACAATGCATGTAAACAAACCTTGCTTGGAGGAAATTTTGTGGATTTGTGTGATCCCAAATTTTGATTCTAACTTTTACTCAAACCACAGATTTTTTCTCTCCCTCACCCATGACTCATGTTTCAATGTGCAATCACAATTCATCAGATGCTTGGATCTAGGAAACGTTTGTTCATATATTAGGTGTTTACGTGACATCAGCAAGAAGCAGGGAGTGAGACGAGAGGGGGGAGAGCAGTTTACGCGACAATGCTCTCCTCCCCTCCTTTTCCCCACCCCCTCCCACTTAAATCGCATGACGAACTGTTATATAAACTAGAGTTTCCCAGACCTAAGCTCTTGATGATAATGAATATTCATTCATTCCTGGGTCGTTTATGAGTGTTAAAATATATCTACCTTTTGTGTGTATGTTTGCAAATGCAAGGCCAAACCAGAAACTAGGATAGAGCTTTGTTGGCTAAAGCAAGTTAGCCCACTGTGCAGGGTTCGACTTACTATTTATGCTTAAAATTACCAGCAGTATAAATTCATGGATACTAGGTGATACTGATCCATATGGAAAGCATTATTGCGGGGGAAATTTCAAGTGAATTGAGGTGCCGGTAATAATAATCTACATCTACATACCACCCTGCGAGCCACCATATGGTCATGTGGCGGGGGGTGTTAGGAAACCAGCTATGCAAAGATGTAGGGGATAATGTTTTGGGAGGTGAGATGGTGACGTGTATAATGGGAGTGTTTTTATTGCAGTTCAGTTTTTATTGTGGTTGCTCGTTGTGCGTTGAAAGAACGAGTTTTTGTACCTACTTGTTCGGCAATGTATCTCTCTTCTTTTTGTCGCTTCTGTCTGACCTAGAGATGTAGTGAGGCATCATGATAATTTTCTCTCTCTTTACACACATGAAACACACCAGTTCTGAATTTCTCAAGCAAGCTAAGCCCAGCGTGTAGCGTCCAAGTCTCTAGAGCAGGGGTGGCGAACCTTTTGGTGATTGAGTGCCAAAGTTTATGAAATAAGAGTATACTCGCCCGACTCGCGTGCCAACCCATCGAGTGAGATAGAGGTATTCCTCAGCGCCCTCCCAGCTCCGCGGGTCCGAATAATTGCTCCGCGTGCCACTTTGCCATTATACGAGGGTCATTTCATAAATAATGCACAATTTTTTTTTTTACTTTCATTTTTTATTTTTACAGAAATATCTCTTTACATTCCTTCAATATAGTCTCCCTGCTTCTCAATGACCGAATCCCAACGAGTCGGAAGCCTTACTATACCATCGAGGATACCATCTTTGTTCATCTGGCGGATGGCTCGGGTAACGGCGGTAGAAAGCTCTTCCAGAGATGGAAAACGACGTCCACACATAGGTTGTTTCAACTTTGGGAATAGGTCGAAGTCTGGTGGACTCATGTCCGGGCTGTAGGGAGGATGAGGCAGCACCTCCCAACCGTATTCGCGTAGCTTTTCGGTTACGACATGTCCAATGTGCGGACGAGCATTGTCATGTAGAATGAGTGGTCTAGCGTTGAGCAACTGAGGTCGGTTCTTGTGCATTGTTCTACGCAGATTCTGCATGAAATCACGATAGTAAACTGCTGTGACACTTTTTCCACACGGAACCCTGTCTGTCATGATGATTCCTTGGTTATCGTATGCAAAGATCATCATTTGTTTCACCTTTGATTGTGCTCGTCGACATTGTTTTGGTCGTGGGCAAGATGGACCTTTCCGTCCATCCGTGGGGATGGACGAAAACGTTTAGACCAACGAGAAACTGTACTACGGTCCACTGTTAACTCACCACAAACCTCACTTAAAGCACTGTGGATTTCTGTCGGGTTTTTTCCACGTAAAGTTTCAATCTTAATGTATGCCCGTTGGTCTTCAATAGTCACAGTACCCGAGACACGTGCAGGTTCCATTTCAAAGTCGCGTAACTTAAAAATGCGATACACTACAAATGAATCAAAATAACACACTTCTTCCTCAAGCTTTGAACTGCAACTGACGTATTGCTCATTGTTGCAGCGTTATCTATCCCGCAGTGGTACCAACCTGTGCAATATTTATAAAATGCCCCTCGTAGGTTCGCCATTCCCACTCTAGAGGCTCCCACCTTAATCCCTCTGAAAGTTGTGAAACACTAAATGTTTGCTTTCAACTTTTCTTTGTATTTTAATTTTTTTGGGTTAAATCTTTATGACCAGAGTCCCAGTTGCTTGCAGCCCATTCGAGGTGTGGCCTAACCAGAGCGAAGTAGCATCTCTCTCTCTCTGATATTTTAATCCAGGACCTTCCTATTATATACTTAATATGTCCTAGTTTTTTTCTCTAGTTATTAACCTTTATCATGTGGATTTTAATTCCCTCTGTGGCCACTCCAGCTGGATTCAATCGTCACTTTTTTGTAGTAAGACTATGTTGTACTATAGGTTCTAATAACACGCCCAACTTTAATTTTTTTGTACTCACAGCTGGGGGATCTGTCATTACAGAGTACCTTTAAATGTATGCTAGCCCTTTAAAGGTTAGATGCAGGCATGAAGTCATAGTCTAACTAATGAGGATGGGATTTTATTGGAAAGATGAATCACAACTATTTTAATCCCTCATTGTCCACAAAAAATGACATTTCCACAATTATTCCTACAATCTATAATTACTTTATCTAATACTCATGGTCGTCCCAACCGTATTATTTTGGCTCTCTGAAAAGTTTTGGGGGTTGTTTTAATTTTATGAAATGATTAATTTGGTTAAGTTTCTCACTATTCATAAACAAATTTAATGAAATGATAAAGTAGTTTATGTTTCTCGCTACTCATAAATAAAAGCCGGCCGTAGGTGTGCCTCTAGCAAGTGTGAGAAACTCGGAGGAGCTAAAATTTTGTAACGTATAAATGACTGTTTTGGTCAAAAGGACAGTAATAAATATCAAGATGGGTTGTGTGAATGCCGCTTAAGACGGTACATTTTATTGTAAAAACGAATGCATCATAGGTTGTGCAAGTTAAATGGAATTAGAGCATGTTCTATTTCCCGCTCAGTCATTCAGACATTCATGCAGTTTACAGCTTTAAACGGTTCGAACGATTCTCCTCATGAAAGAGTTCATGCATTCGTTTGCTCAATAAAATTTACGGCGAAAAGAGGACTTAAGGGTTGTAATTGCATTGAAAATCACTCGCGAGTTTTTTTTCTCAAAACGCCTGATGGACGTCCTAATTTGTGTCCACATTGCAAAACAATTTTCCGGAGAATTATTGCCGCGATGCGTGCATGTCGCTGAAAAGGTTTTAGATCGACATATGCTACCACTGTAGGTAATTGGCTGTGTTCTGACTCACTGACTCCGTCGCTCATTCATCGATCGATTCGCATCCAAACTATTAAAGCCATCAACTTGAAAATTTGGTGAATGTGTTCCAATTTGGATGGAAGTACCTGTTCTCGTCAAGAGAGTACTAATTTTAAAAACTCGTGTTTAAAGTAGGTCAAACAGGTTAAGGTAGTTTCAGAGAGATATTATTTCACTGAGAAATCAATGAATTAGGACACATTTTAAAGAAAAATATCCAACCTTCCGAAGGATCAGGTTCCCTTTGGATCGTAGCCTTCGGTCAGGCTGGTCAGAGAAAAAATATGTGCAAATCGATTCCAATGAAAAACATTTTCAAAGTTTGTGGTGAAAATAAAAATAGTTACACTCTGGAATCAGGTTTATCAAACGTAGGTACCATATAAAAGTTATTAAACAGTTAACATTACATAATGATTCAGATGGAATTATAAAAGAAAAATTTGAAATAGATCTTCAATGGGCCGTGAGCTTTTCAAAACCTGGTCCTATTTTTGTGAGATTTATCGATTTCTCACACAGAGGCGTTATTAGCGAGGCAAACAAGGCTGCCAAAGGTGAAAGAGTTTCCTACCTACACATCAGCCCCTTACCGCACTACTGTCCGAGGTGTTTATCGAAAAATACCAACCGATTTGCACGGGAAGTGGTAGTGTATGCAATCCAGGGAGAGATTGTTTAAAAAATGAGATATTTCTAAAACCTAGATCTGATCAACAAATTAATAGCATGCATAATTTATCTACTATTTATGGAAATTAATCCTGCAGTTACCGCAGTTAGTTTTTTTACAGAATTCCAAAAAAACCTTCCGTTGTAAAACAGGTTCTAACGTACCGCGTGAAAAATAATATCGTAGTTAAAGACTAATATAGCTTTGTTTATATGATTATTGAGGATATCATTCTTATAACATTATATTTTAGCACGATTAACATTTTACAATATTTAATTTATGCTTCCTACAGTTGCTTAAATTTATACGTAAAAACGGAGATGACTAGGGAAATATCTCACTCAAACTACCTGAAGACGTTGCATGTTACAACATTTTTACAATAATATGTAAATAACACTTTGAATTTTTCCACAATGTATTCTGAATGATTGAATTGACTGAAAATAAATTGCGGAAAAATAGAAAGTGTTCTTTACATTCTATTGTAAAAATAATTCAGACATTTTGATTAATTTCCACGAACTCACGCCTGAGCTCACCGAGTTTATGGAAGATATCTTCTTGGAATGAAACTTTGCCGCCCGTGCTAATGCCACGGAGGTCTTCTCGCTCTCGACGTTCGGCAATCAACACTTACGATTGTCGAGAAAACGACCGATATTCAGTAACTCGATTAGGGCAAAAATCGCCAGTTGTTTACGTTCAAAGGTCTCTCGCCATCATTCTTGGCTCTTGAGTGCTGTATTTCGGTATTCATCAATTAGTAGCCACCCACTCTTCTGAGTACTGGACTACTCCGAGCTCTCCGTCTGCCGAGCGTGCGAGGACTTTTATGACACACTTAGTGAGCACACTTAATGGTCGAATTATCACAAGCCTGCGATGAAAAAAATACAAGGGAATTGATAGCTGAACTTCATATAATTTTTGGTGCTGTTTTCAAAACTTTTCTATCACGACACGTTTTCTTGAAAAATACAATTTTACTTGGCTTTTTATGAGCATTTACCATTTTTTTTTCGGCGTTGAATTTCTTCCCTCCCTGCCTGACCATCATTTTATGTAAGTTACCTTAATAAAAACATATAAAAATAGTATGTTGGTGATTTTTTTTAGAAACTGCACCATAATTTGATGTAAAATGTTTAATCTCAAGGGAACTTTTGTTCTTCTTTCGACCAGAGGCGGCTCGTGCGATCTGGCAGCAGTGATTTTTATCCATTTAAACCTATGAAAAAATAATCGATTGCTGAAAAATCAATTTTCCTCACCACGAATCTATCATTTTACATAGATTTAAATGGATAAAAACCACTGTTGCCAGATAGCAACATGCAAAATTGCTAAAGAGAATTCCTTTTCAAATAGGATTTTAGCAAAACTGTCGATATTGATTTGACAAAAGATCCTGACGTGGTGGAAAAAAATGGAAGTCATTTTTAAAATCAGCGCACCAAATTACATAAAACTCAGCGAAAACTTCTCTTGTATTTTAAAAAAACTTCAGTTTCGCAGGCCTGTGTTACCGTCGGAATACGATCGATTACTCCTCTGCACCACAATTGCTCTTTCACGGCGCTTCTATGGAATTATTGCTTTCGATCCCTGTAATGTTCGAGGAAGGCCAAGGTCAGTGTTAAGGGCACGAAATATCGGAGAATGCTATCGGAGAGCCGAATATTTTTTTTCTACCGTGTTCCTCCGCGTGGAGTAATTATTACAAGATTTATAAAGTAATTAGTACTCAGTGGTTCCACTTACAATCGTACATTTCTTTTCCCCTGCCATACACCCTTGAGGTGGCTCACAAGGTATTATTTGTCTCTCTGAAGGCATTACCTAGTATGTTTACATAGTTCAATATCCTTGTATCGTACAAACCTTGCTAATTAACACAGGGGTTTGGATATATGGGGCGATATTGATACAGCCGTTGGGTCTGTATCCTCGTTAACCACTGTCTGTGCCTCTTCCAGAGAATTGACCACCCTTTAGTTAATTTGAACTCTTTGTTTATAGTTTTTCTTTTAAGGTAGTTTGAGCGAGATAGTTCCCCAGTCATAATGAAAACCATATTCGAATTAGACGTTTTTATTTCACCAGCTGTAGGAAGCCTGAATCAGATATTGCATTATTAACGGTTCAATGATATGTTTTTATATTACATCTACATCTACAGGCAGGTGTGTGGCAGGGGGTGCTTCCACACCAGGCATGCATGAATGATATGGTAGAGCACCGAAATTACATTGAAACCCGCGTACCACACATGCAAAGCGCCATTTAAAAATCTAATACCCGAGAAACATTCTATCTTCAATCGTTCCAACATGCAAGGGATACAAAGACTACTACTACAGATTCAAAATATCATGCAAAAATGAGAACATCAATATTTACATCATGCATAAATAAGAGAGTAGAGAATATAATGAGAAAGATTAAATGTTGCCTATTGTCAATACTCGAACTATTCATGACGACGTTCACCACAGCTGTTATGGTCCCGAATGGTACGCGGAAAAAATGACATTTTATATCTTTCGGTTCTACAATCTAGCTCTCTAATTTTATTGGCGCGATCTAATCTGCCGTAGTACGAGGGGGTTAATAGTATGTTTTTTACGTCGTCAGTGAAATGATTTTCCTGAAATTTATTTAGGAGGTTAAGCCTATAATTTAATCTACGCTGTGATAGCGATTCCCATCCTAATTCTTCTAACAGTCCAGACACACTAGCCAACTTATCGTAGCATCGTTTCACAAACCTAGCTCCTCTTCGCTGTACGCGATCTAACTCTGATATCAACCCCGTTTCATATGGATCCCATACACTAACAGCATATTCCAGATGAGGCCTAACGATTGAAAAATAACAACGTTCTTTCACTTTCTCATCACATTTTCCGAGTACTCTCTTGATCAAGCCTAGCTTCCTGTATGCTTGACCACATATTTCCCTAATATGTTTTCCCCAAGATAGGTCGTGAGTAATTGTGACCCCTAAGTACTTAACAGACTCGGCGTGAATAATTTCCGTATTATTAATTCTGTAAGCCCTACCTGGCCTATTTTTCTTTTTCCAAAAGCTGACTGCTACGCACTTTTTTATGTTTAGTTCCATTTGCCACCATTCCGTCTCCTATTACTGAGGCTCTAAGTAATTAAATAAAAAGTAGCTGTATAAGTCTTTAACTTTACTCATTTTTTGAACGCGGCCCGTTTAAAACTCCTTCATAACGGAAGATTTTTTTCTGATCCTGAAAAAATTACCCAGGTGACTATATAATTTATCTTCAAAAATAGTCGAGAGAACATACAAACCACAGTATTAATTTTTTGGCGAGATTAGTGCTATAAAGTCCTCCTTTTTAAGCAAAGTCTCTAAGCATTGCAGTCACATAGTGTTTCCCAAGTAAAGGCTGGTTATTTTTTTTTTTCAAAAATTTGGGAAAGTAGTTCGGTAAGAGGCTGATATCTTTGTGTCTTCGGAAGGGTGAGATATTTTTTTTAATGAGACCAAATTCATTGATTTCTGTATGAAATGATATTTTACTTAAACTACCTTTAAGACTTAATTCTTTACAACCAATTTTCATGTTTGTTCTTCACAAAAGCTTTTCATCTCTCAACAAAACATCTTGTTACAAATAAACAAAAAATAGCTTTATCATATTTATTTTGTTGCGTTACTACTACTCGATAATTTTGCTATTTTCCGTCACTAATTAGAAGCAATGTTCTGGAATATTCATTAGAAACCTGTCGAACGCAAATTCTCTATGCTGAAGATTAGTGCTGAGAGAGGAAGAGAATATCACAGGGAAAATAAACTATTTAGCTCTGTCATGGTCAGAATTCAGCCAGTCATAATTCAAAGCACGAACATTTTTCAACCGTTGGATATAATAGGGTAATATGGAAGTATTTTAAATCCGTCCTAAAAAAATATTGAGCCCGAAGCTAAGGACTTAGCATCACCACTGAATTTCTGTAGCATATTAAGAAAAAACGATTGAGTTGTGTTGTTCTTATAGACAGCGTTGTCTCTGTCGCTTTGACCCCTACGAAAATCCTATTAATTACAGAAACATTACACGCGTAATGAAATACGTCGTTGCATAGGGTGGTTCACAAAGACAAGTAATGGTTTAGTTTTCCATGTTCCCTTTAAAAGGCAATAAATTGCAGGCTTTTGTGACGCGGAGTGTCATAATTCAATTTTACCTCCTTATATTTTGAAGAGAGTTCCTTATCTCTTACCATTCTCAGACTTTCGTCATTATTCATTCAAACTGCCCATCTATCCCGCCATTCCGCAGCACCTGAACTCGTTTTCTTCTGGCTCCTCCTTTGTTGCCGTTTTAACTTCTTGTGCCACGTTTTTATCAGCTTACTTTTTTGTCTGTCTGTTTGTCTGTCCCGTACAAATTTTGCAATCGATTTCAAACAAACTTCTCGATCAGCTAGAGACTTGAAACTTTAAACATGGCTCTGAATTGAATGACAATGCAATTATATGCAATAATGAATTAATACTTCATTTGTGCTTTGTGTTGACCCATTAGAGCAAAAAATTTTTTGAAAATATCACATTCTGCTCAAAAAATAATAAATGGTACATAGCAAATATTACGCCGTAATAGTAAATAGTATATGCATAGTAATAGTAAATATTACATAGTAAATAGGAAATAGTACAAGTAGTTGCACAATAGTTGAGGAAAACTAAAATAGAACAATATAACGGAAATATTTGAACATATACACATAAGTCAACTCAAAAAGATTCAAGATTCGGTCTTGAGGTTTTGAATACAAGTAAAGTTTATTTATAAATTATTCCAGTGAAGAGGAGGTTTCAATGTGAGACGGTAATTTATTCCAAAACTTGGAAGCGGTGATAAGGAAGGAGTTTAGGTAGAGGTTTGTACGGGCTTGGGGGATATGAAGAAGGCTAGGGTCAGATCGGGTTAATCTATGGGAAACACTTGTCCTGTGGGTAAATAAATTGTAAAGGTAATCTGGCGTTTGGTTTTGCAAGAGGAAAAAAAGGAAGGAAAGACCCCAAGGAGTATTTTCTTCGGGAGTCAAGAGGTAGCCAATTGAGGTCGACAAAGTATTTTGTCACATGATCGTCTCTACGGAGATAAAATATGAATCTCATAGAGAATTTGATCATCGATGAAGGCGCATATCAAGGACATTAGTCAAATCACTATAGACTAATATACTGTAATCCATAATTGGAAATATCAGAGAAGTCAGAAGTAAAACTCTGGTAGAAACAAGTAAATTTTTCTTTTCGAGTTTAAGTACATATATGATTTTATTTCCCTTATTACATAATGATTCTATTATAATAAAACATATATATTATAATAATAAACAGTAATAACTAATAATGATAAATTTTAGCACCAGGGGGAAAAGGGAGGTACAAAAGTTTGCACCAGGGAAAAAAGCGGAGCACAAAATGGAAAAGCCTGTTTCATCGAATGCAATATTATTGATGAATTCATTCATATTATCCGCTGAACTGTACAATTATATTGGTAGATAGGTATAAGAATTTTCAATTTCAGATATGATCACACAAGACTAGAACGAGAAAAATATTATTTAAATAAACAAAACATTTTTTAAACAACAACTCTTTAAAACGGAGAAAGAAGTATAAAATAATTTCTTCAAGCCCCACATACATTAACAACCCTTTACGGATTGTCCTAAAAATTTGTGATTGTGAATTTTAATGGCTATGAACATGTATGATTTAAAACGAAAAAACGTGGGGCGCATGCAATAGGTAATAGTGAGGAGTGTATGGGAGTAACTGTCGTAGAGAAAACTCATACAACAGTTCATATCATTTGCCGTACAATAGAATTGTTAGTGACTTAGGTGATCTATTCATGAATTATTTATCTATTGCATGCGCCCCACGTATTTCGTTTTATATCTTACAAGTGTTTTCATAGCTGTTAATATTCACAATCACAAATTTTCAGGACGATCCGTTATGGGGTTAGGAATCTGTATGGGGTTATTAATCTGTATGAGGCTAGGAGATATTATTATATACATCTTAGGCATTTTTAAAAATATGGTTGTTTAAATTTTTGTTTTCATTTGAATAATTATTTTTTTGTATGAACTCTCCCCCGCTGCCACGGTGAAGCGTATTTTGGATTTTCTTCCATAGTGGAAAACCACCAACATTTATTCGTCTTCACCTTTCCCCATACACATTTTCACGGCTGGTGTTCAAACATTCCCTGCCACACACCCGAAATAGTGAGGTTTATAACGAGCGTGATTTTTAGCGGAGCTCAGTGTTTATTATGAACCCTTATAATGCATAGAAAGAATGAATTTATTTACCTATCTGTTCGGCAATGTATAGCTCTTCTCGCATCTGTTGGATCTAGAAATGTGTGCGGTATCAAAATTATATTCTCTGTGTCGCTTTGAAACATATCTGTTCTGAATTTTTCGAAGAGATTGAGCCTAGCGTGTAGCCTCAGAATCGCTAGTGGCTCCCAACATAATCCCTCTAAAAGCTCAGAAACGTTATATGTTCCCTTGTAGCAGTTTAAAGCGAGGCGCGCAAATTTTTTGCGTATTTTATTTAATTTTTTAAGTTTGATACATCTGTCCAGGGTCCCAAATGCTCGTGGCGTATTCCAGGTGTGGCCTAATCGGAGCAAAAGAGGAACTATTTTTTACTGTTTTAACCGAGGACCTTCCTATACGCTTTATAAACCCGTTTCTTTAATGATGTGCCGCATTTAAATCTGCCTTAACTGGTAAATTTAAATCTGCCTTAACTGGTATATTACCAGTTAAGGCAGATTTAAATGCGGCACAGTACCATTATTATAGAAATGAATATTTGGGCAATTACCCACCACGATGAAAGCAACGGTTTCCGAATTACCAGAGCTAAGCATCGTTTAGCTCGGCTCAAAATTGGAGTGTGTGATCCTCCCACTCGTCCGAGAGCTGTTGCCCCTGTATATGCGAGTGACAAACAGCATCCCACGTTGCAAAATGTTCGCGGAACGTTCGCTGGCCACCCGTAGCACTTCCGTTGCAATGTTCGGAGAACGTTACGTTTCGATCCTAGCGTTGGAATATCAGCCCCGTCTTTCGCAACAAAAGAGAGAATGCTGTTGAGGGGTACGATAGGTAGTTTCTGAAACCTGTTGAAGTTGTGTTTCTAATCTTTGATGTGTTTCTTAATGAGCAATGACAGTATTCGCTTGGAATCAAGGATATTTTTTTAACTCTCCCGTAAATACACGGAAGTGACCCGTCAGAAGAGCTTATCATTGGCGAACAAGTACGTTTCAGTTGTCACAGTTTTAAACTAGTAGTTGCAGTAATCGAACGGAATCAAGATTATTTCCAACTCTCCCGGGAACACATGGAAGTGACTCGTCGCAATTACTTAGTTTTTGCCTTCTGTATATGTAAGGTGGTAGCGTGTCGCCGAAGTATTAAAACCAGTGAGTTTTCTCCTTTTCTTGTGTTTCAATGTTTGTACTGGTCACATCTGTGACAGTTTTTTTGTACGATTTTGTTCACCATGTGATCTTTCATCATTCCGTTGTACAGGAATTCCATTGTTATACTGTTATTTTCTTTAAATATCTTTTTTGAGTAAAGTGGTCTGATTATTTGCTTGAATTAATGCATCTAAGAGTCTATGTATTTACTCTCCGGACGGTAATTTCACTCCCAACCACGCGCATGCGCAGAGCGGCTGTTTTTGTTTCTATAGTTAGCTAGTTTTCAGTTAACTAGAAACGTTAAAGTTCAGCAAGTTTTCGTTCCGCTTGCACCGCGAACCTATGCAACGTTTACGCCGGGCGACATAGCAACTGTTTGGGAACGTTCGTGGGGTTAGTTTCCGTTACATTCCCAGGGCTCTGAACGAACGTTTGCGTGCTGCGTGGGATGGGCGAAATGACATTTGCTGATGAAGCACGTCAAATCAAAATACCACTAAGAAATGAATATAGTGATCACTTGCTATGATATGATCCTGTAATGGAGTTAGGAGATTGGATTGGGTATTTTGGGAGACGACCGACGGCTAAGTTCATTTGCGCCCTGGGGGATAGGTAAGGATGGAAGGGTAGATAGAAACCCGGCGTCGGCATTAGCCTGCTCTTAACGAAAGGTGCCAAGGGGACCGCGGTTTAACGTCTCATCTGACCGACGGAGTACTGTACTTGAAGTGTCCTCCACAAGACACTCAAGTAGGGATCGGGTTTCCTCCGAAAAACATCCTCCTCTGCTGGGATTTGAACCCTGGCCGCCCGTGTGGTAGGCGAGTACTCTAGCCACCACACCAACCAGATGCCCGGGAGTAGGAGAACCGGGATCGAATCCCGGAGAAGTCAGATGACCTTTTAAAGGGCTTACTTCGTTTTTTATGGTGGGTGTATCCGCGTGAGCGCGAAGGAGGGAACCAACTTTTCTCGCGAGAATCGTAAACGGAACATCAATCCGAGAAGTTTGCGCGGATGACGAGAGTGCGGGGCTAAATTAAGAAAAATGACGGATGTCAATGCCGCGAGGGGCGATAGAGGGATGGGTTAAGTCACGCCTGGGAAAGGGAGCAGGCGAGAGATGAAAGCGGAGGTGTTTGTGTTGGAAAAGGGTTTTTCGCCGAGTTCCGTCGACGGGAGTTTTCTTCCCTCTTCTCCGCACCCTGGGAAAAAGAGTCTCCTGCGCATGCGTCGCCACCTCACAGACCACCATCCTCCCGCTCCCCCACCCGACGTGCGACTCAGTCCGTTTCCCCTCTTCTTCCCTTCCCACCCCCCCCCCCCTCTGCCACTCCATCCCCTATCCCGTCCCAACGTGGAGTGCTGGTGGGTTCCCGCGCGCTTCTTCGGACCCGCTCCTCAGAACATCGCCTCTCCTCGCCGCACGCGGAGTCGTAAGCTCGCCCGGCGCTCCTTTCCCATCGAAGAGCGGCATCACTCTCTGCGCTCGACGACACCCGGGAAGAGAGCCGTCGTATACCAAAACTACCGGCGAGCGGCTTAACATTTTTCAGCACCCGTGCAAAAACTTATCTCCTCTTTCCATCCCTGTTTGACTTTACCGTCGTAAAAAAAAGGACCATTTAATCGGGACATATCTTCTCAGTCGCCAGTCTGCCAAGCCTTTTTCAACCTTTTTGAATAGGCCCGCGGATAGATTCGGCCAAGTCTGCGCCAACAGTGTCTCTCGAAGAATTTGGAGGTGTCGTTCTTTATCCCGCTCTCATCATTCTCTCGTTTAGCGGGAAACGATTGTGGGTGGACCGATCTTCGCAGACGCAAGCTTGAGTAGCTACCTCGGAACACTAGGACATCGTCGGATGGGAAGGTGTCTCCAGGCGGTGCAGTATGTGTCGGGAACGCCGGGAAAAGTCTTTCTGTCCTATCTGCTCGACCATCAAAATGGATTTGTGGCTTCGTCCGTAGGGTTTTTTTGTTCCCGGTGCTCTGGTCGTCGCATCGCGGGAGCGCGTGGCTTAAGCGCATCGGACTTTTTTATATTTCGCGTGGAGCGTCTTCGCTCACTACTTGTCAACCCGCAAGAAACATCGCTCTTTTTCCCTTTCGGATTTCCGTTTTTTAAACTTCCCGCAAACTTCATCTGCTCACTTCAGTGAATAACCGCCCGCGGGAGATAGAAGAGGGGAAGAAGGAAGAGTGGTTTTTAAAAGTTTTTACCCCATTTTGAGTTTTATTTTATTTCGCAAGGGAAGAGGGTTTCCTTCCTTTAGAGCATTAATGGGCAGTCGTTGGGCAAAACCCAGCACCCTTTTCGATGCGAAAAGTTCCTAGTGTTCTTGCCGAGGAGGATATTCGCAATTTTTTCAATGTCCCATCTTTGTTGGTCTTTTTCCCATGAGTTTTCGTGCCTCTTGCGGGGACAATCGACCTATTTTTACGCCTAGACTTCTTTGGGTGGAAGTGTCGTGTCGTTTGTAGTTAGGCTTTCAACTCGGAGACATTACTTCTCTCATCCCAGTTCGGACTTCCGAGTCTAATGATCCCCACGTGGCGAACGGTCTTGGGGAACGGTTTTTGTGGACAGTTTTGGTGAACTGTTCTGGCGAACAGTTTTGGTGAACTGTTTTGGTGAACTGTTCTAGCGAACTGTTTTTGTGGATATTCTTTTGGTGTGTACAATTGGTTGTTTTCTCGTTTTCCTCAGCAAGTTGAAAGGAGGATCGGTCCCTAAGGTTTTCCATCCTTTGAAGACCACGATGGAGGTGTCCACGGAATCGTGGGCATTCGACGAGGCGTCGACCGAGACGTCAGGCATTCCGGTCACCGTCAACGATTCCCTGTTCGCCTCTTCCTCGGCCTCTCCTACCTATTACTATTACCCGTCTTACCAACCGTATCCGACCAAGGCCTACTTCAACATGACGTTTGTGGACGAGAAAGCCGCCGAAGAGCTCATGTCCGCATTCTCGACTTCGCTGCTCGTCTACCGGGAGCCGAGGAGTGTGGTGCTCATCGCTTGCTACGTGCCGCTCTTCCTGCTCGCCGCTGTCTCCAACGCCCTCGTCATCTACGTTGTCACCAGGTTCCACTACATGAGAAGGTAAGTGCCACTGATGGTGTCATTTCTCTCTTTCCGGAAATCAGTTGTTAATTTCCTCGGAGTTACTAGAGCGCGTTTTGATTATGGCAAGGGGTGGCAGTTGTCGAAACCCCCAACATCTTGAAGGGACAAGATTTTCGTGATGGGTAGTTTCCTTGGAAATGACATAATTTGTGTCGAAACCTAGGTCGGCGTGTGGTAATAAGAATTCTACATCTACATCTACACAATATCCTGCGAGCCGCCGCACGGACGTGTGGCAGGGGGTGTTAGGTCACCAGCCGTGTTAAGATGTAAGTTTTTGGGAAGTGAAATGGTTACATGTATTATGGGAGTGTATTTAGTGGATCTCAGTTTTTATTGTGGTCGCTTTTTGTGCGCGGAAAGAACGAGTTTTTGTACCTATCTGCTCGGTAGTGTGTCTCTCTTATTTTATCGTCTTCTGTCAGTCCGGTAGAAATGTAGTGAGGCGTCATGATAATATTCTCTCTGTCGCTCTGAAAAACATCAGTTCTGAATTTCTCAAGCAACCTAAGCCTAGCGTGTAGCCTCCGAGTCTCTCGGGGCTCCCACCTTAACCCCTCTAAATTTTTGAGACCCTTATGTACGCGTGTAGCAGTTTTTAAAGAAGCGCGCTGCTTTCCTTTGTATTTTATTATTGTATTTGGTTAAATCTCTATGATCAGCGTCCCAAATGCTCGCAGCGTATTCGAGGTGTATCCTAATCAGAGCGAAGCTGCACCTCTCTTTTACTTTTTCATCCGAGGGCCTTGTCTATGAGTTTAACAATATCCACAAGGTATCACCTGATTGGTTTCACTTTATCTTCGTAATTTTCGTCACAAACTCGGAAGTACGAAGTTTACCGTCACATTTTTTGCTACTCCGCTTAATTATAGTGGTTGGTTACCACGTATAGTGGTTGGTCACCGCATATTGGTTACTTACTCCGCTCACTTTAGTTAATACTTTTAGAAAAGGCATTCTACCGGTACAAGTTAGGTTTTTAAGAAGTAATATCAGGCGTCACTTCGTAAAGGTTATTTATGTTCATGATGAACAGTGAAACTTTTACTATTTTCACATTTTTTTATTATTCATCGACTAGGTTTCAAGACGGAGTGTCATTGTCAAGGTTATTCTTGATCACCTTGAGAATGGCACTCTGTGTTGAAACCTGGTATGTGAGTAATAAAAAAGTGTGAAAATAGTGAACTTTATTGTTCATCATGGACAAGTTAGGTTTTGTTAAAGGCCGGAGAAACTCCCTCCGATATATTTTCTATACTCTAGGGTCCTATCTACATCTGTTTTTCTTTTATAGTGAAATTATTGCTGATATTCTCTATTCTAACTTAAACATTTTTAAAAATCACATTGATTATTAAGTTGTTGAAGTGATCGAATTGCATTATTAAGGGAAAATTGGGTATATTGGCAATAATTCTACTGTTGCAAATTGTTCTCAAAAGGCATATTAATATGTACACACCTACCCGGATCACTCAGTAATCTTTGGACCTCTAGTCAAAAGCTCAAATCACGTCAATGATTGAAAATAAAGTGGATGTGTTCGTCAGAGTGTAAGTTTCGTGGAGGTGATAATTATTTGCGTGCTGGTTCACTCGCTCAGTCCGAGTAATTCCTTGTTCATCTCAAACCACCACCATTCAAAATTTTGCCAATTTACGCTCGATTGTCGGTGAGTTATTGGTTCCTTATTGCCTACTTAGGTCATTTTACGCGGGAGATGTTTTCCTTTCCCCGTTCATTATTAATACCTCCTTACCATTGCACATAAGGTTTGCCATTTCAACTCTCATTCACACCTATCTTTAAAAACCGAAGTGCAACTGGTATTTACTACCTTTGTAACGTGCCAAATATTTTTTCTCGTCTTCTACCGGTCACTCGAAGATGCTGGAGATTGTGCACTTGATTGTTGTAAAATAATGGCTGAAAATAGGTAATGTGGACGGATGACTTCGATAAGTTTACCGAGGCCCAGAAAGTTACCTTTATCGGTTCCGACCGACTTGAGCGGTTGCATTACGAATCCTTACCCATTTAATGGAATACAGTGGTAAATAGCTAGTGATGCGAACGATAAGGTGCGAATAAGGCTATACGATCATGATTTCTTGGGGAATAGAGGAAACGTGTGGGAGGTTGAAGCCTATCGCGGTAGTAAAATTTGTTCCCGCTCAGTCACTCATGTTGATGGAAGACATAAGACGGGGGTGAGCTTTAGTTATGGGAGGATGTGTTGCATATGGGTAAACACGTGCGGAGAGAGTGATTGATGGGAGAGTGTTGCGTAAGTACGGAAGAAGAAGAAGAAAGAGTAGCCAGTGCTAATGGGGCCAAAGAAGAATTGAAGAGTAGTTTAACATTGTGAATATTTAGGGTTGAGTTTTCACCCGGCGAATGATTGAATTAAATTATTCTCGGGTTTCCGTCTGGTTTAATTGCTCCATCTTCTCCTTTGTCGTCGTTTCGATTAAAGACTTTCTCATCATAATCAGGGCCGTTGATGCCGGGTGTTGAGGTGCCGTGTTTACATGATATGTCTCTCAGGTCATGCTGGTTTTGATTGGTGGAGGAATTTTTACTTTTTTTTTAATTTTTACAATTCTGAAAATAGCGAGAAAGGCAAAAATGCCAATCAAAACTGGCCTGACCTGAGAGACATACCATATAAACACGCCACCTCGACACCCGGCATCAATGGCCCTGAAGATGATGAAAAAAGTCTTTGATGGGAATTCAGCAAAGAAGAAAAATGGGAACACTCTGCCTGGACGGAAACCCGAGAAGAATTAACTTCAATTGTGAATATAGTTCGGCTAATGATACCATTAATTCGATCTTCGAAATCAAGTATCGTTGGGATCCCCTAGAAATCGGAGGGACAATCCTTTTCGTTCGAGAGCTGTGTTCCGTGTACGCGAGTTGTGTTTAAGGTCCTCAGCCATCCAAGCTCGTTAAATTAAAATATTTCTACAAGGAGCATAGAAGGTTTAGGGATCCGGTGTTGGCCTCGGCCTGCTTGCAGTGAAAGACCCAAGGGGTCCGTTGTTTGATGTTCCATCTTGAAAACTGAGGCTAGAGTTTGAACCGCTGACCTCGATAAAAGATTCCAGTACTAAAGCCAAAACACCAAAGGTTATCACCGAGGGTTGAAATTCTCCATTAAAAAATAATTTGACTTGGCCGAGATTCCGGTCAAGTCAAATGATTTTTTTCAAAACAGAATTCAACCCTTGGTGTACCTATATGCACCCGTGCGAGTGATTTCGTACCGAATCATTTGTTGGTGGCATGTTTGGCATATTATTCCGGTAGGAAAACAAAATTAAATAAGTTTGCCCAGCGAAAAAAATCAACTTTAACTAAGCGACTGTCTGACGGGATTACATACATAACCCATAGGGCACCACGGTCAGGATTCGAACCTCTGACCTCAATACAAGATTCCAGTACTCAAGCCGATACATTAAGGTTAGGTTTTCGTAAACTCTGTTTGAATACCTCTTCGGTCGGAAAACAGAATTAAATAAGTTTTCTCATTGAAAAAATCCACTTCAACTAACCGACAGTCTGACGATATTACGTACAAAACCCAAACCCTTGGTTACCATCGAGTTAACGAAAAAACCACATTACCTTGAGTTTGGCGGATCACCAATAACCGGGCCTAAAGTGAACTATTATTTGTTCTTTTTTTTGGGGACAAATAAAGTAAAGAATACATCTCAATTCGTTTCTATAGTTTCAGGCTCAACTGAATGGAAGTTGATTTTCACAAATGAAAAAAATAGCTTGGTTTTCTTCCACTGATTTATTTTCTTGGTACATCAACGAGGACACCAATGTATCGAAGTAGGTTGTACTAAGAAAATTGATCAGTGGAGGAAAGCCAAGTTATTTTTTCATTTTTGAATACAACTC
Source organism: Ceriagrion tenellum (assembly GCA_963169105.1). Classification (NCBI taxonomy): domain Eukaryota; kingdom Metazoa; phylum Arthropoda; class Insecta; order Odonata; family Coenagrionidae; genus Ceriagrion; species Ceriagrion tenellum. Next base: position 49,732,629 of record OY720635.1, on the reverse strand, counting down.
AACACTAGAAGTACATTTTCCTTCAGGAAAATTTGAATTTCATATTTTGAGTAGAGAGAACTGTGCCATCAACTTTGCGTAAACTCGGACTTAAGTCAGTGAGAAATGATCCCTATTTTTATAACATCCCAATTCAACTACGTGAGTACTCTCTCGCACCAACGAGACCATACCAGTGATAACTTGATCGGTGGCCTTGTGTGAACTTAGATAGGGTAATCCCTTTGTATTCTTTGATTGTGTTTCGCGTACGCTTGTCGTCTTTCTTGTATCAGAAGCGCGAGAAACGAACTGCCGCGTCCTCCAATGTGCCCCAACGTCATCATTTTTCTTCGGCTGCTCGACTTAGTAAGTCCTTTTGCATTGCCAGTATATATTCGCGCGCTTCCATAGTTTTCCGACTCTTTTCATCGTTGGGCGAGCCCCAAGCCCCGTTTTCTGTTCGCACGTTCTTCTGCAGTTTCCCATTGTATTCGCGCGTGAAGCGCGGAAATAATTTTAGCGTTTTCAGTTTGAAATTGCTGACTTCAACTGCTTGCATACGCATGCATTGTATTTGGATATTTTGTTTTAAAGAGACACCGCAGTGGTAAGATTTCTTTGATTTTTGCTGGAGTCGGCGATTTGTATCCGATATTTTTAGCGTGTTTTTTCATCTCATCCTCATGTTCTTGCTGGAAAACATTCGAAGGTACGATTCCTTGAGGGTTAAACCGGCGGGTGTGCTTCATTGGTTTTTCCATGCTGAGAGAAGAGTTTCGAGTCCGAGAGAGAAATAGATTTGAGGTAGAAAATTGCATTTTGCAGAGTAAGAGATAGGACGATAGAAGTCACGGGCGAATGTTTTGGAGGATTCCTTTTCAAGAGGAGGGATATAAAATGTCTCAAGAGCAAGAGAACGTGTTTGGAGCGATGCATGGATGGTGGATGCAAACGTCGCTAGGGCTTAATGGAGCAAATTATTGAAAGGAGAGCCTTTTCCCTGAGTTCAATAGCAATAAATATACTCTTTGAACGAGCTTACCCAGAAAGACAATAGCGTGATGGGTGTCTATATATGTTCCTCGTTGGTACTTGATAGGGGTTAACAATTCTATTTTTATTAAAAATTTAAGGTAGTTTGAGTGAAATATCATTTCACCTTGCAATCAGTGACTTTGGCTTCAATTTTTAGAAAAGTATCTCATGCTTCCATATATACTAAATTATCAGGTATTACCAAACTAATTTCCCCGATTTTTGGCGAAAAATACTAATCCTTTAAATAGGAAACGGTACGCGTTTGCACTACACGGAGTCCTCATTTAAAAGATGAGGAATTGCTAAAATATATACCTCATAAAAATTTACAGAGCGTAGTTTGTACGTTTTCTCGACAATTTTTGAAAAGAAAAACATGCTTATCGAAGTAATCTTTCAGCATAAAAAAAGCTTCCGTTGTGAAGGGGTTTTAAACGTACCTTGTGAAAGAATGAGAGATATTTTTATTTAATTACTTAGAATTTCAGTCATAATAAAGTAATAAATTGCGCCATTAATAATGAAATGTTTAATAGATTTTAAAGGCAACCCCAACAGGCAATATCTCATCCTGATTGACTAGGTGGGATAGGTTGGCATGGTGACAGTCTAATTAGATATCCCCTCAGGTTTTGGAAACTATGTGGTTAGTTTGGTTTTGGATTGTATATTTCGACTTGCTGGTACGCTGTGGATCTCAGTAGAATGTAAAGAAAATAGACGACCATTTGCGAAAATTTGCCATCACCATTACGCAATTACACCTTACATTTATTTAGAACTACAATTTTCACCATTTAATATGCATCAAATACCTATGTTTCCCCCTAAGGAACCTAAAATTAGTAGTTTAAAAGACATAAGTCGCATGGAGAATTTAAAGGACATAAGTCGCATGCAAAATCCTTGTAGAAGAAAAAATTTTCTCAAAATTGAAGAAACCTCCCATTAAAGTGTGTTGCCCACTAAAGCAATAAAAGTTTCTTCATTTTCTGAAAGCTCCTGAACTATTCCCCCCCCCCCTGCGGTTTCTGATGCAATCTCCAATGATGGATGATGCTCTGGGTCGAAAGTATTTAAAGCTACACTTTGTTCAAACCTATTTAAAGGTGATTATTCTTCTGGTTCTACATGCTGTCTGAGGACATGAAACGCCTCGAGTCAACGTTCATCCTCCCTTCGCAATGACCATATCTCTGACCCATTCAGCGCCACACACCATGTTAAGAGTTTTCACCAGCTCTTTATTTAAGTCTGTACTCAGGTCCCCCTCTTCAATTTTTTTCCTGTTAGCTCTTAACTAAAATATATTTTGCGCAGATCTCTAAGTATTTTACGTATTACTCATGATGTACATATTTTTATTTTCTCTAACTGAACCTGATGTTTGCTGCAGAAGACTATCTCATCTTGATTGATAAGGTGGCATGGGCTGGCGTGGTGACGGACTTATATGATATCCCCACAACTTTTGGAAACCATATGATTTATTTGATTTTCGGTTGTGGATTTCAACTTGCTGGCACGCTGGGCCTCTTGGTAGAATGTAAAGGCCATAGACTATTATTTACAAAAATACTGTGGGCCATTATTTTAGCAGAGGGACTTTTGTAAATATTAAAGAATTCTCCTATTAATGTGTCTCTTATAAAGTCCAAAAAAGTTTCTTTATTTTCTTAAAGTTCCTCAACTTTTCCACATCTGCGGATTCTGATGCGATCTCAAAGGATGGATGATGCTTTGGGTAGAAAGTATATACCGCTACACTTTGTTCAAACATATTTAAAGATGATTTTACTAGTTTTACGCAATGTCAGAGGACATAAATAATTCCAAGTAATTGCTAATAATTATTGTTAATCTGAAATACTTCCCTCTATGAAAACCTTGGGAAGGATGAACTTCTAGGTGAATATAACGAGCTAACTTTTAGACAGAGATTGATGGATATTTTGAGCACTGATTTCGTCCCCTCAAGTAAGTCGTATGACATCTATTCTCCGGCATAACTAAGTAGAATCTCTTGAAAATATCGCTTTGGAAATAATTTTATGATATTGCTGTTGTTCGCATAGTATACGTTTTTTCTATATTTATAGGCTGACGGGTAGTATAAGGCTCCAAAAAGTGAATGATATTATTGCGGACTTAGATGTAAAAATTGCATTTCGTCCCTCTTTCATGAAGGACATTTGATTGCGTTCTAAATTAACTTTATAGAATTAACTCGAAAAGAATCTACCAAATGTCTCTTCGTGCCTAATTTTTGTCTGTTATGAGGAAATTTGCGGGTGACGTTTTAAGTACCTTTTCCAAGGAATTAATTTCTTGGTGGAGAGGAATTTAAGCATCGCTTTCTCATATTTTTAGCAAGGTTTTCTGGAAAATGAGCTATTCTTTCTGAAGAGTGAAAAAAAATCAGTCAAGTAAAAGACTTGGAGAGATTTTTATTTCGAGGAAAAATACCAGCCCATTTATATGAGAAATGGTACGTGTGTAGACTTAAGTGAGGCCGTATTTAAAAATGAGGGACTTCCAGTACCTAGATTTCCTTAAAAAAGTGTGTTGTTTGCAAGTTTTTTCAATTATTTTTTTAAAAGTAAACCAGAGAGACACCGCAGTAAATATTTCAGGACCATATAAAAACCTTCCGTTTCGAAGGAGTGATTGTACCGCATGAATAAAGTGAGTCAAGTTTAAGACTTACTGTAGATATTTTAATTTAAATTCTTAGAATGTCAGTCGTATGATAGTATATTATAGTACTATCACTAATGCAATATTTAATTCATGGTTTCTACAGCTACTGAAATGGTAACCGCATACTAGGAATATGGCCTCCATGAAGACGATGGAACTATCTCGCTGAAACTACTTTAAGAGGAGGAATATAAGGTTTCTCAAGAATAAAAGAACGCGTATGAAGCAATACTTGGTTGATGGGTGAAAAAGAGGATGGGATATTGCGGAGCAAATAATTAAAAAAAAGCCTTTTTCCTAGGCTCAACGGCAATAAATATACGCCTTGAATGTGCCAACCCCGAAAGGCAATGGCGTTATGGGTACGCACATATGTTACAGCTACTTATATATTCATGATCCTAAGTATCAGTTTTTAGGACACGGAAATACTACACACATCCCGACTTTGAAAAAACTTAAACTAGTGCAAAATGGTATATAATGGCATATAGCTACTTTAGTCGGATAAAGAAATAAATTTTTACTGAAATACAATTGTTTGATGGTGAAATAAAAGTTGTGGTCTCTAATGTTCAAGAATGCATTCCACAATGGGAACTTCCCATTTTCTTTTTTTTACGTCATTCATATTTTATGACGGACGTTACTTCAGAATTCGGTGGACTATTTCGCAGGCTATAACATGAGGATGATTAGCCTCATGTGATTCAATTCAATACCATTTTGCACTAGTTTAAGTTTTTTCAAAGTCGGGATGTGTGTAGTATTTCCGTGTTCTAAAAACTGATACTTAGGATCATGAATTTATATTATGGATTTAAATGTTTGGAATCGTTGCCTAGGTAATGTGTTGCCTCAATTTCCACATTTAGTTCACTCAGTCCTTGGCGCCACTTAGAAAAAAGTCTTTTCTGTTGAATCGTAAATAGCCGTTGTTACTCGTTGTTAACGGGAGACTTTGGTTAATATTCAATAACGATTGAAGAGATATGAAATACTTGATGCTGTTAATAATAGGTGGCTATTTCTGAGACCTAACAGTTACTTTGTAAATGCTAGAGAGTAAATATCTACTACAGGAAGTGTCTAAGAGGTAGTAGTAGTATTTAGTTAGTAGCGTGCGTCGACAACATGGTCATTTTGCACCACTACACGTCATGTTTACAAAAGAAATATATATATATATATATATATATATATTACATATATTGGTATTAAAATAAAATTGTTAATATGTACTCTTAATTAAAATTAAAAATAAAATAAATTTTACATCCTTAAAATAGTGTTAAAAAGGCCAGTTTCATTTAAAAATGATAAAACGCGGTTGAGAACAACTGAGTCATCGCCTAGGATCGACTTTATGTCTCCCGCTAACTGCAGCCTGATACGCAAGCATCGGTATTTGTCACACTCCGTCAGGATATGCCGAACGCTGAGAGGGCAGTCGCAGTCATCAGCGAGGTGGTCTGTCTAAACTTCCATCGTGGGTCTTTTCTCTGCTGTGTGAATCTTTTACTGTTAATTTACTGCTACATTTTTTTTCGTTTATTACCTGTTGAGAACCTTAGGAATCAGAAGGTATGATCTAGATAGATTGATGTGGATGTTAATGTGTGACCAACTATTCGTGGGCGGCCTCGGAGTAGGTTCTACAATCTCTCCTTTATTTGTTATTAAAATGATAGTTATTGGCGAAATTTCTCATCCATACATGATATTGTCGGATCTTGGTTTTTAACTCCTTATAGTATTTGTATCCGTCCTCTAATTCATTTCACTTTTTTCACCTGGCATTATTATTAAATTGCCGTAGGACGATAGTCACAAAGTGCTAAAAAGTTAATTGTGCATTTGTGTAATTGAATTTGGAGAGGAATTAAATATATCTGTATACCGGACAAAAAAGAGTTTTATTACGTCCCGCGTGTAGTACTACATTTTTTCATCCACTGCATTATGATTACTGGTAAGTAAAACCGATAAGACGTGATTATTTACGATCTGTAGACTCTATTTACATTTGAACTGCCGTCATTCATCATTACACGGCGTCTCAATTGAAAAAGTTGTTTGTTTACGGAATTCTAGGCAACAGTTTTTGGCGACGAGTCGAGTCCATAATGTATATTCATGCTTAGGATCTTCATATACGTACTACTCTGCGAGACGCCGCATAGGCGTGTTGCAGGAGGTTTTAGGACACCAGCCGTGTAAAGAAAAAGGGTTTGGAGGTCAAATGGTGAAGTATGTTATGTGAGTATTTATAATGGAGCTCTGTTTTTATTATGGTCTCTTATTGTGCGTGGAAAGAGCAAATTTTTCTTCCTGTCTTTTCGGAAATGTACATCTCTTATTTTTTCTCTTCTGTGGACCTGGGATTTATGTGTAGAGTGAAAATGTTATTATATGCGTCGCTTTGAAACACATCCGTTCTGAGTTTCTCATGCAAACTAAGCCTAACGTGTTGCCTCTTGAGTCTCCAGTGTCTCCCGACCTAATCCGTCTAAAAGCTGAGAAACACTATATGTTCGCTCGTAGACGTTATTAACAAAGTGCGCTGGTTTTCCTTGTACGTTAATTATTTTTTTGGCTAAATCTTTCTGTCCAGCGTCCAAAATGCTCACGGCATATTTGAGGTGTGACCTTATCAGAACGAAAAAGCACCTCTATTTTACTTTTTCATGTAGAACCTTCCTATTATGCTCTGTATAAATCCTAGTTTTTTTATACTGGGCTGCATATATTTGTACGTTTGTTCTCCTCGAAAAGTATCTGAAGTTACGGTAATTCCTAGGTATTAGGCTTTTTCTGAGGACTATGTTTACTCCACCCACGGTGTAGATATGACGTTTGTGTGACGACTTTAGCAAGAAGTGTCATTATTGGTTGTTCAATCCTAAGATCGGTTGACTGCAGCCCTCCTCCCTTCCCTATCTAATGCTAGTTCCCTTACCTCCAGGTATCTCTCCTTATGTACTTTCCTCTTTATTTGGTCCATGAATTAATTCCCGGGTCTTCCTCTGGGGAATTTTCCTTCTATTTTTCCTTCAATTATGTTCCTCACAAATCCATTGTGTCTCAGGGTGTGTCCAATCCATCTTGATCTTCTTTTCTGTATGGTATTCCATATGGCCCTTCCCTCTTATACTCTTCTGTAAACTTCATCATTTCTAATTCTGTTCGTCTGCCAGAAGTGTACTTTGGTGTATTTATTAAGATTTTGTTCGGAAATCAAAATATTCTAGCATTGATCCACTAAATAGATTTATTCTTTACGACCCGGGTTTCGTCACATAATGACATAATCTATTTAGTGGACCAATACTAGAAAAAAGTCAATTTCCGATATGGAGAGGTTCCACAAAGTGAAGCCTGAATTTATTAGTAAGATTTTATTAAGAATTTATTAGTAGATTCTTGCCCCTACTCCCTGCACCACGAATGGACGTTGTTTAGTTCCGATAAGTGTAGCGTTGAGCTTGATGGTTACGTGTAATATTTTGTGTTTGTTGGGTCTGCTTTTTGACCTACTACGTCTCTGGCTGCTTTTGAAGGAAGCAATTGATTTCTTGCCGCCGAGATGAGAGGTGTGTGGTGATGATGTATGCCCGTCGTTATAGCGACGGGAGAAAGCGGTTCCAAGATATTAAAAACGATTGGAGAGGACTGGCATGGATTCCCGGGGGGTTGTAATTGTCACTCCTGTGCTCTGCCTTTTAAGGGCTTTCGGAAATGAAAAATTCGCTCCGAGATAACAAAGAAAAACTGTGGGATATTGTGAGCGCTCTCAAGCGGAAAAAGAGGGAAATGAAAGTTACGTAACTAGCGTAGTTATTATGATTGCTAGTGGTGGTGATTATTGTCTGGGTTATGGAAAACAAAAGTGCAATTACTTTTTTAGAAACATACTTCTCTATTTCTTTGGCTTGGTGTCAATTTTGAGTCACGATATCTTTAAATATGAGTTTGGGCCAAATAGTAACTGGAGCCAAAATCATTTTTGTTATTTTAAAAGCTATTATTTTACTCATCAAATCAATTGATTGTGGCGTTGCGTTGTGGAATGACGAGGAGAAATACCTCATAATGTAAATAATGTACAGGTCCACTATGTTTTTAATGTTATACACCGGTTTCGACGTCTTTAGCGTCATTTTCAGGACAATATTTTCAGGAAAATTTTCTGTGACGCCATAGACGTCAAAACCGGTATACAGCCTTAAAAGTGGTATATACAGAGATACATATATACATAGTGGAGAGGTATATACATAGTGAAACTGTATATTGTTTTTATTATGAGTTATTCTTTCTCGTCATTCAACAACTTAGTGAAGTTTACAACAACCTAGTGAAGCTTTGAAGGTTTCAAAAGTGATTTTGGCTCCAGTTAACTTTCGGCACAAACTCCCATATTTGAAGTTCTGGTGAGCATTTTTTTTACGAAAGACAGAGATTTCAATCTCTCCTTCGTTCATCGGTAAACAGTGGCAGAAGTTATGCCATAAAGTTTTTTTACAGCGCGCAGAGAATTTTCGACGATAACTTTCGTTTTCAATTTTGTTGGGAACTTGCGGATGTTGGCTGAAGGGTTTCGCCTGTTATCTTATCCGTTCGCGAAACGATGTTTCATCATCTGTAATCTCGGCAAATATTTATGTCATTGCCCTCCGAGTGACTCCCGTCGGAATTGAGCGTGAGTGAATTTGTTGAGGAAACGTACACACTCTTGACTCAAAAGCAAATCACGGAAGGTATTTAGGATTATATGGGGAGTAACAACGTGTGAGCGTAATATGTGGAGCACTTATGGCACCGAAGCCTATGATAAAAAAATGCTCTACCTACTGTAATTCAAAGTCTTTTGTTTGATTAGATTTTACGTGCATTTCATTTCTATGTTCATTCAATCCGTAATTTTAGTCACACGTCTTTTGAGGTAGTGCGAGCGAGATAGTTTCCTAATCATAATAGAGACCATATTCGAATTATGCCTTTTAATTTCACCAGCTGTGAAACAAACGAATTAAATATTGCATTATTAATGGTGGAATAAAATAGTTTTACATGACGGAAATTGTAAGTAATATAGTGAAAATATCTAAATAAGTCTTTAACTTGACTTATTTTTTTCACGCAGTACGTTTGAAACTCCATCAAAATTGAAGATTTATTGTGATCCAGAAGAATTTACTGCGGTGACAGTATGATTAATTTTTAAAAATAGTTGAGAAAACACACAAATTACACGCTGTTGATTTTTTGACGAGATCTAATTGTAGGGAATGCCTCATTTTTAATGTAAGTTCTCTTTGGAGTGCATAAACGTACCATTTCCCATGTAAAAGGGCTGGTATTTTCTGGCAAATATCTCGGAAGGTAATGTGGTAAGGGGCTAAATTTTTGGTGTCAATGGAAGGGTGATATATTTTTCTTTAAAGTGAGACCAAATTCATTGATTTCTAGCGAAAATGATATTCGCTCAAACTAACTTAATTTTCACGGTGTTGGAACTTGATAAAAAATGAATATTTACTTAATATTTTCATTATGTGAATGATATACAATTTTGGCAGCGAAAGCTATCGTAGAATTACGGCACGGTTTCAAGATCGGTGCGGTGGAATTTTTAATGTTGAATGATGACATAGCGATATTTCCATGAGTAAAGTTTAATTGACGTCGCGTTTTGATTTCCGGCATCGTTATTGCATGCCCTCATTTTTTGCAGTCCCATCATTATAATGGAAGGTGTTAGGTCCGCCATATAATATCACTTTTGCCAAATTTTTGAAACATGTGAACGCACCTAGAACAAAAACTTCAAGATGAAATAGTTTCTCTTGCATTGTTCGACAAAAAAAACGATCTTTATTCGATGTATGGATTAACTTTTACAGACTTAACGCGGATATGGTCATTTTTTTCGATATCCAGTTCCATTTTCTGTCCACAAACTAGGGGATTCTGTTCATTTCATTTGAAGTTAATTTGCTAAAAAGAATGTCGTGTTCACGGTCATCTTCAATGTATATATTTATTACTGTCTGTGCATACTTTTAGTAACAACAGCAGCCCCATTCTTGACCATTACGCCTCTTCTAGGCCTAGTTAATTTATTGTATATTTATGCGATTTACAGATTGAATTCTGAATATTCTTCTAATTTCTGTAATTTTTCCTCAGAGGATCGCTTTATAATATTGCATTAGCCCTAGGTCGTGAGGGAAACCGAAAAAATACCAGGTGTAACTTGCGTTGTTTATGATTTGCGATGTTGACTGCTGGAGATGTTGTCAAGTGAATCTGGGGATTCCAGCACAGAAACGTGCCCGGCCGTCAAATATATTGATAACTATTAGTTATACAATGTAAACGGCAATATGTTGATGTTTTAGTCTGTATAAATGTCCAAAATGGAAGCAAATACCTATAACTAAGAAAATATATCGACATTAAACATTTGTATAGAATTTGAAAGAGAAAAAAAAACAATTCCCTCCCTTAAAAATTGAAAGTTTTGGCATCCATGTGGCTCGGTTAGCCGAAGGGTTGATTTACTTAAAATTTCGTGTACATTATGTTTGTATCCAAAGGAAAAAATATACGCTTCAGTCTTAAATTTTCGACACTTTGAAATTTTGGTCCACCCTACTGTTTGAGTCGTTGCCATCTTTCTGGGGTCGTGTCATGTAACTGATAGTGTAAGAAGTTCATCTCCAAACAAATAGTTTAAGGGTTTCTAGAGAATCCCTTCGTTATGTCTGAATTTTTTCATTTGAGTGCACCAAGAAGAGCCGCTAATCCTTTTACATTGCATCAATATCACATTAGTAAAATAATAAAAATATTTCGTGTGTAACCAAATGTGGAGGTAACATAACCTGAAAAGTAAATAGCACACTTATTGGTATTTTTCGGGTTCTCCCCGTGTTACACCATTTTTCGTGGACGACCGTTTCCCCTGTATTCCAGTCGACTTTATCACGTCCTAATGAACAGGAGAATCGTCTGTCGCTATATATAGTGCTCTGGTCCGTTAATTGTCCGTTGGGATCTATTCCGGAGCGATTTGATTGGTTTAGGAGTCGCGCGGTCTTGGATTGTTGAAAATCTGTTTAAAAGTAGAAGAGAGCAGATAGCCGTCTTCCCTGCTAAAGTTATTTGGATTCTTAGCGATTTCGATCGCCTTCCTTATCATACCAATTAACGTTTAACATTTAAAGGACTAGCGCCCTATATATATATATATATATATATATATATACAGCGGCAGATAATTTTCCTGCTCATTAGGACCTGATGAAGCCGACTGGAAAGCCAGTGAAACGGTCGTCCATAAAAATGGTGCAACGCGGGGGGAACCCGAAAAATATCAATAAACAAGAAAACCCTGGAAGCCTTCAAATAACAATAAATAACATTCAGTTTATGAGATAAGGTGATGGGACGATTGAAAGTAGCAGCGTATTTTAAGTGAGGTGCCAAAGATCTTGTGTGGAGAGAGGAGTTGAGGAGGAGAATACTTGTTGGAGAGAGAGAGAGTTAAAATGAGATGTGATTCGGTGGAAAAGCAATCCTTTGGAAATGGATAGGCGGTGTGGTAAGAAGACTCTTGCCCGACGGGACACGAAGTGAGAAAATGATTTGAGTTCAGGGGATTAGAAGGAACCGTTTAAGATGTAGTAAATGGTCTCCAGCACCGAAATCTATCTGCGTAGGATGGGCAGCGAACGTCTCTGTTTCACTGCACGAATAAGGAGTGAGATAGGACATAGCTCTAGCAAAGATTTCGGGCGCTGCGCAGTGGACGAGTTTGGGACATGGGCTACGGAACTTTAAAAATGCTGCATAATTGTGTTGGAAGATTGTTTGTTGCTGAGGGTCAATCAGGAAATCTTTCTAATGACTGCCAACACAAGCGATTATAGAAGTTGGATTACTTACCATTACCTGTTGTCCCATTTCGACTAATTTTGCAAAGACACCTCAAAATAGGCTCTCAAGTAAAGTCATGCCGATGAGTGATTTTACTCATTTGCCTCGTATGTGTGTGTGACTTGTGCTTTTTTCGAGGTAGTTTTATTCTTCTGCTTCAATATCTCTCGTTGTCTCCCTCACTTCCACTCAGTCCTTCCCCTGCACTGTCATCTCCCCTCATTGCCGCGCAGTTCTGCGCCAGGAACTTTTGCGATAGCTATACTTGGTGCTGGACAGTGGATAGGAGAAAAATAGGGAGCGATCGAGAAATTTTCGTGGAGTGGGGAGGTAGTTGACCATTTGGGCGACCATATTCTAAAATTGTGAGGACGTATCCAAGGAACACTGCTCTCAAGGCATGGGTAAGTGTAATCTCACTATTTATTACACATTAGCTGCGCCCGGCATGCGTTGAAATGCCTATTTTTCTTTCTAAGTAGGCATACATATACAGAGAAGACGCATTTACATGTACAAAAAACTGAAAGATAATAATTTTTGTGCATTATATTAAATTAGAAAAAAATGATACAAGTGCTTTGGGATATACAATATTTTTGGTCTTGCCATATAAATCATACCTCACTGGTATGATTCTGATTCACACAATATTACACCTCAATGATACAATTCTGATGCGCTTGACTGAGCAACTCGTAAACGATCTGCTTCGTTGCTTGCTAGTCGTTCTTCGCTTGTTTGAGGAGCTCGCGTGCCAACACTCATTTGTTGAAACGACTCGCGCTCCACCAATTGTACAATGGATTTAATAATTCAGAAACCTTCGCGGGCGCGCGCAAAACGACTCACCAAAGTTTATCTTAATCTGATGTTTGGTATCGGAACGCCTAGAGGACGACCAAACAAATATTAATTTTTATATATTAGATTTACAAGTTTCAGGAACGCTCCTTAGTCACCGTCAGGTTTGACAAATTTAGTCAAGACGTAAGCATTTTTCTCGAGGTGGACTTTTAAAGCGGGCTTTACTCCTGCGGGTCGTAGTCATAACCCGTCTCCAGTTTAAAGGGTTTCCGGCCGCTGATGGGAAAGTTTTTTCAGTGGCATTTTTCAAGAGGCGCAAACAATTTTTTTTCTCGCCTCGTCCGGGTGGATGATTTAAACCCTCGCCGCGGGGGCGTTGGGCGGCTCGATCCTCGCTTCCACTGGAGAGAATTCCGCGGGAAGAAAAATAAGGAAGGCGGTGTACTGCGGACGGGGAGAAAAAAAGAACGTCCATAGATGGAGTCTTGTGGTTTTTGTCGCATTTTTTTCATCCATGAAAATATTCGTAGGTAAAATTAACGGAAAAAATTTTTTTGGCGTGGATGAACGCACATATAGTTTTATATATTTTTTTGTTTTCACGAGTTAAGGACGAAGTCATAAATATTTCTTTTATTTTTTTCCTGTCATTTTCAAACGTTTCGCATTTTGATAATGAATCATCAGGGCTGCATTGAAAATAATTTCCATTTTCGTTTTTGAATTTTGGATATAAAATGATTATTTATGGCTCCGACATAAACTCCAGAGGAAAAAAATGAGGTCGAAAATTCAAAATGCTAAAATGTAAATTATTTTTGCAGTGCAGTCCTGATGATGCATTGTGAAAATGCGAAACGCTTGCAAATGAGAAATCAATGAAGTATTTGTAATTTATTTGTTTCAAGCCAAAAATAGCAACCAAGGCTTTTATATTGGGTTCAATAAACAAAAAAATTCATGTGAAAATAACAGGAATGAAGCATGGTAAACGGAAAAAACAGTATTCAGCAAAGAACAAGGTAATTTGAGGCAGGGGGGATGTATTCGACTATGGGTTTGGGTGGCTTTTGGCAGGGGCATCGAAACACGAATTCGGGTGGTAGAAAAGGGATTGTTGGCAAGTGGAGAGACGGAATTTTGGTATGTGTGAATGGCTTACATTGCGAGTGATGCGGCCGGAGATGCAAAGTGAGAGATGGGAGAGAAGAAGATCAGAGCGGATGGACCCGTTCATGGTGGAGTGTAGGAATTTAAGGTCAAAAGGTATCCGGCGATGGGGAAGTTGTTAGAGGCCAGGGGATGATGGGGGCTATGACTAAGGGAGGACAAATTATGGCGGACTAAGCCAAAAACAAAATTAATTAATTTTGTTTAAAGATATTAAAAATGAAATATTAATAATGGAAGGGGAAGGTGTTTGAGGCCAGGAAATGATGGGAGCAATGACTAAGGGAGGAAAGTGATGGCGGACTATGCCTAAAACAAAATTAATAACTTTGTTTAAAAATATTCAAAATTAAAACACTTTAAAAATTAATAAATTAGGTAAATTAGATAAATTAGGATCAGTTATGCACTAGGAGAAAATTGAATCCTTCGAAGAACAAGCACGACTTGGATTTACGGCGCGGAATGCAAAATTCAAGAGAAAATGGCAAATAAATACGTGTTATTTATTCGGCATTATACTTGATATTCATTAGGAGCCATTATAATAATATGAAACATGTGTTTTCACGGTTATGAGAAAGCCTATTCATACGTCATCGAAATATTACGAAACATTTGTCAATAACTACGAGGCTACGTGATAAATTATAATTAAATTTTCCAATAAACCAAATAGGTAACATGATTTTTTTTCTCTTTTATCTGCTCGTATTACGAATTAGTTCACGCATGCAAAGTTTCACACAAATCTGTAAATGAAAGATAATCGCTTACACCACTTTTATGTGGTTCGACGGCTCTCCAAATGGGAACTGCAAACCGGGTGCAAGCGTATCGAAAATTGACGCTTGTGGATCGAAATAAACAAAGATTGTTATCATATTGGCCTCGGATAAGGAAATTCGCATAGAGACGCGGGTTTGGGGTATTGTGGGGGGACTAGATTTGAGTCGGTCCTTGGAATTTTATTCCTAAACAACCAGGTGAGTACATTAATGATGGACGGCGAGGTACTCCTTTCATGTAATGCGGTGATCAAATGAGCATCTTTTATCGCGTTTCCTGTTACTAACACCATGTCACCTCATTTGAACTAATTTTGAGCACACCATTATTTAATTTAAGCAATGTTACAGTATTGTGAATCAATAAACAAGGTTACTCGGGAGAATAATAAAACTTCCTTATAAGAAAGTCTCCGATTAAAGTATTATGTTTCCCATACAGTTAATTACCCAGGCCTTAGAGCAGCCGCTTATCGATGCAATAAAATTTCAATCGACAGTATAAAATCTTGAACCCAAAATACACAGCAATAAAGGTTGAATTTGAAATATTTGAAGCCATCCTGCTTGTGGTGCGATGAATTGGCTTGCCTCCATAACCATTTATGAAAGAATGAGGTATATTCTGCGTTATAGTTGACAATGGTAACGCTGAAGAAATGTCCAACTCTAGGCACAGACCTATATGGTGCTTAGCCAATAATGCTCTTGGTCTCGGTGAGTTTAATAAAATGACTGAAGTAGTACCTTGTGTTCAAATATTAACAGATTGTTCATTTATTTACCATATAATAATTAATACATTTCATTCGCAGGGCTCGCCTTGCTTAGAACCTCACCCATACCTCCCGTGCGCAGCATCGGGGGCGGCGGGTTGGAAAAACACACAAAAGTGTCCTTTCGTCCAAAAAAAATAAAAAACACTCTCAAAAAAGAATCACTGATAGTTGTCCTAAAATCACTTATATAAATAAAAAACTAAGAATTGTCCAAAATTAAATTCCCACATTAATACAAATAATGATATAAATACAACAAATCGTCGGCCCCGGTGGCAGCGGGGTAAAGTCCTCGCCTGCTTACCCGAGTGTCGCGGGCTCGAGTCCCGCCTGGGTAGAATATTATCTGCCCAGGACATGGGTGTTTGTGTCTCGTCCGTTGTTACTGTTATTTACCCGACGTAAATTGGCCCATTTGGCTGTATTCGGAATAGTGAAGATAAATAAATAAAAATAAGAAAAAGCTAATAAAAATGTCCACGAGTTAAGGTTTGTCATTCCCTATCATTCATTTACATAAGAAAAATATGCAAAAGCTAAGAAAAAAGTCAAGTATTTACACTATCAAATTTACACAAATAATCAGAAGCTAAATCACAATTTCTTCATCGCACTATCACTATATACACACTTATACTAAGTATCATTAACCTGCCCTAATAATATTTTATCTTGATTTTGAAGAGGTTTTCGGAATTAAGACTTTTGGCTCAGGCTTAGATTGTGCTAAACTAATGGTGTTCTTGATCAATGGTCTGGATAGACTAAAGAAAGTGCATTTAATCATATGTTGCGTAAAATAACACATGAATTGTCCTTGTTATCGTAGACTCTACGAAAAACTCCCCGAAATCAATTTTATCAGCGTAAATCTTTGACCACAATGCTTGAGAAAATTATATCCTTAGTGAAGTGTAGCGTACTTAATGTTAAGCGTGACGAAAATAACCCATACGACTTCAACGCGTCGGGAAATGTACACAATGCCGTTTATTATCCCATTATTTTTTAAATTTTTTAAAATTTTTTTATTTTTATTAGCCCATCATTCATTTGAATATTCTACCAGTTGATTGGAAGGTTTTGGACAGTTTTTATCCTACGGGCACATTGTTACGTTACGTCTATGGATTGGCTGTTACAGGATCCATCTTCAATTCCTCACCCTCTTCTTATTTTATCCAGAATTCCTATCTTCTTCCTTCCTCCCCGATACTATCCTATTAATCATTCCCTTTTCTTTCACAAAGTCCTCTTTTATGACCGGGCCTCGTATGCAAGACGGGACTCGGTCACACTTTTAATTATGTCGTGGATTCTTGCCCAGGGGGCCGAGGATGAAATTATCACAGAGAGGTTTTGAAAGGAAAATGAAATTTTGAAAAAATCAAGTATTTGATTCATTAACCCTTTATGGACAACAATTTTTCTACTTAAGAAAAAAAATTCCTTCCAAATCCAAATCAAGGGATATAATTTAAAGCAAGCCCATCCATTTTCAAAACATTTTTCTCAAAATAGCCTAGAATTTAGGTACGAGCGTGCCGAAAACGTCCCAATGGGCCATAGTGGAATAAGTTACATGGTTACTGAGGCACAATGATTCTGGAGGTATGTGCCCAATTCGGCACACCTGACGTTAAAGGGTTAATGAAAGGAACCCAAAATGTACGTCTTGAATAGCCGATAGGTAATAATAGTCTTGAATAGCCAATAACAAGAATATTACCACGTCTGGGGAAGGAGTAAGTTGCGGGTACAAGGACGGATGGATGGCACTGCGGCTACTGGTGAACGATTTCTTCTGCCTCCTCCAAATCTCCGCCACTACCTTCCTCTCCTCCCCAACCATACCCAATACCTCTTTGTTCGTCCTTCTCGCCACCCAGCTCACTCTATTCATCCTTCTCCGCACCTACATCACAAACGCCTCGAGTCTACGTTCATCCTCCCTTCGCAAGGTCCAAGTCTCCGACCCATACAGCGCCACGCTCCATTTAGAGCTTTCACCAGTCCTTTCTTTAAGTCTCTTCTCAGCTCCTCCCTCATCAATTCCCTCCCGTTAGCTCTCAACTAAAATTTATTTTGCGTGGTTCTCTAAGTATTGTAGGTATAGCGATTCTACGCACATTTCATACATTTTATTTGAGTGTTTCTTATTTGCATTGTATTCAATTAATTTGTATTTGTTCAATTGTGTATATTATTTTCCATTTAAACAAATGAATTTTATTTCTCAAGGAAAAACCAATAAAACATTCACCAAAAAGGCTATCAACACGTATTTTCGTGTTCCGGGTAACAAATTAATCGTGTTAGATAAAAAAATAAAATTCTCCAATAGCCGTAAAAATGGCACCACTCGTCAAACATGTACCTACCACAAAAATACACTCACTGTGTTGGTTTGCGGGAAAGGGGATTCCACAGCAGGGACCAACCACAGCCTCTCCACCAGAATACCCTCCTGTGATGGTTTACGGGAATGTTACTTCCTCGCCAGTGACCACCACAGACCATCCCAACTGGGTTGAGTGTGTGTGTCTGTGGTGGTCACTGGCGAGGAAGTAACATTCCCGTAAACCATCACAGGAGGGTATTCTGGTGGAGAGGCTGTGGTTGGTCCCTGCTGTGGAATCCCCTTTCCCGCAAGCCAACACAGTGAGTGTATTTTTGTGGTAGGTACATGTTTGACGAGTGGTGCCATTTTTACGGCTATTGGAGAATTTTATCTTTATCTATCTAGAGAGGCCGTAGAGCTCAATTTCCTTTGATTTAATTAATCGTGTGGTTAGAATAAGCCTATTCCATCCACATAGGTATACTCATAATATAGGAATATTTCCCCTATCCGTACCTGACATTTGCTAGATAAGACTATCTCATCCTGATTGACTAGGTGGCATAGGCTGGCATGGTGACGGGCTTATTAGATATTCCCTCACCTTTTGGAAAGTATACGGTTAGTATGGTTATGGGTTGTTTGACTTGCTAGCATGCTGTGCATCTTAGTAGAGTGTATAAGTTACAGGAAAATCATCATAAGAAATAATACTGGGGGCTATTCTTTTTTGAAGACAGCTTTTCCTCAATGCTGAAGAGTTTTCCAATTATGGTGAGTTTTTTCGCCCATTGTTGCTATAAAAAGTTTCTTTATTTTCTGAAAGTTCCTGAATTTTTCCACCTCTGCGGATTATGATGCGATCTCAAATGATGAATGGAAATTTTGGTAGAAAATATTCAAAGCTACACTTTGTTCAAACCCTTTTGAAGGAAATTTCACTGGTGCTGCGTAATGTCTCTTGACGTGAATAATTTTAGTAAATTGCTTCTTAATAAGTGTCAATTGGAAATATGTCCTTTTATGAAAAGTTTGGGATTAACTTCTAGGTGAACATAACTTGCTAACTTTAGGACAGAATCATGTTCACTGAATTCATCCCCGCGAGGCGCATTTATTCTCCACAGTAACTTAGTTGAAATTCTCGAGTATATGACTTTGCTAATAATTAGATGATAATTATTTTGTTGAGATCGTCTTTGTTGGTTTAGCCCTCAGTCTTAGGTTCATGGGCCGTATAATTCTCGTGATAGTCCATGATAGTAATGCAGACTGGGAATTGAAAATTTTATTTCGTCGCTTCTTCATGCAGGACATTTGATTGTGAACTAAATTTTCTTTCTGGGAGCGACACGAAAAGAATCTATCAAATCAAATCAAATCAAATCAAATCAAATGTCTATTCTTGCCTGAAATTTTGTCAGTTACGAGGAAGTTTGCGTGTGACATTTAAAGTGCCTTCCCCAAGAATTTTTTCTCCAAAGAATTTCAGCTCTTAGTGGAGAGGAGTTTAAGCATTACGTTCTCCCATTTTTGCGAGATTTTCTCGGAAAAGAACGATTCCTTCCGGCGAGTAAAATTTTCTGCGTCGCAAGTTTTGTCATATCAGTATTATTACTGAACTCAGAGGCAATTCCTCAGCTGAGTAGTTGCTGATTTTGCGGGACGAAGTATTTGTGAGAACACTTTTAATGCGTGGATAAACTACCCATTATATTAGTTCTCAGGTATCTCGCGTAGGTTATGAGATTGAGACTCATCCCTGAATCAACTGTGGTGACATTTAACGTCCGTGAGTATAGAATGATGCCGTTTAGATTAAACGGATGAGAATACTTGGGCAAATGTTGTGATTTTATCCTTTTAATTGTCTCTTTGGCTACGTATTTTTCAAGGGATATCATTAAATTAAACCGTGCTCAGTTTATGCAATAATCTTTCGTTGAAAGTTTTTATTACAAAGGTTATGCTTTAAAACGAAAATTTTCCACCCCTGGGGTGACAGTTGAATTGTAGTTACTATTTTGGGTCAACTGTTTTTTCTTACTGGTTCAACTCATTTCATTGCCATACGTATCCAACCCGAAGGTAGGTCAGCTGTAGTTCTTTACTCCATTCCCTCTTCAACTAACCGCTTATTCCCTTCAAGTTTTTGTGTTTTTACATACCTTGTAATTTGTCTGATGTATAACATCATTGATCTTCCTATGTAATTTTTCCCATCCATTTTTACATACATACATACATAAATACCAATCACGCCGTTCCCTTCCGGGGTAGGTACAGTCACAAAGTATCGCTCATAAATACATATTTGTACACCTAACTCTGTTACAATAATTTCCTCCATACTGACCTATCCTTGCATTCCTCTTTTGCCTCATTTACCCCCATACACTGCTTCATACACGCCTTCCTGTTTTTAAGGCTCCTAGCATTCCTCCTACTAAGAATTTCCTCAATCACATTCAACCACGACTTCCTCGGCCTACCTCTACCTCTCACACCATTCATTTCACTCTTATATGTCTGTTTCGTTATTCAACTCTCAACCATTCTCTCAACATTCCTTTCAAAAGTGTATCTAGAAAGCTTAAATTTTTCTGGATTTATCCATTAAACTTGCCATTTTCTTTCCGAGTTTTCATTAAGCATCTTTACTTCTTAGCTCATGAGATGACTTCTTCATTGCTGACTTTGTCGGTCATTTGGCTTCGACTTGATACATAATATGCAGTGGTTTTAAAGACTTTCCCTCAAAATCAATTTTAGTGAACCCACTGTCTGCGTCTCTATCTGTGTCAAATACAGGATAAAATGTTTTCTACTCCGGTTGAAAAAATTTATGCGATGCTCGTTTATACGGTTCATCTTCCCTACTGGAAGCTTTAAAATCAAACCCAAAATATGATGTAAGAATTTGGTAAAATTGACGATTCATTTTATCGCTACCATGATTTTCATTGCAATAGGAGCAACCAACATCGATACACTACTCAATCAAATCCAGAATGTATTTTTTGTCAGTACACATGTCCATGTGAATAGTATATGTTGAGAACGCTGAACTGGAGTTTAAAAAAAATCAGGAGTTACTCGATGAGAGTCTTCCTTCTGTCGTTGAGTACATTCATTATTTCTTCTACATCTACACATTACCCTGCGAGCCGCCTAATGGGCGTGTGGGAGGGGGTGTTAGGACATCAGCCGCGTAAAGATGTAAGGGATAAGGTTTTGGGAAGAGAAATGGTGACCTTATTATGGGAGTGTATTTAGTGGAGCTCAGTTTTTATTGTGATCGCTTATTGTGCGCGGAAAGAATGAGTTTTTGTACCCATCTGTTCGGCAATGTATCTCCCTTATTCTATCGATTCTGATAGACCAAGATATGTAGTGAGACATCATGATAAAATTCTGTGTGTCGCTTTGAAATACACAGGTTCTGAATTTCTCAGGCAAACTAAGCCTAGCGTGTCGCCTGCGAGGGGCTTCCACCTTAATCGATTCTTTGTTCGGATTGCTGCATGTATCTCATTGATCCGGCACACTTAAGTTTTTGATGAAATATTGATTTCAGTATTTAATTTTTTCCCGTAATCAAGCATAATATTAACATTAAATATTCTAGGATATCAGGATTTTAATATTTGGATGTTTTCTCGACGTGGGTACCGTCTAGAGGAAGGTTCATCGGGTGTCCCACCGGGCCCGAGGCTCCACATCTGCCGACGTTTCGAAGTAAGCCCCCCTTTTTCTCAACCATTGCTCCAGGATATCCAACTATGTCGAATTGTAATTAAATAATAAACCTTCGGAACCCGGGACGAAATCAGAAGCAAATTTGTATTGCTTATGCAGGTGGCCAATCCATCAGGATTTTATCTTCCTCATAAAATATCGTTGGATTTCTCCTCTTCCTTACTTTTCGATATTTACTCGCTTTTGATTTTGTCCTTCAATTTTAAATTCCGAATTATCCTCCAGAATAAGATTTTCTGAGCTACCATTCCATTTTGCTCTGTTTTCATTTCAATTTTTCTTCGACAGCTTGGGTCGTTTCGCAGTAACTGTCAGACGTTTGCAGACCGAGCACCGGGGGATGATTCAGTCATGAAACTGCGGTGACTTAACCCCCTTTCCGCATTCAAGCCATTGAAAACTAAAACCCAGGGTGTTTTGAACCAAAGCGAGCAGTTTCATAGATTTAAGTCAAGCTGTAGTTCAAAGAATATAAGATGAGACTATATATGAAGACCAAAATACTAATACGCGGAATAGAGAAACTGAATGCAGAAGTCACACTGAGACGAGATAATTCATAACAAATGGATTTCTTCACCTACCTCAAAAGTACCTTCACATGGGACGGAAGACATGCAACGGACATCAACCGAAGAATAGCCCAGACTAGGAAAGGGTTTATGGGAACAGCTGTGAAGATAGATACGAAGAAGATAGGACTCCAAACTAGGAAACAGTAGGTACGTCAAGATATTCGTGTGGAGCGTAGCACTCTATAAATCGGAAGCATGGACCATAGGAAATGCAGACCAGAACGGAATAGATGCCTTCGGAACCTGATGCTGAAGGATGATTCTGAAGATAAAATGGACGGTCGCGGAAAGACAATTGCTGACAGAAATTTTTATAAAATCGGAAACAGCATCCGCGAGGATGCTGAAGATAAAATGGGCGGTCAAAAGAAGAAATGATGAAGTTTACAGA
Source organism: Ceriagrion tenellum (assembly GCA_963169105.1). Classification (NCBI taxonomy): domain Eukaryota; kingdom Metazoa; phylum Arthropoda; class Insecta; order Odonata; family Coenagrionidae; genus Ceriagrion; species Ceriagrion tenellum. Next base: position 49,710,355 of record OY720635.1, on the reverse strand, counting down.
AGAGTGGATGAGGAAAAAACCAAACGGAGAATTATACAGAAAGAAGGACCAGATGGATTGGAATCACCCTGAGACACATTGGGTTTGTAAAGAACGTAATTGGATGTAAAATAGAGGGAAATTTCTCCAGAGGAAGACCCAGGAATAAGTTCACGGACCTAATAAAGAGGAAAGATTAGAGGAAGAGATACAAGGAGGTAAGGGAACTAGCATTAGATGGGGAAGGGTGGAGGGCTGTAGTCAACCAATCTTAAGGATTGAACCATCAATGATGATGATATCAATGATAGTTATGATCGATGATGATGATTATCCGAGTCCATCGATACCTGCCTTCGGCGATTGAATGGAAACTGGTGTTTGCGTCGCGGAATGCTGCTGTCCTTTACTGATCCAAGTCTCCAAAGTCCTATGCATATGTGACTTTATACTACGCCGTGTTTTTACATGGGACTTGTTTTCTATTTGATCGTATATTTGTGATTGATATTCCCTCGAACGGAGAGTTTTTTTCGATTTAAGCAATCCCTTATAACTTCATTTAATAGGCGCAAGGGAAAAACGATGATGGAATGGCTAACCAGTAGTTTAAAGATTCCGGTACTCGTCCGCTGGCTTCACAAAAATAAATCGAAATTTAATGATTGCAATTGCCATTGCTTTGCCAGATTTTACTCTCTCGAACGAGGATAAGTAAACCAACTGGATTGATTTTTTTTCGACCGAAAAGCTCGGAAGAGAAACCCATTTGGGCTCGATTCAGTTTCAGCCGTCGAGGCATGCAATCAATGATTCTGATGAAGTCCATCGATAGGCGGTCGGGAACAAGCTAGCGATAAGCGGGACTGAAACGGAAACCTTCTTTTTCTTGGTCCCTTGATCAATTTTCGAGAATAACTGGGGGGAAATCGGCGTTGCCGAAAGTAGCGTGGTAATTAAAGTCAACGTTCGAAGTTTAATTTGACGAGCGTAGAACCGATAAAAACCATTTGGAAAATGCTTTAGGCTGAGAGTGCTCTAAAATATATCTTTATTATATTTCCAGTGATTTTGGTAGAAAAAAACAATTTTTGTTACATATTCTACTTTAAAAGTTTAACGCATCAGACGATACCTTTTTGAAATTGGTTACAGATATCATGACATCAAAATTACAGAATTTTCTTGTTTCGGCACAATTTTTACTGTCGCACACTAATCAAAGTTTCCATCATCGAGGTAGATGGAGAGGACGCTTGCTATTGCAGCTAATGCTAGAAGCTGTAGAATGGACGAGGCCTGTTCGCCTTCTTTGTTTACCCCGATTTTCCTGCAGCGCTTACAGGTGACATACTAATTTTGCAATTTTATGGCCCCCCACACACCTGAGCGGCCGCGATACTAGGCCAAACAACATTCGAGCGTTCAGTGCGTGCACACACACCAGGGTGGCCAGCCGGTCAAGGCCGCGGCCTGTGCAGCGGTAGGCCTCAACGGTGGCGGCCGAACGCGACCGCCGTGGCGGCCTACGCCAAGCAATTTTCAACTTCCTCAAGGGGTTGCGCGGATAAAAATAGGGATTGCGAATGCGAAAGTGACGAAATATTTTTGATCGTGATTTTTGATCAGAAATATCATCTACTTCAATTGTAATTATGCCTAGGTGAATGCAGATTTGCCGCAAGGATTTAGTCTAGGTTCATCGGTTTGTCGCTCACACCAACAATTCGGCATTTCCGTGGCCGCGACCGCTTAGGAGTGTGCGCAGAGGCGGCCGTGCGGCCTACGTCGCAACCGCGCGGGCACGGCCGCCACCGCGGCCGCTCAGGAGTGTGGAGGCCTTTACGATGTTGCTTAATGATAGTTTATGCGAAAACAGCATGAATTAACGTCTTTAAAATGGATTTTCCTAATATATATTTTTCATTAATTATAATTAATAATAATCCGTTTTCATGATGAAAACTATGGTTAAATTGAGTAGAAACCATAACAATAGGCAGCAAATATAGGTTCCAGGAGTTACTAGCCTTATATATAGAATAAATGGCAGATATTCTTGCTAATTATTAAAATCCGCTACTGTGTCCATTCCATCGAGCTCTCCTGTGCTCTCCTCTCTCGTGAGGAAAGTAAGGAAAGAGTAAGGATGACCAACATTGCTGTTATTTCGGTTGTCAGGTTACAGTTTGAGATGACCTAATGCCTTCTCCATACACCTCAATGGTCGTTACTGATAAAACATCCTCCCGATGGGCCGTGGTATTACGTGGTGTTCCTCAAGGCTCTACACTCAGTCCTCTCTTATCCTCTCTGTATATCAACGATTGCCCATCAGTACTGAAAATCGCAAATATCATCCATACGCTGACTACCTACAGATCTTTTTACATTCCACTGTTGATTGTTTACGTGAAAACATAAACTGCATCAACATCGACTTAAGACTTAGGCTAAAAACTTGGAGCAAAAGCAATTTTTAAATATAAATTTAAACAAGTCACAAGCTATTGTAAGCGGATACTCTAGGATTCTTGCTCTCATTCAGATAAATGAACTTCCGCATTTAAGTATTGACGGAGACCCATTTTGTGAAGTTGTTAAAAATCTGTATATTGATTGACCAAATGCTTGATGACACAATGCCCTCTATCTGAATGGTTTCGACAATTCAATGTCATTTTTAAGGCCGCCTTGAAAATAACAGTATTGTTGAAACAAAGGTCGGTCTAAGGTAATAATAATTGTGTGGAAAAGTGTCTTTTTGCGATCATGATATCTATGTTTCTAATTATTTTGTATTCAGATACCTCTAATGGCTTAACTCTGTGGAAATGTAAATGGAAACAAAACGATGTAATTTCGAAGTAATGATTGTTTGGAACAACCACTGTTTTTCTCTGGTATCTGCTATATTATCACCGGGGTTTTTCTTGAGTTCAAGGTGATGTGATAATATGCGTAAAATGTATCCAATAGAAGAGTATTTCTCTCATTTATGCTACCTAGTATCAGTGAAATATTAATCGCTTGCATATTCGAGAAATTAAGTCAGCCCCTTACCCCTCCCCCTTAGCTAAAGGTTAAATGGCCGGTGGCGGAGTTTTGAGCCCTGGAAGATTGGTTCAATTCAGCGACAAATACGATGTTGTAGAGCTTGTTTTAGTGATTAAATTCCTTTCTACGGAGCAAATTGATACAGTTCAGCGGAGCCTACTAATGATTTGCCTCTTACGTTTCATTAGGTGAGGTTTAATCGCATAGCTTTCCCTCTTGCAGAATATAAATAAATTGTGAAAGCGATGAAGCACTCATTGCTTCTCACGACGGTACCCGCATATTTCCTTGAGTCTTATGATATTTTAAGGCCTTTTTTGGTCAGACAATGATGTAGGTTTGAATAAATAAATCACATTTTGTAAGTTCCATTTGGTATTATCTCTAAATAAGTGGGCCTACGCGTGTATTTGAATCGTTTTATTATCATCAGTTATTTTATTATCAGCTAAAAATGTATTATTGATTTGACCTTTTTCCCCTTAGCTGCTGTGAATACATGAATGTAGCAAAAAGACAAGACCCATGTTTTTTGTATGCCCTCCCCCCCAGTTCCGGACACCCGCATTTCAAAAATCCTACACAGTTGTTGTCTCAAAATTGTAGAATGACTTGCCGAAACAAGTGAAAGTGGATCGCTGGAAATATTTAAGAAAAAACTTTTCAGGCGTTTACTTTCCAGTGATTCTTGATCAGTGGTCATTGTTATTCATTTTTACGCTTATTGATATCTTTGCTGTTCTTCTTCGTATCAAAAGATGCAATTTAGTTTTTTTACATCATTTTTTGTGTGATTACGTTGTTTGTTTTATATGTTTCCCATTCTTACATCAGAAAGAAGCAATTCCGCCATTATTTACGTAACTACCCAAATATGAAAGCAGCAATATTCTCCTGAGTTTTTCTTGGTTATATTCTTCACAATGTTTTGGTTTCTGGTTGAGTGATTACTGTGTGTTTCTTTTCATTTTTATTTCTGTTTTTGTTTAACATAGTGTCAAAAAACCTTTGTTCTATAGGAGTATAACTTCTAGAATAATAATTTAAAAAAATTTTATTGATTAATATGTTCTCACTTTACTCATACTATAAGCCGACTAGCTGACCCGTGCGAATATTTCGCACTCTATGCAGCTTCTTCCAGGTTCTTCCTTCTTTCTTCCTGTTCTTCTACCTTTCGAATATTTCGCACAGTATGCAGCGTCTTTCTGTTTCTTTCTTCTTTCTTCCTGTTCTTCTACCTGTCGAATATTTCGCACAGTATACAGCTACTTCCTGTTTCTTCCCATGGACAATTATGTATTATTTATGTTGTGTTAAAGATACATAACGTAAACGGTCACACTGATTGTATGTAGAATGTAAACAATCTGACTAAACGATGTGTTGATATATAGCGCCTCCTACAGTCTATTAAGCACGTAGCCATAGCCAACATATTAGTTGATTATATTGTCAACAGATGGCACTATCATTTTTTAAGAAAAACTTCAATTCTAAATCATTTGTCTTTTTTTCGTCAATGGCGGGGAACATACCCTTTAAAACGATGTTTGAACCATAAATTTTGATGAAGAATTATGTGAGTTATGGCGTTGCGACAAAAAACACCTTTGAGAAATAATATATATGATGATGTGTGGAGTCAATATACCTCGAGCGAGTAATCGACATGGAAAAATCGAAACTTTTAAGTCAAATTAATGGGTAGATAGTAAAATTTGAGATTGAGATTGTATTTTTCGTCAGAAGCCGGTGATTCAACGTTTAAAATCATACCTCATTTATCACTGTAGGTGCAGTATTAATGGAGCATATACGGAATGACAGAAAAAGACCTTTCTGTAACAATATGTTTGATACGAAGAACAGCATTTATCCGAATTAGCGTCGAGCCACTTATGTGGTTTTTGTTTCATTTATTGCGCATTAAAATATTAATGTTGACTCGAGGCGTTTGACATGTGGGTGTGGAGAAGGATGGAAAGGGTGAGCAGGTTAGCGAAGAAGACGAACGAGGAGGTTTTGGATATGGTTGGAGAGGAGAGGAAGATGGTGGCGGAGGTTCGGAGGAGACGGACACAATGAACGTATTGAAAAGAGAGTAAATGCTAAATAAGGTAATAGAGGGAAGAAAAATGGGAGAGGGGAAGAGGAAGCAAACGGATAAGTTTTATGGACAAAAAATCGAATTTATTTTCGGCGGCAGATTTTTTTCCAAGAGTTTTACTGAGTGTCTTAAAGATATGTTCACTTAATACCCCGATGAAAACTCTCGGTGCATATATTTCTTAATGCAAACATAATGACTGCTTTATGAATAGTTTTACACGAAAAAAGCGTCCACCATCATGTGATGTAATAGCACACAAACATAAACAAAAATCTCTAAAAACTTATCCACAGTACAAGAGAACAACCATGTTGATAGATGTTAATGTTTTTTATTTCATTAACATCCCTCCACTTCATCACAATGTGTGTAAGCTTTAAGATTTGCAAAGAAATTGAAAACGAGTGTTTCCTTGGAAATTAGGTCACGTTTAAGCCTCCGTATCCAAGTGACGGCTAAAGCCTAAGACAAATGGCTTACCATTCCAAAATCAACAATTATTTTTGAGTACATATGCCATATTTCAAGTCATTCCTTCAAATAAAACTGTTGAAGATTTATCAGCATTTTTCGATTTCCGATAACTGTGCGATGTGCCAGAATGATAAAAACTGTCCATGATCCTAGCAATCAGGTGGTAGAATACTTAATTAACTGTTTGTTTGAAGGCTTCCGTGGCGTCATCACTAAAGAATACTTCTTCCGTTGCTGAGCGATTAATCTGATAACCATATCATAATCGTTTCATAATTATATTTTTGATAGAGATTTCCTGAATGATTTGACTGCATCAGACCCAAGAGACGGTAACGGTAATGGACTCAAACTAAAGTATTGATAATTTTTGTGTTGTAATAGTTGTTGCCATCCCGAAAAATGACGCCGCAGTAGAAAGTCGCCATTTGAGTTAGCAATGTATAAAAGATTGTTTCCTATTTTATTTAGTTAACTGATCTTTACCTTTACTTGTTGGCATGCAGAGAACTTGAATTAAGGGTTGATATTTTGTTGCCAGTGGTCATTGATAAATGATCCAGGATGAAATCAAGAGGGATTATGAAATAGTTCCTTGTCCTCATGCTCTCTTGTGTTTTTTCTCTCCGATATGCAATTTTGTACTAATCACTTATGGTCGAGAGAAGCATTGACATGGATCCAACGCACTTAATAATCGATCGATTTTATTTATTAATAGATATATAAAAGAGTCAATCTTTTCCTTAAATAGATATTTGGCTTTTAGTAATGAATTTTCGGCTCGGCTCTAAAAAATTGTAAAAATAAAAAAATTTTCCAAGCATTATTATGAGTTTTACGCGGAATTATTTGACAATATTGGACTGCGCTCCTTTTTTTCCATACTGTAGAATAAGTTGTATGATATGAAATTCTTTGCCTTTTGCTTATTTGATTTGGAACTGTAAGCTTAAGATTACTCGAAATAACCGAAAACACCATAACGAGAACACCGAGAAATAACAACCATATTGGTTATCCCTGCTCTTTCCTTAGTTACTTGGTGACATAATGCCATCTACATTCACCTTAATGAACCTGACCGTGTATATATTCGATGGATTTTCTCCTGACTTTTAAAAAATACCTAACTTTAACCAGTAGATTACCTTTATGCAGTGCATTCTCTCGTTTCTTTCATGGTGTCTGCCTCAGAGCCTTCTGCCACGCACCTCTCCGGCAGTCTGCAGGGTAGTGTATACATAGGCGTGCATTTTTTCGAGGATATTTTAAAAAACCGCGATTCGCACCGTCGACCGTAGACCAACCAGCACCTTCAGATATCTCTGCCCTTCCCTGAAAGCATTCCCTGATCGCCTCCTCAATTGGCCACCCTTCCGAACCCTCTCGTGTGATGGGGGTGGGGGGGGGGGGAAATGGTGCGAAGATTAGCCGCCATGAGTGGTTGGATCTGCTGGTGGGGGCAGACTCTCAACCGAATCGCCGTCGGAATGGGACCGTGGCGGCGCCGAATTGATTGGAGAGGCCTCCCTCGGATCCTCCCACCTCGTCTCGCCGTATCTGGCTTACGCGTCGAGCTAATGACAGTCTTCCCGTGCCCCCTGGGCTTGGAGCGCTCAAACAGGAGTTGCGGGAAGTCTTAGTTTGCGAAGGTGTAATGATATGGTTGGTTGGGATGTGCGTGATCAAACTACAGTCTAGTTAATATACAGTCGCGACATCCATTGTCAATCTCCCTATGCTGCGGTATGTCGCAGGTGACGCTGGCAACGCCTCTGTCGGGCGTTTTGCTCAACATATTCTGCCAGAGCAAAACTATTCTGGTATAAATGATCACAGGTATAAAATCTAGGAAATAGACTGTAGAATCAATAGATTTAAATTGTCAATTTTTACTCGTACAATCATCATCATCATCAATGTAGATCTGTTCTAAGACTGGTTTCATCTGAACTCCTCCAAACTTCTCTATATTGCGCCCACATTTTCATCTCTTGGTAACTCCTGTTCTCCCTCAAATCCGTCAACATATAAAATTTTCTTCTTCCTTTCTTGCGTTTTCCTTTCACTTTTCCTTCCATTGTCTTACTCAGGAGACAGTCATGCCTCATGACATGCCCCAACCAGTTTGCCTTTCTTCTTCTTATTGCATTCATGATTGATCTTTTCTCGTCAATCCTTTCCAAAACTTGGTCATTCCTCACCTTTTCCAATAATCTTACAATAAGGGGCCATAATAGCTGCGATAGATCAGTTCCGGGAAACTTTCACCCACACTAAATAAAGTAGGTTTTGCTTGTGCTAATGTGGGATCGTAACCCCATTGCCTCGCGAGTGAGTACCTCGTATCTTTTTGCGAAGTAGTTCGGTTCCCTTGTCTCAAACTCCATCTTGTTGCTTATTTCCTTTCCCCTTCATTCCCTTCAAGTCCCTTCACCTACACCGTTTCACTACCAGTTGTCCAATTTTTACTCATTTCACGGTGAGACCTCAAGATATGGTAGTTATTGGGATCCTAACCACTTGCCTTGCGAGTAAGTACCTCGAGTCTTTTTGCGCAGAAGTTTGGTTCCTTGCTTCACGACCTCTCTCATCCGTTGTCTATCTCCTCTCCCCTTCATCCATTCCATTCATCCCCACCACTTCTACTTCCCATCCTTGTCACTCAGGTCAGTGTCAGGAACTTTTGCGCGAATTATTCGCACTTCTTTCCACCCAATGTACTTGACGACACCTTACGTCTCTTGGCAGAAGAACTTAACATTAGTATCCTTATTAATAAGATGACTATGTACTTTACTACGTTTATTTTATTTCGACGAGTTTCACAGCTTTACTTCATCTTCAGTTACAATTGTTTGTGTAGTACTTAGTACCGGGAGACACTGAACTTTGCTCGCAATCATTGGGCAGTAAAAAAATATTCCTTCATCCAACACTGACGACATATTTGATCGTCTTCTTGCATCACCCCATCGATCCTGCAATCGAGTCTTGTGTGCTAAATATTTTCCGACTGCTGGGTATGAGAATTAAAGAAGCAATCGAGTCTTGTGTGCAGTGCGCTACCGTCCGCGAGGTTAACGCCAACTTTGCTCGGTACACTGAATGCAAAAATAATAAATTCCCAAGTAAAAATTATAATAAAAATAAAAATGAAACGGAAATTTGCGTTATTAAATTCAATGTTTTATTCTCTTTTTATAATTTTTCAATAATAAAAAATTCTCGTTAAGAATGGCTGAAATACGGTTTTGTCGAAATTTTTTTCTTTCATTCCAGGACTGCATGAATCGTAATTCCATGTTTCGCTCCAGTCTGAGCCACATAAGAACTTCAGTTTTGAAATATTGCGGTCACCAGTCGAGAACACTTCCTTTAATGTGGCTCCCACTCAACCACACGCAATATCTCCTGACTATTGTGTAGCTTACCCAAAAATTCTGAGTAGTCAGGATAACATACGAATTTCAGGCCTTGGGCGTCGACCAATGTGGTTCGTTTGTGTAGCTTTTTGCGATATATATATTATTAAGCGACTTTATGCCTGGAATAAAGAAATAAACAATATATTGTGAAATAGAAAGGATTTAGGAATGCAATGTTCAAGCACTGAATCTATGGGGATCGCGTTAAAAAAGGATTAAGGATTTTTTAAATACTCGGAATAGTAATGTTTTGTGGAGTTTTTTTTGTGGCTCCAAGTGCTTGGCTATCTACCATCTTCGTCCATCTTCTCTGTGGATTTTTTGTGTCATAAAGGAGCTAGATGTTTCCTAACTACTGGTTATAATAATTAATCCAGCTATCAACTCTTGTGCGCTATCGTCCGTGACTTTATAGCCGAATATTGAACTCTGAGATATTCGCTCCTACTAGTTTTATGGCGGTGATAATTTGAATCGTTTGACTGGCTTCACATAATCTTTTAGGGCCTGACTCAGTCAGAAACATTAACCGTTTCAAGCCCGCATTACGAAATTTTAACGAAAAAAATATTTTCCGACGGATATCATCTCCTAAAATCCCAAATAAAAACAAAATTATTTCAATAATTTTTCATGAGCATAGACCTAGTGAATTAAGATTTTTGACGTAGACGTCACATTACGTTCGAATCGAGGCAAAATGGCCAAAATGACTAATTATGCATAATCTGGTAGTTGCGTGATTATAATGGGACATTTGATTATAACTAAGAACTGAACTTGAATAAATTTAAAACACGTTTAGGTAGTATTTCACCTCCGGCTTGAGAGGATTAGGCAAATGAAGCATGCGTTCTTTTCGGTTTTTGTATGGAGACAAAGGAACCAAAATGGCCAACTATAATTGATTTAATTATTATCGATTTTCACTTTTCGTTAGAGCCTAATATTTATTGAAACAATAGTTAATATAATGGTAAGAACAAAATTTATGAAAACTATGTCGTAAAGAGTTAAAAAATTAATGCATGGCTGCTTGGTATGAAAATATTGGTACAATTTTTTTTACAGCTAAACACAGGTTGTTGGACACAGGTTGCCACATACAGTTGCACTTGCATAATCTAGAGGAAATAATAGCATTTGAAGGTCCATATTGTGCCGCCATCTTAAGGGCAGGGATTAATAACAGAAGTACATGTCACGTTGAGCGTGAAAGGGTTAAGAGAAATCTGTAATTTATTCATTCATTGGTCGTTCACTCCTAAGATTGGTTGACTGCAACCCTCCACTCTTCCCTATCTAATACTGGTTCCCTTTCTTCCTGGTATCTCTTAATATATACTTTCCTCTTTATTTGATCCAAGAACTTATTCCTGGGTCTTCCTCTGGCGACTTTTCCCTCTATTTTCCCTTTAATTGTGTTCCTCTTCTACTCTTCTATACACTTCATCATTTCTTACTTAGTCCGTCCGTTTTATCTTCAGCATCTTCCTCCAGCACCAGATCTCGAAGGCTTTTAGTCTATTCTGGTCAGATTTTCCAATCGTCCATGCTTCCGATCCTTATAGCGCTACGTTCCACACGAATGTTTCCACATTCTGTGTTATGGTTTGTAGTCCTATCTGTAATCTAGTAATGCTGTAATTCTTCGAAGATTGAAAATTCATCTATTAGGATCGATAGACTTTTCCTAAGCTTTTGTCTGGCGACATAAGTCTTTCCTCTACACCCATCGCCTGACTTCTCTTAAACTCCTGCTTCTTCCACCTCCGTCATTATTAGCTCGTTGCTAATTGACGCAGCCGACCTTACCAGTCGCGCGATTGTGACAGAAGATGCCACCAGGGAGCGATTTCCTGCTGCTGAGCCGTGGATCGCTCAGTGCATTGCAAGAACCTTTTCTCTACGACGTATTGAACAGAGACCTTCCATATCGTCTGAATCTGTCAGATGTAAGTTTTAAAATCAATTTTTCATTGTCCAGTCGTGTCGTCTAGGAGAATTTAACTTCAGTCCAGGGTAGTCCACCAGATGTGAATTTCCCAATCCAATGAGAATGGAATTTAAAGAAAGGCGTCCATTTAGTTAGGCGTAATTTCAAATGCAAACAGTTTCGTGCAGCTGAAGAAAATCAGCAAAACTTAACGAAAATTAATGGTCCGAAAAGTAAAAATAATTAGTGATTGTTTATTTGGGGAAGTTACTATAGGAGGTTTCTCTGAAAGTGTTTTTATTAAAGATCAACTCATTAACTGTGCGGTTGCTGGGACCTGCGCACACAGGTACGCAGTAAGTTTTGTAAGGTATCAATCCAATTTATCATCATCCAGTAATTTTTTTGTCATGTTGTCTTGAGATTTTTTAACTCAGTCCAGGGTTGTCAACCAGTTGTGGATTTCCCTATTGATTAAGAAAGAAAGTGAAAGAAAAGAGTCCATTTAGTTTGGCGTAATTTCAAATGCGAACAATTTTGTGCAGCTGAAGAAAACTAGCAAAACTTTACAAAAATCACTGGTGCAATAATTATAAATAATTGATGGCTCTTTAATTAGTGACGTGATTATAGGGGACTCCTTTAAAAGAGTTTGATTACGTTTTTAACTGTTGGTTTCTGGGACCTACGCACACACTTGCGCAGTAGGAAAGGAAGTTCATGTGACTCCTAGGTAATGACCTAGGTAATGGAAATGTGAAACGTGGGTACGCAAGGGGTAGAAAAAAAAATACAACCGTAATTCTTTCTTGTATTATTCACATTATCGTTGGAAGAAAAACAAATATTCAGACTACAATTTATTTTATATATTTTTCATAAAGTATTTTTTGCTCAAGTTAATACCATTTTAGATGACGGAATGGTGTGGTTGTAACGGTACGGCCGAAACAAATGGAATGATGGGCATTTAAACGACTGGCAGGGGGTGGTAAACAGAATTATACACAAATTAACATAAAAAATAAAGTTGATGTTTCTGAGAATGTGAATATAAAATAAATGTTTTTATATTCATGATAACTACTTGAAATTCAATCAGAATTGAAATATTGATACGAAATTATACCATATAGTTACAAATGAGATATGAAAATTTCTTATTAACCATCGTTGTGTGCAACTGTTGCAAAACGTTTGTGGTGACTAAAATGGGATAAGAACGTTAGACATTCTATTTTATAAAAGCGCACAAGCACGCATAAATAGACTTTATCGTCTCCTCAATCGCTCTCAAATTTATCTGTCTCCACTGTCCGACCGGGTGTCGCCTGATATCTTCCTTTCACGACGTTACTCCATATCCATACGAAGTGTTCCTTTTCTGTAATTGGTTAACACAACTTATTCCAGCGGAAATAAGACTCTTAAAACTGCCAAAATTTAGCCTTGCACTATTCTATCCTGGCTTCATCAAGCAATATCCTTCTCTATGTCAGATTTGAAAATGGCGCTAAAATCATAGACTATAAAGCACATAGGCAAGTAAAATAATTACCCACCTTCCTGTCTCCCAGACGAAACTGGAAACGACAGCAATACGAGCAGGGCACAACGTCATCATTAGTTGTTCAATCCTAAGATTGGTTGAATGCAGCCCTCCACCCTTCCCTATCTAATACTAGTTCCCTTACCTCCTGGTATCTCTTCCTATGTGCTTTCCTTTTTATTTGGTATGGATTGCATATTTGGGGAGGCGACCGACGACTTAAGTCATTTGCGCCGTAGGGGATAGGTTAGGGAGGTAGGGTGGATAGAAACCTGACGTCGGTATTAGCCTGCTCTTAACGAAAGGCGCCAAGGAGACCACGGTTTAACGTCTCATCCGACAGACGGAGTACTGAACTTGAAGTGTCTTTCACAAGACACTCACATAGGAATCGGATGCCCTCTTTATGTGGTCCATGAATTTATTTCTGGGTCTTCCTCTGGGGACTTTTCTCTTTATTATACCTTCATTTATGTTCTTCACAAACCCGTTGTATCTCAGGGTGTGTCCAATCCATCTGGCTCTTCTTTTCTGTGTGGTGTTCCATATTTTCTTTCCTCTTCTACTCTCTTGTTTACTTCATCATTTCTTATTTTGTCCGTCCATTTTATCTCAGGGTAACTTTTACTGCATACAGATGTTGTTTTTTTTAGTTAGTACTTTTGGCATTCTCTTTTCCAGGCGTTTTATTTCTTTTGCGTGGCGCCGTGTAGACCGGGATTTATTTATCTCTGCGCTTGGTATTTACCATTCCATCTAATTGAGCATTCTCGTCACGTTTCCCCCTATTTTATTCTTCCCCGTTGAAGTTGTTTGCTGGAAAAAGTTGCTTTGATTTCACTATTCATCAGAATGTCTTAATATTAAACATTCAAGTATTACGTAAGATTTTTTTGGGGGTAGAGAGGTTGGGATCACCTTACTTCGTCTTTTGGTGAGGAGAGGGGGTCTGGAACCAATTTACTTACGATTTTTGTCCGTCTTGAAACTTCGTATCCTGTGTTTTATTCCAAATGTCCTGTGATTGTTTACAACTCCATCAGCTGCGGTACTGTTTCGCTCTTAATATAAATGAATGTGGTACCCCAACACTACATAATTATACGATATCCAGTGCTCAAAGCTGTACGATGGCTTCTATGGAAAGACAAAACAGCGGAAAGTGGGCATTTACGAAGAGTAAATACAAATATCTAACGTCTTACGTAAGAATGAGAGGGAGAGGGGGTGTTGGGAAAATCTTACATTGTCTTACAAAGGGGGAGGAGGAGAGGTCAAAAATGGCATGAATCGTCTAACGTAATACTTGTACGGCCCCTTACCATGCCGTTTTTATATCTTTATTATATATATTTTTGCGTTTGGAGGACGCATCTCACCCGTCGTCGAGGAATAGTTGCGTAGAAAATCCTCCAGATGGCGCACTCGCACCCGTTTGCGGCGTTTTAAAGTCAGAAGACTCTCACTCCAGGATACCTTTCACGCATGGCAACAGCTGCCTGAAAGTGTTGCCATGTCTTCAGTGCATAACATCAGGCAGAGCTGACCGAAGATCAGTGAGGAAAAGTTGAGCTATTTCTGTCACAAATTGAGAATATTATCCCGAAAATATTTCGGGTACCTTGTTGAAAAGGACCGATTCAATGTCCGTTAACTCTGACGGCATTTTATCGTGGTAGGTATGAAAGATGTTTTGACTAATCTCTCTGTTTACAATTTTTCCAGACAAATATTAGTTTTTAAAAACTATATTAAATTTGTACTGCTAATCACCGTGTAGTTTTTTTGGGTATGCGTCATATTTGATATACTGGTATCCCTAGGCCAATAATTTATTCTATATTTGTTGAAAATTTCAAGTTGATTACTTAAGTTTTTAGCAATTGTTTGGATCTGGAAATCATGAAAAATTCGACCGGTCGAGCGTGTTTGATTCGCGACGCCTTAGAAACAACGCCACGATATAAGCCAGACGCTTGCTGCTTCATTTCTAATTTTATTCATCATTTTTCGGCGTGCATGTGTAATATTACCGCTGGAAAAGCATATTTTGCTTTCTCCTGTAGGCTAAAAAAACCACTATTACAACTCAAATGGGATTTTAAAGGGTGCAGTTTATCATTGTTTATTTTAAAAAGATTTTTTTTCTGCACGTACTTTAACCTCTCCTCATTAATCTCATAGGGACGATCTTCTCGCTGCTTTACTTCTCATACCGATTATATATTTTTTACGCATTTCTCTTCTCCGGTCTTGTATCACTTCAATAGCAGTTGGCGTAGGAAAACTTCAAGGAAACCAGGGACTGTTGGGGTAATTTGAACGAGAAGGTTCCCTAGTCATAATGGAGACCATATTCGAATGATACGTTTAAATTTCACCAGTTTCGGACAATTGAATTAAATATTGTACTATTAATGGTGTAGTTTTTTATGACAGTAGTTTTATATGACAGTAATTTTATATGACAGTAATTCTAATTAATTAAATGGAAGTATCTACATACCTAAGTCTTTAATATGACTAATTGTTTTCGCGCGGTACGTTTGAAAATTTCTCAAAAAGGAAGGTTTTTTTGTGATCCCGAAGAAGATACTGTGGTGACAATATAATAAAGTTTTAAATAGTTTAGAAAATATATAAACTACTCGCTGTTATTTTGTTTACGAGATCTAGTTGTTAGAAATTCCTCATTTTTTTAAAATTAGCTCTCTCATGAGTGCATGTACGTACCATGTCCAATGTAAAAGGGCTGGTATTTTTTGGAAAATATCTCGGAACTTTATGTGGTAAGTGGTTGAATTTTCGGTGTTACTGGATGGGTGAGATATTTTTCTTTAAAATGTCACAAAATTCATTGATTTCCAGGTGAAATGATATTTCGCTCTAACTACCTTTACCATGACACAAAGGTACAATCCTGTATTTCGCGGTAGGAGAGGGAAAAAAGTTCCTTAAAATCCAATTGAGAACATTAACCTAATATATGTTATCATCCCAGTGTTTTCCCTCCATTCGTGGCTACAGATCGCCTTTATTCCGTACCTCACCATTCCATTTCAACCTTTCCGAAACTTCCCTTCATAGGGTGGCATGCCTTAAGCAGGAACACTTAACATAGTGACATCAGGCTTAACTTGGTGGAATTTGCCTATGTTTAAAAAAATTGGCATACTTTGTACTTTTCCTCACGTTAATTATTTATCAATCGGTTTCAACACGTTCGTGTCATTTTTAAGAGACTGACCTAAATAAATAACGTGAGGAAATGTACAAAGTATGCCTATATAATTAAACAGCAACCCTTATTTGGGCATGCCCGATAACCTATCTTGATTTTCATTCATTCATTGGTTGTTCAATCCAAAGATTGGTTGACTGCAGCCCTCCACATTTTCCTATCTAATGCCTGTTCCCTTGCCTCCAATGTCTTCTTATGTACTTTGCTCTTTATTTTGTCCACGAACATATTCCATGGTCTTCCTCTGGAGAAATTTCCCTTTATGTTGCCTTCAATTATGTGCTTCCCAAGTCTATTTGTGTCTCGGGGTGTGTCCAATTCATCTGGTTCTTCTATTCTGTATGGTGCTCCATCTGGTCCTTTCGTCTTCTACTCTTCTCTACACTTCATCATTTCTTATATAGTTCGACCATTTTATCTTAAGCATCCTCCCGCAGCACCAGGTTTCGGAGGCTTCTATTCTTCTCTGGTCAGCTTTTCCAATGGTTCATGCTTCCGATCCATAGAGTGCTGCGCTCCACACAATCTTTTTCATCTACTATTTCCTGTTTTATAGTCCTACTTTCTTTTCGCGCAGCAGTTGTCTTGGGCTATTCTCCGCTTGATGCCTGTCGTACTTCCTCCGTCCCACGTGATGGTGCTTCCGGGATAGGCGAGGGAGAAATGAATACAGGCAAAATTTTTTAATACATATCTTTTATTTACAAAAAGTTAGTTTTTCATATGTTTTATTAGCATGCGTTATTATAATTTTGCAGTTTCATAATAAAATAAGCCTTGATGCATCTTTTCTTTGGCATACATATTGCTCTTCTTGCGTCTAAATTCGCTCAAAATGTTTTATTTTCATATCATATACAAAACTTCAGAATGATATTGGAAAATATAATTGTTACAATTATTACATTTACAATTAGTCATTCGATTATTTTTTTTCTTCCTTGAAACATAACATCTCTCCTAACAGTTTTTCTTTCCAAATTTAGTTGTGAAATCTTTTGATGTGTGTAATTTTTATAAGTTGTCAGCAAGACAATGATAAATAAGACGCATTGCAAATTTTTTCAATTCATAATAACGCAAAAATAATGAAGTAACCAAGTATGACTCAAATGGTCACGTGGCGTCTACCAGGCTCCAAAAATATGAAAATACCAATATTTAAAATCGGTGATGCAACAAAAAGAAAAACGAATAAGTGTCTGATAGACAAGCATAAAATAATAAGCTACGTTAATGCAGAGAAGCCGAAACATGCAAACACGGTGTACGCAAAGAAAACAATATTACTTGGCGTCTAGCAGACGCCGCGCGACCAGTGGTGGGTTAGGTATGATAGAGAGATATGAGATTAAATTTTTAGAATAGAGACAACTCATCGGCATCAGCCATCAGATGGGGTTGGGAATTAGGAGTAAATCCATTCCTGAAGTTTTGTATGTACCAAGAAAGGCAAGAAGTTGGACGTGTACGAACAAAAAGCGATCGGCTTTCAAAAAAGATTCCGGATTCATTTTAAAAGACGCAACTTTCCTTAATCCCTCCCCGTGTGCTATATCCTTACCTCCCAGCCCTTAATGACACATCGGATTTCTTCTCAATAGTTCTCATTCAACCCTCTTTCCCCAATCTCATCCCGTCCTAAGCCTCTGATTCAATAGGCAATGATACCCTGGCTGCAAACATGAGGGGCATGAGTTTTTCTTCGTCTGCCATCCACTGGATTTGTCCTACCTTTCATATTGGGAACAGAAGCTCATTACCATTGCGGTACATGGAGAGGGCACTTGCGATACTGGCCAATGCTAGAAGCTGAACGTATGAAAGAGTTTCAGAGGTAACTCTGTGGAAATATTGTATATCTATAGTGGTAAAAATGAAATAACTCGATAAAAATTTCCACACTATTTTAGAGCTGGCTTTGCTTTGGATATATTTGCATTTAACCTGCGCCTGATATCCGGGGGATCATGCACGGTTCTGATTTGAACTGGGATGAGTGCTGCATGCCTGGGGCGGAATCACCCCGTGCCACACACCCTAGTGGTGGGTGGTACTGTATTTCTCAGATGTAAATGTAGTGAAAACCGACCGTGGTTTCGACACTTTATGTCATTATCAAGGTGACCTTGAACCTATGGTCGGTTTTCATAAAAACAGAGTGGAAATAACTATCGAGTTATTTCATTTTTACCAATATGCTAAAAGCTGAAGCCAGTCCACCATCTTTGTTTACCCTCATTTTTCTCTAGAGACTTAGAGATAACGCACTAATTTTGCAATTTTACGAAGTTTTCCATCGATGAATCAGTAGAAAAAGCATGCATTTTCTTCTTTCATATGTATTCTCCGTGAATATATTGTTTATTTATATAAATTAATGATAATCCCCATTCCCGGTGGAAACTAGGGTAAAATAGAGTAGAATTCATAGGAAAAAGTAGCGAATATATGCTTTAAGTGTAATGTGCCTTAAATTTTAAAGATATGGTTGATGTTCTTGCTTTGCATCCGCTAATTCGTCCATTCCGTCGTGCTATCCATTGGAAAGTAAGGGGAGAGCAGGGTTAAACAATATGGTTGTTATCTCGGTTGTCAGGCTTCAGTTTGATGACATAGATCCCTCTCTATATACCTCAATGGTCGTTACTGATGAAACATCCTCCCGACAGGCCGAAGTATTACGTGGTGTCCATCAAGGCTCTTTACTCAATCCTCTCATATCCTCTCTGTATATAAAAAATTACCCATAAGTACTAAAAAATTGCAAATATCATCCATACCTTGACAGTCCACATCTCTATGTACATTCAACTGTTGATTGTTTCCGTGACAACAAAAGGTGTATCCAAGACGGCTTATGAATTAAGGCCGCTTTACGCGGTACATTTTATTGGACAAACGAATGTTTGAACTCTTGCATGAGAAAAATTGTACCTTGTGAAGTGGCAAATTGTATGATTGCCTAATGACTTAACGGGAAACAGAACCAACTCTATCTCCATTCAGTTTCTTGTAAATTCTATTTTACATTCGTTTGTACAATAAAATGTACAGTGTGGAGCGGCCTTTAGACTTAATACTTGTAGCATAAGCAATTTATAAATGTACAACCAAACAAGTCACAAGCCATTGTAGTTGGATACCAAAGTGTTCTTGCTCTCATTCAGAAATATGAACTTCCGTCTTTAAGTATTAACGGTGACCCTATGCTATATTGTGAGGCTGTTGAAAATCTGGGGATACTGATTGACTGAACTAGAATGAGCAGTAGTATTTACAAAATGACCGGAGGATATTATAATGTTCTTGATAAATGGTCGAACTCATCTGTTGAAAGACTCGACTCCAAATTATTAATTAAATTTTTCAAGGACGGGGTCGTTATTTAGTGAAAACAAATATGCAGCGTGGCGCTGTGTGCATAAAAAAGTATTTACACTCATTTCATGTATTTTTCTTATGAGGGATTAGATGGAAGAAGGCACTGCCTCAATCTCAATCTCGCCCCAATAAAGAAGCATTGTTATCACTATAACCCTACCTAATTCACCCTCACCATTTTCCCTAAGACTTGTACTTACAAATTTGGTCAAAATCGATACACCTCAGTGTACTTGATGATCACATATCGGCCGAAACCAGTTGTACATTCGGTAATACAGTTTGGAAGTTAGAGAGTTTGTATTTTTACTATGTCGACGCTCAACTAATGAATGAATGAATGAATGAATGGTTTATTGATGCTCTGGGAAACCCATAAGAGCAAAAAAAAACATAAGTACAGAAAACATTCTGCTCAAAATACAATAATTATGAAATAAGCATAGCATAAGCACAAGAGCAATCGAAAACAAAAGTTCTAACAAAAATGAAATTAATCAACACAAAGATTCTTACATTTCAAAACAACAGTGCTACTGTTTTAAATATTCGTACAATTTCCTCTTAAAAGATTCCGGAGTGGAGGAGCATTTTATTGAGGGGGGTAATGAATTCCAAAACTTGGATGCTATAATCGGGAAGGAATTTAGGTATTGGTTGGTACGGGCTTGGGGTATGTGAAGAAGGTTTAGGTCTGCCCGAGTTCTTCTGACGGAAATAGTACTTCTTAGGGTAAATAGGATTTTAGAGGTATTCAGGCATATGAGTAAGAAAGTGGGAGAACAGAAAAACTAATGGAGACATCCAACATTTGATTTTCCTCAACGATATTTCTACGTGGAGTTCATATAATTTTTCGCATTCCACGGTGCCGTGAATACATTCAAATCACCATGCGCTGATTATCGCACATGGTAGCCTATAGATACACACAGGAATATACTCTAAAGTCGTCGATTGGAGCAATATACGCGGTAGTATTCACAAAATGACCGAAGGGTATCCAAATTTTAATAAGAAATGCTCAAACTCATCTCTTGAAATACTAGAGTCCAAATCATTATTTGAAAATTTCAAGGAATCGAGTCACGCTATTTCGTGAAAACTAATGCATACAGCGTGGCGCTGTATGGGTCGGAAACTTGGTCATTGCGAAGGGAGGATGCACGTAGACTTGAGACTTTTGAGATGTGGGTGCGGAGAAGGATGAAGAGGGTGAGCTGGGTGGCGAGAAGGACTAACGAGGAAGTGTTGGATATGGTTGGGGAGGGAAGAAAGCCGGTGGCTGAGATTCAGAGGAGATAGAAGTGATGGATAAAGGACGAACATCTACATCTACATACTATCCTACGAGCAGCCTCATGGCGTGTGGCAGATGGTGTTAGGACAGCAGCCGTGTAAAGATGTAAGGGATAAGGTTTTGGGAGCTGAAATGGTGGCGTGTAATATGTGTGTATATCTAGTAGAGCTCAGTTTTGACTGCTGTCGCCTATTGTACGTGGTAAGAACGAGTATTTGTACCTTTCTGTTAGGAAGTGTATATTTATTATTTTATCGCTTCTGTAAGGCCTAGAGGTGTTGTGAGGCGTCATGATAATTTTCTCTGTGTCGCTCTGAAAAATATCAGTTCTGAATTTCCCAAGAAACCTAAGCCTAGCGTGTAGCCTCCGAGTCTCTAGGGGCTCCCAACTTAATCCCTCTGAAAGTTGTGAGACACTATGTTTGCTCGTGTCAGTTTTCAGCGAAGTGCGCTTCTTTTCTTTGTATTTTATTAATTTTTTGGTTAAATATTTATGACCAAGATCCCTAATGCTCATGGTATATTCGAGGTTTGGCCTAGCCAGAGCGAAGTAGGATCTCTCTTTTCCTTTTTCATCCGAGAACCTTCCTACTATACGTTTAACAAAACCTAGTTTCTTAAATGCTGTGCCGCATATGTCTTGTATGTGTGTTCCCCACGATATATCGGAGTATTGAAAGGAGAGGGAATATCGGAAAGGGTAACTTATGTGGAGAATACTGGGGAAGTGTGGAAGGAAGAGGATAGGCATTCTAAACGGAATTAGAAGAGGGTGACGGTATCAGGATTTAAAAGAGGGATCTAATGGCGGATCGCCTATAGGCGGGAAAACGAAGCTAAATGCCAAAAATTAGGACGATAGGCTAAGTAGTGTCCAAAAGCCTACAAATCAGCTGGTAGATTACTCAAAGGGCAATATTGAAAAGCCATCACTCGGGTAATGAGGAATTCCTGTTTCCCCTGATGCTCATTTCCCTTCCATCTCGAGTTTCGCCTGCCAGTGCTAATGACGACGCAGTCTCAATAGAGTGAAGATTTGTTTAAACCTCATTAGGGTAAATGATGCCACCAATGCCAATAGGACTCTCAGTGCTCAACAGATTGAAATATTTACGCGTAGAAGCGTGATTGTTAAGCACCCAAATATATATATATTCTTACTACTGAGCTCTGCCTTTTTTGTGTCTCTAAATATTTTTCCCAATAATATGACTTCTTGTTTCACCAAAATTCCTCCATTTGGAGTTTTCGTTTAGTCTCTGCCGGGAATTCCTCTTTATTTTAGAAAAAATCCTTCTTTAGTCTGGCCACATAGTCGAGGTTCTTCCAAATTTTTCTCTCAGGAAAAATTCTTCGTCTATTACAGATTGCTCGGCAAACCGCGGCTCGTGGGTCACAGGTGGCTATTTGACCCCTTTGTGTGTGAATTTTTCACAAAATACCACGCGCGATTGCAAGCATTGTGGAATGCAAGAAAATGTAGTGTCGAGGATTGAAAAAGGTGTGTTGAGACGGTTTGGACATTCAGAGAGGGTCAACGAAAGGAATGGACGAAATAAATATTCAAGACGAGAATAGATGGGAAAGTTGGAAGGGGTCTACCTTAGCAAACGTACCTCAATCAGATTGAGGTAGTTTTCAAAAATTTCAGCTTAGAAGTACCCTAAATACGTTAATAACAATATACCTACCTATATAACTTAAAAAAATTAGGCTCTCAAAAGAAATTTCAACCGTTCTACTGCTGATATTTGGCTCTGTTGACTAATAAGTTTGCCGCCCACAGGCGTATTGTACATATCTTATTTTTTTGTACTCCTCTGTCTCATTCGTTTTTTTCCAAGCTTTAGCATTTCAATCAATTTAGGATTACGGAAACCATACGGAAGTACGATGGTTACTGTATTGTGCACCCTTGTGCGAAAAAACCTCGATTAATATTTTTTCGACGCGCCAAGTTTTTCTCCGTAGAGGTGAAGTTCAAATACTTCGCTTCTGCTGCCGCTTTCTCTACAGTTTTCTCGCTCCTGCTGTTCAATCCCATCCTTATTTTTTAGACGTTGCGAGGCGAGTTCTGCGGAGGAGGAGAGGAGAGAAAAAAAAGAGGAGCGTTTCAGCTGCGCAACGACGCCCTCTCCCGGGTGGCGCCATCTTTCGGAACCTTCAACTCAACAGTAGTGACGCGAATTATCGGGACATAAATAGTGACGTAGGTGTTCTGGACAGATTATGAATTTGGAGTATTAAAAAGAAGATATCAGTTTTTTCTTGAATGAAATATAAATAGCAGCATTCAAACGTAAATTTTAAAATATTTACTCAAAATTTTCACAATAAAAAATTTATTATTCAGTCTATGCTATACCTATTGTAAAATGTGTAGAGTAGAGCATTGTTTTCCTTCATAATAGAAAAAATAACTGTTGCAAGGAATGGGTTCATAAGAAAGGATCCATTTCCGTAATATGTCAGAAATCACTTATCCAAATTTTTTTAATGTCATATTTTATCAGGCACAACAAAGTAGGTACTACAATTTGGATATACTAATGGTTACGCACGGTCTGTGGAATTGAAAGAAAGCTATAAGTAGCGATATGCTTAAATGAAGTGCTTTCTTGGCTTGCATATCGGAGGAGCAGTTAAAAATAGGAAGCTACTGAGAAGCATGAAAAAAAAATTTTATGCTTCGCTTGCGTTTCCAGAAAGATTATATTGTCGGTCTGAGAGACGTGGAGTCACCACTCTTGGGTTAAATAAGTTTTTCTGAAAAGAAAACTGCCTGTATGTGTGTGTATTCTGCGTCGCCGTCCTAAGAGATCTTGCTCGGAAAATTCCCTTTTAGTGGCGTGTGTGCCGAAAAATTACTCGCATTCGTGCGTGTTTTTTTATTCCGACTCAATCGGGTGGCGCGTGATGTATGTGCATCAAACAGCCCAATGTGGTTTGAAGTGTTTACATGGAGGTGGAGGAAGCGCCAAGAAGACTATGGGAAACCTAAGAGGCGCCTCAAATGCTATGGGAAAGAAAGTAGCGGGAATGGTATTTTTTTTGGATAAGGACAAGCCTCGTCGAATAAGCTCAGGAAAAACTGCAGAGCGGTGGTTCTCTTTTTGGCTAAACCCTTTAATTTTGCAACTAGCTCGATGGCTCCTTCATTGATTGGCCGGTTATATGGGAAGGGTACTGCCAACTGTGATCATTTGTGGTTTGAAGGTTGCTTTGCAAGAAAAAAATTATTTGGAGCATTGTGGTAGGGAGGAGAGGAGAGGACGGCTTCTACACCAGCCTGTTCTTCACAAAATTCGCCAAGGAGTCCACAGTCCAACATCTTTTCCGAAGGACTGAGTGATACCCTTATAGTGATATCCTCATTCAGGAAACACTTCCTAGCGCTGTACCGTAGACAATTTTGTAACTTGGGCTACGAAACTTTGGGTGAATATTGAGAGGATGGAGAAGGATTTGGTTTCTACATTAGGTAGCTCTTCACGAAATGCGCCCAGAAAACCAAAGTTAAACGTCCCATCCAAAGGACAGAGTGCTACCCTTATAGTGATCTCCTCATTTAGCTATGAAAAAACTTCCTGATACCGCACAGTAGATTATTTTGGGTCTTGGACTACGAAACTTAGAGTGAATAATGGGAGGGTAGAATCGGCTTCTATGCTTGGCAGAACTTCACAAAATGCGACAAGAAGTCCACAGTTAAACATCCCATCCTGAGGATAGAGTGCTACCCTCATAGTATTCTCCTCATTTAGTTCTGGTCTAACTTCCTGGTCCTGCACAGTTGATGATTTTGGACTTGGGCTACGAAACTTAGGGTGAACAGTGGGAGGTTGGAGAGGAATTCAACTTCTACATTAGGCAGCTCTTCTCAAAATGCTCCATGGAGTCGACAGTTTAACGTCCCATCCGTAGGACTATATTTACAGTGTTGTAGTGCGAAGCTTAAAGTTCTCTCCTTCTAGCTCTGTAAAAGCTTTCTGGTGCAGCACAGCAGACGATTTTGGGACTCGGGCTACGAAACTTTCAAAATCTTGCGAAGCGTGGAGAGAAGGTTGTTTTGTGTGGAGGGTGAGAATTTCTATCTTATTGTTGCCGACCCAAGCACATGAGGAAGTATCTCGTCACCGCATGACATCCCCTTTTGCTCTGTCTCACGCAAATTCATAGCAATGGATAATTTTAACCATGAGCCTTGTAGGTGTTGGAATGTACAAATTTCAAATTGTTCTAAAAAATCCCGTCTTCTACTTCTTTTCCATAGTTTTAGAATTTTAAGAACGACAGTTCAGATTCATTCGCGTTGTCTACATCCCTCCATTATGGCATATATATTTTACCCTCGAGATATGAGTGTGTTCCGCAGAATCACATCACCGAAAAATTGATTCTGACCAAATTGGGTTTTATATCCGTGCGCTGACAATTTGCGCTAGTATGTGACTTTAAATGTCAGATAGAACAGTAAACAATACTCTGTAAAATTGAAGGGGTCGGGGCATGAATATAGATTATAGTTTGTTGACTCGTCGCCAAAAACTGTTGCCTAGAATTCCGTAAACAAACAACTTCGTCGATTGTGGTGCCGCCTAGTGATGAGAGACGGCAGTTCAATTGTAAATACAGTCAACAGATCGTAAATAATCACATCTTTCCGATTTTACTTACCAGTTTTATTTTTGAAACCAAGTCTCCTATTTTGGGTCCTCAGAGACGCATACCCTGTTTTGAAGCCTGATTAGAAGCAAGTTCTGTTTGAAAGGCATTCTAAATTCTTTAATTAAGCCGAAAGAGCCTAATGCATTCAAATTAGAATCAGAGTCTGGCAACCGTCGGCGTCTGCTTACGATGGAAGTTTCATATGCCTCTTACACACCCCCTGTTGTAGATATTTCCTCTCTAGCATTTAAAAAGTAACGGTTACGTCTCAAAAATAGCCAGCTATTATTCACAGCATCAAGTAGTTAATATCTCCTCGATCGTTATTGAATACCCACCTCAGTCACACTTTATTTGGTAGTGCACTTGTATTCGAAATGACTACTTTTGCCGCATATTCACAGATTTCTTTGGGTGTGCTTTGGAAGTAACTGCTCAAATAGCACAGTGACGGCGGACATGTGGTGGAAATGGTTGCGAACACCTTTGTCGAAGGGGGAAAGAATACAATCGATATCAAACGACCTTGGTGACACCAAGCTGTCAGTGTCATCTTGTCAATTGTTATCGTGCCCAAAAGAAGTCACGCATGTGCGCCGTGTGCAATCAATAAATGGATCTTTGAACTCAATAAATAATTACATCATTCCGATTTCTGGTATGATTTCGCGATTTGTACAAACTTTTTCACTGCTCTCCATTCAAATTAAGAAAATGTTGCCTGGCACACTTTTCTCAAAAACCCTTCAGTTCTGCAAAATTTTATTACAAAGCACAGTGGGTTTCACCCTGTTATCTGACAACGTCCTAACGGCAGACACAAGGAAATTTAGTCTACTCTTAATGAATTTTAATCGGCTTAAGATAGTTTGAGCGAGGTAGTTCTATAGTCTCATTTGAGTTCATATTCGAATTATACGTTGTAATTTCAGCAGCTTTAGGAAGCATGAACTACATATTGCATTAATAATGGCGCAATAATATATATTTGTATGACTGAAATTCTAAGTAATTAAGTAAAAATATCTAAGTAGGTCTTTAACTTGACTCATTTTTTTCATGTGGTACTCTTAAAACTCCTTCACAATGGGAGGTTTTTTGAAATTCTGAAAAAAATTACTGTGGTGACAATATGAATTATTTTCAGATATAGTTGAGAAGACATGCTAACTACACGCTGTTAATTTTTTGACGTGATCTAGGAGTTATAAATTAAATTAGGTCTTTCCAGAGAGTATAAACGTACTATTTCCCATATGAACGGGCTGGTATATTTTGTCAAAAATCTCGAAAAGTTATTCGGCAAAGGGCTGATACTTTTAAATTCTTTTATGTTTTCATTTTTCTTTAAAATGAGACCAAATTCATCGATCTACGTGAGAAATGTTGTTTCGCTCAAACAACCGTAATTTGGTGTAATTAACTCATATTTATAGCAGGTAAAAATAACTTAGCAGAAGTCCACGAAAGTTTAATCAATCGGCACGACTTGTCTCACCGGATACCTGATGAAGACCTAACGGGTACAAACGGTAGTGCTCATACTTTTGTGGACGTTTACTAAGATATTTTTACTTCAACTTCTACATCTACAAAATACTGTAGAAGAGACCACTAGGGTGTGTGGCACGGGATGATTCCACACCAAGCGTGCATTACTCATCCCTGTACAAATTAGAACCACTCACGTTCCCCCGGATGTCAGGTACAAGTCAAAAGAAGTCAGGATAACAAGGGGCAGTCAAGTTGGAAACTAGGAGAGTGATACGTAGACTAACACACTACTATGCTGTTCACCACTTAAGATACAACTACTGAGTAATATAATGTATTGTAACGAGTCACCTACAGAGATTCGAAGAGATCGGGGATAATAGATATGAATTATCAAGTAATTGACATAACTGTGATAAATGAATGAATTTATGCGTAAATAGTAAATAGTAGCAATGTTGGGAAATTAATATGAAGATATTTGTAGCTAATTATATAAATAGCTGGGAGAGTTATTGAACAGTGTTGAAAGTAAATAAAGAGTGATGTACTGGTTCGTTTGGTCGCCAAGTTGTGTGTTATTTCACGAATCCTATATTTGTCAAGAATAAACAACCTACTCTACCTAGTTAAGGCCAAATTTTCATAGGACAGGAAATACAAATATTATAGTCCACTGATGTTCGTGGAAAAAATCAGATTCAAAAATCTATCGGTTCTGCCATCTATTTCCTTAATCTTCTACCTGTGATCGTTTTCACCATAATAGCTAGACACAAAATTCTTGAACGTCCGGAAAAAAATAGTCTACATTAAACTTTTGTAAAAGATAATATCTATATTTTTTCCTTTAGATCAGAGAGAGGACACTACCATATTTCTTTCAATATTCTAGTAAGTTTATCGTCACAATTTTCATCAAATCTTGCAGCCATCTGCTATATTTGATCATTGGAACTAGTCCTACTTTATAAGGTGAGGTCTCACGAGGGAAAAGCAACGTTCCTCCTTTACTTCCAATGAGCATTTATCAATTTAGCAGAGGTGCGCTGAATGAAATGCATTTTATGTAACAAAAATTTCACAGTGGCTGTCCTCAATACGAGTGCGAAATGCATCGAGAAAGATTGGATTTTGTAATTATATCATCGAACGTAATGCGATTACTGAGCATTTGTCGAGAGCCGAGGAGAAAAAAATCCATTTGCCAAGAATTTTCATTTATTTTTCCTCTGCATGAGGAATTAGTATTGTTAAGTAGTTGGAAAATAAATTTTTCCACACATGGATGCAATTTTTGCGGAATCATTATATTTTCTGCCGTATTTCCAATAACCTCACGTTCCTGGAAGTCATCCATAGTTTTTGATCCCCCTTTCCAATTTATTTCCCACCCGATTCCGCGAGCTCTGGATGGTCTTAATCCCATTTTATAAAAAAAAAATTAGCTGAGGATTTTCGGAGTGTATTTTTGCTGGAGGAGTTTGATGGGGCGAGGGGGAATCCACATTTGGTCATTATTTTCTATTGTTGCGTGTGTGAGCAATTGGGAAAGGGGGAAATTCAAGTTAAATAAAATGAATATTGAGCGGTGACTGAAAGACTTTTTTTTTTGCATCCTATTGGCACTCATAGCATTTGGCTTTCCCCTTTTTAAAGTTAGACGAGAGAAAAGATAGAAGGCGTCAGACTTTCTGGGTCTCCAGTTTTCTCACTCAAATGCTTTCCAATAAAAAAATCTGGAAAAAACTTACGTGTGTGCTGATGTTTTTACGTTTTTGGGAGAGAAACAAATTGGATGCCGTTTTGGATGGGGAAATGAATAAGAAGAGATGAGATAAGATGTATTTGCTCTGGGGAGAACCCTTGGAACTTGAAATAAGGTAGAGACTACTGCTCTGTTAATTCTTAAATCAATGAGCAGTTTGTTCATTAGAATGAGAAAAACAAAGATTACAAGATATAATTCATATTATATACGACAGAAATTGAATATATAATCAATATACAATATGTAACATAAGCATGCAATTTCTGAAGCGAAATTGCATTCAAAATAAGGTTTCAACAGGAATATGCCATTGGTGAACAATAAACAATGAAGTATCACCAATTAATGTGAAAACTACATGAATGGGAAAGACTATTGAACGGAATGAATTAATGAAGCGATTGGTGACAAATGTTAAAATGATGAGGAATTTTGAAAGGAATACTTCTAATTGAATGAAACAGCTGAAGAGAGAAAGGAGTGGATTGCTGAACGAAGCCAATCTTTTCGGATTGATGGCTGCTGATGATGATCGCGTTGCCCTCATATATCCATCTCCATCAATCTTCTTCTGTGTAATAAATGACGCTGTTGCACATCAACGATCTCTAGCCTATTGCATAGCAGAGATTTAACTTCTGTTACACATATCAACCGAAGATTTGCGTCTCATGTGCGCTCATGTATGCAAAACTAAGTTGGAAATTGAGTTAGTGTGAGCGAATTATCATTTCACCAAGAAATAAATGAACTTGGTCTCACTTCAAAGAAAATATCTCACCCTTTCAAAAATATCAAAGTATCAGTCCCTTACTGGACTACTTCCCGAGATATTTGCCGAAAGATACCAGCCCTTTTACACAGGAAATTGGACGTGCGTGCACTACAGAGAGACCTTACTTTAAAAATGAGGAATTTCTAACATTTAGATGCCGTAAAAAAATTAACAGAGTGTTGTTATTTTTTGTATCCCCAGCTTTTTTTGAAAATAAATCATAATATCACCGCAGTAATTTTTTCAGGGTTATAAATAAACCTTCCAATTTGAGGGAGTTTTAAGCGTACCGCTTGAAATAAATGAGCCAAGTGAAATAGTTATGTGGATATTTTTATTAAATTACTTAGAATTTCATTCATATGAAAGTATATTATGTCACAATTAATACTACAATGTTTACTTCATGCTTCCTACAGCTACTGAAATTAATACGTAAAATTCGAATTTGGTCTCTATTATGACTAGGAAACTATCTCGCTCAAACTACTTTAACTGCACCCTTTTGTATTTTGTAGATTTTTCTCCAAAACCATGATTATGTTGACTTAAGGTGATCACCATTCTGTTAGAGATTTCTTGAATCAATTCGTTAGGGAACTAATTCGTCGGATAACCGGAATGCTACGAGAATTCTAGTTATCCTATCACATTGAGCATGAATTTGTCTGGCCGCGTGGCCCAATGGATAAGGCGTCGGACTTCGGATCCGAAGATTGCAGGTACGAGTCCTGCCGTGGTCGTTTTTTTGTGTCTCTAGACCTGGTTCGCAGTGTCCATCCTTGACAGCATTAATTTCGCCGGTTCAAATCTGTAAGGTGGATGTATTTTTACTGGCCCCGCTGAGGACGGGGTAAAGTCCTCGCTCGCTAATCGAGGGTCACAGGGTCGAGTTCCGCCTAGGTGGAAATTTCACCACTTAGGGCATGGGTGTTTGTATGTAATTTTTGTTGTTATTCACCCGATTTACACTGGAAAATTATGCTGTATTCGGGGTAGTAAAAACAAATTTAAAAAAGATGAAATAAAAAATGCAGATCTTCATGTTATAGCGGTTACGCTATCAGTAAAAATTGATTTCGGAAAATGTCCTGCTTAGTATTCACAACCCCTGATATTGTCCGACAGTCAATGTGTGTGTACGTGTACGTTCCTGTGTCACATAAGAACGGCTGAAAGGGTTATCTTCCAATTTTTAATCATGCATATGATGGCGCCGTGACTAATGTAAGGGACTTAAGAAAGGCCCCATAAGGGGGGCTCTTTGGTAGTTATAAAATATAGCCACGGAAAAATATTGTACACTCCTCGAAATGTAGATGGTAAAACTTTGAAGCCATTGAAAGACCTTCGGGCTAGGAAGTAGGTCTAGAGGGTGAGATAGTAGACTAAGAGGGTGGGGCTCTGAGAGAATCAGGGGCTGTAACACGTTCCTTTTTATGTTGGCTCATAACGGATGAAATTACAGCATTAATCTCGCAATTTTTCATGATGGCTCATGACAGCGCCGAGGATGACAAGACGGTATACGGCTACGGAATTTTCCCTGAGAAATAATAGGAATCTAACCTGCCAATCATCCACGTTACTGCAGCTCTCTTACATAGACCGTTTATAATATATTATATTGAAGATACCAGAGTGTTATAATTTTGGAGATATCTAGGCCTCGAGGGTCCACAAATGAGCCTGATGATTGTAGAAAATGAAAAATCTTGGACTTTACACACTGATTTGAGTACACACCATTTTATCAAGAAAATTGAAAATCATGATTACTCTCAGGAGCCTAATAATTAAGGAGCAATCTTCTTATTGAACTTTCACGTCGATCAACATTATAAATTCGGATCCAGCGGCGACTGCTGCGGCGTGGATGGTTGGCTGGCCAAAGTTGTGTCATTTCTGAATCTATTCCTTCCGCGACGAATATTATTTCGGTCGAGTTTAAGGCTCATTTGACCTCAAGAGTTTGTGTCCTTTTAAATACTCAATTATTGGCGTTTACGCAGAAGGAGTAACACGCGACTATGGACTGCATCCATTTTAATGAAATCATGTGAATTCGCAGCTGGAATTGGGTATCTGAGAAGTAGACATATGCGCCGCCGCGCCGTGCCGCCGCCGCCGCAGATGGATTTTGTACGGCGCGGCGCCGTCATAGGTGGTCATTTACCGACCATTGCCCCCGATGCGTCGGAACTATACTTATATTCACTTATTACTGTGGACTCCTCATAATAACGTAAAACTTAATAACTAATGAAAAAAAAGAGCAGCTCTTCTGCCCATGTTTGATGTGCTGTTGAAAATAGTCTTTCCATTAAATCTGTGCGATAGGAATTAACAAAGTTACCATTTTGTTTTGAGCCAGCAACCAAACGTTTACGCATCCTCGGCATGGATTTTACTCTGCTCAAGCCTTTAGTGCCCCATGAGTGCGTTATCCTCAGATTCCCGCTAGATTCCTTCCTAATCAACATTGTGAAATAGGAGATTCAAATAATTATATAACTGGCCGTATGATCGAAGAAGGTGACGAATATCCTTAGTGCTCCATTTCTTTATACTATGCGTATTTAGGACGTGTGATATCCAGATTTCCCTTCCTCACTCACATACCTAAGAAACTTCTCGTTAGTCTTTCCGTCTATTGCGCCATTTCTGTTCTCCCTTCATAGTTACATCTCAAAGACTTCTCTTTCTTTCTTTTTCCCTTCCGAGGTTCCATGTCTTCCAGCCAGTCAATGCAATGAAAATGTCTGACAACGGGAGTTTAGCCATTTGGTTTAAATACATGCTATGGAGGCTCGAATATTAGCTACATTTAATATAAAAACACTAGTCATCTATTTACACAATTACCCTATTGCACTTTAATCGCAGGTAAACGATGTTCAAGTAACTCAACAATGCAATCATAGTGTATATAGGAGGATTGCGAGAGCATTCGTCACTTCGCATGGAGATGGGAGAAGGAATCGGCGTCATTAAATTGCATAAGAGGCTTTTATTTTCTTCGGCACAGATAATTAAAAATCTTCCATGAAATGCCATTTACATCATGCAAATAGTATCTGAATCGATTCCCATTCTTCATTTAAACAAGCACTTAAATAACATGAAAAGAAACCTGGATCACCTAAATTTGGTTAACTGCCTGGTTAGCGCATAGGTATAGTGTTTTAGCGCTGTGTCGTTACTTTACTTTCCATCGTAGATTTATAAAAATTCTGAAAAACCATGTAATGGGCAATTCATTTTAAGTGTCTCCGGAAAGGCTGTCATGAATGGTTAAGCTAGGGGGATCCAAGTGATGAAATGAATATTCTCTTCTCCTGCGGAGCTTGAAACAAGAAAAATATGTCCTCTTTCTTTTACCGCTCTTGAACTTAAAGTCTTTCGATATTCACTTAAATATGTACATCGATTCAAGTAACGAATTATATGAAACGTATTTTTTAAGTTTTGTATTCCGATTAATAACAGCAGCCCGTTCTTCGGAATTTTTTACTGTAGCGTCCCCTCCTCACTCCCCTCCCTCGCCGACTGGGATTTCCCGGCTTGAGTTTGGCGGGTCATTCTTCATGGGTAATAAAAGGGCAGCCTTACGAGTTTTCCTCTGCGGATGAAGCAAATGCTAAAGTACAGTCAACGGAACTTAGTTAAAAAGATAATAAGCGTCTTGGAGGGACGGTTACAAAAAAAGGTGTCTGCGGCAATCTGAGAGAGGTAATAGTTGTCTCGGCCCCTATGCAAAGAGACTGTGGGTACGATTTTAGTTTGAACGATTGGAGGGGTGGATGAAATCAACAAAGGTGCAGATAATATCCTTGCTGTACATCTTTTGGTGCCGAATTGTTAGTTTTAGATTTAGAATTTGTTCCAGGAGTAAATTACCTAGCTTGACGCCTGCTTGGTATTCGCCAATTTTGGATTAAAGTTGTCACTAAACAAGAAAGCATTGTGAGAGAATTTTAAATGTGACAGGGAGTGGAATTCCTCTGTAGTTGTTTACAACTGTTCTATCTCATTTTTTAATTAAACGGATGAATAAGGACATTTTCCCTGTCATTAGAGATTTGTTCAGTTCGCCAAAATTTTGTATTTTTTGTGTTGTTTCTGCCATGCTTTTTGGTCCAACTGCTATCACGAGTTCTGCTATGATTCCATCTTCACCTGATGCTTTAATGTTTTGGGACTTATTAATTTGTTTTGTGGTTTCTTCCTAATCTTGTGCTTGTGAATTAGGTTTGTTTTCATTGGGATTTTTGGTGGGAATATTTCCTTGGGTTCTGGGCAGTTCGGAACTATTTAGAAATAATTAGCAAATTCTCAGCCATTGTCTAGATTGTTAAGTTCCAGTTTCCCATTTTCTTTTATAAAGCGATGGTTATGGGGTTGATACCCCAACAGTTTCTTTTAAAATGTTTTGTAAAAGTTTTTGTTTTTCTGGAAGTCTTCTCGAATTCCAAGAGTTAATTTGTTTTATATTGCCTTTTTGTTTGTCTGATTAATTCGGATGTTTATCTAAAAATATTAAATTTTTAGTAAAAATATATATAACGGGAGGCCTTTTCCATAAAACCCTCCGGTCTCAAAATTTACAATACGGTACATAGACGAATGTAAGAGGCGATAAAAGTACGTACAGGATCTTTTGAATGTTATTTCTTCGTATTTGTAAAAGATAAATAAAATGTTAACAGTCAAATGGACTATTCTGTTTACAACGAAATTTTTCCCTCGCATTTGAGATAACAGGTAAATTGGTAATGAATTTGTCTTACAAAATTTAGTAATGAAAGGGTATAATATTAGGTTTGATAGAAGTTGTACGATACGATATTTGCTTAAATACTTAAAATTAAAATAAATTTCTCGCATATGTTAATAAAACCGCAATGAAATGAGTTTTAACATGAAGTCAACAATTGGACACATAAAATAATGAGAAACGATGAATAATTTATGCTATAACATGCTGAAATTGTCATAAATACATCATGGCTGGATGAGTACGCCGCCGGCCGCCGACACTTTTTCAGCCGGCGTCCGCCGCCGATAGTTTATCCATCGGCGCACAGGTCTACTGAGAAGTAATAGCGACGAAAGCGGAAAGGAAAGGGGTTGAAGATGAATGGATCAGGTATGCATGTGGGATGGAGGCTTCATTTATGTACACTTATTAAAAGAGAATGCTTCTTTGGTTTGGCCATTCTGAGAAAATGCATGGGTGTCGGCCGACTAATCAGATTTATGACGACGGACTAAGTGATGTGAGAGAAAAGGGTTGGCCAAGCAAGCCATAGGTGAATGCGATACTCATACGGAGGTTGGTGCTTTTTTCGTGTATGTAAAGGTTTGCGTAAAATCGTTTTTTTTGTAAAGATTTGCGTATATTAGTCATATGCATGGTAAAAATTTGGTGCGTTTGGTTGGTGCGTTTTTCGTTTATGTGAAGGTTTGCATAAAATCGTTTTTTTTTGTAAAGATTTGCGTATATTAGTCATATGTATGGTAAAAATTTGGTGCGTTTGGTTGGTGCGTTTTTCGTTTATGTGAAGGTTTGCGTAAAATCGTTTTTTTGTAAAGATTTGCGTATATTAGTCATATGCATGGTAAAAATTTGGTGCGTTTGGTTGGTGCGTTTTTCGTTTATGTGAAGGTTTGCGTAAAATCGTTTTTTTGTAAAGATTTGCGTATATTAGTCATATGCATGGTAAAAATTTGGTGCGTTTTTCGTTTATGTGAAGGTTTGCATAAAATCGTTTTTTTTGTAAAGATTTGCGTATATTAGTCATATGTATGGTAAAAATTTGGTGCGTTTGGTTGGTGCGTTTTTCGTTCATGTAAAGGTTTGCGTAAAATCGTTTTTTTTTGTAAAGATTTGCGTATATTAGTCATATGTATGGCAACAATTTTCTTGATACAGGTCCATCGATACATATTTTTTGATGAACAAAATTCTGACCCATCCGATAATTCGTCCATTGCGTCGTGCTATTAATGCAAAGTAAGGAAAGATCAGGGTTAAACAATATGGTTGTTATGTCGGTTTTGAGGCTTCAGTTTGATGACGTAGCGCCCTCTCCATAATGGTTGAGACAATGCATGAAACTGCTTCGTCCCGTTTTTTCTCTTTCACATCGCCAAATTTAATTCGTGTTTGCAGTCAATTGTAGAAACCTACTCAAACTACAATAGCGATTGAAATGTATGCAGATGACAGTCGTAGGCCAAAGTAAAAGCAGGGGATCTATTCGAGATGATTAAAATTTTGTTTCTTTCAGTTACCGTTGTTATTTATTCCGTTCGTACAATCGAAGTTACATCTTTTTTGTTCTCCTCGGCTGAGAGTTGTTGTCGAGACCAAAATAATATCAGATTGTTCATGATATTGAATTGTCAGCGCGCTCTATGGGCTACCGCAAACAGTAAAAAAAAAGAATTCGGAATTTTTCCCTTCACGCATCCTTTAAAATGGGCGTTCTGAGGATTTTTTTTAAAGGGAATATGGAAATTTTATGAGGGGATTCGCAAAGAAAGGCACCGTTACAAAAAAAGAAAAAGAAAAATCATTCTCCATGGCAGAGGCTCTCCCGATACGTAGAACGCTAAAAGGAAAGAAGAGATGGAAATATTTACCCAAGTCTCAGGGTCTCAAAAAAAAGAAACTAAGAGATATTTCGGCATCGATTTGAGGGACACGGGGGTTTGGCGGAAACAAAGCGCAGTTCTTTCTAGGTCTGAAAATTCTGAGGTGGTCATGCGACGTAGTTAGGAATCGTTTCAGCAAAAATCCGAGGAGAGGGACCAATATGCACACGTCTTACCTCAAAATTCACGTACATACACTCACTTGCTAAGACGATGCTGGATATTTCGGAGAATCGCGATGAATATTTCCGAGAGTGTGATTTGACTCGAGATACACATCAAGGCCAAGATGATTTAGGATCAAGGTCGTTCATGAATATTCGCCGAGTGGATTCGAAATTTTTCATGAAAAAATCACGATTTCGTCAATATTTCATTGTTTTTGTCCCTCCATTTGGAATTAAATGAGGCTCTAATTAATCTATTCGCGTTACTAAATAGTGGTCAGCGAGGTAAATGTTTTTTAAAAGAGTCACAGAGGTTGATTAATATTTTTCTGCGTAAAAGAAAATGGTCCATGAATGAAGTAGAACACTCCTGTCTTCAAGATGGTCATGGCTGTTGGTATGAAAAAACAAATTTTAATGCGAGAAGATTTTTAACATTTATATCTGTACGAAAAATTATTTTGAAGGGTTGGTCTTGAAATAATTTTATCACCCTTATCCGAAGTTTTGTCAATTTATTCTTGCATCGTCAGGGCTATAAAGTACAACAACAATGGATTAAAAAGCATTTTTATAATGTGAAAAAAGTGTAATTTAAGTAACATTTTCAAAACTAAAAAGACATTTCAAACACTGTTTTTACCTTGAGATTAAATCATTAGCATGAGTGTATGGACAGAGCAGGTAGAGTACGACGTTCTCATAAATGGCAAATCATTTTCAATCAATGCTCCTTATATTGACCTCAGGCATTCAATAATAATTTTAAATTAAAGGAGGTCTCAGGCGTTACTTGGTGGAAATTACTTGCTTCAAACATGGTGAAGAAGTAAAGTACTTAGTTAATTCTACATATGTATGGAATAGACTAATTATATTACTTGTTAACCATAATATTTTTTTGAATAATCATTAGGATATTTTTACGGTTGAGGTCAAATATATAACGTTGTATTTCCTTTACCGACGTTTAGGTATGTAATTTATTATATCTTCTGGGCTAAAATGTTTACGCACAGGTCATGAAGATCATTCAGAGTATATACTTTTTATACCAATAATGTTTCACACGTCACAGTCATCTAGTGTACCACCTCGGAAACAGAAATTCACACAGTGAAATCCAATGCACGCATATTTTGGGGACTCATTCATTTAAAATGATAAAATTTCACGTATATACACTTTATACACTTATTTTTGAAAAACAGTGACAATGCTGGCAATACGTCGATAAATAAAAAATAAATACACAAAATTAATATATCAGTTTAATACCCAAAATGTGATAAATATATTAAATTGCTTTACAAGAAGCGTAGGCAAAGAAAAATAACATCATTTATTTCACCTAAGCCACAGTCAAAATAAACAGTCACCTCACTCCCATAATGCCTATGGGAAATCGCATTCCGCAGCCACGCCCCCTTCCAGCAGCGCTTCCCCGTTGCCGAATTTACCTCAGCATGGAAGACGCGTGGCAACTACGCATAATACGTGAATTGTAAAAATGGTCCCGTGTTTATTATACGAGGTAGAGAAGTGAATGCTGCTTTTTCCAACCAATGAGTGTGTTTATTCGATATATTTCAGAATTAAGTCTCTCTGGATAGCATACACGAACCACTTCCGATGTGAAAGATCAGATATTTATCTTTAAAAATCCCGGAAAGTACGAAATGAAAAACACTCGATGTTGTACTGTCCGCTTTTTAAAAATAATATTCAAACGTTACTACACTTGCTTCGGCACTTTAATTTGCCATCATCAGGTACAGAGTGAAAATTTCGGTTTTTTGCCATGGATATTTATTAGCGGAAAGAGGGGGTGAAGGAAGAGGACAGGGGAAAGTTTGGCGGTTGGCAATTATCGGCATTAAGGCGGAATGGGGGGGAGGGAGAGAGATTACGAAATAAAGTATGACTCATGCGAAGCAGTATACGCGGATCACACAGGAAGAAATTTTCAAACCCGTGTGAGTGAACACACAAAGTGTATGGCCAAAGGAGACACTAGATCTCTTTTGACAAAAAACCTGATGGAATAATCCCACCAGAAGTACTTCCGAGTGAACATTTTATGAATTCAAAACGAAGGTCGTTGCCTGGATGCATATGAACAATGGGAAATCATAAAGAGGAAAGAAAAGGAGGTCCGATGGTTAAACTACATTGAGTTTGAATACCACTCCCCCATCTAAACCCTTCTTATCTTTTTGACCATGATCCAAACCGTGATTACCCCCCCTCCCTCCTAACCATCCCCCACGCAACTCAACCCCCCTACTAAACATTCCTTCTTTTACCCACTTGACGACCGGCGTTGGGATGACATAGCCAACCCACTGTTATGCACCCATTTCCTCTTTCTCTCTCCCCCACCCCATTCAACCTCAATACCGATAAATTCCAACCGCCAAACTTTCCCCTTTCCTCTTCCTTCACCCCCTCTTTCCGCAGAGAATCACACAAATATACCCATGGAAAAACAGGAATTTTTACTCTGTACCTGATGATGGCAAATTAAAGTGCCGAAACACGTGTAGTAACGTTTGAATATTATTTTAAAGAAGCGGACAGTACAACATCGAGTATTTTTCATTTCTTACTTTCCGGGATTTTTAAAGAAAAATACCTGCACTTTCACATCGGAAATGGTTCGTGTATGCTATCCAGAGAGATTTTATTTTAAAAAATTAGGGATTTATAACATGTTGATCTCGCCAAAAATTTGACAGTGTATAGTTTGAATGTGTTCTCTACTTTATTTTCAAAATTAATCTTATTGTCACCACAGAAATTGCTTCAGGATCGCAAAAAACCTTCCGTTGTGAAGAATATTTAAACGTACTGCACGGAGAATTCAGTCAAGCTGAAGACTTATATAGATATTTTTATTTAATTACTGAGAATTTCAGTTACATAAAAGTATATTGTTACACCATTAAAAATGCAATAATTAATTCATGTTTCATACAGCGGCTGAAATTAAAGCGTATAATCCTTATATGGTCTCTATTATGGCTACCTTAAAAGCTTCTTCATTAGGAATACTTTAGTATTGAAATCGAGTCTGCTTGAAATGAGCTTAGTCATAACTTATCCATCTATGCGACCTGATTTATGTGCAGCATAAAAAACTTATTCTTCTCCCTTCCCCTAATCGATGTTTCCAAATATGGCAGTTTGATGATGAGAAATGGAGTTGGCGCTCTCAAAAAGTGAAGGGAAGAGATTTTCAGAAAGGAAGAATGGACGTAGAGAATAATGGTCCGTAGTTGGGAAGGGAAAAAAAATATCTCGCGGAATGGCGAGTCCATAAGAATGGGTTGGAATTAGCGGGATTGTTATTTTATTTTAGGTTTTAGGATGAGAGCACCGTAAAGCCAGTCGAAAGTTTCTGTTTGACATCACTTCTGAAATCGGAATATCAATTTTCCATTCTGATTTGGCAGATTGGTTTGTTTTGAGAACCACGGTGCTGGAAACTTGTGTTGGTTATACTCAGAAGTTCATGTAGTAATCCTTTTCGGGCTCTCTTCCAGGTAGGGCCGTACTGGCCGACGTTTTGATGCCCGCCTCGTGCATCTTCTTCAGGGCTGTTAAGGTGGCTATGGCAGGAGGGTCTCTTATTCCAGATTTTCTGAATACTTAAATATTTCATGCTGATGAAGGCTTCCGCGGAGTGGTAGAGTAGGCGTGGCTAATTTTCACCGACCACAGATTTCCACAGTGAAGTGCGGGAAAAACCAAGGCCTGTATAATACGGGCAGAAACCTACATCCACAATTCAAACCTGAAGAAGCCCGCTGAAACGCCGGCGAAACTGTCGTACGATAATATCGAAAAGGGAAGCTTTCACTTAGTGGATCCAGGTTCTTTTTTAGGGTTATTTTTTATGCTGAATATGAATCATATCGCATCGTTAGATAAGTTAGGACTTAGTTCATTTAAAGTAGACTCGATTTCAATATTTTAGTTTTACATAACGTGGAATTTTTTAAAGAAATAGTGTGATAAAATAAGATATAGTTTGTGACTCCCACAATTTATTTCTTAATTAAATCATCTTGGACGTTTTTTAGCTTAAAAATGTGACGTGGTGCCTGAAACATGATCGGTTTTTTGTTATAAAAGCTTGGTAATAACGAAGCCTTTTCTTACTCAGATTGTTGAAACTGTTGGTATTCCTCCTTTGTTTTAGGACATCTTTAAGCTCTTTTGTTTTTTAAATTAGGCTTAAATTTTTAGTTTTTGCTTTGTAAAAATGTATTTTCAATGAATTAGCCTTTCATCATTTAAAACCTTTTAACGTACAAAAGTTTTTTTCTATTCAGTCATCTGGATTTATCAGTGTATCAAAATTATGGTTCATACCGCTCGGTGCCTTCTTCGATCTGTAATGTTATACAGATCGCTCCATTGAAACTCTTTTGTTCCGTATCGCTGTAACAGCATCCACTGCGCATGCCTGTAATTTTGTTTAAATTGCCGTATTGGAATATCCATTTTCCATTGCCATTCTACCTCATATTTTGTATCGCTATATCAGTATGGTCCGTATCAATATATTAGCCATATTAGTCATATTTTTTAATCATTTCATTAATTATAAAAATTTGATTAATCGTTCAATTAATTGGCTCCTTATTATTATAGGATCAATTGGTTAATTGAAAGATAAAAATTTATTATTAATTATAAAAATTCGATTAATCATTCAATTTATTGGTTCCTTATTATCATTTGATCACAAGTTGAAATTTAAAGATAAAAATTTATTATTTCCACCGAACGATTATTATTATCTCTAGCCATATTGCTCAAATTGCTATGTTGGAATTGTTGCTCGTATCCTGACTTCCATATCGTCGCTTACTGCTCAACTATGGACCCCTCAATATTCCAATCCATTCAAATATTTCACTATCGATCATATCGATGAGAAAACGAAGTACCGCTATATTTCGGATACGTCACCATATTGCGCGACCACCAATAAACCCTGAAATATTCCTGTCCTCAACTTTCATTTTCCAAAAAGGAGTTCGGAAAGAAACATGGAAGTATGCGGGTCATAATTAAAATCCAAGCGAAAAAGGCACGAATGGAAAAAAATTCTCCCTCCTTTCCATCAAAAGAAGTGAAATCCACTCCTCTTCTGTCCCGCCCCCTTTTTACTCCTCTCCTCCTCTCCTGGTGCATATTGGTACGGTGGAGGGGGAGGAAAGGAAGGGCAAGGAGCGAGTTAGGGGAGGGAAGGGAAAGTCCTGATTGTGGATATCGGTGGCTTCCTCCTTCCATATCGGGCTTAAACCTCTATACACCGATCTTTTCGTCCCTCATGTGGAGTAATTTCACTTGTTAACCCACTCGTGGGAGAATCGGGAACTATAAGTTACGAATGAGAGATATTTTCGTTGCAAAGCTGTGCAATTGACGTAGACGTAAAGAAACCTATTATTATTTATTATTATTTTTGTTTATTTATCATGGGTTGGATGAGAAAGAACCGTCCCTTCTTTCCCAACC
The DNA here is from genome assembly GCA_963169105.1 of Ceriagrion tenellum. Lineage (NCBI taxonomy): Eukaryota > Metazoa > Arthropoda > Insecta > Odonata > Coenagrionidae > Ceriagrion > Ceriagrion tenellum. The sequence goes on along the minus strand of OY720635.1, from coordinate 49,668,824 downwards.
CAGTGCATGCACAAAAACCCATGTCCTGGGTAAATAATTTTCTACCCAGGCGGGACTCAAACCCGCGACCCTCGGGTTAGCAGGCGAGGACTTCACGGTTCTATATGTTACCTATAAGGTTAAGGCGGTTGGAGCGCGAATCGTGAGTCGTTGAGTGCACGTACATTTTCAAGTTAGTCGATTTAAAATTCCTGGACCACACTTCACTCAAGTAAATCTATTTATACGTGGAACAATTCAGTACATGTGTTCTTTCCATTTTTCGGGATTCGGCCGTGACGTTGTTTTTTCGATATCGTTTCTCCTCTTATCCTGGAGGCGTCTTCAGGTTGAAGATGCAGCGCTTCTCTCTGGCCGGGTTTATATAGTAGAATCAGTCGCTTCTGATTGGCTGCCATTTTCTGGGCCAAAACCAATTTTGGCGCCATTTTTCATTTTTCTCTCTCCGGTCTGTGCTAGCACCCTCTTCCACATATTCGCCAAGTGGTAGCCATCCTTCCTGTTCATGTTGCTGGGCCATTTTGTAATTTCGATCGCTTCCCTGATTAAACGTGGGAAGTATCGATTTTCTCCGCTCAGGACTTATGTTTCTTCAAAGCAGATCGAGTGGCCAGGTCCAGACCAAGCATACTCAGCGACAGCTGAGAGGTGGAACTGTTTCTTTTCTGTTGTCTTTTGGTGTTCCTTCACTCTGCAGGCGATCGCCCTCCCAGTATGACCCACATAGGATTTCCCACAAGTGCAGTTGATCTTGTCAACTCTCTCCTTCAAGGTGCTGGGAAACAGCTCTTTTGGATTGAGCATGTCGTCAGCAATTTTCTTGTAGGTGGAGAACCTTGTTACGACTTTGTGCTGTTTTATAATTCTGCTAATCTTTTCCAATGTCCCTGCGATGTAGGGGATAGTGGCGTAGGCTGAGGGTCTCTCCTCTAGGTCGGTTTCAATTTTCTTCCTGCTCTCTAACTAGGCGGCCCTTCTCATGACCATCGTTTTGGAGTAGCCATTCTTCTCTAGGGCCTCAGTCAGTTTTATTTTCACTGTTAGTCAGTTTTTCCCTTTAGAGAAAAAAATAAAAATGGCGCCAAAATTGGTTTTGGCCCAGAAAATGGCAGCCAATCAGAAGCGACTGACTCTATTACATAAATCCGACCAGAGAGAAACGCTGCATCTTCGACCTTAAAATGCCTCCAGGATGGGAGGAGAAACTTTTAAAATAAAAAAAAAGTCGCGGCCGAATCCCGAAAAATGGAAAGATTACCTGATCGCCGCAAAAACCTGTAGCAGAAATGCATGTTGTGATTTTAATGACATGGGGATTATACTATAAATTTTTCGTGTCAATGAAAGCATTATTATGACGTGAATTTACGACGTGTGAATTCGCAATTTAAGCAACAACCGTATATAATTACGTGTATTTAAGGTAGTTTGAGTGAAATATCACTCATTCTAAATATTTATGACTCCAGTCTCATTAAAATGAAAAATATTTCACTCTTCCAAAGAGTGCAAAAAATATTAGATCTTTATCACAATACTTTCCGAGATATTTACCTAAATACACCACCCAATATGCATTGGAAATTTAAATACATGCTCTTTTACATCGGAAATGGTACGTGTATGAACTCCTGAGAGACATTATTTATAAACGAGAAATTTATGACACCTAGATGTCGTCCAAAAACTAAGTGTGTAGTTAGTGTAATTTCTCAACCACTTTTGAAAATAAACCATATTTTCACCGCAGTAATTTTTTCAGAATCGCAAAAAAAACCTTCCGTCGTGAAGGAGTTTTAAACGTACCGCGCGAAAAAATGAGTTAGTTTAAAAACTTGTTGAGAAATTTTTATTTAATTATTAGAATTTGTCATATAAAAGTATTACGTTGCACCATTGATAATGCAACATTTAATTTATACTTCCTGGAGCTGCTGAAATTAAAACGTATAATTCGAATAAGATTTCCATTATGACTAGGGAAATATCTCGCTCAAACTACCTTGAGTAGGTGGAATACCTTAATGTTAATTAGGAACTTTTGTAATAATAGGAAGTGTATGTTTTAGAGTTGAGCAGAAAATATGTACTTATGAAATAAAATTATTTCAAAATCTGTGTAAAGTTAACGGTTAAGTGTTAAATTGCATTCAGTTGCTAAGAAGCGAAATCGGTATTGTGCAATTTTTTTTGCTTTTGTCTATGCATGTTACAAATAAGAATGCTTATGCAAAGTTTCACGCAAACCTATACATTAACGGAAAAATATGAAAGCATCTTAAGGCTTTGGGAAGTATTTCCGCAGAATTAAGTGAATCCGATTTCAGACAAATCTATGATCAGGTCATTGAACCTGACGATGCCGTAAAGGCGATACCTAGGTCGTGTATTTATACTTGAGGAATTGGCTCGTTTTGTGATTTGCCAGTTATTTTTTGGTTCTACAGAATATCGCCGGAATCTTCAGAATTTGAATGCAATATCGTAACTTTTGTACTGTTTTCAACGCCGCTTTAAACGTGATCCGTGAGGAGTGTTGCTAAATCCTCGGACTACCAGGATATTTGACACACCTTTTCACTACCAAGTAGGGGAACTTGGTTACCCCTTAAATTATGTGACATAATACTTATTCTATTCATTATTGATTCTTGATACCTCTATTAACGATTGAGAATGTTTGTTTTGAGTAATATACAATGGTTCATTTAAAAATATATAAAGAAATATACATTCCATTATGAAAAAATCGATACCAAAACCACATAAATAACATTACAACTACTCAAAAACATTCAAAAATTAACCCTCTTTCTGGAATCAGTGAATGTTAAAAAATAATACTGAATGCAATGAGCGCACATTATAACATATTTAAATGGATTTCCTAACGATACGGCTTTGATACTTTTGTTACCAACGGTGGTTATCTGGTCAACCCAAAGGAATTTTTTAGAAGTAATTCTGAAAAAAAATTCTTCGTAATTACGTTCTAAAATCATCCAGGAGCTATTAATAGGAAGCATTACATCTCCAAAAAAATGCAAAAGTTCTGGTAATGAAAATGTTACCGGGGGTAATCTCGTAACTTCCTTTGGTAGTTTGAGGGTTAACATGGCTCGGAGACATGGACCATTTTTGATTTGGAATTGAAGAGAAGAGAGGCTAGTGAAACTGTGCGCGCTATGGGTCCGGCGAGCTGAAGGTGCTTAGTTCGATTCCCTGTACGGTCTACTTTCTTATCATTAAAATTTATACGTATTGTATGGTACTTGATTATTTATCTTCAGCACGGAAACGTGGAGAACTATCATACGAGTAGGTTTTTTGAGCCCGTTTTACCAGGGACACGCAGTTTCACAATCTGTTACATGTGCCTACATACACTAGAATTTGCTTCATGTAAAGCGGAGAATTGCAAGAACACATGCGAGGATGCATAAATGCGTGATGACATAATAGCCCCTGATTCTTTTCAGTATCTATTGCACGCCAGGTTCAGAAAAACATAGAGTGTAAAATTGTGAAATTTCGTGCTCTGTGTACAACGGTCTTTAGAATAGTGTTCGAAGGAAGGGTGAGAGTCAGGAGAGAAGCCCGGTACAATCTTTAAGGAAAAGACCACGGTTATTAGTCCCATAATAGGTAAGGAGTATTGATTTTAGTGGTTGAATCACTCTTCAAAAGGCACCCAAGCTAAGGTGTGGAATGCCGAGGAATAATTTCCACTCCAATTTACCCAGTGAATAATATTGAATAATTTCAGCGGGAGCTGGGGGCTAGAGTGTGTGAACCAGCGAAGGAGCATCATTTCTCTTAAGAACCTCTCTCTTTGATGACCTTGAGTGTTTATTCAACCGATTGCTCACCTCATGTCGGTATAATGCATCGGAAACTATGGTTGGGAGAGGTTAAATACACTGTGAAGCCTGTATTACGCGATCACCGTTGAACTCATTACATAATGATTACGCTTAGGAAGGTGACTGCTGAAGGGAAGGAAAATTTACATTTCATATATGTATGTGAAATTCATTCTGATCCCAAAAAATCGGCCTCCTAGAGAGGTGATTACTTAAGAATGGTGGCAGCGGGGGCAGGTTTCACTGTGTATTTTTGCCAAATTGAAAGGGTAGATCGTTTTCTGAGACGAAAAGGATCTACTAGAGGTAGATAGGAACCTGAAAGTGTAGTTAACCGGGAGGAGAATCTCGGAACTTAAAAAAAACCTACTTTACCGGTAGAATAATTATAAAAAAGAAAAAAAAATGTGTTTACTTTACCCTCATGAAAAAACTTTCTTATAAATTTGATGGTGAGAGGCAGCACTTTGTGAAAATTCATGCTCAATTAATTTATAAATTAATTGGTATTTTTCCACGATGTTTTATTCTTCGTCGGCCGGTTTCATCGCATAGGCGACACCATTACTCCACCATCATCACCTGATGATGTCGCCTATGCAACGAAACCGGTCGACTAACAATAAAGCACTGTGAAAAAGTACCAAGTAATTTTTAAATTTATTGAAACTTTATCTGGTTTAGTCAGAAACGGTCGTCTTCTACTACTTAAGTAAATCTGAAGATGAAATCGACTGATGAGATCAGTAACAAGGAAGCGTGCTGAAGAATAATTGAGGAGAAAACCATATGGAAGCACTATCAGGAAGGCAGGGTCCATGGAGGTTGGCCACAGTTTCAGACGCGACCAGTTTGTAAGGAGCAAATGGAAGGAAAGGACCCGCGAGGAAGACCCAGGGACAAATTTTCTGGCAAACTGAAACAAATGAAACAAGATGAGCTACCGGAGTAGAAATGAGTTAGGGTGGATGAAACCCTACAGTCAACTATTCTTACAATTTAAAGACTAATGATGAAGGCTTTTGTATATACTTACACTTCAATGTGGTTGAGGAGGATAATTTTTTCCCCTTTTTCTCCTGGAGTAGAGGAGAGGTTGAGAAAGCACGCCCTGCTCTCATATGGAAATCTTTTTATTGCGTAGATTTCCGGTAGCATTTATCTTTAAATATCATTTCTTAAAACTCGGCGAGCAAAACCTTTTTCTCTTGCTAGTATGCGGTCTGTCTGTCACCAATAACGATGGGAGACTTCTTGGTGTAATGAAGGCTGGTTGAAAACTTTCAGCGTCGCTTAGTTACGGAGCTGCCTATCATTGAAGCAGACTGACATGAGATCTAGTGGTAGTGATAATCGGCGTGATAAAAGATAAGGCACGGTAAACTCGTAATTTTACCCCAATTATGAATTCAAACCCTTAAAACTGTACTAAAAGAATTCTCAGAAGCTTACGTGTTTATTGTTCTTCGAAGAGGGCGGAAGCTGATATTTTTACGATTCGCCAAGGAGTTTCAGCAACGAAGAATATATACTTCGTGAAATTCGCGTGCCTTTTGGTCATCAGTGCTGCGGGAAATCGTCCAATAGCGTTGTATTCCGCTTGAAATCCGTTATCTTAATCAAGAGAATGCGATGAGGAGATTATAGTTCATGGAGGGATAATTAAGGAGAAGATTTGGGGTTCCTCTTAATTTTAAAGCACATATTGTTCATTCTAACGGGAGAAAACGAACTTTTTTTTGTAATATGAAATGTAATAATTGCTTGAATACGGTAGAAAAAGGTTAGAACTTAATTATATTGACGTTATAAAGATTTTTAAACATTCAGTTAAAAAGAGGATGAAGAGATCCTTAGAAGTAAAAAGATGGACAGAAAGTTTTTGGACCTTTCGGAAGTTATCGTTGATTGAAGTTGTGCTCTTGTACTACCTCTTTTGAGTTTTGCTGAGTGTATTTTCGTCTGATGTCTCGCAAGGAATTGATTTTCTGAGTTTTAACCTTTCGTGATTGAACGTCTGTGCTAATTGGGGGTTTGGATTGTTTTGAAATCCCATTTGAAGAAAGAACTTGCGTTAATTTAAGGTTACTCCAAAATGTCAATGGAAGTAAGGGGAAATGGACTTGGACTTGCAGCCTCATACGACACGCACGGGTTCACGGAATCTCCCTGCCGATAGTCTCCGGGACGATTGAAATGCAATCATAGGAGCCTATTTTCGTTGTTGACTCGTGTCGTTTTCTTGTTTTGCTGCCAAGTAGTTTATCTACAGAGCACTTTGTACTTGTAACTAATGAATGATTAAACAGAGAGGGCTAATAATCATGATAATAATATTCGATCAATATTTTCAGGAGCGCTTGGCAGATGTATAGGGTCACAGATAAATTGGCTAACAGAAGGGCGAACTGTGGAAGAGACGTATGAGGATTGTTACCATGAAATAAAATAATTGCGATTAGCATGACAAATAAATAATCAATATGATCATGAACATGTTTCTCACGTGAGGCGACGACCCAAGTTACCAGCTACAATGGCTACGATTTCGGAATACGTCCGGTTTCAGCGATAAATGGCGGATTGCAATCACACTAAGTGAAAATTCAACCATAGCAGAAGTACTAACGGAAAACCCGCCTCCAGTCCGACATGTCTTCGTGAGACTGACATTTTTTTTTGGTCCGTTAAACCGGGCCTTTGGTTTGCACAGACGGACTCCCAGTTTTTGCCTGTTGGAGAACGCAAATAAGGTAGCGAAGTTCCATTACGTCGTCTAATATTTGGACTCTCGCGTTGCCTATGAAGTTGAGAACGTCACTAGAGATTCTCAAGCGTAGAATCCGTATGCGACGCTGCAAATGAAGCAAATCGAACGACTTATCCTGCTTCTGAGGAGCAAACACGTGTGCAAAAAAGTCTCTCTGACGCTGGTTTTTTCTTTTTTACTCTCAAGGAGAGTGGATAATTTTTGAAAATGCAAATAGAAACTTGTCATAAAGTAATGAGATTTTTTATACGATCAACCTTAGGAGGGGGAAAAGTCGGGCGGACTGCTGGACCCTGGCGGGTAATCGGTAATGCCTGCACGGCATCTACTTCTACATCCCATCTAGAAAGGCATACACATACGGAATGTCCCTCGTCTTTGTAACGCCGCGCTCCTCTGAATTACTGTTTTGATGTGTTTAGTCTTTTTATCGTATTATTTATTAGTTGGTTGCATTAATCGAAAATGATTCTTTGTTTAAACTATTTTCATGAGTTTATGGTTCTTATTTATTTCTTTCGACGTTGTTAAGGATTTGTTTAAGTTTTTGTGTAGGAGGAGATTGATTGATAAGAAAAGAGGGAGAGCCGCGTAACCGATCGAGTCCGAACATATGTACTGAAATGTCTTCTCCTGCGTCTGGAAAAATAAATTATATCAAGAAAGTTGTGTGCATACTATCTTAATAAACAGCAACACCCCCGCGGAAAGGCGTTACAGTTTATCATGTTTAATAATGTTTCTGGAATTAGAGAGTGAATGCTTAAATTCTCAAGAAGTGACTTATGTCAAAAGTTCAAAGATCATTTTATGATAAATATGTTAGTTAAATTTCCCATCATTCCCCAAATACCTGGTACTGCTCCTTTGGATGTGAACAATTTTTTGGCGAAGTTAGCGATGTATCATTTTCAGATGTGTTTACTGTCAACTTCACGAAATAAATTCTTCCCCATCTCCCTGTCAATTTTATGCTGAATAGTTTTCATCTGCCGGGATGTAACTTTGGCTGTGAAAACCTTAGGGGTCTAAAAAGATATTTCTGTCGTAGTAGCTACCCCTTAGGCGAACTATTGAAGGTTTTTTAAGTTTTCTGAATTAGAAAGTGAACCTCTGGAGACAGGGGCTACACGGTAAAATGCTATCAAATAGTGAACCATTTGGAGGACGAAGAGTTTTCTACGGATCATCCACTCCTCCCAGGCTTTAAGGGTTACCGAAAATGCCCAAGGATGGAGTACCGTTGGGACCAATAGGAGAACTCTATCGGTTCACCCACCTTATAACTTGGAGAAATATCTAACAGAGATCCTTTCTCCGTATGCTGGTCTTAATAAACATCACGTTGAAAATTGAGCAGAATTTGTAATAAAAACCCTCGCTGATATTCAGGTGAATGATTCGGAAATGTTGTTATGCTTGTGTGTGGTGTCTCTCTTTACTAACGTGCCACTCTTTGACACCATTGATTTGCGGGAAAATATTTTTGACTGTGACGCGGCGAAACTTTTCCGTCACACATTGACGCCAAGCAATTATATATATATATATTTGACGGCGAATATTACGAGCTGACTGACGGAGAAGCAATGGGTGTCTCTTTGTCTTCAGTACTCGAAAATTTTTTCATGGAAAATTTTGTGGAGAAAGCAGTCTCCACGGCTCGTCTAATTGTAAGCCCAAGGTCTTTTTTTCGATGCGTGAATGATATCTTTCTCATTTCGCCCCACGAATCTGGAAGCTTTAAAGGAATTCTTAGACACATGAATAACCAGCATACGAGCATCCGGAGATGGGGAAAAAAATGCCGGATTCTATTTCTCGATATCCTCGTCCATCGGAGAGAATAATGGCTAGCTGAGATGCAGAGTCGACCACGAGTATAATAAATATGGTAAACGCAATGGGCTTGTAGGATCGATCTGAAAAACGGGCCAACTCGGCCCGTTTTCTCAACCAGTCTGAGATTTCGGATCGATATGAACCAGCGGGTTTGTGGCGCTCCTCGTTATTCTTTTGGTTGTCATTGGGAAACAAAATATAATCGTTATTTTTCAAGGTGTGTTACCAGTCATGACATGAGTGAAGTAATGGTGAGATATGTGAAATTGATAACACACAGGTCTATGTCTCAATGGCCTCGATCATCGCCGCCCCTCCCACTGATCAGCTGATCTATCCACTTTAGTACGTTGCGCCAAGGGCACGGCCTTAACCGAGAGTCTTCCCAATGAGTTGAGGCTTTTGGAGAATACATCCCGGAAAAATGGGTACGGTGAACGGCACTTTTTTCCGATGTATGGAAACTTCTTTTCAAAACAGTCGCGAGTTGGAAACAGGAGATGGATAATCTAAACATATTGGCGAGGACCATTTGGCAGTAAATGTCTACATCTACATCTACATACTACCCTGAGATCTGCCGCATGGGCGTGTGACAGGGGGTGTTAGGTCACCAGCCGTGTAAAGATGTTGGGAGGTGAAATTGTGACATATATTACGAAAGTGTGTTTAATTGTGGTAATTTATTATTGCAGTCGCTTATTGTGCAAGGGAACAACGAGTTTTTGTACCTATCTGTTTGGCAGTGGATCCCTCTTATTTTATGGCTTCTGTCAGACCTAGAGATGAAGTGAGGCGTGATGATAATATTCCGTGTGTCGCTTTGAAGCACACCAGTTCTCAATTTCTCAAGAAAACTAAGCCTGGCGTGTTTCCTTCCAAAATATTCGGGTTAAAGGAACATATCTACCAGTTTCATAACTCATCAACCCAAATTAATTGCTTCGAATTTTTTATCTAATATTTCTTCGCTGGGTGTGATTTTTAGTGGTTTAATCTATGTTTTATGCCGAATGCATATAATTATTTTTCAGTGAGAGAACTGGTCATTCGTCTCAAAACTACTATTTTATTAAATGATTAATACTCCAAGCGGTTCATCGCGCGACCGCCATCTTGGCTACTTAAGGAGCTAATAACTCCATTCCGTAAGTAATGAAGCCATTTGTTATGCCAGTAAATGTATCAAATGTTCCTGCAACGCTTACTGAATGGCTGAAATGGCTTATGGGTCACATTGCTATATGGAACACATATGTGTCGTTCCTGCAACTGACCATCAGTGCGAAAGATTTTACTCTATTTACCATAGTGTTCACCGGATATACAAAATATTATTATTTTAAATAATGAAATAAAGAGTATTATATATGAGGAGTATGTAGGAGCAAATTCAGGCTGACTTATCTAAATTAATTAATGAAAAACAGCGAAAAATTAAAAAATAGTGCGTCAGCCCATAAGTACTTAAGGAAAGTCGGGGCTAACAAAGATGGCAAACTGGCCATTCCCACGTTTCAGCTTCAAGCATTGACCACCATTGTACACGCCCTTTCCATCTTACTCATTGCTCCCTCCCCACCAAAATACTAAAAAACATTTCGAAAAATAAACCCGCTAGTACTCTTATAAAATGATTGAAAATAAAAAAAATAGCAAGAACATGCCCATAATCATCAAAGATATCAGAGGACAGTAATTGTCGCCGGTATATTTGTAGAATTTTTATTCTCTTCCCATTTATCCTACCTTAACTGGAAGACAACCATTATGATACTAATAAGGCGGGAGAAGCATGATTTTTCCCTCTTTTTGCCAAAAGAAAGGAAGCAGTTAGAAAAACTCCCCCTTTCAACTTCCGGCTTTTTTTTCTCGTTGCTTCTCGTTCTCTGGTGGCGAATGAAAACGCCCCTAGTCTCCAAGTACCGCCCCCCCCCTGTCCATACCTCAACCTGTCCTCCCGGGAGAGTTTTGAGAGTAACTCTGGTTTTCTATTTTTTTAATCCCGCTGAAAGAAAACTGAGGAAAGTGGAAAACCACTTCTACGAGGCACCCTATTAGTTCTGAAAGAAGCGCCAGGTGGAAGAAAGAAGAGCGACCCTTTTTGGCCCTTTTATTTCGGGCGAATTTACATAAAAAAGGCCCTCCAAGAGCCATGACCGCCTCCCCTACAACCCACCGTCTCCCCATCCTCTCATGGACCGAATTGAATTCTTTTATCGTGACCCAGTCATAGCAATGGGTGTCTGTTATTGTTTCCATCGATTCTTGGGGATACAATGGCCAACGGTGGAGAATCGTGTGCTTTGTGGATTTAGGGGAAAACGCCGGGTATGGGAACAGGAGAGCCTTATGAGGAATGGATATTTTTCCAAAAATGCGAATAAAATTCGCCAAATCTCAAAAGAGCAACGCAAAGGGGATTCGCAAGAATATCGGGAAGAGGATCCAATTTGGGTGGTCTGCGGTACCCTGGCGGGAATACGGCAGCACCTTGCACGACACACCGCATGAAAAAAGGCGTATGAACATCCTAACAACATTGAAAAAATTCTATAAAACATATTATTTCCAAAAAGCAACCCAAAGGAATTGTGAGGACTTAATTTCATCACGTTTTGAAGGCAAGTTTGCAATTGACAGGATTCCGAAGGGCCATGACGATTCGTTTATTAAGCTGGGAAAAAAGAGATGACAATACGTAACTCATTATTTAATGGGCAATGAATAGGCCAAATACAGAACTTAATTAACGAATGACTCTTCATCTTTCTTACGCGTGAATACTTGAAAGAATAAATGACTTTATTCATAAATGACCCTTAAAATAGCTCTCAAATATCCATTGTGCGAAAAATCATCCCATGAGGGCCTTGAACCAGATTCCCTAGGGACAGGGATCTGGAGCACAGGTGAGGCTGAGTGAATTTTAATTGTTGCTCTGACTTGATCCGCTCTGGTTAGCTCTACAAGTCAACAATGGGTCATTTGAATATCTAAATTGCTATATTATTCTCCCTATCAACAACAGATACTTTCATATCCGTGGCAATAATCCTATAAACGTAATCAAAATAGATAACTAATTCGATAAAAGGCTGTATTATGTGCTATATGTGTTCTATCTAAATTTTTTGAGACCATTCTGAGTAGATTAGTGGATCTCACGGAGGATACTAATTTTATTCCATAGTTACACCATTTTCCGTATTACATCCATCACGACATCTTTGCAGGAATTTCTATCCATTCACAAACTGATCTTTGAAACTGTTTTCTTTATTTCCCGAGATTCATTACATGCATAAAAACATAGAAATGTTGATTTATCCATGATTATTGCATTCCGTTGCTTCTATGTTCACCTTTATTTATTAGAAGTTATTTTCATTTCTTTTATTCAGCGAACATGATCATTTTGATACCGTGCGAGTTAACGAAACCTTTTTGCATCAATGATCGGCTCTTTTAGCAAATCATGATTTCGGAGAATAATGCTGTAAAAGGTTCAATCAAGTTGAGTTTTCTGAGATATTTTAACTCACTTTATATTTAAACAACCCTATAACCATGCGCGAAGACTTCACGGGGAAATTAATTTCATGAATCCAAATTTCCAAGCACTTCTCCTGCTGTCCGCATTTAAAAATCCATGATTGTATCTGTAGATTATTTGATCCCTAAAACACCACTCATAAATTTGTTCTGAGTATTGCTTTTAGACCAAAGGGCCTGAGATATAGGGATGGGAATATACCTCACTGTTACCGGGTCCGACGATTATATTTTCAAACCAACTAGAATTCAATTGTAGCGATAAAGACCTCAGTGGTTTGAAGTACTCCTCTTCACTTAGCTCTGGAATAGCTCATGAGGGGGGAAGATCCTTTTACTTTTTATTCCTTCGTCCCCAAACCTCTTGATCCCACAAGCGTTAAGACTTCATGAGCAATTTAGGTAAGCGGAAGGCGGCGAAATATAAAATTTTCTCTTCTTTAAACGACTTTGAGGGATGAGATGAATAAGCATCTCAGAAATTTGCCGCAGTTTCCTCCGCGAGATGAGATAGGCCACAATGGACTCTTTAAAATATTGAGAAAAAGGGGATAGATCCGCACTATCCCATGCATCGTATCATTCATCATTGTAAAGCGCTTCCAGCGAGACATAATTGATGGCAACCAATGAGGGTTACTCGGAGAAATGAATGCATTACGTATACTTTTTCCTCTCGTCATAACCATTTTCTGGAGTGTACCCCATTAGTAATGTATTATTATCGTTCAAGTGCCATCTCCTTTGGAATGTTGTTTTGAAATAGAGTCACTTATGGAGATTAAGTTTGAAAGCGTAAGACACACCTGAGAGATATGAACTCCTAAATAACGCAGCCCTAAAAAAAAGGAGGTGGGCGTGAGCGGAGTTGAGGGAGAGTAATGCCACAATCATCCAGTAAAAATTTCTCTTTTTTTCCTTTCCTTCTAGAGGCTGAAGCTTCTGGAGTAATCGACTTAACGTGTAATTCCCTTACCGAGGCTTTATACGAGTTCATAAATATAATTTAGAATGGCAGTTCGTCCATTTTGCAAAGTAATCATTCTCATTCTCATATTTAAATATTTTTACAATATTTCAAAAACTCTGGAATAGCTATTTCAAGAGGTGTATCTAAGAAAATTACGTGGAATTTTCTTTCCTTGGTAAACTTTTTGTTGTCAACTTAATGATATGTAAATAGGATAAACTCTTAATTAGACATTTGGTAACTATTGAGGACATTGTGTTTTCTTCATTATTTGGAATAGGAATTCAGCGTAGTGAAATAAAATTGTAAAATTTATCCAAAATAATAATTCCAAATGTATTAGAAAAATTAGACATATTTTTCAATTAGATTTGCGGTATTCGACTGTTTGTGACGACGAGTCGTCCTTGGTAATTAGGTCATGTTTAAGCCTTCGTGTCTAAGTAACGGCTGAGGCCTAAGGCAAATGGCTGACTATTCTATAATTAGCAATCACTCATGAGTATGTGCGCCAAGTTTTAAGTCCTAAAAAGTTCCTAAAAATAAGTCATTTTGGACTTTTATCCGGCAATTTTTTAATTTCCAACCACTGTACGACGTATAGAATAAAACAGTTGAAAGTTATGAGTTGCATTCAAAACCAATGCCGTTACATTCATATCTGGATGCATATCTTGAAAAGGTGAGCTAATATGTGGCATCTCTTTTCCAGAGTTTATTGGCATCTATTTCTTCGTCCTTCAATATCTCATGCCCTTCGGATATATTTTTTGAGGTCGAGAAAAGGGTGATTATTGCACTTTATAGGGTATCTTGGTCTAGAGATGATTAGAATTCGGCCAGATTCCGTTTCTTGAAATAGCGCAGCTCGGATATTAGGATTTGGGGAAGAACTAATAATGTTTGTATACACTTGGTGCTGGCAGCTGTCCCCGTAACGCCTTGGCGAGTTCGTGTGAGGAGCAATTGTCTGAAAGAACCAAAATGAATCGCGGGCTTTAACGAAATTCTCCCCCGAGGTTTGTACTTCGTGCGGAAGAAGGGGAACACGCCTAATGACGTTCAGAGTTTCCAATGGTTTCAGAAGTACACTCACTCAGACGGAGCGTCGGTTTGATTGGAATCTCTACATTAGAGCTTATGGGAATTGTTGGAAATTTTCGTTGAGATGGGAAAAGGCATGGATTTCGTTTGCCCTAGATTTTGAATGACTGATGGCGAGTCGCTCAAACTTTAACAAGCACTACGTTTACCAATCGATCTCAGATGGATCTGACCGTATCAGCTCGTTATGGTAAACGCAATGGGGCTTGTAGGATCGATCTGAAAAATGGGCTGACTCGGCCCGGTTTCTCAGCCAGTCTGAGATTTCGGATCGATATGAACCAGCGGTTTTGTGGCGCTCCTCGTTATTCTTTTGGTTGTCATTGGGAAACAAAATATAATCATTATTTTTCAAGGCGTCTTACCAGTCATGACAAGAGCGAAGTAATGGCGAGATATGTGAAATTGATAATATCGTAGCATAGAGCAATTTTACCTCCAATTGGGCAAGTTTTTATCACTCTGGAACGCAACTGAAAATTTCCAAATCTGCACTTGTTTACTCACCAAAGTGCTCAGATCGTGCTTCAACCGACGGATTCAATTCATCAGTATCGATATTTTCGGTCCATTTTGGTAACCCAGGTGATTTGAATCGGCTTCCTTGGAATTTCCAGAGTATTCTGAGTTCAGATCGATCTGAGATTGATTAGTAAACGTAGTGAATATGACAGTTAAGGAGGAACCTTTATTTAAGGCATTCCCGATAACCTATCTTGATGGTAATATGTGTTATAGAGAGACTCATACTATCGAGTGGTGTAAAAATTTAACTTGCTAACTGGTTATTAACGAAGATATATTGGGTTAAAAATGGCAAATTTTAACGTTGAAATTCATTGCCTTAATGGCGGTTGGTAACTCTTGAGGGTGATATATTATCCTCATCATATGAAATGAGAATTTAGCTTAGAGAATTAATAATGTAAAATTTATCCAAAATAGTAATTCTAGCTAAAAATAATTATAGGTTTATTTTTTAAATAGTGGCTTAAGCTATCAACCAGAACTTAACTAGTCAAAGAAATTGAAAGCCATGAATAATATGCGTGTATACTCGCATGAACTTATGAAACTGTGGGAAATTAAAATGAATTCATGGAATGTGTTAGCACCGAAGATTAGTAAGAGAAATGAAGCATTAAAACCTTTTCAAACCCTTAAAAATAGTATCGAAACGTGATTGTCCAATTAAACGCTGTTTTTTTCTGGTAGTCTACATCAAAATTTTTAATTGCCCTTTATGCCACTTTAAGTGTGTTTGGCAGGGGGATGTAATTGCTTTGTTGGGTGGTTTTTAAAAGGAACTTTTTGGGGTTTTCTGGGTCATGTTTAGTCAGAACAACCACGATCATAATACAGTTCTTCCATCTGGAGTTAGAGAAATCGTTGCGATTTATGAGCAGAAGTAGTTTGTGTGAAGCTGTCAACGAAAAGATCTATGTATTTTAGCTAGGCTAAATTGCGTTTGAATATTTATTTAATTTCTGGGCGTAAAAATGAGAACCCTATGGTTGGAGTCACTGGGGCAGTTCTTCTAGGTAGACATGTTATTTTCGTATTTGTGAAAAATCTTTTTGACACAACGATCATCATTTGACATTAAAAAATATCAGTGCTTAAAGGCCTATCCTTCTCGTTTGCTTTTGGTTATTGTTGTCAAACCAACAAACTTGTCATCAGCCCTACCGGACTTTGTAAAAAAATATTGCATCGAACAGTTAAGAGTTAATCTATTAAAGCACATCTTGCTTTCCACATGGGCACAATATTAACAAATATATGTACGCTATCATGAGTGAAATGATTATGCTCTTAATGATCTTAATTTTTTTCTGTGAAATAAATGAAGGAGGTGTGTGAGTACGTGCGTAGTTCAAATTTGATATAAATTTGCCATTGTGTTTTTTTAAAAGTCTTTAGCTAAAGGAAATATTTTGGATTTCTTATTGAAACCTATTCAGTATATGATTTTTTGTCTTGTATTTCTTCTAGGTAAAATAAAAATATGTATGCCTTTCAATTTTTGTTTGACGATTGTTTACAACGTTTTTCGAAGCTGAATATCATTAATTAGTCATCACGTATGGCTACGCTAGCCTTGATTCCTTTTTCGCAGCTAATATTGTCTAATTTTTGTTTCCAATGTTGTCGTCTATGCTTTTCAACCAGTCTTAAGATTGAACGACCATTGATGGTGGTGATGCTTGTTCAGTTTTTAACATCTAATTTAGAAGTCAAATTGAAACAACTTATTGAATAGTTCAGTCGTTCAAAATCACAAAAAAGCTTCATAAAAATTCAACCCTAATCTTATGTCTACAATTTTTTCCTTCCTCTTAATAGTCACTCATGTCAATGAAATAGCCTCCATTTCCTTGGTGGGATAAAAAAATTCACGCAGGGGCGGTGTTTGGGAAAAAAAGAAGCATCGCATGGAATATTCAACCCAACCGTTTGAACAGCGATGTCACGGTTGAAAATCCTATTGTGATGCAATCAAGTCTCTTTGTGAGGTAATGGCGCTGCGTACAGCAATCGACATGCGTCATTCAGTGCCCAAATTTTTTATCCTCCTGCGTGGAAAATTAACTCGAGGATTTATTGCTCCTCGTTAATGAGACATGAGGTCGAAATGCAACGTAAAACTATCGATAAACTATGCACCTTCTGGCGTCACTTCGGGGAAGTATTTACGAAATTTAATGAAATACCTAGTTGTTATATAGCTTACATAGGTCAAACTGGACGAAATTGCAAGGCACGTATACAAAGAAGACTCACGAAGTTACTTTAATAAGGATTCCAATTCTCAATTTGTCAAGAATCTCCTTGATATTACTCACGTAAGTGATTTTATCACTGAAATTTTACATATTCTGCCAAAAGGCTTAAAGATGGATGGTTTGAAACAGATGGAAATTATCAGGGAGTCAAGCAATCTTTACAACGAGCTACTTTTTCTGCACCCCTTCTCTCTCCTTTCCGGAAAAAAATTCCCTTCTCGCTAGCTCTTAATGTATGGTCCACTGCCTTCCCTCCCAAAAATGTGCGTTTCCTCCAATACCTCCTTCTTAACGTAAGGAAACTATCTTAATAACAATAAATGAAAGATAAACAATTGTACCTGAAGATGCAGCAAGCTGCAAACACGTTGTACGATGGAAATAAATATCTGTAGAAAATTACAATATTTTTTATCAATATGGTAACTGTAGAAAAGTACCAAATTCGTTGTTAGCGTTCTGGTTTTTGTTTGGGCCGTTGAATTTGTGTGCTCCCAGTGATGGTTCAGTGACAATTTGGAGTTTATATTTCAACTAATCATTTGTGAACTTTCAGCAAAGCATGTGTAAGGCCAGTCTGCATTAAATTTTGTCATTTGTTATATCAGAAAAATAAAAAGGTTGAATCTAGTATTGTTTGTGATTTACACAGTCGATGTGAAATTGTAAACTGCAACAAACTAAGTTTATTTTTAATCATTTGTACATTTTTCCTCCGAGGATTAATGTGAGGATAGTATTAGAAATTGATAAAAACTGGAATTGCCTACAATCCTGTCAGTTGAGTTGAAAATAAGCCATTTTCGAGTTCTTCATTTTATTGAGATATCTGAGAATTCAACATAGATTCATTTCTTCCAGCTGTTGAAAAATTGGGTCGCTTGTACTCCCCCTTCAGCGAAATTGATGCCTGATTTCTCCATTAAAGTGAGACTGAATGATTCTTTGCCTATTTTTCACGCGTGACGTAATTTGTCGATAATTTGAGTTTTTACGAAACCTGTATATTTTATTTGGAAGTAGCGTAACTGTTTTATGAGTCAATCTGGTGTATATCGATTAATATCCAATAAACATTATGAACTTAAGGTTTAATAATGTTTAAGATGATTTTTTTTGCAACCTTTGGAAGGTGAACTCTTAAGCCCTCAATTATTTCCTATTCCGATCTAATTGTAAGTCCATTCATTTCCTCAGGTTAAACTATATTTCTCATTATCAGCAGCAAGTATCTATCTCCAAATGTATTTAGTTCAACACTCCGCTTCACTTTTCTATCAAATAATCGTTTTGTGTCCAAATAGTATTGATATTTTCGCCCTAATACTTTTCTCAATGCATTTCATCTTCCATTTTCCTCGTTATAACTTTCATTTTTCCCATTAAATCTATGTACTTTCCTATATCCTTATTTCATATATGTATCTAAAAAGGGCTGAATTGGAAGAAAGGATTGCTCCATTTCCAATCCTACTCCAATAAAGACAAGTTATTATTATTAAAGTTTTTCAATGTATTCTGCCTTTTCCTATCACTTGGAAACTTTTATATTAGAATTATATGCCCTATAAGATTGTCTCTTCTCTATAGAATTTAATAAAGTAAATTTCTTACTTATCCACTGTGGAAATGTTCACTGTTGATTCTGATTGTTTATAAGAGCATAATCATTCAACTAATGATAATGAACCAATATTTGTTAAGATTATGCCTATGTGGAAAGCAAAATGTGCTCAAAGAGATGAAAACCTTAATAGTTTGGCCCAATTTATTCTTTTATTGAAAAGTCCGGCAGGGCTGATAATAAGTTCGTAGGTTAAAAAAATTCCAAAAACAAGCGAGAGGAATAGATCTTCAGCTATGATGTTTTATGATGCCAAAAATAACTTGTTGATCTATGATTGACCCCATTTCCATCACAACCTATCCCCCTTCCGTTGCAAGCTTAATGGAATACGGTTCTTTTCTTGACTTAAAGAACTGATGTTTAAGTAGATCATGTCAGGAAGAGATGCAATGAAAACTTATCGTTGAAGTTTCCACATTTCCTTTTTATTTCACATTTTCGGTTTCGGCATATTATGTAACGATTGCTTTCAATCTTTCCCTTCTTTCCTCAGCCCATAATTTCTTCATTTTTTCACTACTGCCAATTTACTTTGTTTTTCCGTGAACTCCTTCATACCAATCAGCTTTCTCTGCATAAATTTGTTTCATACATCTTCTAGATGGATTCCAACGTAATTTATTTTTTTGTTTGCTTATCCTAATTTGCTGCTTATCCTAATTTTTAAATTTCTTAGAAAAACTCGAGAAATTCTTTGGCAAAATACAACAATTCATTCTTAAGATGTGCCAATAAAATCTCCATGTTGTTCCTAATGTATTCATAAGTCTTCACCTACATATTTATATAATTTCTCCAATTTTTTTTAAATCTCCTCAATTTTACTCTTCCCCTATGTAGTTTAATCGTGGTGCCAGGACTGGGGGATAGAATTAAATCTTAATAAATTCACCACAATACAATACTTGTGAAAGTTATTACGCAAATGCCACACCTACACTTTGGGTTGAGCAAAAATATCAAATCATTAGATAAAATGAAATATCTTGGAATTACCTTTACTTACTTAATTACTTCTGCATTATGCTGGTGAACACAAACACAAAACTTATGCGGCACTGCATTAAAGAAACAAGGTTTTTTTAAGCGTATGATAGGAAGGTCCTCGGAAGAAAAAGTAAAAGAGAGATGCTACTTTGCTCTGGATAGGCCACACCTCGAATACTCCGCGAGCGTTTGGGACACTGGTCGTAAAGATTTTACCAAATAAATTATTTAAATACAGAGACAAGCCGCACGCTTTGTTTAAAACTGCTACGAGTAAACATATAGTATTTCACAACTTTTAGAGGGATTAAGAAGGGACCCCCTAGAGACTCGGAGGCTACACGCTTGGCTTAGGTCGCATGAGAAATTCAGAACTGGTGTTGTTTCAGAGCGACACAGAGAATTATATCATGACGCCTCACTACATCTCTAGGTCTGATAGAAGCGACAAAAAAAGGAATAAATTTCCGAACAGATAGGTACAAAAACTCGTCTTTTTCAAGCTCAATAACTCGTTTTTTCGCGCCTAATAAGTGACTAAAATTAAAAATGACCTCCATTCAATACACTCCCATAATACACGTCACCTTTTAATATCCCAAAACTTTAGCCCTTGGATATTTTCACTGCTGGTGTTCTAACAATCCCTGCCACACACCCATGCGGTGGCTCACAGGGTCGTATTTAGATGAGTATGTATGTACCATGTACTTATTTTTGGTAACCATGGATGTTTCATTTCCATGTATGGTAGATAAAAATTGTTTCATCAAATTACGGAGATGCCGTGGAACGTGGCTCAGCCATCCCAGCTAGGCTGTTTGAAGGACCACTCCCGCCGTCCATTCGTTGTCCTGATCTTTGCCCTTTCCAGCTAGTTTATGTTGACTCAAATGACCGCTGTCGACACGGTGTATGTGGGTGTGTACGGAGGTGGCGGCAGTTGGATTACTGAACCTGTCAGTATGCCCCGCTTCAACGTTGACACGCCGCGGCGATTTTTATGCATGAGATCGTGGGCGTTGAAAACGTTTCTTTATGCTTTTATCACGCAACCGTATATTTCCCTACGCTTGCTTACCATTATTATTCGTGACCGGATGAATTGCATAGCATGTCACCGAAGAGCGTTCATCGTTCATGAATGGATATGATCCTCAAATTATTCAGTCGTATTGTTAAAAAAAAAATGGAATAAGATTTGAAAAATTGCCTATTTTATCTCAAGGGAAAGCACATACGTCTCCCTTTGAAACATGTCGACCGTGAAACGCGCAGCTCTTCACCTGTCAAAAAAAAGTTGGGTGCCTTAAATGTTATTTTTTTTGTTGCATTATTTACTGTTAGACTTCCCCATGGATAAAACGGAAGTTATTGATGGCTACATTTTGGTCCTGGATATTTTTGTTTTTACGGTGTCAATTTCCAACAAATTTAGCTATGCTAGAATGGTGAGAAATGAGCCAAACCTTGTCGCCATACTCTCAGAAATTTTCATCTCAAGTGGACATTTAGGTTAAGATGGCAGTTTACCTCTTAACCCGTGGTTGCATGGCTTCAGATAACAGGTCAATACGCATCCCAGCGCCTTTGATCCCCGTATCCTTTTAATTTTATTATTTATTTTATTTTTTACAACACCGAATATCACATTTGGCCTATTCATATCGGGTGAATAGCAAGAACGACATGAAATAAAAAACACCTATGTCCTTAGTGGCGATCATTCGACCCAGGCGGGGTTCGAATACGCGACCCTTTGAGGATCATATCCATTCATGAACGATGAACGAGCTTCGGTGACATGCTATGCAATTCATCTGGTCACGAATAGTAATGGTAAGCAAGCGTAGGAAAATCTACGGTTGCGTGATAAAAGAATAAAGAAACGTTTTCACCGCCCACGATCTCATCAGGCGACGACTTTACCCCGTCGCCACCGGGACCGGCTTTGGTTGATGAACGCTTATTTCTTAGACTCACCATGGACAAAATCTAATGTTTAATCCGTGTAAACGTTCCTGTTGCTTAAACTAAACATCTCTTTAAACTCAGCATTTATGATATTTGGAAAGGGTCAGTTTTGGGGAAATCACTTACGAAATGGAAATGGCATTTCAGGCAAGATGATGTAGAAATTATCTGTAATAATTAATTGAGATACTTTAAAGTTATTTGAATCAACTGTATTACGACGAATTGTTACTGAGTGACTAACTCATTATTAATGAGGCTGTAACAACTTCATTCTACTTTCTACCATAGTTTTTACTGTTAAAGGATGAATTTAGAGGCATTCCTATTTATTTTTTGATATTATTTATCTTCTAATTCTTTCTCGGATCCTTTATTATGTTACTTTGAAAAATGTGACTTTATGCCCTTCGTTGGATGCCAAAATGTAGCGTTAAATAAATATAACTTTTCACCGAGTACGTAGGGCGTTAAAATGAAACTTTGAAAAGTTCCTTTAATTACTCTTTGAGGTCTAATCAGCCCTATTAGGTGACCTAGTTATTCCCTATTGATGGACAAAAAATAATAAAACCTAATTTTATTTATTTGCTGATCTCTCGGTGGGATATTGCTCTCCTCGGCCACACAGATAACAAACAAATGTAGTTTCAATTTTAAAAAAAGTAGAACATATTCACTTAATTAAGACATATATTTAACATTTCACTACAAATTAGGAATGAGTCCAACTAAAAGTATTCAAAATGAATAGAAGGCAGGACCTAAGCGGGGATGACGATGGAAATATTTGAGATAGATGTGCGAAATTCAGGAGGATTTACCCGATTTTCAATTTTAACCCGTGTATATCAAAGTGGTAGATTACTATAATATAGACGATGTCGATCGATCGTAGTTACGCGAATGTCAGATACTTCCATGCAGAAGCTCACAAAGCATCACCCGGGTGTATTTTCATTTTCACGTTCGTATTTTGGATTTATTATCCCATGCTTAATTTGAACTCATCAGATCATCATATTCTGCATTTTACGTGTTTCTCCGTGTTTCTCACTCAAGCATCAGTTGTCTTTGTCACTTCCTCTTTGTTCTCGTGCTTAATTCCAAGGGCAGCGTTGACAATTTCGTCGCTTATCTCTTGTCTCACCGTTAGTCTTTTTTTTTGTCGTCGTCAACGGAACAGGCGGCGCGGCGGCGGCTCGTTGCCACGCTCCGGAACTGGCGTCAACGGAGTAGGGTGGGTTGCGTACGTGGCAGGATGATTAATGAAGATTTCAAGACGCGTGTGTTAAGATTTCGAAAAAACATACGAGGTGATGCAGCTCCTTGTGTGTATAACGATGGCGCTTATCGGTTACCAAAATGCTTAAGATGATTTCAGCTTGCCTATGTGTTAAAACTTTTCGGTGATTAGGTAGCTAATGAAATCGTAGATATCATTGATCGTAGACGTAATTAATTGCTCCTCTCCTGAGGGACTTGGGAATCAGCCTATTCAGGATTCGTGGTTGATAATCAGCTTGATGAAAAACTCTGGTATTTGAGTAGTTTATTTTTTGGCTGTATCGGCATAAGTTTGGCCTTCGTGAGAGTAAGTCTCGTGTTTACTTCTGATAAAATATTCAATCTGTTTCCTTTTAATTTCAAGTTGTTTTCCATACGCCCAATTGCTCCTTTCCTGAGGGACTTGGGAATCACCCTATTAAGGATTCGTGGTTGATAATCAGCTTGATGAAGAACTCTGGTATTTGAGTAGTTTATTTTTTGGCTGTATCGGCATAAGTTTGGCCTTCGTGAGAGTAAGTCTCGTGTTTACTTCTGATAAAATATTCAATCTGTTTCCTTTTAATTTCAAGTTGTTTTCCATACGCCCAATTGCTCCTTTCCTGAGGGACTTGGGAATCACCCTATTAAGGATTCGTGGTTGATAATCAGCTTGATGAAGAACTCTGGTATTTGAGTAATTTATTTTTTGGCTGTATTGACATTAGTTTGGCCTTCGTGAGAATAAGTCTGGTGTTTACTTCTGATAAAATATTCAATCTGTTTCCTTTTAATTTCAAGTTGTTTTCAATACGCCCAAGAGAGAGGTTATTTCATACGTACATATTTCGGGTGACACTTTACGTGCAACGTTTAACCTTGTCAAATCATACTATCTCATATTTTACGCATTTATTTGTCTTTGACACTCAAACTTTCGTTGTCTGTGTCACTTTGTCTTTGTGCAAACGAACAGAAAATGGATCTTTTGAAATTTTTATGAGTAGCGGATGTTATTTTTGCGATTATTTCGTAGAGAATTTTTATTTGTCCATAACTTTGGATATCCTAACAGTGGACTTTTAAAAGACTTTTGTAAAGAATTTAGAGATAATTTTTATAAAATGGTTCCGACGACAACGTCGTGTACTCGCATTTTTTCATAAATGAAATAAGAATTCATTTGAATTGTGAGATTCAGATGATAATCAGTTTTTTTGGCATCGTATACGCTAAATTAGATATTAAACATTTTAGAAGGACGTATTTTGATTCCCCGCTAAAACAGACACGCCGCCATGTTTTCTCAGATTTTTGCCGTCACGAGACTGTAAACACCATTATCGTTCAATCAGACTATGATACTAATGTACATTGCATATACACGCAAACAAAATAAACCCTATTACGTTGTATTTACTGTGTAATACGTGCGAATTTGCCTTAGTTCCTGTAATTTGTGCAACGTTATATCCTTTATGTTTTAGGAACTCCGTCATCTACTTTGAATTCTATTATATTTTATCTTTCTGCAATCACTTCTGTATCTAGAAGTTGCTGTCTGAAAGGATTGTTGATATTTATTTGCCTTATGCATGCGTGGGCATCTTTTAGGCGTTCCATCTTGGGCAATGTGAAAAATATGTAAACAAAATCCTGACTAGTTACGTCAACAAAACATGGAAACCTGTTTTTTTTAGACTCAAAAAATTAGGAATTTTTGACGTTTCTTTCTGGATTGCGAAAGGTGCCAAGAATTTTAAATTACTTTTCAGTCGGGTGTTATACGATATCATTCAATATGGCTTTATCTCCCAGAAAATTGATTGTTTGGTACACTCATTAATGCAATTGGAGAGGGAATTACATCATCAAACTGTAGTCTGGCAACAGATGTAATAAGCATATTGGTTATCCCTTGTTTTTCCTCACTTTATTTGGATAGCACGACGGAATGGAAGAATTAGCGGATTTTAGCAAGAATAATCTCCATCTATTTGAAATTTAAAGCAAGTAACTGAAGCAAGTTAATACACTTTCGAAGTAGTGGTTTAATAAACTTGGTGAGTTAGAAATTTAATAAGCAATATGGCATTGCTACTAAAAGTTGAACATTGACATTGCATGTTGCGGAGTGTTTAACAATGGATATGAAAATCTTAGACGCAATTTTTAAGGGATTATGAAGGGTTTCTTTTCTTCAGTATGTGAATTGAGAAAAGTATGCTTAACAGGAGATTGTAAAATAAGGCTTTAAATGTATTAAGAAAGAGAGTTGGAGTGGACGGAATACCTACTATATGCAAAACCCCAAAGTAAAATATATCCTGGGAGGAATAACTAAGTGGCGTTTTGGAGAGCACGGGAGGAGGGTGGAAGACATGAAAAATGTGGAAAATGACTTTAGATAGTCTCTGAGAGAATAGTAAGATAACGAAATAAATCATGGATCCTTACTATCTTGAATTCTAACCGATTTTAATCGTAGTTTTCACCGGGAATGTGGATTATAATAATTTTTTTAATAAATACATATTTTTGGAGAATACATATTAAAGAAGTAAGTTCACGCTTATTTCTGGTAATTTATCGACGGAAAACATCGCGATGTAAAATTTTTGCGTCAGCCCGTAAGCACTAAAGGAAAACCAAGATGTTCGGACAGGCCACGCTAATGTTGCAGCCTCTCGCATTGACCGTAATAGCAAGCGGCCTCACCATCTGCCTCAATAGGTACACTGCTTGTCGACTCGGAATTTTCCATCCGCTTAATTATTATGAAAACATATTTGTGGGTTGCGGGTCTGGCGGTGAGCTTATTGTTTTTCTGATCGATTTTACTATCGGCTAAGATTACTATCGCATTCATAACAAATCATTCATCATAGTTAACCCTCGAATCTTGTCAAACTTTTGGATATCTTTTGGATGAAATTATCTGGCTAAAATCTGACCCTCCCACATACATGTTTAGAGCCAGTCTTTTTAACCTTGAAGGTCAAATTCATCTTTGAGGGCGGATGTCTTGTTCCTAAACGTAAAACGGGTGAGCTATAATTCTGTATTTATTTGTTCTTTTATATGTAAATGGTATATTTGTTACATTTGCAAACTTCTCTTACATATCTGTTCCGTATTTTAAAAATTCATTCACAACTATGATACTTTATAATCATCACTCTTTTCATTTGTAACGTACAGTTAAACCGACGACTTAGTTTTTATTCGCATTCAAATCTTTCATTCACAATAGTCCTAATATGGTGATGGCATTCAGTTAAATTTTACAAATTTATGTTGCCTCCAAAAGTCTTTTCTATGATACAATTCAAGAGCTGACCAACGATTTTGGTGTAGTACATTTGCAAAATTCGAATTTTGAAGGTTACTGTTTTTTTCATTAAGAGTAGTTTGGGGTTGTTTCAATATATTTGAAAAATTGTGCTGTAATTTTTCAATATTGTTCAATTCTGTTTCAGAGAAGTAAACGTATTTTTTAAAAATATTTAACAATGAAAATAAATCATAAATATTAATAAAAGCAAGAGACTTTAGGACGGATTTTGTTGGAATAAAACCGAATATTATGTGGTTTGGACTGGATGTTTCCCGAAAACCACTCAGAAGTCTCACCTAAATCACTTAACTTCATTCTCAGCAGAATCCATTTTACAATATTGAAAGAATATGAAAATGAGGTCAGCATGTAACTACTTCACTGCATTGCACGTAATGTGTAATGTTTTTGAGCCGCTTATGAGGCATTGCTCTAAAAATTCTCGAAGTTTCAGTAAATTGCTTATCTCTCAAGAATCATTAGGTCATAATATCATAATTTATACGAGGTCCCTTTTCTTAAATATTTCACCTCAAGTATTGACGTTTTCATTCAAGGTGCCATGCTTGACGAACCAAGCCTTTTAGTGGATATATGTGCAAGACCGCCTACTGAGAGAATAGTATGAAAGCAAAATATAACTATTACCAAATCATTCAGCAAATTTTAGCAATAGTAACTTATTTTCACTTTTTATTATTTAATATGTTGATATTTTAATTTCCGGGGTTGCAGAAGTTTTTAAATCTAGTAATATCACTTGTTTTTAGGTTTCATTCAGGCGGAACAAAAGAATTTAAATTTAGATATTAAGTCGATAATATTTCTTTTTATATAGTAATTGTGATACATGATTTTTCAAAGTCTATTTCAATAAATTTGCTAAATGTTCTCAGTACTTCCCAATGATGTTAATACAGTGCGTACGAATTTTCAACAATGCCGTAATATAATGATTTTATCGTGGTAATATGGGTATATATATGGTCTTATATTCATGTTTCTATATCTCTTTACAATTAAATTTACCGGAATATGTCGTTGTGATAAGTTGTATGAAAATTTGATAGTGAGATATTCACCAGGATTAAATCATAGTAATTGTTTCTCAGCCTCATTGTGTCACTATGTCGCACTGTTCATCATATCCTAAATTTGCCTTTTATGAGATGTTTACAGAATTTTTCTACGATATATCCTATTAAAAACGCAATGAAAAATGCATTCAACATCAATCTTCTCATCTGTTCACCTATTTGTCATAATTGGTTTCGAATGCCAACAACCACGGATGTAATTTAGGCGTATTTACAGCCGAAGGAGTAACCCAATCTCCTTAATCGTGCTTTGCAGTTTTTTGTCCGCTTTAGGCAATCAACAAAATGCACTAGATTGTTTTGAGTGAAAAAAATACCCCACATCGTTAATGAGGACAAAGTTCCCGCAGATGTGCTCTGATTGTCGAGTTCTCAGTTTTTTAATTATAGTGTTTGAACCTCTCTCTCCCTCGAATTTGCGTTGGGTTTCGATTCCGGTGATTCGATGCGTTAAGGGCTATTAGTGTGATTGCGCCGCCAGAATAGGAGGAAATTGGATGTTTTAATGGATGACATCAATCACGATAACCCGTCATTTGCACCGTTCGTTTTTCAGTTAACTAAGTGATGCAGTTGCCTTGCCATCTACAAAACAGTTGGCGCCCGGGTTCTTCATTTAAAACTAATAAGCTCTTTCTAATGCCGGCGGTACTGTTTATACACCTCATCCACTCCTTTTTTCCCTTTTATATTTCATATTTTCATGAAATCATCGTGTTATATATCTTCTCTCTTAACGCGGATGGATTTTTATTGAATAATTTAGCAATTAAGTATTTAATTCTGTATGAGAAATTATACTCTTTAATTCAGCTCGCGACAACAATGAAATTAATAGAATCAACTAACTTAAAACATATTAACAAACAGCATGTTGCCAAATAAACTACAACATTGTAACAATATTTTTTTCAAACCACACGAGGAAAATCATTCGATTAACATAATAATTTCAGCATTTTTAAAAATTCGGTGATCCTTAGATATTTTAATCGGTACCTGTGTACCTGGAGTAAATCATCGCATATTATAATTTTTATCATTGCCATATATATATTTCAAGGAAAAGATCACATGTATGAAGTATTTAGACATGAAGTACATTATGTTTTTATCAAATCCCACTGGGAAATATGTTCAATTTTGACATAAAGTTAACGATAAGTTAAAAATGTTCAAGAGACATGGGTGGTATTTAAGATGGTGCCAGATATGCTGAATGAATGATCTTAGTATGTTGGTAATATAATATGAGAGTCACATATTTTCAGTATGTATTTTATTACTCTAACTGCATATTGGTCCACTATTGTGGTTTTATTGGTGAGTAGCGCAACAACAAGGGATTTCATTTACTAATAATAATATTACTTCTTCGATTTCTCTTTGGTTATCGAATACTTTTGGAAGTTATTTTCACATTGACTTTTTGTGTTTATGCAATTTACAGAATGTAGGAATATTAAAAAGATCAATAAATCTCACCATGTAGAGGATTTTAATGGGGCTTGAATATGTAATTCTGTTAAATTTGCTGTCCTACACATTGATTGATGAATCCTAAATTCGACGACTCTCTAATTCTAATGAATATTCAATTACTCGTGAAAAATTTGATGCTTGACTGTCATTATGGATCGAGTAGAGCTAAATCTACTCGTGAGGGACGATTTTTTTAACTGTTTTTGTGGGTGGAGTAATTTATGTTTATTTACAGGTTTGCTTGAAATTCTGCGCACTTTTACTTATTACTAATAAGTATATATGAAAGTGGAAAAACGCATGACACCTAATTATTTTTTTGGCGCAATTTGACGCTATTCAACCTGTAACCCTGCGAAACTTGACGTGAATTTCAAAATTATTCGATTCTAAAAGCACTGATTTTTCCATGAGCGCAAAATAATACGCTTCTCGTAATTACGATGTTTGCTAGTAAATGTCAAAGTGTCAAACCAAGAATTAAGTGTTACCAGCCGAAAACCCTTGAGGTGGATTACTCGGTAGTATATAGATGTTAATGTATAAAACCCTTTTTTAATTATGATTTTAGATTCGATTTTGAGTCTTGCACGGTATATCCATATCACGACTGTGCTTCAATTGAAGCAAAAACTGGGGAAGATATAATTCTGTTACCATTTTATTATTCCGGAAGTGCGGTATTTCCGTGGTATAAGGAGATGACGTGAAGTGCAGTGCAAAATGTTTTTTATATATGTTGGTGTAAATGTAAAAAAACGCATATTTACATATATGGCCATTACTACGCTACAATTTCCAATTCCGTGCTGTAGATGCAAATCATGACAATGCTTCGATTAAGACAAATATGTTAAAATATAATTTTTGCATCATTCACATTACTTAGTGTGGTAATTACCGTAGTAGAAACAAATTTATGTACTTTGACCCTCTCTGGATGAGTGAGTCTAATATTTTACGTTCAAAATCAGTGAAATATCTGCTTTCTAAGAGGTTTTTCCATTTAGTTTCTGCACTTGACAAAATTGTAACCCTTTTGATCAAGTGCGAGGAAATTGTCTTCTCTTTCGGCGGTTTGTCAAACAATTTGAATGGATGAATGAGTGACGCCATTCCCTGACAATGGCGTGCCAGGTGGAGCTCTGAAATAGTTTCAGCTATAATATGAAGAAAAAAATTGGAAAAGTTTAAAAAAAGGACGTTATGAAGGTAATGTTAAAGAATACCTTGTGTAATTATTATCATGTAAAACATTATATTAAATTAAATATTTACAATAAAAATACGTTAAATTTCGAAATGAATGTTATTTTAAAATAAATTGCAATTTTTCCTGAAAAATGCTATTAATAGCACTTTCAAAAAACTAATATCGTAGCAGTATAATTTTCATGTTGATATTTCATAATTCCGTCCATAGAGGGTTAAGTGAAGTGTGGCCCCAGAATTTTATTTACGAAAATTTAGAAAAAAAACATGCACTCAATGACTTGCTATTACCGCTCTTAACCACCTTAAGAAATTTAAGCGCTCACTGTGATTGGGGTTTCCGCAATCGGCGATCTTGAAACTTGGCAAGCGGGCTCCCGTTTTGCGGCTCGGAAGGAGGAAAGGAATAGAGTACGTGAGAGAGGGCAGACCCTTATTTTGTCTCCTTAATGGAAAAGGACGCAGTCGTCGGAATTCATTGTTCCTTTCCAGGAGGTCCGCAATAACAGAGGGAAGAATAAGGTCATACAGTGATGGATGGTGCGGTGGGAGAGGTCGAGTTATGGGGTGCCGTTTGCGAATGGCGGCTGACCAAGAATAAGCTGCTGCGTTATTCTTTTTTTCATATCGAAGCGGAGATGACGCTAGTTGTGGTCGCATTTCTAGCGTAGAACGATTATGTCTTCTTCCCAAGTACGTAGGACAGCTCGCCACGCAATTTTATCTCAACATTTACCGCGCTGTTTGGACGGCGTTACTTAAAATGTTTTTAGTACCTTAAAATAAACCATTGCAGCTGTTTTTAATGGTTTTTATAAACTTCCCGGGATGAAAAATCATTTTCAACAATTTATAACCGTCACATAGTAATTAAAATATAAAATTTTGATGCCAGTAGTTGGAGAAAAATATCATTTTAAGCCCAGAAATCAATGGATTTTTATCTCATTTTAACGAGAAATATCCTACTCTTCCAATGATGACAAAATATCAACCCATTAACGCGAGTCCTTTTAGATCGGAATTGCTAGATTACGCTCTCCAGAGAGTCTTTATTTAAAAATATGGCAATTCTAACGTATAACTCTTGTCAAATAATTAAAAGTTTGTAGTTTGTATGATTTCTCGACAATTGTTGAAAATAAACCATACTGTCATCGCTGTAATTTTTTTCAGAATCATTAAAAAACCTTCCGTCGCATTGAGTTTTGAACATATAATTATTAAAAAACCTGGCAAATTTACCTACTAAGTAATTGTTAATAAATAATTCACTACAACCACGTGTTTAATTGCCCTTATTTTCTCCTCATGTTTTAGCCCGGCACCTATTTTAGGCCGTATGCATGTTGATGATATTCGTTAAAGCGGGACTAAAAGAAATCTCTCTCTATCGACTCAAAGAAATAACGGACCCATTGGCCCTAGAATTTTTGTTTCTTGGATGTGCGCGACCCACCCTAGAGTATTGTTTTCCCATCTGGTCAACTGCGTCCACAACCACTGTTTAATTTCTCAACCGCCCACTTAATTTCTTTATCAGCCATAGTCCATCATCGCGTGTCCTCACTTAGGCATAGCTCAAGTGAGGAAATCATATCATCTCTTGGACTATCACACCTATCACATAGCCGACTGACTTAAGACCTTAAATTACTGCACTCCATCGTGAACGGGTCCTACCGCTCTGATCTTCTTTCTTTTTATCACTCCGAATCCCAGCCTGCACCACTCGCAATGTGAGTCTGTTAAATACACCCAAATTTCCTCTCTCCATTGCCCAGAGATTTCTATTCTACCTCCAATCTACATCATTCAATGACATAACTAATAGTCAACTTAACCTCGACCTTTTCTCATCACACAACGTCTTTTCCTCCCAACTGAAACGTAATGCGTCACATGTTATCCTCGCCTCTTCCTTGCCTTTTGTATATTTTGAATATTTATGTTACTGTTTTTACTGTTTTTTTTTACTGTTCTGATTTTTTTGTTTATTGAATCCAATGTAAAGGCCTTAGTTGCTGTTTTTTGTCTTAATAAAAAATAAATAAAATAACAATATGCGTTGATAATTTAGAGTATTTTTGGCTTTACTGTTGCTTAACTTCATAAATGTACGTAGTAGAACGATTCATATTACGTACGTAGTAAAATTTTCATGCAAAGTAAATATTTAATAAAATAAACTCCATTCAACTTGAAGTTCCGTGGAAAAGGCATTTTTTAAGGAAAAATTGTATTAAGTTTTTGATTTGACATAAATGTTTACTGAGCACCATTTGCTAATTGGTTAACTATTTTTTTACGAATCGCTTTTCGTTGATATGGGAAGTAAGTTGAGGCGTGCAATTTCCTTTTAAGCTAATTAAAAAGCACTTGAGAGTTTAATGATTGATGTCACACATGTCACTTGCTTCCTATTTACCCACAGGATTTATTAATTATCCATATGCTGTTAACAATTTTGATGAATTTTTTAATGTGTTAAAAATATTCCAATTATTTACATTTTTAAGGGATATTCAGATATCTATGACTTACATTTATTGTTCTTATTAACGTTTATGATTTGCATTGTTGTAACGTTAATGTCTTGTGCTCGAATAAATGTAATGGGTCCCTCTTAAATTCCTCTGAGTTACGGCTCGGTATGTACTTTCAAATGGAATATTGGAAATTTTAGCATTAATAACCTAATCTATCCAGCGTTAAGCCTTTTCTATGAGGTCGTTATGAGTGTTTAGAGGGCTAATACTAGCTGTTGAAAAATGAGTTCGTCATTTCATTCGTCGCTCCTTTTGCGGTAAAATGAAATGGTAATATATGGTGAAAGAATATATTTCCAGGTATGCGTGGTGATATTTTCTCTAAAATGAGATATGGACCATCGAGTAACTCAGCGTTGAAAGGTTTTTTTTTAATGCGACAAAAATAATGGGATAGTTTTACCCCTTTTTGTCCTTCTGTTTCCATATATGTATAAGAATTATTCTCACATCGTGCATGCTTAAACAGTGATTAAAAAATAATTATTCTGTCGCGTGTTGGAATAGAAAGAGATATCACGAAGATTGGAGAGAAGTATTGCGTGTCACTTGGATATTTGTCTGGTTAGTCAATACATATATTCGATACTGTGACAGAATGTCGTTTTAGCCGCCCCGTGGTCGAAAAGTACTTGGAATCCGGTAGGAGATCTTGGTGACCACTTATAGGGACAAATCTACCAATCATTATATTGTAGATGGCTCTACTACGTTGTGATAACCATTGCACCACTTTGAAATCATCTGTATTGTTCTCAATATATAGATAAATCATAGTTTTAGCCCGAGTGAGTGATGTAAGTATGATTTTCCTCGGATACTAGCAACATTTTCTGGGAGGGAACGTGAAATTTTGCAGAATGATGTCCACGAAAGAAATGTGGAAAATAAATGTGGCAAAAAATCACCAAACAAGATAGATTTATTTGGATTCATGAATTATGGTGGACCATGGGAAAGGCTGCTGTTGGCAAGCTTTTACCCTGCTAAATATAATTACACATTGGGATCAATAAGTGCGATTTTTTTTGATTTTCCATGGTTACTCTATATTTGCGTGATCTGTCATCATTTATTGGCTGTTTAAAACAAGAGAATCGTTATTTTTTTATCGGTCACGAAGATTGGTTGCATTGGTTGTCCCCGTCTTTGGGAAACTCTCACAGCCCTCCAAAACAGTCATCCTATCAGGCGGATACCTCTCCATGTCAAGTGGCCTTGGGCGTTCTCCTGGGACTAGACCCTTCCATCTTCGTTACCATTAAGTCCCTAACGAATCCTCTCTCTCGCCAATCTCTCTTTCTCTTCTCTTACAGCCTTCTCCTTTTTCCTCCTCTCCGAGTACCTCTTCGTCTCACGATTTGTCTTCCCTTCCCATTTCGTCCCCTGAATTCGCACCCAGATAGACTTTAATGGGGTCTCTTGTTCCAGGGTTTGCTTTACTATTTGCTGCTGATTCTCATCCAAAGAATTCTATCCCTTAAGGATGAGTACATGTACTGATTAATTTCCAGAGGATTATCCCCCTTCACGATTTTTTTGTCGTGTGAATTATCCTCGGTTTAACTTTCCTCTTATTCTCTGTGTTCTTATGCACGATCTGCCACCTTCAAGGCAAATGGACTATAGTTTTTATCTTCATTATGATGTGTCAGCTCTCATATTGTCGTTCGGTGTTCTCTAAATATCGTTTTTAAGATTATCAAGGTTGTTCGAGCGAGATAGTTCCTTAGTCATAATGGAGAATATTTAGAATTTTACGTATTATTTTCAGCATCGCTAAAAAGCATGAATTAAGTATCGTAATATTATGGGTGAAATAATATACCTTCATACGACTGAAATTCTAAGTTATTAAATAGAAATATCTACATAAGTCTTCAACTTGACTCATTTTCTTCACATGGTAACTTGAATTCAAATTAAACAATCCTTGTACTTTTCCACAAATATTTCTTAATGTACAACGCGTTCTACACTCCCCCAACGCTTTCAAAATTTTTAGTAAACGGTAAAGACAAAGTTGATAAATTATTCAGATTGGTTATTTTCAAAATTAAATATAATAGTTGTAATATAGCGTACATTTGCCAAACAGGACGAAATTTTAAGACACGGATCAAAGAACACTCACAAAATTACTTGAATATGGATACCAACTCACAACTTGCTAAGCATTTACTGGATAATAATCACGTAAGTGATTTTATCTCACAAATTCTACATGTCCTACCAAAAGGTTTAATGATGGATGCATTGGAGAAAATGGAAATTATCAGAGAGTCCAGCAACCTTTGCAATGAATTTATTTTTCTGCAACCCCTGCCCACTCCTTTCCGAAAAAATTTCCCTTTTTAAAAGCCCCTAACCTATGTTCCCCTGCCTTTACACCCAGCTTATTGGCGTTGGTTACTATCGTAACTATCAATAAATAACATGTAAACAATTGTACCTGAGTATGCAGCAAGCTGCAAAACGCGTAGTACACTAATAAATATTAGAGGAAAAGTACATGGATTGTTTTAATTTGGATTCAAGTATAAAATACTTCCACGATGTGACGCCAAAGGGTGTAAAGTTTTTTCACGTGGTACGTTTAAAACTCCGTCAATCAAAAGGTTTTTTAAGATCCTGAAAAACGTTTTGCGGTATCCATATGATTTATTAAAAAAAAGTCGAGAAAATATAAAAAAAACACACATTTTTTATTTTTTGATGGGGTCCAGGTGTTGGGCATTTCAAATTTTTGAAATGTGGTCTCTCAGGAGTGCATACATGTACCATTTCCCAAGTAAATGGAGAG
Organism: Ceriagrion tenellum; assembly: GCA_963169105.1. Lineage (NCBI taxonomy): Eukaryota > Metazoa > Arthropoda > Insecta > Odonata > Coenagrionidae > Ceriagrion > Ceriagrion tenellum. The sequence continues at coordinate 49,633,600 of OY720635.1, read as the reverse complement.
GTATCTTTCGTCAAAAAACTCTAAAACTGGTGCATTAAGGAGCTAGTATTTAAGTATACATGGGAGGGTGAGATATTTTTGTAAAAAATGAGACCAAACTCACTGATCAATACGTGAAATGTCATTTTGCTCTAACCACCTTAATGTAATATTTTTTACGGCTATTGACAGAATATTGACTTTTTGAGGAATTTTGGTTTATTTTTGTGGGTTATATCATCTTTCATCTTGCGTGCTCGGGAAATTACGTGGGCTATTTGGGTTTTCCGTGTGATAAATGGTCAATTATGCACTGCGTGTGGCAATGAAAACAACGCAAGCTCATGAAGAATACGCAATCTTAATTGTATCTCTCTTCTCTCGGTTTATTGTCATTTTATCGAAAACTGGAGAACCGTTTCTCCTGAGAATTGGTATTCAAGGTATGAAGAGCACGAGAAATCTATTCAATTGAAGGTCTCAGGGCCGTAAGGGCCCCAGAGCCCCGATTTTACTCCCATAATGAAAGCATTGGAATCAGTCCTGTGGTTTCGTATTTTTATATTTTCATATCACTCATAATCAAGATACAGGGTTCAAATTTTTACTAACGGGTGGCAGAAAGAATGAAGTATATAGTTATTTTAATTGATAATTTATACGCTTCGCATTTGTTTGAAAATTACGTTTTTATTTGCAAAATTAACACCAGCTTTTTTTTCTTGGCAACCTGTTGAGCAGAGACTCTTGACGGGAAATTTTACCCGTGAGTTATGCGGCTTAACTTAATCTGTTAAAAGAGCAATATTTGCGCATATGTATGCATGTGCATTTATTCATGATATCCGCGCACTTATGTTATAAATAAAGAGTGTAACTCCTCTTGTATTGTTGCGAATAGGGCTCCTTGGGCGGCTGGTCATACAAGTTTCGTTTGCCCGAACAATGAAAGTGAGAGATTAAGGTGGGAGCCCCTAGAGACTCGAAGGGTACAAGCATAGGGCATAGGTTGCTTGAGAAATTCAGAACTAGGTGTTTTTCAGAGCGACACAGGAAATATTATCATAACGCCTCACTACATCTCTAGGTCTGACAGATGCGATAAAGTAAGAGAGATACATTGCCGAACAGATAGGTACAAAAACTCGTTCCTTCCGCGCACTATGAGCGACCGCAATAAAAACTGGGCTCCAGTAAATACACTTCCGTCATACACGTCACCATTTTACATCCCAAAACCTTATCCCTTACATCTTTTACACGACTAGTGTTCTATCACCTCTCACCACACGCCCATGCGGCGGCTCGCAGGGTAGTTTGTTGGTGTAGATGCCACCCGTGTGTCCCATTCACCACTACACTGTTGCTTTCGTTGCATAATGTATTAATATATTGAGTAAAAGTGTCACAAGGGTAGTGATCTATTCCTTACCCTGCCTTACTTTTGACTTTCGAGTAATACAATACATCTGAAATGCATCAATAAATACAGTTAATTTGCTCAACTATACATTGGTTTTAATGATTCATCTTAGGTACTGTTATGATTTAGACGGTCAAATAGAGAGGTCAATGTCATATTTTATACCACTGTCAATACCTAAGCTAATGCATTTGGAATGGTTTCATTCACACAAATTTTGGTTTTCCTCAGCTTTGCAACGTTTTTTTCATATATTTATGACCATTTTTTAATGAAATAGAACTAATTAGACGTTTTGTTTTTATGCTTGGAAAAATAACGGTTCCGTGGATCTTTTATTTGGGCCTTATATTTATAGATCCTCCCATAAAAATCTCATGTTTAAGATTTAGGTTTTCTGTGATTAAATAGTTGTGTATAATTACGTAATGATATTTAGTGATCGAAATGACACAAAGTACAATTGACGTACACGGAAACACATAGAATGTATTTTCTCTAGTAGGGATCCCATATCGACTTAAAACATCGATTAGTCAATTTTGCGATGTTTATTAAAGTGCTCACCACTCACTCAATTTTCATCGGATTAAATTACTACTTGACGTTTTTGAAGTCTCGGCCAAAAAACATCGAGCAGTCTGGTACATCGTTTTCGATGTGGCATCCCTATATAGAATATTTTTTCTGCAGATACCTGTTGGGGACAATAAAGGAAATCGTATTATATTGAATTCTCCCATCCAAATTTGGCAAATAGCATTTTTGAATTAGCTTAGCAAATGCTCCTATTTTTACCATTCACTCTGCCATTGTGTGGGCTTAAATCCTCAATAGTTCATGATACGCAATGGTAATTTAATGACCTTTGAAACAATTTTTTTGTTTTTGCGTCATTTTTGAACACTTTGCTAATACCTCAATATAATTGAAAGATGCTCCATGATAGTAATCAATTTCCACAGCTCCCATTTGAAACGTTAACAACGATTGGGAATGAACCGCATGTTACGGAGGGCTTATCATTTCACCTGCCATTCACTGATCCCGTGTTGAATTTTAGATCTAATTGAAATATGCTGTTATTGATTTCGTCCTGGTGTTAAAATCCCTTTCTGGAATGAAAAGGAGTTAACTCTCAAAAAATTGTATCCCTTCAAAAAGAGGCTTGATAATATATGTTTCTTCTGGTATTTTTTAAAAATAGTGGACAGATCGTGGCCGTAGGATTTGTTGAAAGGACCTCAGAAGTGAAAAAGTTAAAAACTGAGAGGGATGAAGATAAATAATAATTTTTTTAAAGAAAATGATCTCTCATAGGTTTTAATCTGAGCCAGACCTAGGTATGGTGTCACATCCATCGATGTTCGTCTGTTATTGGTCTGATTTGATTAGACGTGTAATCTTTGAAAAGTGCCAATAAACGCGCAGTCAATCCACAGCTTCATTTGTATTTTATTTTCATGTTCTCAGTTTTTTCCAAACTACTCGTTTTATATATTATTTGTAAATAATATAATTATATAATAAAGAAATAGATTACTGAACCACACTTTATAAGGACTATTTATTCCTACGCACAATTTACGATCCTTACAGTAGAGAGCGCAATAAATGTCTCCCGGATATTTATCCCAGTGATTCACTGAGCGGTATTCTTTTTGCAGATTTTTTTCCTGCCTTTGTCCTGTTTTTTTCGATGAAAAGTTTGTTACTACTTCTAATTTTCAGAGAGGTGAATTTTTCAAAATGTTATTTACATGAATTATATGTGTGGGTTCTGTCAATATAGAAGCACAAAAAAATCTTTCAGCGTCCTAGGATTTGCACTTTAATCGCCTTGAGTGAAGATACCCGGTAATTACTGGATGAAATGTATCTAATGACAAAATAATGTTCAGTAATGCCTTTAGGAAGGTTTTGTGTTTCGCAATGTGACCAAAAACTGAGTTTAGCTTCAGTTTTACGAGTTGAAACTAATATATTTTTGCATAATTTACAGTGGGCATGTATTCCAAGAGCAATAGTTTTTTAGGTACTCTAAACTCAAAATATGTCGAGTTGGAAATGTATAATTTTTATTTAAAGAAAAATTTCATCTCATTCTGTTTAGTAAATACATTTGTCATTGAAATTAATCCTGTGGTTATCATGTCACTAGCTGCATCATATACCTAAGTCTCGCCAAAACCAAATTCATAGTTAAACTACGTTTTTTATTAGGGCAGTAGTTATTTTCAGATAAAGGTTTTTGTACGTAATATAATGCAGAATATGTTGACACCTAACGTGAGAGAAAATTTAAGATGCGAATCACCTTCATTATTCTTTTTTTGACCCAGTTCATACTAAAAAAGGATGATAGAGAAGGGACGTGGGAGAAAATGGAGGGAAAGGGGTAATGTTAAGTTAAGATGGTATCCAAAAATAGGGAAGTGACAAAAAAACTCATTCTCATGTGACAATTTGACTTTCTTTCTTTTCCTTTTAACTATTTCCCACTGCTCCGAAGCATTTAAACGGTGTCCTTTATCCAGAAAACGACAAATATGGTTTTTATTGTTATCTTCATTTCCCGTCTCTTCTAAGTATCTCTCGTTCTCTTTTAGCGATGCTGTGGGCTGTAGATGCTGTAGTAGGAAATAGCTGTTGGAATTATAATCGAATGAAAACTACCCCAAGCAAACTTTGCTGATACCGGATTTTGTGATGGAAAAAGGAGTACTTTAGTTGAGGAGAGCAGTCTCATTCCTTGCTCCATTGTAAATGGGCAAGTTGTCGAGGTGCCTCATAACTATACTTGCGTATTATGCTGAAATTGCCCCAAGAAAAATACGGTCTTGACCGGAGTGCGAAACACAGACCTTTTGTTGGCCGGACCAATGCGCAGTCCACGAAGTTCCCCAGGGTTCCTAATTCTCGAGGCAATTTTGGCGGATACAAGGGAAATCGATCTCGGGCCCTTGCGGTCCATCCAAGATGGCAACGCAAGAGAGAAAAGGACTTCAAAGAAGCCACACCCAAGCAACAGTATTCTTAACCAGGACTTATGCCATGCTTGGCCACGTGCAAGTATCCAAAGCAAAGCAGGTGGAATACAGTCTATATTTTGAGGCTAAACTATGTGGAAGTTGAATTTCACAAATGAAAAGGCAACTTTGTTCCCTTTCACAGATTTATTTTCCTGGTACAACATGTTTCGACGCAGCGGTGTCATCATCAGGTACAAACTCAAGAAATCCACACCATGTCAACCTACCCCCCCTTAATCCACCCTCCCACCTACCCACCACCCCCCACCCACCCACCAATTACGTGTCCTCTCACGGGTTTTCCAGATTCCTAGCCCATCCTCCATCCCTTACCTCCTCCCCCCTAGTTTTCCCTCCTCACCTCCCCCTCCTACCTTCCCCCAAACCCCTTATGATATATATACACCTGGAAATTTTTTTTGAGTTTGTATACAACTGATGATGACACCACTGTGTCGAAACATGTTGTACCAGGAAAATAAATCTGTGAAAGGGAACAAAGTTACTTTTTCATTTGTATCTGATGGAATACGTTGAAATTGCCACGAGATTATTTCGGCCTGGATCGGAAATCGAAGCACGGAATTTTGGTTTGCCGGAACAATGCGCAGACCACTACGCCATGCTTCCAAATTCACCTTAGATCGAATTCCCTTGTAACCGGCGAATTTTCCTCGTGACAATTTTATCGTATTTCACCTGCTTTGGTTTGAATACTTTTACATATAATGTGTTTGAGGAATTTGTATGTAAAAGATAAGAGGATATTTATAAGTTATTCGATGGCTGTTCCTTTCCATCGCTTTTAGTTTGGGCCTGGCGTAAATAATTTCCTTATCCTTCGGTACTACATGCTCCATCATGGCTTGATAAATCACTTTTTTGCCAGTAGGGAGCAATTTTGGAAGTTTAATATATATTTAGGCGGGAAAAGATTTCTTCAAAACCTATTTATTTATTGGAATTGGTGATTTTAACCTCTATTAATACCTATAAGTTTCTCTCCTGTCTATCCGGATAGAAATGAGAGTAGACTAGACGCCGTGGGTATGAGTTATCTGAGGAGTGTTTGCGGCAAAAGTATAATGGATAGGGTCAGGAATGAGTGGGTAATCAATGGATGTGGGTTAGATGCTCCAGCCTTGGACATATATGAAAGGAGTGTGCTTCATTGGTTTGGCCATGTTGAGAGAATAGATGAGAGTCGTATAACGAAACAGATATATAAGAGTGAAATGAATGGTGCGAGAGGGAGAGTTGTGGTTGAATCTGACCGAGAAAGTTGTGGTTGAATGTGGTTGAGGAAATTCTTAGGAGGAGGAATGTTAGGAGTCTTAAAAACAGGAGGGCGTGTATGAAGCAGTGCATGGGGGTAAATGAGGCAAGAGGTTTGCATGGATAGGTCAGTATGGAGGAAATTATTGAAGCAGAGTTAGGTGTACAAATATGTATTTATGAGTGAAACGTAGTGACTCTGCCTACCCCGAAAGGGAACGGCGTGATTGGTATGTATGTATGTTTTCTCTCGTGAGCACTAGTATCAATATGCGGCACAGTTCACATTTAGTCATTTACCGTGATGAATGCGCATTCAGTCATGTCTTAGTTACTACACTTTGATCGTAGGGGTTCAATAAATTAGAAGCTTTAGAACTGATTGTTAAAACTCGCTCTATTCGTTTCGAAGTGATTTTACTGTTGAAATTTTGCTCTGAAAATCGAAGTGGACATTTTATGAGGTGTAGCAAGTGGAACTGGCAATACCCTAAGAACTTTTATCTACGTGGAAGTAGTTTTAAACTCTTATTTTCTCGAAATTTATGAAATTTGTGAAGACAATTTTGTATCGAATAAATATTTTCGTCGATTGCTGAATGAAAAAGTAGGTACTTTAGAGCAATGATCCTTTGCTGATGACCTTTCTGCTGAAGATTCTTTACTTCCTACCTTTGGTGCCGGTTAATGTTGCTTTTTTTCAATAGTTCATCATGATCCTAGCATTTTCGGATAAAGAGATTATTTTGAAGCGTGCGTGGGAGAAATAATTGGGACGTTTTACAGATTATGCCATTACTTCATTATATGACCCTGCACGTGTAACCGGCACAAGGGGCAAAATATCATAAGCCAACATTCTAATAAGCGTTGACACACGTTTTTACTCCAAACTACATCACGTGCCGCTGAGAGATGTCACTTTACGATAATGGTTTGTTCTTTAAAAGTCAGCTGTTACGACTTTAAAAGGAAAACTCCTGACCTAGTTTGCGTTCTCCATTTGTGAGCAGTTACCTTTACCACCACAGCCGTTGGGTACCCTCTCATTTATCTAATGGTTCGGGGTTGTAAATCATTCTCCTTCAAGCGTCTTGTTTTTCATTAGCCTTCCTAAAATGGAACACATTATCTCAATAAAAACACCTCCAGCCCATCCTGGTTTTCAAGGTTTAGATTCGAAGCTAAACCTTCCGTAACTATAAAACAGATTCTTTTGGGATGAAAAATTACCGTAAGAGTTTACGAAGACAGGCGATATCACTTAATGTTTTTGTAAGGGTTAGAGTGCAATAATATCACCCAACAGTGCGCGACTTTTATTCTTTTTTTAGGCGGTTGCAGCAATTTTTGTTTATGTAATGATTTACGTGAAGCTTTACGCACGCATACTCAGTAGTAATACTAACCTATAAATATGGGTGAAAAATTGCATGTTACCGATTTGGTTTCATGGCAGTTTGATTCTATGTTTACATGGAGACTTATGATACATGACGTATACTTTGAAATAATTCGATGAGATACGTACAGATTTTCTCCTAAACGCGAAAAAATTACTTTCATATCACCATAATGGTTTCTATAAAACGTTAAGGTATCGTGTCTAATCAAAAACACGCATTTATGAACGGTTTTCGCTTACATTTCCAATTTCGCACTGTAAACCCATATTATAGGAATGCTTTAATTGATAGGAAGTCAAAAAAAAATAATCCATGCCTCTCTTACATTACAACATGAGTGGCTATTTGTAACGAGTAAATTAATGTAATTTAATGAAAGGTGGTACTAAAACTTATTTTTCGACTTGCCTGAATATTTTTAAAAATGTGTACTCAACGATTCACGATTCGCGCTTCCACTACTTTTAGTATTCAATTTGCTGTTCGAACATTTTGAACGATCTCCCTTCCGAGCTCTTTTATGAAAGAGCTCACATTAAGTTGAAGCTCTACGGCCAAACCATTTTCATCCTTATCCTGAGGATGAAGTTTAAGAAAAAATGTATGCACGCGGTGGCTTTGAAGTTCTTGTGTCTTGACGTGCAGTCAAGCGACCTAGGAAATGTGAATGGTCTATAGGAAGAAATAGAAATGGATTATAAATATTAAGTGAATGACTGTGGTGTGTAATCGAGTGTGGTATGATTGCAGAGATTACTAAGAGAAGGACCTTCATTATCCGTAACAAGCTTGCAAATTCAGCTGTCAAAGAGAAAAGACTGATGACAAAAAAATATGTTGGTGAAGAGCGGAAACTTTAGGGTACAGTTGAGTCACAGCCATCTTGCTATGATCTTTACTTAACTCACCGACAGGACGATTATTTAGGAATTAATTCGAAAATTGAGGTAGAAGAATTTTGTTCATGAGAGTTTTCAAAATAGTAAAAAAAAACTTATGGACCTAATTGTGAAACGCAATACATTAAGTCAGGAACATTGTGAAAATAAATTTTCCACCTGGAGAATCGACTATGTGTTTACAGGAGATGGACGCGCTTCCAACCGGGCCAAACCATACGCATTACTTTCGTGGAAGACATCATACTACCCTCAGGCTATACTCAAGACTAGCCCGAGAACGTCAGTCATCGTCTTGAAGAAATTGTGGCACAGATTGCTCAGTATACATTCCTTGAAGGTGTAATGTGCACTAAAAACAATTATAAATAGCTCAATTTAGATCCGAATTCATATTTTTGGGCGGTGGGTGGCCCGGGAAACATAAATTATGATGAATATTTGAAGAGTGCCCCATGGTCGCCTGGGATGTTTTGCGTAGAAATTAATCCATAAAGTTCTTAATACGCCCACAGTACAACTGTTACGCACAATGATTTACAGAGATGAACATTTCTTAACTGCATCTTAATACATCCTAGTAAATCGTCAAAGTAAGTACGAACGACTCCACATGCCCGCCAATCGTTTCAAGTGAACTGGCGCATAGAAAGTTGAGCAAAACTCACCTTCGCTCGCGCGAATCCAGGCGAGTGAGGCGAAGCACCTGATTGGCTGCGCGCGAGAAGCTTCGCTTTGTTTAACATGAAACGCCCGCATGCGAACCTGAGATAAGGGAACATAATGGTTGCAATGGATCAGTTCTACAAAGCTTAAGACTCTCAATATGTAGAGTATAGTCTGTAATTTGAATTACCGCTGGATATGTACTTTCAAATGGAATATTGGAAATTTTAGCGATAGTAACCAGCGTTCCATGCATATTTTTCCGATCCTATATCCAGCGTTAAGCCGTTTCTATGAGTCCGTTAAGAGTGTTTAGAGGGCTAATACTAGCTATTGAAAAAGGATTTTGTCATTTCATTCGTCGCTTCTTTTGCGGTTTAATAATTCGGTGATATGTAGTGAAAGAATGTAATTCCAGGTATGCGAGGTGATATTTTCTCTAAAATGAGACATGGACTATCGAGTAAAGCAGAGTTGAAAGGTTTTTTTAATGCGACAAAAATAATGGGATAGTTTTACCCCCTTTTTGTCCTCTTTCTATTTCCATGTATAAGAATTATACTCAAATCGTGCATGCTTGGACAGTGATTAAAAAGATAATTACTCTGTCGCGTGTTGGAATAGAAAGAGATATCACGAAGATTGGAGAGAAGTATTGCGTGTCACTTGGATATTTGTCTGGTTAGTCAATACATATATTCGATACTGTGACAGAATGTCGTTGTAGCCGCCCCGTGGTCAAAAAGTACTTAAAATCCGGTAGGAGATCACGGTGACCACTTATAGGGACAAATCTGTCAATCATTATATTGTTGATGGCTCTACTATCTTGTAATAACCATTGCACCACTTTGAAATCATCTGTATTGTTTTCAATAGATAGATAAAACTCGCTGCCCAAGAAACTTGGAGAAGATAACCCTGAGTGTTTACAAGATTTTGTTCGCCGTATTTCAGTACAAAGCCCGTTTAACATAATATTGTTTCTTCACAATTTCGAGATTAGTTCGCCTATATGATAAATTTTTAGTATCGTAGGATAAGTATTTTGCATATACATCTGCATACATCTAGTTAATACCATGGAAGCCCCCGCTCTGGCGTGTGGCAGGGATTGATAGGACACCAGCCGTGTATAGGTTTAAAGGAAAAGGTTTTGGGAGGTGTAATAGTGACGTGCATTATGGGAATCGAATCCTCCTCAAAGCTGTGTATTCAATGGAACTCAGTCTTTCTTGTGGTCACTTCTTATGCGTGAAAAGAACGATTTGTTTGTGCCAATCTGTTCGGAAATGTATCTCTCTTTTCTCATTGCCTCTATCGGACCTCGGAATATAGTGTGGTGTTAAAATGATATTCTCCGTGTCACACCGAAACATGGCAGTTCAGAATTTCTCAATCAAACTTTACCTAGTGTGTAACATCCGAGTATCCTGCGGCTCCCAATCAAATCCTCCTCATAGCTGCGCACCATTAAAAGTGTTCCCTCCTAGCAGTGTTTAGCATACCGACTAGCAAGCGTGTTCGCTATCATGATCGCTGAAGTATCTGTGTTTACTCTGAAAACTATATATGTGGATATGTGATCAGTGACTACCTTCGAGATACATTTGGTATAAATGTAAACATGCACAAAAGTGTCTTAGTGGCCAAACGGGCAATCAAGTATCTTGGTGTGTTAGTTAATACAACAGATCTTAGCCTCCATCTTACCACGAAATGTGTAAACCGTGTGAAATCCCCAATTCCCCTTGTGCCACGATTAAGACAAACGGATATTCCCAAGGCCGCCGGGTACCTGGCATGGATAGTCTGAGTACTTCGCCTGCCAGGTTTCCTCACCACCCAAGTGTTCCAACGTGACAATACATGGTGGCAACGTGTACTAGAACTAGAACTCCTTACAAAGAAAGTGTTCCTTCCTCGTGCCATTGAGGAACTATGTGTTTATATGGATGCAACCCCATCACAAGGTGCTGTGGTCATCCCGCAATGGGAAATATCTCGAACCTTTCCGGTACCCGCCGATTGGCATATAAACTCAGTAGAAGCATATGCAGCATTGACGGGATTGTTAGAAACCATTATTTTGTTAAATGATCTAAACTTAACCTGTATAAAAGTAATCATGCACGTGGATAATACCGCTGCAATGTATTCTCTCCAGAAAGGTTCTGGAATCATGTTTAGAGTACACCAGCAATTGGTGGACATGTATTTTCAAATAATTAAAGAAACAATGTCCCAAGAAGTGAAATGGGCCTACATCGCCTCCGAGGACAATCCTACCGACGAGCCCTCGCGGGCCGTATCCATGTGATATGCGTGCGTCGGCCATTATTGGTCGGCTTATTCATATAGCATGGGTGCGCCCGCGTGGGTGAGTTTCGGGATTTTCCCTTTGGGGAGTGTAGGTCCCAGCAGATTCTCACATTCGATTCTGACACACTGCTAGTTTGCCACTCACTTTTATAGGATCCATTTGCTGTTGACCTATTATGATAGTTCATATGGTCTCTGTGTGATCTTTACTTCTTGAAATTAGCGCCAGTTAGATCTTCCGCGGATGAAATACTTATTTACTGGCCGTGGAATCAACAATAAATAAAAAAACTTCGAAGATATTTTTGTCACTTGGTTTCAAAGACTGTTTTATTGAAAATAACTGTAGACATGCCCCTAGATCTGAATGAAAGTATTGCTTCCTCGTCAGTACATGCTCCGTGATCGTGTGAAACTTAGAATCAATCGAACTCTGCTGATCTCATCTTCAGTATTAAGTACCGGCTGGCATTTCAGGTCTCAAGCTGGATCAAGTAACGTTGGAAATGACCAATGATGTCAAAGAATGAGAGCATTTGTTGCTGGTTTAAAGTATTATTTTAGTTGAATGGTAGTTAAACATGGGTATGTCAGGATAGATATAAGAGTAGACTAAACTCCGCGGGTATGAGTTATCTGAGGAGTGTTTGCGGCAAAAGTAGGATGGATAGGGTCAGGACTGAGTGGGTAATACATGAATGTGGACCAGTAATGGACATATATGAAAGGAGTGTGCTTCGTTGGTTTGGCCATGTTGAGAGAATGGATGAGAGTCGAATAACGAAACAGATATATAAGAGTGAAATGAATGCTGCGAGAGGTAGAGATAGGCCGAGAAAGTCGTGGTTGAATGTGGTTGAGGAAATTATTAGGAGGAATATTAGGTGTCTTAAAAACAGGAGGGCGTGCATGAAGCAGTGTATGAGGGTAATTGAGGCAAAAGAGGTTTGGAAGGATAGGTCAGTATGGAGGTAATTATTGGAGCTGTAAGATGTACAAGTATGTATTTATGAATGAAACTTTGTGACTGTGCCTACTCCGGAAGGGAACGGCGAGATTGGTATGTGTTATTCAAAATTACATTGCAAATAGACAAATGCCTGGTGGCAATGGAAGTAGACATGCGCATAAAATGATCTGATCACAGAATTATACGAAGAAAATTAATACCATAAAGATGTAAAAAGACAATAAATTATTCAACAAATCTTCGCTTATATATTCTAACGTGTGAATCTGGAATAATCAGGTAGTTACAGTGCTCTACAACTATGAATATGTTTTAACGATACCCACTCATATGTACTGATTTTTGACGACCCGTTTATTGAGTTTGATGCGCACAATCCCACGGGATTTATTGACAAATATTCCAGTTTTTGGACCGTAAAACGAAATGGAACGAGTGTCATCTTCTCTTCCTATCTTTTGTGCGGCAAAACTGTTTTGTCTCTCTGACAGACGTTTTATGGGCAGTTTCGCTGTTGCGTGACGCAGATGTTTCGACCTCATTGTCGCAGTATATCGTAACACCGCCCACCCCATTTAACAAGGGTTTTTCGTCCTCAGTCTCGCACGTTGGAGATGTTTTATGTGTATGCTTGGAATTTGAGCGAAACTCTCTTTAAAATGAGACGGGAATTTACGTGTCTCCCTCCAAATAACTAGTGGGTACGGGGCAAAATGAAAACCTTGAAACCAGGGTGAGAATGGCGTTCCTCGTGTGAAATGAAGCCATTGGATTGACTCGTATTGCACCACCAGTACTTCGACCGACACAAATTGCTTAGTTTCCTGTTTTATTCTCTGCTGCCGTACTCAGTGTGTGCAATGACTATTCCTCTATCTAAAAGTCCCATCTCTGCTGGTACTTAGACTCATTACGACCACCGCAAGTAAATAACCAGGTGATTTATCCGAATTATGATCGGTTGCAAGAACATTTAGTCATGTAATCAATAGTTATGAAATCCATGAACTTATAGATCTCAATAAAATATTCGGGTTGCATGAACACATCTACTAGTTACATAACTTGTTAACCAATAGTTAATGGCTTTGAATATTTGATCAAATCTTCTACCGCTGGATGAAATTCATGAATATTTAGCCTTTAAGTAATTGCTAATGCACATAATAATTAGAGAGTATGAGTAAACATAATGGTCATTTGTCTCAAAGCAACTCTTTTCTCTAGTAATAAAGTCTCCAAGCGGTTTATCGCGCATCGGCGATATTTTCTACTTATGGAACTCATAACTACTTGCCATAAGTAATGGAATCAATAAATTATTCGAATCTTCTGCAACACTTATCGAATGGTTTACATGGCTTATGGGTCCCATAAGTTTATAGAATACATATATGTCGTCCCTGCAACTGGCCATGAATCATTTTAATTGATATTTTCACGAAATTAGGCATTATTTTGTTTGGAAATACGTTAAATATTTGTTTGTAACAATACAGGACGGCAAAGCAAGATAGGTAGATATGCTGAAACACTGTTAAATCAATTTTTTGTCGAGGCTATCCGCGGCATTTTGCAAGGTTTTTGCGAGTTAACCCTTTCCCTTCTCCTCGAAATCCATAAGAGGCATCCCCCTTTTAAGGTAGCGGGATATGGGGGTGGGGTGTGGGGGAGACTGATTAGAGAGCGTGGATGCGGTCGTTAATCACTTGTCGTTAGTGCAGGGACGGGGGGCAGGTGGAGACCAAACAGGGTTGATGAGAAAGGGTAACAATATGGGGGTTCCCTTTCCACCCCCGATGATCGATTGATTGATGAGGGATATCGTCAGCTAATCACGGCCCGAGAGGCGGCGACTCGTTCGAGTGAGGAGTGTTTGAAGTGGCGGGCTAAGCTAGCGAAAATACAAACGGACGAAACTTGATAAGGAAGGGAGGTTGAGTGTGTTTTGTGTGTTTTTAGGATGTCTGGGATAAGCAAGCGCCGTCAGCAAATAAGGTAGGATGTGGAACAGCATGGCTCGGGAGAAGGGTTATGGGCAGGTATACCGCAAACGAAAAAAAAACCCACGCAAATATAATGGATGCGTTAAGACGAGGGGGCTCGTGAGTAGTGGTCACACGCTTATCTATCGGGAACGGAGGTGAAAAACCAATACCAGGCTGAGCTTGAATCATTCGAGATAATTCCAATCAGGTTACATGAGGAGTTAAGTGGATTTTTTAGAGCGATAAGGTGGGAGCCCCTAGAAACTCGGAGGCTCCACTCTTGGCTTAGCTTGCTTGAGAAATTCAAAACTGGTGTGTTTCAGAGCGACACAGAATATTATCATGACGCCTAACTATATCTATGGGTCTGGGAGAAGCGATAAAATGAGAGAGATACAGAAGTGATAAAATAATTGAGATACATTGCCGAACAGATAGGTGCAAAAACTTGTTCTTTCCACGCACAACAAGCGACCGCAATAAAAACTGAACTCCACTAAATACACTCCCACAATATACGACACCATTTCACCTCCCATAACCTTTTCCCTTACATCTTTGCACGGCTGGTGTCCTAACTCCCCCCTGCTACTCACCCATGTGGCATCTCGCAGGGTAGTATGTAGATGTAATAGTGTATATGTGATATAGTATAGTGTATATGTAATAATCATAATATGTAATCAAAATGATACATTATAATGTTTTAATTTATTACTGCGAAGCTTATTCGTAAATTTTATCAGTTATTTCAAGTAATATTAAAAAAAAATAATGGAAAACATGGAAACAAGTGAAAATTACTTAGCATATAGTATAGTGAAATGAATATAGTATAGTATAGTGAAAAAAGGATTGATATTTAGTGTAGTGTATATGTAATAATAGTAAATGTAGTGGTAAAATGATGATGGGTTCGAGATTTGGGTGTATTTAAACCACTCGAAAAAATTTAGAGCAGGCTGCCCGATCGAGTTTTGTTGCGGGAATAGTGTTGATAGAGCTGAATATTGCGATGAGAGACGCAACAAATAAAATATATCAGACACTTAAGTTTTCTATATGATGGAATATTGGTGGGTAAAACTCACACATATCGCAAACCGTTCATTGTTGTACCACGTGAAATTTCAGTTACGTAATTGGGATATTTTCGAACAATTCAAAGACAACCCTCTCAAGGGATCCGAGCTTTACTCCTTAAACTACTCGTATAAGTATTGATTGTTCTTTTAATAGATGTAAATCCATGTTATTTATAATTGTGTTTGAACAGTTTCCTGATTAAAATGTCACTAATGATGGCATAAAAAGGATCTCTTGATAGTAAAAATTTTCATAGACGTAAAAATATGATGAAACATGACGAATAAAATAATAAGAACCTAAATTGAATAGTTACTGTAAATTCATAATTAATTAGTAAATGTAATTAATAAAAGTAGTTGGTTGTGCAATTCTTTTGGGATTTTTTTTTAAATTTCTCCATTTTTTGCTGATATAGATGATAGATTGAGATATAGATAGATATTGATCAATTGAGTCCTGAATCCGCAAAACCCTAAAATGCCAATATTCAGGTAGATCATATAACCAGTTTTCGATAAAATTATTACATATCATATGCGCAAATCTCACTTTTTTATTCTATAGGATCCATTAATAATATCCAGTTAGCATATTATCCAAAAAGGTCATTAATACCAACGAAAGACAATCACTAAAAAATTATGGAAACCACAACGAATAATGCACCTTTTACGTGATTACATCAAAGTTCCTCGTCATTCTATTGATTTTTTCCAACATTTCATACATTATATGAATTTCAATACAATTTATGCTAAAACATAGTATATATAGTATTTTCCGTCAGATGTACACGTTATTTTTGCGAAAAAAAAATTAATTTAAGAAGTGATGATAAAAATTTATGAAGAGATTTTTCTGAAAGTCGTATGTACGTAAAAACTAAATAAGCGCAACCCACCGTAATTCAGTTTTAAGTTAAAATGGAAACCTCTACCACCACAGAACGCTGCGCAAGTGGGAATGTGTGCGCTAATATCAGGACCAAATTGCGATGGAAATTATTCATCGCCAACTGATAGACGAAAATTGACCTCAAAAGCGAGAGGGATCGTTTTTACATATTTTTGCATAGTTTACATGGACAGAAACCATAATTCATACCTCATACACATCCTCCAATCCTGATGAATGAATCTCATTTTGCACTTATCATCGGACTGTACTAATTACTTGAAAGTAAGCTAAATGACTTGGATGATGAATAATATCTTCCCATAGCTAAAGCCGTGAGTGATTGCCGAGTATAATTTCAAAAATACGAACTTGCAAACGGTCATAAACTAAATTAATGGCACAGACTCGGGCTGTATCGGACGAAAAACAAATAATTATTCATGACAAATCTCTTTCCAATTTCGTTATGCATCAAAACCTTTTCTATTACATACGCTCCAACTCTTCAGACACAACATTTCATTGGACGTAGAGTCTCACACTATAAATGGGACGGACATCATTTAAATCTCTTGCCCGATCAATAAAAGATACAACTCTCATCATATTAATTGTATTCAATCAGTAGAGAGTCACAACTGTTATCGACATGGAAAACAGAATGATACCAGTATTCTAAATGCGCGTTTCTTTTTTAGATTTTTTCAGGCCAAAGGTGCTATCAATAAAACTTTGAACATTCCATAGAATTTGATTGATGCATTCATAAAACCTAAAGCTTTTTGGATAATTGGATTTAATGTTAGTTCATCAAATTAAGTAATACATAAATTTATTTGCCTTATAATTCAATAGAGATAACTCTATCTCTCTCTGAAGAGCGTCAATCATGAGTTTGGGAATCTTTAGAAGCGCTTCAAATATGATGCGCTTTTAGCTTCTAGGCAAAGCTCATTCCGAATGAACAATCTATTCAACTGTACTAAAATTTTATTAATTTAAAGAAATAGCTTTGATATATGTATCGTATTTTTTCACAGTTAAACAAAACGGTATTTTTAGTTCTTAACTGGAAAATGTTGTTTTGAAATGAGAAAATGAATATTCCTCATTACTTGACGATTTTTAAGTAACTATATAGAATAAAAAGTTTACTTAAAAGCATAACGCATATAAATCAAATAATTCACAAAAATCGCTCGGCATTTTCTCATTTTCATACAAAATCCAATTTTGAGTAGAGGTGTTCCCATTAATTTCAATTATGAATAAATTGAATTTCATGAAAAGTGAAGGCGAATTAATATCGCAATCGAATAAATCAGTGGATCAACGCGGATAATGGTGGAAAAATACAAATTTATAAATTTTTCAATGATTAACTTCCACGAATAATTAATGGGATTGTGAAAATAATACAAATGAGAATCCCGGCAAGCTTACGCTACTTAAATTCCTTGAAAACGAGGAATACGAAGAAAACAAAAGAAGTTAATTTCGAGCCCGCTCCCCTTTAATTCGCTTCCAAACTTGGACGGTGCATCCTGCGGAGTGATTCCAGGGCGGTCTGGTTTATGGGATTACCCCGAGGAAATGGAAATGCGTTGACCGAGTGGACGGGACACTTGGGAAATTTATTTAACGCTGTGAGGGTAGAAAAAATAACACATTGATGAGATTGGGAGGGAATGACGAACGACGGGAAGGAAATGATAAAAAGCGAACGAAATGAACCATCCTCGCCATTAGCAGGCGTCATTATGGCAAGGAAGGCGACAAAATCATTTCCCCATCAAAAACCTCCCGGGACCAATTTGGCGGGTGCTGCTCGACCGTTTTTCCGAAATGCACTCTGCTATATCATCTTTAATCGCATTAAAATAGCGGAGGCTGCAAAACACGAATGCATTCGTTGGTTAAACCAATAAACGCACGTATTTCTAGGTTTTTGGTGATGCCTCGTTTGTTAATTTCATGGGCCAAGAAGGCAATTATTCCCAAAAGGCACAAATAAGAGTGAGGACTGCTTGAAATAAATCTAACTCTCTAGACTTTTCCTCAAAACACAGAACGTTTTGAGAATTCCATCTCAACATATCTTTTTTATAAGGCGATTGAAGGGAGATAAAACAGGAGATTATGAGACTGAGAGAATAATGTGATTACCCTAGGACTTAAAAGTGCTCTTATTTGAACAAATATTATGCTAAGCATTACCGCATACCGTCTGCTTGAATATCTTGTTAGAATTTATAGTTCGTTTCCCTCTAAACTTTCTTGCAGATACTTATAAACACTTCACGAGTCTGACACCGCCTGGATCTGGGCGGAGGGTCGGCAATCTTGATAACTTTACGACTGTGCAACATTGTTATAACTTATTTGATCCTTGTTAAAGCCGAGAATGATGTTAAAGCAATTAGTTTAGGACGTGAATACATTCGGATCTACCATTTTCCAAAATTTACACAAATGACTTTTTTCCCGATGGATTAGCGATTGAAAGCACTGTGCAAGGGAGGTTATATGATGCATATATTACTATGGTCAGAGTTTAAGGGTTACTATTTCAGTAGATTTTCTGCTACAAGAAGGCTACACACGTTCGAGATGTGGAGGAGGATGGAGATGGACGGAAAGGAAGACGATCTGAGGATAAGCTTGGAATTATTGATGAGGAAGGAAAACTTGGACGAGATTTGGAAGAGGAAAAGGAGGTGAGTTCAAGTTGAATGGGGTAGGGATGTGATAGGGGGGTAGAGTCATGGAGGGGAAGAGAATGGTGTAACATATCCTACAGTGGTTCTAGGAGTCACCCTAGGGTAGGTGAAAAAAATTCGAAACACACATTCAGAAATCGCTTGTTCTAGGGTAGAATGTTGATGCTTAAACATAAAATGAATTTACCAAAAATGTGACCTCTCTCAATCTTATTATGTCATACGAATTTGATATATCCCAACATTTAATAATAATCGTTAAAGAGGTTTTTGAGAAAAAAATCCAAACACTTAATCATCATAGGCTCGTTAAATAGCAGAAGATTGAATACGTGTGATGGTGAAATTCAGGTCACTATAACGGTGTCTAAAGACGCCCGTTACGTGGTATGTTACAATGACCAAGAGAAAATCTACTCATGCTAAAAAAGCATATTTTGTCGAGCAGTAATTCATCTATGGCAGGCTTCAAATTTGAATTCCAGCCCGGCCCTTCTCTCACCATATGGCATTCATTCATTGGGCCCTCCTATCAAATACGTTGACGATACTAACGAAGTCAAGCGGGGGTCCATTAAAAGTTTATCGTGATGGTCATTATTTTTTTGAAGTACGAATCAAAAAAGTAGCACTTTTTGATTCTGTTTTAAAGCTGTTTTTTTCTTCTTGTTTTATGAAATGAAATAAGACTCCCTCCGCTTTCCGACAGTTGAGTTAAATTTAGAATACGTCAATTTATGCAATACAATCCAGCGCTGCAGTCCAGCCTCTTTTTAAATTATTTTAGAGCTGAGAGATAAGTTTAAGTGATGGAGCAAAGTTTTAGAAAAAAAAACATGCTAATCTGTCTTATTCCGTGTACAAAAATTTTTCTTGTCTATATTTTGAGTGAAATATGAGAAAGGAAGTCGATAATAGGTCACAGGCGCTCAAATTGTGGTTTTGGAGGAAGAGAGAAAATGATTAAACGAGAAAGAGCTTGGTATGTTTGATGAGGATAGCAAACTTGGATGAGATCAGGAAAAGGATATGGGTTGAAGGTGAATGAGGCGCGGTGGGTAGCTTATGGTAAGGCCGTCAGCAAGAAGTGGACGTTGGACAAGCGGTAGGAAGGGAGGAAAAGAGAATGTTTCATACACGGGGTCAGGAATAGCAGGCGGAGATAAAAAAGAAATACAACAGGTGAATAGGCTCATGCATGAGAAAAAAACCTAAAGGTTCTTTTTAAAATTTCAGTTTTAGCTACCTTAAATTGATAGAATACTTTAATATCAAACTATAATAATGTTGCTGTACCCACCCGCATCGAAACGATTGTCTCATGCATTAGATGTTTGGGGAGGTGATTGACAACTAAGGTGATTTGAGCTATGAGGATAGGCAAGGGAATAATAATGGAGAGAAACCCGGCGTCAGCATTAGCCTGCTCTTAACACTCGGGGAATGGCGTGTCGATAATGTGTCATCTGACAGGCGGAGTAGTGCAATTGAAGTGCCCCCTACAAGGATCTCAAGTAGGGATCGGGTTTCCTCTGACAAATATCCTCCTCTGCAGGGAGTTGAACCCTGGCCGTCTGTATGGTTAGCCAGAATTCTAGCCACCACACCAACCCGACCCCACAATAATCTCACTTTAAACTGAAAATGAGAATGCTGTCACGCCTTACGTGTAGAAAAGACAGAAATAATTTTCATCCCTAGGTTTTTCACTTCATCACCCTTCACTTCATCAATTTGAGATTTGAAATAACTTTAGGATATTCCATCGGTATTTTTATTGTAGAGCTCAAAAGCCGATGCAGATGTCGCGACTTTTTTTAGTTCATCTAAGTAATTCCGCTGTCAAAAGTTTGCCTGAAATTCCGTTGGGTCTTGGCCAGTTCTAATACCAAAACTATGACCTCCCAAAACCGTTACAAACACCTATTCGTTATGATTTGGCAAGCACGATACTTATCTTGCTTCATTCTTGCCCATGTTTTCAATTTTAAGCCATAAGCATGTTTTTTAGATGCAGGGATGTGACTATGGGGATTCATTTAACAGCTCTTTGCATATTTCAGCGTATTCCACCATAACGTCCAATAAAGAGGTCATTCCCTTAAAATTTTGTTAAATATTCAGTAGTGAAGGAGCAAGGATTCCATTTCAGAGTTAATGTTGAGTATTAGTGGAGTTTGAGGGCTGTTATGGAGTAAAAATTGACGAAAGTTAGGCGAAAATCTGCATTATTCTCCGCGAGCACATGTGTGATTAGGAAATGCGAGTCAAATTGCGACTGCGCTGTAATAGCTAGTAATGTAGATATTTAAGATGAAACAACTTCTGAAAATTAAAAAAAATCAAGTCTCTTTTGTGTGAAATATAAAATGAAAAAAATTTATTTATGTTAGTGTTGCAGATTCGTTCGATAAATTTATTGGTTTCATAACTTATGGGATGGAGTTATGAGTTCCATAAGTAGACAAGATCGCGGATGCGCGAAGAACCGCTTGGAGATTTAATTATTTGATAAAAGAGGTTTCATAAATTTCATCCGGCGGTAGAAGATTAGATCAAATATTCGAAGCTATCAATAAATTGTAAATAAGTTAGAGTAAGAGGAATAGTTAAAGTAGGTGTGTTCCTGCAATTCAAATATTTTTATGAGATCTATAAATTCATGGATCTCAGAATGATTGATTCCATGAGTGAATGTTCTTGCAACCGGCCATTGATGAAAGGATTTATTCTAAGTTTCGCTAAAAAGTGAGAGAATACTAATTTTGGTGTTTTGAGTTTCAACATCAACATCAACATAAAGGTGAAGATCTGTAAGCTTTGGGGCTCCTGCTCCTGGAAAGCTGCTGAAAAATTGTACCAACTTATTGTATAAAAATTGTGGAATAATTAACGTACCAATTTTATTCGTGGGCAAGAGCATGTAAAAAATTCTCCAGTGTATTAAAAAGGAGCGTGCGGTGCTGGTTTTACCATGTTGAGATATTGGGAGAGAGCTGGATAAATAAACAGATAAGTTATGAAATAAATAGTAAGAGATTGGAGGGATTGGTCGAGGAACTCGAGGGTGAAGAGCGGACGCTGGAACTGCACCCGCTGATGAAATTTATGTGTATAAACCCATCACACCATTCCCTTTCGATGTCGGCAGGGTCAAAAAATTAAGTTTTTGTTAGAATAATTTGTTTGAATGCGACAAATACTTCACGCTGCAGCTTTGGATATAGCTTGCAACCTCTCCAATATTTTGTTCTCTATTGGACTTGATTTTTCAACGTTTGGTTCATCACTTGAAACTTTTTATTTACTAGGAACTGTGTTCACAAGTTGTGTTAGTTTTTTTACCCTCTTGTAAGTACTTGTTTTCGGATCTACCAGATTTTTTCTTTACATGCAGAAACTCGGGGTAAGCTGAGAATTTAGAATTATTTCAATCGGCCCTGCAACACTGTGTCCCATTAAATTATTCCCTGCTAAAAGCCCTATTCTAAATTAAAAAAAAAACATTTTCGCTTCTCTTATGCTCATGTATTGCTCTTCACACTTTTTAAAAATTATTTTTTGAAGTTTAAGCAAATTTATAGTATATTTCATTAATTTTAAGCTGAGATTTTAGAATTACTTCAATTGACACTGCAATATTGTGTCCCATTTAAGAATTTCCTCGGTGAAGCCCTATCCTAAATAAAAAAATAATTTTCTATCCTCTTGCACTTATGCATTTCTCTCTGCACGCGCACTCTACTTCTTTAAAAAATTATTTTTAGAAGTTTAAAAAAATATGTATGTTTCATTGATTTCCAGAATGTATTTAACACTCTCAAAATTAATAAATTTATTGTTAATTAATTCCGAATTTATAAATTAGACATTTTTAATTCTTATATTTGCAGTGTATTATGATAGCGTAGTGGACTAAGAAATCCCTTAAAAAAGGACTTTCTCCTCCATACTGTGCCTGAGATTGCCTGGTAAGGCAGAAATTCCGTTTTTTTCGGTGGGCGTTATCGAAGCTTTGTTAAACAGCTGTTTAACCTTACATACCAATCACGCCGTTCCCTTCCAGGGTAGGGAGAGTCACAAACTTTTGCCCATAAATATTTATTTGTACAACTAACTCTGCTTGAATAATTTCCTCCATACTGACCTATCCTTCAAAACCTCTTTTTCCTCTTTTACCCCATACACTGCTTCATACACGCCCTCCTGTTTTAAGATTCCTAATATTCCTCCTCCTAAGAATTTCCTCTACCACATTCAACCAAACCATTCATCCTCAAATTTCTCGGCCTACCTCTACCTCTCGCACCATTCATTTCACTCTTGTATATCTGTTTTGTTATTCGACTCTCATCCATTTTCTCAATATGGACAAACCAATGAAGCACACTTCTTTCATATATGTCCATTACTGTAGTATCTAACCCACATTCATTTATTAACCACTCATTCTTGACCCTATTCATCCTACTTTTGCCGCAAACACTCCTCAGATAACTCATACCCACGGTGTCTACTCTTATATCTATCCTGACATACTCATGTTTTACTACCATACAACAAAGTGGGAAGAAGAACTCTTTTGTACACGGCGATCTTCGCTTCCCTAGACAGGAACTCATTCCTTGATATGCTCCATATGCTACCTACCACTTTCCTTCCAGCATTTGCACGTCTCTTATCTCCTCGTCTGTCGCGGTCAACGTTATGCTGTTAAAATACTTTCAATAAATACGTTACTGGATGTAACTTTCCCATCTGTAATGAACAGCTAGTGTTTCTCTTTGTATGCTATGACATCTGATATTTGTGCATTTTTACATTTTGATGCGCTACTACCTAAGTTACTCATGTCGACAATGTAAAAATATTGATTTTTTTAGAATAACTAGTTAAATAAAAAATGGATTTTCCCACAAATGACATTTTTTATTTGATTTTATCGTGCAAAATTAAATATATCCCAACATTTTATCAAAATCGTTACTACTTTTTCGAAAAAATAATCCAACCACTTAGTCAGGAAGAGCTCTTTAAATGATAGAAGATTGATTATGTCTGATATTATGTATATGGAGCTGCTTTTGTTTCCAGGAAATGCTTTTTTAACCATATATTATTATCGTATCACATTTTATACTTCCTCGAGAGAAATGTTTTGGAAATGGAAAGTAATTTCTTATTTCCCCCCCCCCACTATCGTCGTTTGAGTTTCATATTTCATGGAGAAATTCAGGTCACTTTATAACAATGCCTAAAAACCCTTTCTGCGTGGACTTCTGCTGTGATCAAGAGAAAAGCGACAAATTAAATCGCATCTTTTGTCGAGCCGCGATCCGTCTATGGCTGGCTTTAAATTAAAATTCCAGCCCCGCCCTTCTCTCACTATGTGGCATTCATTCTTTGGCCCTTCTGTCGATGGCGATTGGCAATGCAAGCAACGTCAATCGCGGGTCCATCAAAAATTTTCTCGCGAAGGTAATTATTTTCTCGAAGTGCGATGCGTAAAAGTTGCACTTTCCGATTCCCCTTAAAAGTTGTTTCTTTTCTTCTTGTATTGAGGAAGAAATATACGACCTAGTCTGCAGTCTGATATTTGTGCCGAACTAATAGTAGTTCTGCGATCATTATATAAACCAGCCTTGCAGTAATCCTCTTTTTAAGATGGTTGTAGAGCTGAGAGAGAAGTTTAAGTGATATAACAAGATATTCTGTCACGTTCCGCGGAAAAAATATTTCTTGGCTAGTTATGAGTAGACTCTGAAAGAGGAATACGAGAATAGATAACAGTCGTTCGAAATGTGTTCGAACCTTGCGCGAGTTAAAAACTTCAGTGTTTTGCCTGACTTTAAATGCTGCCTTTAATCGGTAGATTACTTTAATGCACATATCAATAGAATTATCTCGTCTCCCATCGCTCAGTCGCATCAATCAAATGAACAGGGTATCCAGTGACCTGTAACACCGGAAAAACTCGGGGATTTTTTTTCATCTTTCTGAAAATCCCCGGAAACTGCACGGGGGCAGATTTCTACTGCAATAGAGAGCAAGATTGCTTAGTTATAACTGTCGTGGTGAACTCTTGGACCCGTCTCGCCATTATGTTTTGGTACGATCGTGTAAATTTTTCTGTAATTGGGGACTCATTTCGTTTCTTGGTAGGGTTTCATTATCTGCCTCTTAATTTCATTGCCAGGTAGTCTCTTCTGTTTATTTGTTCTTTGGAATTAAACATGTTCTTATTTGCTGCACCTAATTTCCTCTATTATTAATCCAAAATTAGGCTTCAAATATTTTTATGTTTTTCATACCGGCAAAACATCTGAGTTTACTGGGAATAAGAATGAAATGTGTTAGAAAGAAGTGCAATAAGAACCTGGAAAAATGCAGTCTTTTACCAGGAAAACCTGAAAATTCGGGAAACAATAATGAAGTTCGCCGGATACCCTGATTAAGTTCGTGTCACGTGGTATTTACGTTAATTTAACCTTTATTTCTAGTGAGTGTAACCTTTTCGTTGGAAACCTATGTCATTCAACTCATGCATTCATACAATTTTGTTGGAATTCCATGTCTGTGTAAGTAGTGGTTATTGCGGATAGTGATTTTTTTTATCTTTGAAATCATGGAAGATCTACGTAGTCTGGAAAGTGGATAGGGCTAATATTTTTATTGATATTGCTTCTTTTACTCATTATCCATGAATGCCAGTACATGCGATAGATACCTATGAAAACTGTATGAGGGTTTTTATTTGTTAAAGTGCGGACCGGCTCAGTCTGGGCAAATGTTTAAGAAGCGTCCAGTTATCTGAGTCACCATATATGAGCATGGTAATGGAATAGATTTAGTTGAAAAGAGATTTGGCACCTTTTGAAGTAAGTATCACCAGAATATAACAGTCGCTAGAATACTAGAAACCTGAAGAAACAAAGGGTTTGCTTTAATTTCTCGAAGAAACAAATATATTGATAGAAGCTACAAATGTTCCAAACCATTTTATGTGTCTTATTTTCTGTATCCCTAACCAAAGTTTCTCCTTCCTGCATTCTATGTATTGGAATTTATGACATTTTTATACAGCACAAGCTTTTTTGGCGTAGGTTGAATATTACAATATGAATTTACCGGTGAGAATAACAGGTGAGGAGAAATTTGTGAGCTAAGTTAAAACTCTGCCATTATGATGAGCCAATAGTAATGGGATTTCTACTTGGTTTGGTAGCTGTACAACCGTTGCGTCATGCCTACTAGTGAAATTAAAATTATTATAGCAGAAAATATTGACTAGCTATTATTAAAGGGAGTAGTTCTCTCCATTATAAAATAATACTTAATTGAATAATATAATTTCTAAATAAAATAATAATAAACTAAATTAAAATATTACATACATACATACCAATCACGGCGTTCCCTTCCGGGTTATGCGCAGTCACAAAGTTTCACTCATAAATACCTAATTTGTACACCTAACTCTGCTTCAATAATTTCCTCCATACTGACCTATCCTTCCAAACCTCTTTGGCTTCATTTACCCCCATACACTGCTTCATGCACGCCCTCCTGTTTTTAAGACTCCTAATATTCCTTCTCCTAAGAATTTCATCAACCACATTCAACCACAACTTACTCGGCCTACCTCTACCTCTAACACCATTCATTTCACTCTTGCATATCTGTTTCGTTATTCGAATCTCATTCAATCTCTCAAAATGACCAAACCAATGAAGCGCACTCCTTTCATATACGCCCATTACTGGAGCATCTAACCTACATTCATTTATTACCCACTCATTTCTCACCCTATTCATCCTACTTTTGCCGCAAACACTTCTCAGATAACTCATACCAACGGCGTTTAATCCATTTTTAAGTCTATCCTGACATACTCATGTTTCCCTTCCGTGGAACAAAGTGGGGAGAAGTGCCCTTTTGTACACGGCAATTTTCGCTTCCTTAGACAAGCACTCATTCTTATTATATACTAAAAATAACAATTACTAAATTAAATATTATATAAAATGTCTTTGATGTTAGTTGGAGGGCTATCGAGATTTTTTTCTTTGATAGCATTGCTAATTGGCGATATAGAAAGTGCCGTAGGCATGTGTTGAATTGTCTCGGCTGACCTGTCACACGCTCCCCTTTGGAAACGGTGAGCCAAGAATAAATTGAACTCCCAAATCCTCGGAAATTCTTCAAGAAACTTTTTGTTATCCTTCTCTCCGGAGTGATGCACCTCGTGTTTTTATCTCAGCCCGAGAGTGGTCTGAGACGTGCTCTTTGGCGTCATTGATTCATTTACTTGTTTTTTTTTGCTCGATCCGGAGATGAACTTTCTGTCGATTCCTTAGCCAAAATGAGGCTAAAAGGATGACGTATTCGGGCCGTCATGTATCTCGTCCACGTTTGGAAGAAAAAAACTTTACTCCTTGGTTGATGGATCATCGATAAACGATTTCCGATGCGAATTATCAGTATGGGCGTTTTCCGTCTATAAGAGAAACGAAGTGAGCACTAAGTATTTGCTCCATTACGTGCCGTCCCTTCAAAATCGCGGTGGTAAAAATATTAATTCGAACTGAAAAAACATGAAACGGGCCAATTCCGAGGGATGGCTATGTAACTAAGGTGCAGTGAGCGGCACCCCCTTTACCATAGTTTTTCATAAAGTGTGAGTCAATGGTTGTAAAAGATGTATTGTAAACTTGGAAATCATGCAAAGCATAGCCTAAGATAAGAAAGTGCTCATGGTAAAAGGATAAATAATTATGATAGGATTGATGATAGGATTACAAACGAGGAAACCATGTGAACTACGGAGGGAATGGATTTTATTCTAAGTAAAGAGGAGAAGCCACCATATAGGTAGCAATGAGAGCTACAATATAAAGGAAAATAGCATTGGACAGGGAAGGACGGAGAACTTTCATCAACAAATCTTAGGACTGAACGTCTAATGATTAATGTACAACGCAAACATCCTCTCTACCACACATTAATTGGTCGTTAAATCGTAAGACTGGTTGAACAGAAATTTTCTCCATCTATCCCTATCTAATGCTAATTCCCTCACTTCCCGGCGTTTCTTCCTATATACTTTCCACTTTATTAGGCCCATGAACTTACACCTTTCTCTTGGAACTGTCTTTCTCTGGGGACTTTTCCCTCTATTTTTCCTTCAGTTATGTTCTTCACAAACCAATAGTGCTTCAGGGTGTGTCCAATCCATCTTGTTCTTTTTTTCTGCATTTTGCTCCATATAGTCTTTTCCTCATTCACTCTTCTGTACACTTCATCATTTCTTATTTTGACCGTCCATTTTATCTTCAGCATCCTCGCGGATGCTGTTTCCGATTTTATAAAAATTTCTGTCAGCAATTGCCTTTCCGCGTGGGTATTTATGTTATCATTTATAATCTTCATTGGTCGTTTAATCTCAAGATTTGTTGACTGCAGACCACACGTGACATAGATTCTCCACTCTCACCACTATCTTGAGGTGAATGATTGTTGATTGTTTTCCCTCTTGGTCTATCCTGTTTTCACACCTCTTCTCCCGAACCACATCTCAAATAAACGTCTCCGACGGTGAGGTAGGGAAGGAGAGGTGTAAATCATGGAGGAAGAAGGGATGGAGGCGTGAAAGAGAGAGAGAGAAACAGAGAGAGAGAGAGAGAGAGGAAGATAGTGTGACTTTGGTGGCGGTGTGAGGGGAGAGTAGGTTGTGTGTTTTTCGTTCGGCGGATGTGAATGACACAGCAACTTCGCCATTAGCCAAGGGCACTAATCTCTTTGATTGGAAGCTAAAAGGCGGGCGCCGTCTGTTGGCATTTCGGAGTCCGACGTGGCGCCGTCACTATGGCACCAGGCCCTTCCCCCCTATTAAACCTCTTTAAGGTGATCGGTGAGCAAATAGTGACTTGTTGAAGGCACATTTTAGTATCTTTTCAAGTGAGTCGAAAAATATTCATGAACCACACTTCACTCGAGTACATTTATGTACGCGTAGGAAACCGACAGACTTAATGAAACATAAATGACGATAGACTTTCATTTTCAAATTTGTTTTCTTCACAATCGAAAAATTTTTATGAAATGGGTTTTAACGCGCGGATTTCGAAATATGAGCAAACACCGTATGATAAACATGTTGTGTTTCGCAATGTATGTAGAAAAATCGTACTAAAAGCGAGTCATTGAGTGCTCATTTCAATAACTATTAAAGAATGTCGAAAAGAAATTTTTGGTCCACGCTTCACTCAAGTTAAACCATTCATGCGTTGAAAACGAACATAAAAGTTATATTATAAATGGTGCAAGAATAACAGTTTGAAATTTTCATCTCAAATAAAATTTAATGACTTATGTTTATGTCGTGGAATTCGAAATTCAAGCGGATATCGTATGCGAACCCATTTTTGTATTGGTATGATACCTTGATATTAATTAGGAACCATCATAGCCGTGTAAAACGTATGATTTCGCGTATAGAAGAAAATCTATGCTTACATCATCGAATTATTTCGAAATGTGTGTCAAGTTGACGTAAAACTACGTGTCAAAATGGTATTAAATTGCCAAATCGCTTTTTTTATGCCCTCCAAGTGTTTTTTAATCATTTGAAAATTATTATTTTTCCTTTTTGATGTGTTGTTTATGCATTTATTGTGTACAATGCCACGTTCTTGGTGTGTTATATGTATTTCAAGGTTTTTTTTCATTCCTCCTGCCCTGTCCCATTCTATAGCATAATGTATATTCTTTGTCTTTTATGACGATTTCATGCAATTATATTTGCCTGCGAATAATAAAGTTCTATTCTCTATTTTCTACTCTATTCCATTTACCTATTTAAGATAGTCAGAGCGGTTAACGTTTACGTACAGATTTTTCGCGAAAATTTGCTTAAAAGTGTGCTCAATGGTAGTATATATGGATAAAAGTGAAAAAAAAATGTTATCATATAGATTTGGTTTCTTGATAATTTTGTGATCTTTTCACATGTAACCTCATAGCTTTTGACATATTTTTTGAAATTATTCGAAGAGGTATTGTGACGCCCTGCTGTGTGGCAGCGCTTTTAATTAAAATAGTTGGTACACAATTTTCTTGGTAAAGAGTATTTATTTTTCCAGACGGAGGATAAGAGATTTCAGTGCACACGCTCGGACTCGTTACGAGTCTCCCCCTCTTTTTTCAACAATCAACCTCCACAAAAACAATAGCTTAAACAAATCCTTGACAACATTGAAACAAATAAATAAAAACCATAAATTAATGATAATAATTCAAACGAAGAAACAGTTTCGGTTAATGTAACCAACAAATGAATAATATAACTAAACACACGAAACGAACACAGACTATAATTAATGGCAGCAAAATAAACAGGATCGCGGCGTTACAGTATGTGCAGATTTTCTCCTAAACAGGAAAACATACGTTTCATATTATTATAATCGTTCCCAATAAATATCAAGGTATCATGCCGAATAAAAAAATACGAGTTTACTCACAATCTTCGAATAACTTTAGCATTCCGCGCCGTAAAAACCCCAAGTCCTAAAAATGCTTTAATTGAGACAACAATCATAAAATATAATTTATGAATTATTTAAATTACAAAATGCATGGTAATTTCCAATGTTCAAATAGATGTACTTAAGTGAAGTGTTTACCATGAATTTTTTTTCGACTTACTCGAACAGTATTTAAAATGTGCACTCAACGACTCACGTTTCTCCCTATAATGCTTTAAACCACTTTAATACTAATTGTCATCTGACTAAAAGAGACTCATAGCATCAAACTGCCAGTTCATGGCCTCAGCTATCAGAAGCGCTAGCTATCACGACAGTTTCTCCCTATGTTAGTTAAGTATTCTACCGGTTAAGGTAGGTTTTGCTGAATTTCAGAGAATCTCCTCCCGATCCTCTACTCATTCAGGGGTCCATCCTCCTCCTGTATATCCTTTTTCGCCTCAGCATACGATCTACCCTTCTTCATCCTGTCAACGAAACTATTCTCTTCCTTCCCCTTCCCTCTTGCCCAACATCCTTCCCTCTATCACACTCTTCAACAACCCATCGCTCTTTATTACATCCTTCAGCCATCTACCCTGCCTATCCCGAATTTCATTCAGAGGCTTCCTTTCCTCGCCCACCATCTCAAGCACTTCCTCGTTAGTCTTCCTCTCCATCCTCCTCACGTTCTCCATCCTTCTCCACATCCACACCTTAAGTGCTCGTCCTCTTTTCTGAGAGTCCACGTTTCTACTCCATATAACGCTACGCTCCAAATCAAGCTCTTCACTAGCCTCTTCTTCACATTCTTACCCAATGCCCCCGTCATCAGCTCCTGTCTGTTACTAAACGCCTCCTGAGCTAGCGTTATTCTCTTCCGCATGTCTGTGCTACTATGTCCGATTTTCTCTAGCGTACTACCTGAGTAATAAAATTGCTCTGCTTGGTTGAGCTTGTATCCTCCAACTTTAATCACAACCCTAGCCTTCTTTGTCCTAGAGAATCTCGTTATTTTTGTTTTCTTACGATTTATCTGCATTACGAATGTACCACACAGCGTCCTTATTTGCAGTCCCTTCGAAGATCCACTAACCAATGTCTCATCGTCCGCGAATCTAACTGACTTTATCAGATGCCCTCCTGCTTTGATTCCGACCTCAAGTTCTTCCCATGCCTGTCTTACCATTTCCTCGGCATAAATATTGATAAGCAATGGCGATAACGGGCACTCCTCTTGCCTTACCCCTCGTCTTTTAGTCGCCCAACCTGATTCCCCATCAGCCACCCTCACCTGCGCTCTTTGCGTCATAAGTAAGTTACGGATTAGTCTCCTGTCTCGCGTATCTATTCCCATTTTCCCGAGTATTTCCGTTAATTTATTCTTATTTAGCCTGTCAAAAGCTTCTTTAAAATCAATAAAGCAAACAAAAGTGTTGTGATTATACTCTATGTTTTTTTCTGTAAGTATTTCACCGCATTCGCATCCCGAGTTGACCGTCCCTTCCGGAACTCAAACTGTTTATCGCCTAAGTAGTTATTGGCCTTACCCTCCAACCTTCAATTGATTATTCGAAGTAAAACTTTGGCTGCGTGTGAAATCAAACTGATTGTTGTATAGTTCTCGCATTCTTATGCATTCTTTTTTTCCCGGATAGGAATCAAGACTGTTTTCACAAAATTCTCTGGCCATACTCCTTCCTCGTAGATTCTACGTATAAGTTTGAAAAAAGTTTGCCTGCCTTTTTTTTCCTAAAGTCTTGAGCAGCTCCGAAGGTATGTTGTCTACTCCTACAGCTTTTCTTGCCTTCATCTCTTTCAATGCTTTCTCTATTTCACTGTCCGTAATCATTGGCCCAAGGTTATCTTCTTCTAGGCTTCCCTCATCCTCTATATCTAAATTAGTTGGTTTACTGTCGCTGCCATATAGCTTCTCCACATGTGCACGCCATATTTCTCGAATATCTTTCATCTTGAATAATATTCGACCTCTCTTGTCTTTAATCTTTGGTACCGTTTGCCCTCGTTTACCTCCCGATAGCAATTTTACCCTGGCGTATAACGCACCCACTTTCCCTTCCTTTTGCAGTTTCTCCATTTCCTCGCATTGCCTTTTCCACCAATTTTCCTTCGCCAGATTGGTTATTCACCGCAGTTGATTAATTAGCTCCTTGTATTTCACCTTACCTATATCGATGTTGACGTCTCTCCAATTCCTTCTCTCCTCGATTTTCCTAATCATTTCTTCCGTAACCTACTGCTTCTTTACCCTCCTCATTTCCGCTGCTCCTATTGTTTTCTCGACCGCTCTTACAATGCTTGTTTTTATGTTCTCCCACTTTTCTTTGATTGTTCCTGCTTCTTCAGCTTCTCCAATGTTCTCATCCTCTATCTCTTGGTATTCCATCCTGTTTTCCCCTTTCAACGCTTTCAAGCTCCATCTCTTTATCCTCCTACTCTTATTAAGCTTTTTGAATCTAACCTCACAATTCATCATTATTAAATTATGATCCGAGTCTGCATCAGCCCCCGGATAGCTCCGCGAGTTCTTCACACTGTTCCTGAATCTTTGCCTAACCATAACGATGAGTCAATTTGATATCTCCCAGTGTCTCATGGCATTTTCCATGTGTACCTCCTCCTACGATAGTGTTTAAACGAAGTGTTTGTTACATAATACTAATTTATTTCTCCTACAAAATTCAACTGCCTTCTCTCCGCGATCATTTCTCGTTCCTGATCCAAACCCTCCCATTTCATATCCATCTCTCCCTTCCCTCACTACTGCGTTCCAGTCTCCCATTTCTATTACGTTTTTCTTACCCGGCACTTCTCTGATTATCTCCTCTATCTGTTAATACACCTCATCCACCTCCTCCTCCCCATGATTGCTTGTAGGCATGTACACCTGAACCAAAATGGAATACGTAGGGCGTGCTTTTATTTCTACCACTAGTATCCTGTCGCTCACCTGCTCAATATTTACTACCATCGTTCCCATTTTTGTGTTCAATACTATAGCTACCCCACGTTGACTCTCAATCCCACCACTATAGTATACCCTGTAACTATCACTCCAGAAGTCCTCGCTGTCCTTACATCTTACCTCTCACAGCCCCAAGGCATCTACGTTCCTTCTATCCATTTCCCGTTTAATATTTTCTAGCTTCCCTGCCCTCATCATGGACTTACGTTCCAAGTCCCAATTTTTATCGGTGCTTTCCTTCTCCTCTTCTTTATTTCCTTATCTTCCTTGGTCCTTGTATCCTGTGATTGCTATGTGCAAGGATTTCGTGAGATTACGACCTCGGGGGCCTTGCATTTCCCCATGCCGGGCCCGATACCCGCCCCAGTGGGCGGCGTCCCGTAGTTGCAAGGATTCATTTATCTTTGATTGCCATTCACATTTCAGGGTAGTGAAACAGTTGAGAGGGACTCCCACTCCCAGGGAGCAATTTTAATTGATCCTGCCAGTCCAGCTCTAGGGGTCATTGGAACGCGCTAGACCTTCCATCACGTGAAGTTTGTAGTCCGCGGGAAAGGGCATACTAAAAAAAATGTCGAAGTGCACCTTCCCATCTTCTTCCCTGGCGTCACCTCCTCACATCGCATCTCGTGGCCAGCCCATATCTTTCTTCACGTCTTCCGCATGCCACTATATCATGGTCCTTGATGTTTCGCATCCCGTTTTCATTTTTGGGGCCAAAGACTTCTTGGAATTTTGTTTTTGAATATGCTGTGTTTTTCTTCCTTCTTGTTCGTCATCCATGTTTCTGCACCGTACAAGACCACTGGGTGAATTGTCAACCGATTTATTCTTGTATTTCTCTTCTGAGATAGTATTGGAGAAGTGTTTTTATTGCACGCATCTTAAATTTTACTGGCGAGGTTTATTCGGATGTTAAATTCTGGTTCTTTGGTGTTTTGGTTTGATTTTTTACTCCGAGGTATTTTAATTGTTTCACTCTCTCAAAACTGTGCCCATTTACATTTACTCTACATGCTTGTTGATGTTTTTTTCTTGTAAAGTGTAGGTATTTCGTCTTAACATTAGTTATGTTCAATCCCGCATGTTCCATCTCCCGAAGGAAAATTCTTGACAGTACTTCTAGGTCTCCTTTGTTTTCTGTTAGGAGTGTTGCATCAGACGCGGATGCGAATACGTCAATTTTAGATCCAAATCAAATTTCCAGGTTGGTGTTTGTTACACTTCTCAGGGCATCTTTTAATGCTATGTTAAGCAGCAAAGACTCTAGCCCTTCTCCTTTCCTTACTCCCATAACAACCTAGAATGCATGAGATATTTCTCCATCTAACCTGACTTTACATTTCAAACCTTCCTCTGTCAGCTTATCAATTTTCTTGGAATAAGAAACTTTTCTTTCTAACCTAACCTTTCTAACCTTCTAACATTGTCATGTGCTTTTATAAATTCTATAAGAAGTCCATGAAATTCTTTATTATACATTCAGCATTTGCTGATAGCTTCCTTTCGAATAAAAATCAGATTTGTAGTGGAACGGTCTGAAATAAATCTAGCTTGGTGGTCCTCTATTATGGTACGTGTGTATTGGTCTACCCAACTTTGAATTATTATCTAGATGACTTTATATGCTTTGCTAAGCAAAGTTTTGGCTCTGTACTCCTGACTATGCTCTTTATCGCATTTATTGTAAATGGGTAATATAATCGCTTCCTCCCCTTCTTCTGGTATCTATACATTTCTCCATATTTTTGAAATCAGCTTATGGAGTGGTTCACTAGCTATTTCTCCTGTTTTTTGAATCAGCTCTAAAGGTATTCCTTCTTTCCTCGGTGATTTGTTGTTCTTTAAAGACTTTGTTGCATTTTGTACTTCTCCTTTTGAAGAATCCTCAATAGGAGGCTCTACATTTTCATATTGGGCATCCTCTTCATTTTGTGAGGATTGATCGAAATTTAGTAGGGCAAGGAAGTATTCTTTCCACCTGTCAATTTATCGCTTTTTTGAGTCAGTATCGGGGTCATCATTGATTTCAATTTGCTTGGATTCCATATGTTCATTTTCTAAAATTCTTTGAATATAGATAAATTCTTTCGCATTATTTTCACTTTGATAACTATCAGAATTTTCATATTGGCAGTTACTATGCTACTTTTTTCCTTCAAAGCAGTCTTTTGGTTGATTTATTTGCTTCATTTTATTCGGTCCTGTCTTTGATGGATTTACTATTAAACCAGGATGTTTCCTTGCTTCTCTTGTTCTGCTGAGTGTGATCTCAGTCTTTATCGAACCCGGGGTTCTATGTAATAATCGTGTAAATATGAGAGTGGAAAGCAAATTCACGTTAACCGATTTCGTTTCTAGGTTATAAACTGCAATTTTAACTCGTATCCTAATGGCAACACGGATCATCCCATTGTACGAAAAAACTTCAGCGGCTGCAGAGTTTTTTTTTACACTCTCCGGAGATTTGCGATGCCTATTCATCGTCCTCATCCACTGCAAAAACCCAAAAATTTCCAAATATTTTCCTATCGCTTCAATTGGAATAGTATAGCTGCCTCCCTCCTTAAAGGGAAACGGCGGTTTCTAAGGGAAATGAACTGGAAAGGACGAAATTGTGTAAATGAGAACGATTCCTTCCCTCCCCCTTTTATATATGCCGAGCGAGTTTCATTCGGGTTTCCTACGTGTTTCGGGTATCAATCGAGGGGATAGGAGGTATTTTCCGTGGGTACGATTGAAGATGATAAGGTGAGGAGAGAGAGGGTTGTCTCAAATGGTCCGACTCTCCCTCAACGTGTTTCAGCGGTAAATGATGACCTTTTATATCTTCTGTGTCTTGTGTAAGGTATCATTAAATTTTCCTCTTTTTTTACCCTCTCTACCTCCCACTTCTCTCCTCCCTGTTTTTCACTTCTTACACCCTGGGCCACTTCGGCCATTACATCAGTATGTGCTTAATTCATTGCGTTACATTTATATAGATTGCTTTCAGGAACAATAACTTAAAACGTTGAATTTACATTCCGTCCACATGAAAGATAGGTTACCTCTAAGGAATACCTATGCCGGGGCAACCCTCATCAAAAACATATACATTGCCAACATAAAACATGATATGGTAAATTATATTTTACATAATCATTTGATAAATCATAAATAAGTTATTGAATTAATAATACAAAAACTATAGTGCCCCTAACTTTACAAAGTAGCACTAAGTTTAAAAAAAGAATAGTACATAATATTTCATAAAATCTAACAATATATTCCTCAACCAATATCCAAAACTTGGCTTACTGTAGAGATACTTTACAACTTTTCGTATTTTTATAGTATCAGGCAACATATCATAAACTTTTGGACCGATATTAACAAAGAATCGCTTGAAAATGGTTAAATTTGGCTTGATTAATCGAACACGTCCCCTTCTCAAATTAAACTTAAGTGTGCTGCCAGATACAGCTGGCATATCACCACTCATAATATAAAATAATTTAATTACCTTGGATAAATACGAGTGCTGTATTGGGAGCAATCTCAAATACACAAATAATTGGTACGAGTGTTCCATTCTATTTTTCAAAACCATGCTTCTAATAATCCTTTTTTGAAGGATTAAAACAGGCTCTAATCTACTGTTGTAACCCCCGAAACTCCAGTAAGTTTTGATCAAAGTTAGAGAAAGTACTCCAGATACTTACGCGTGCAGACTCCCATATACTTTTAGCATTTCTTTCTTTATCTCCGCCTTTGTTCTACGCTTCTTCATTTCGTCCATTCAACCTATTCATTTTTTTCCCGCTTGCTAAACAGTCTAGCAAGGTGTTGAGCTACCCATCGACCCCCATTACCTCCCCCAGCCATATACCCTACCTGTCTTGGTTTGATCCAAAAGTTTCCTGCCCGCACCGATTATACCGAGTACTTCCTTGTTATACTTCCTTTCCGTCCACTTCACTTTCTCCATTCTCTTCCGCACCCACAGCTTGAACGCCTACAGCCTATTCCTGTCCTATTTTTCAGAGTCTATGTTTCTGCTCCGTTAAACGCCTCTCAGCACATCAAATTCTTTACCAACCCCTTCTTTAATTTTTATCATAAGTACCCGTCATCAGCTCACTACAATTGCTAAACGCTTCCTCTGCTAATGCTCTTCTTCTCTTTATCTCTTTGATGCTATGGCACAAGGTTAACTAAATTCTTCATAAATTTCGAACTCACTGAAGGAAAAATTGTACAAGGCAAAATGGCTTTCATTTGTGTAACTTTCAGGTGACGTAGAAATTTAAAATTTGGCACGAATACAGATCGTGTAAACAAACCAGCAAAAAAAAGCAAAAATTTGAAAGACATTTAATTCATTTTTACTGAGTGTTGTTAATTTAATTTATAAGGTAAGGCAGTGAGCTATTTACGACAGGTTTTTTTAATTGTTTAAATAACCAGCACTCAAGAAAAAATGCAGACGCGTCTTAATCGGCTTTTGGAATTCCTGGCTCGAAACTCTGTGAATTCTGGTGACATTTTTTAAAGGCATAATTCATCCCTTGGTATTCGTATACATATGTTCACATGTTGAGAACAGAGTCGAGTATAATGAAGATAGAATCTCAGACTCAGTAATTTAAGGAAACTTATGTATTTGACAAAGTATAGCGAAAGCGCCTGCTCACACATTTCCCGCACTTATGTGGGTCAACGCCTGTTGTGGAATTGTAGCAAGCGTTATACTTACAAGTTACAAGAACAGGCATAGAATATTCCTTCTCAATCAGACGTCCGCGGCAGACGAACACCACCGCTCGTTTTTTCTCCATTAAACTTGAAGCACTCCATCTCACTCACGCGTAACTGTGTATCTGGTCATTTTTGTGGGTACATTGAACTGGAAATAATTCAGAGGGAAGCGTTTGATTAGCCAATATTTTACTTATGGTATTATCTTTCTTTCAAGTCTCTGTGCCCTGCCTATTTATGGCGAGTTAACTCACTCGCCCTTGCGTTGATTCTTGGGGTTGTTTGTAGATGGAGTCCTTACTGAACTTACTGAGGACGATCAGACCAAGAAATGTCGCAAGAAAACAAAACAGTTTCTCGTCTGCCGGATGCGCAACCATTTTTTGACTTGCATCCAATTCAATAAATTCGAAGGTTGGGCTCTCGCGAATAACTTGGCTAATTTGCTGTCACTTTTTCATTTTTCTACAAATTTTTTGATTAGCACGAATGACGTATTTAAAAAAAAATGATATGCCGCTAAATATAAAATTATTGGTCAAACAGAATACAAGGTTTTTTTTTTAATCCGTGCCTTTCAATACCATGCGCATTTATTTTACACGTTGGAAACTTCACATACACGCGCACAGCCATACAACTCATTCAAAATTAGTCTGCCGGATTTGTGACCAGAGTTCCATCGAAGTGGCACGCATCCACTTTATCTTTGATCATCTCTCGATCTCGAATTTCGATCCTTTGGGTGATAACTCAAATTCTCCCAGACTTGGGCTTTCGCTTCGCCTCCAGACCATCAGATTTGTCGAGGGGTTGTTCCCCATGGGATATTTATATCCCTCGATATATTTATGATGCCGCTGGACCATTCATATCTTTCCTACCCATCGAACCCTAAGCTGATCCCTCGAAGAGACCAGACGCTTGAAAAGTGCATTAAAGGTCGCGTAGTATTGCTATGCCGGGAGAACGCTATGTGTGTGCATCAGACGTTATTTATGAATGGCTTACCGTATTAAAAGTGAGCAATGAAAAATTACACAGCAAGTTCGCGTTGTAGATTTTGCGCCATGCTCTCCTCTTCAGGAAATTCTCGGCGTGAGATGAGTGGATTTTATCCAAGATGACAATTTTGAATGAATAGGGTAAATTTTGTTTTTCCACGATGAATTTTATAACTTACGACCATGGTTTTGACGATTAACTTCATCATACAGATACATTTTGGTGCAACAACTTATTTACTAAAGAGAGTGCAGAGGGGACTATAGTCTTTCTCTCTCTTGCATATAAGTTGTTGCACCGAAATGTATCTTCACCTGATGATGACGTTAATAATCGAAATCATGGTCGTAAATCATTAAGTTCATTGTGGAAAAACAAATTTTACCCTATCCATTCAAAATGTTTAGCAAATTTCACAAAGTATCGCCGGAAACCACCAACCAATATGACAAGACTGCCAGCGTATAGAGCCGTTAAGTGCTCCTTTTGCTGGGAATTGGAGTTCGCTCGACGCTTGTTGCTTCACAGTACATGCCATATTACAATCCGGTTGGAACTTGATTGCATCAGGGAGTCGTCACCTGACATCTGAGACGGGTGATGACATTTGCATCCAGTTCCCAGCGAATCTCTCTGCTCTTGCCTTCGCTTTGCAAGTTATACCTAACCTAATTTTAAGGTCAGAAGAGCGATTTTTATTAATGAACAGATTTAGTTAAACTTTGTATTCCTGTACTTATTGGTAATATATGTAAATAAGAGCGAACACAGTTGTATTTTACCGATTTTGTTTCTTGACAACTTAATGCTACTTTAACACGTAGTCTTATGGCCCTTGACATATACTTCAAAACAATTCGATGGCATACGCACAGATTTTTTCTAAACGCGAAAGGCATACAATTTACTTTATTATAATGGTTCCAAATAAATGTTACGGTGTCATGCCAAATAAAAACACGTATTCACGAACATTTTTCGCAATAAATTTCGAACTCCACGGCACAATCCCAAGTCATTACAATTTATTTGAGACAAAAATTTTCAACTATAATTCTTGCATCATTTATAAAACAACTTCTATGGTCATTTTCAATGCATTAATAGATAATCTTGAGTGAAGTTTGGTCCAAGAATATATTTTTGACTTATTTCAACAGTTATTAAGATGTGCACTCAACGACTTACGATTAGCTATCCAACCACCTTTAAATTTTCCCGAAAAGCCAGACGAGAACAATGACAGTGAAGAAGCTCCACTGTTATTTGAATCCGTCTAATGCAACCCTTTACCCTTTACCTTTGGGAATGAGTGTTTAGCGCTCGCAGCCGCAAATTCCATGGCGTAGAATGCGCGGTACCTGTGAGGACAACCCGATCCTTAAAGCCTCTATGTGATTCACTGTGAAATCGGACGCTTGGGATAGTTTAGTGGGCCTGAACACTCGGAGCGTGTTCGAATCCCAGCCAAGGGTAATGGTGATCGTGATTTGTCTTTTTCAAATCTGCCTTAATAATAGCTTATCCGACTTATCAAGTGAAAAAAAGACTACAACTCCAAAATATGGCTTCAATTTCAACTTTTTTTCAGCTTTTTTTTCAGCTTTTGAAAGGCACAAATGAATTGTAGCCCGTGATGATAATCGTCGTATAACGCAAAATTCGATATCAATTCGTAGTAAAAGTTTATCCAACTTATCATGTTAAAAAAAATTAACTCAAAAATGAGACTTTTATTTCAAAAAGCGTTTGTGAAGAGAGCAAATGAATAATAGCCCGTGATGAAATTAGTCGAAAAACGCAAAATTTTCCTATCGGTTTTAATACTGTGGGGTTAAATCAACGAAAATTTTGTATTAGTATGAATACTTTTTATCTAATAAAAGGCGGACAAGTACGTGAGTTTATAGTGGTAATACTTATCGTTTTGTGGAAATGAAGCTGGTGTTGCCTCAACGATATCGAGGTTCTCTGGTCATTGCGGCCTCATAAATGCATGGAGTTGATCCACTGTTAAAATTTCGTTAGCCTTGCCATGATATCGCGCTTGCCTCAAAATAGCAATCACCCGTAAGCATTGCTAATCTATAAACCATTGCAATTGCATTCTACAGCGATATCTGATGGAAATATAAAGAGTATTAAGTTGATCCTGTAAAGGGGTATATTTGCACGCTCAAAAACCGAAGAAAATGTTGTAAGTCCTTTTATGCCTCAACATTTAAAATATCGTTCCGATAAATTGAACATTATTAAATATATGAATGCAACATGCTCTCTTTATAAATGAAGTAAAAGCTGTTTAAGGTAGTCTGAGCGAGATAGTTCACTAATCATAATAGAGACCATATTCGATATATACTTTTTAATTTCTCCAGTTTTAGGACACATGAATAAAAAATTGCATTATTAATGGTGCAATAATATAGTTTCACATGACAGAAATTGTAAGTAATCAAATGAAAAAATCTAAAGAAGTTTTTAACTTGACTCATATTTTTCACGCGGTTCCTTTGAAACTCCATGAAAACGGAAGGTTTATTATGATCCCAAAGAGTTTACTGCGGTGACAATGTGATTAAAATTAAAAAATAGTTGAGAAAACACACAAACGACCCACTATTTATTTTTTGACGAGATATAAGTGTAGAGAATGCCTCATTTTTAATACATGGTCTCTCTGGAGTGCATAAACGTACCATTTTCCATATAAAAGTGTAGGGATTCCTTAATAAGGGTAGGGAATGCCTCATTTTTAATACATGGTTTCTCTGGAGTGCATAATCATACAACTTTCCTTATAAAAGCGCTGGTATTTTCTGGCAAATATCTCAGAAAGTAATTGGGTAAGGTGTTAAATTTTTTGTGTCAATGGAAGGGTGATATATTTTTCTTTGAAATGAGGCCAAATTCATTGATTTCTAAGTGAAATGATATTTCGCTCAAACTACCTTAAGGTTACTTTTGCCCTTTGTCTGGCGTCGGGGCTTTTAAACTCGGACATTATGACTTCATCCTATCGGGCTCATTTAATGACATGACCTCTGCGCGCCACGGCGAATGTCCCCTGCAGCGTGGAGAGCGAGGTCACCGCGAAATGTGGAAACTATTTTCCCCGCCGAGGGCGCTGGGGCACTCTGGAGGCCGAGGGGAACGCGATTGCTCACCGAACATTCCATTGGAGGGTTTAGAGGTTTGATGAACGGCCGCAACCCCCACTGTGAAGCTCCTCGCCAAGAGGGAGATAGAATCTTTCCCGCCCCCCTCTCAACCTCGTCCTCTTTGATAAAATCGTGGTCTTTTCGGCGTATAAAAAGCTCTAGGCGAC
Organism: Ceriagrion tenellum; assembly: GCA_963169105.1. Classification (NCBI taxonomy): domain Eukaryota; kingdom Metazoa; phylum Arthropoda; class Insecta; order Odonata; family Coenagrionidae; genus Ceriagrion; species Ceriagrion tenellum. The sequence goes on along the minus strand of OY720635.1, from coordinate 49,591,350 downwards.
GCCGCTCAGTAGTCGCTAGTCCCTATGGACCTCAGTGGCTCCGAGACCCAATTTTATGAACAAAAGTGGTTTTATTGGAAAATTTTTAAAGTAGTCGCCCTAAAAAACATTTACTGCCATAGTTTCATAGCACTCTTTGCTCTCAGATTTATTTATACATACCTGTCAGTTCCAATGAATGGACAGATGAGAACAAGAGTAACAAAATATACGATTTAGAAAATATATTATGACACATAATAATTTTTCGGTGACTAAATATAGACCAGCAGCTGTGAAATGGGAATTGTTTAGTTTGTAGGATCTAGATATATTCTTTTTAAATATTTGTGAAATTCTTCCCGTACAGTCTTCACCTTAGATACGTCATTTAAAATCATTTCCTTAGTAAGATTAAAATGTGTTTGAAGTTTAGCTATAAGAAATCCAGCGCAGAATAGGATGTTCGGACTGAGTCTGAGGACGAACTTGTTTGTCTGCTCCTCTTTTGGTTGAAGGGAAGAAATTAAACAGCGTTTCATCTAATTACGCAGTAAAAAAAGCATTGATTATACTCCAAAACGGGCTAGATTGCGAATATATAAATATATGTTGAAGAAGCGGCTGATGAGATAAATGACAACAGTCTTGAATACTCTCCGTAAAAAGTTTTTTTTGATACTGCCGGATATACTGTGAAGGCTTGAGAAAGTTGCAACTCAGCCTTTTCCTCATGTGACTGTATTTCACGATCATTGTTTCGTTACAGAGTAACCTCATCACGGAGGATGGAATAACTATACCTTCTTTCGCATTGTCGCTGTCGTTATCCAAAACGCAAGCCTCTCTAGAGATAGCTCTCTAAGTTTCAGTTACTATCAAATCCAATACCTGGAGCTGTTATAATTGGTAGCGTTTTCAGCAAGGTGATGTAACCTTTTCATCAACTTTATGCTTGTTGAGAGTTAGAGGTTTGCATATTTTATGGGACCGTTGACCATATAACGTGAGCAAGTTCGTCCCTAGAATATACTTATCCAGAGATCATAAAACCAGCTATTAACACTTCAGATAAAAATATTTTAATACATTCGCACTTACATCAAATTTTCAGTTCGCAGCTTCAATAAAAAGTTAATGAAGTACAATAAAAAATATGAATGAGAGGAAAACCTGATATTGGTAAGCAGCACGAAGTATATTTTTACTTCCCTGAGATTTGAGCATTCGGCGGATTCCTTGCCTCTCCCTTTTTTTGCGACGATTACTTATGATCGATTGGATAATCTATTGTTTATAACTCATTGGATGCAAATTAATCACTTCATAAACGTGTTACAGCTTTGAATGGGCACCTTTCACTGCTCTTATTGGTCATTTTGGTGTCTTAATGTACTATATTTATTTCTCTTGATTTTTTCCAGGTAAGTCGCTTGTGACGCCAATATCCTCCGACCGTGTCATTACGTTGAGGAATGCGGCCTTTTTGCGTAAGTACTTGGGGGAAACTGTTCTCCTCCGTACTCTTTGTTTCACAGACCGTTTTGCCACAGCTGGGGGTGGCTATTGTCAATGGGACCTGATTAGGTTGAGTCGTGTATATACTAGTAGGTTTATGTACTTTAACTCGACCCATAAACACCCCCTGAGTTAAAAAACACTATAAGGAAATGAAACCGTGCAAAAATTGTTTTTTTTTTAGTTTTTATCAGTCAGTTTTGTATTTTTTTGATCGGTTAAAAGGCAGGATTTCGTATTTTATTTGTTTGATACCTTATTTACCCATGCTTGTAATATTTTAGATCAAAATTCCTGGATTTATATCGTTTTTACGTGCGTATTTATAGGTAAAACTTGAGTTTTGGAATCCATTATGGTATGCGCCTTGTATTTTTGGTTTTATTAATTCGATACATTTTGTGAAAGTCATCAATTTGGAACGATACGAAAATCACATCGTTATTTGAGCAAGTAGTTTTGGCTGTATCTGATGCTTATAATTTTGTGCCATAAATTGTGACATTAACTTCTATGTAATAATAAGGAGTAAAGTGCTATTTTACCTACTCTGAATTCTATTTTTCGTACTAATAATGGTAGTAAACGGTTTAGTCATTAAGTGGACGAATTATCCAGAAATATTGGCCCTTAAAGTGAATCAAATAAATTTCTTCTCCACTTAAATCTATTCCACTTGAAAAAACTCAGTTGACCTTTGGTTGCAGCTATATATTACATTCTGTTTCAAGATGTTTCGTTACGTTTCAAGATGTTTGCATCAGAAATCCATGAATTTACGCCAATTTTTCCAATCGGTTTCTCCATATAGAAGGTAATTGCTTAGAATTATTTGTGTGTGAACCTACTAAAATTGAGTTACTCATTATTGGAACCCTGGCTGAAGTTATAGACAAGCATTAATACATTATTAATACGGAGTATGAGTCACCGAACTCCAAATAACTCCGAATAAGGAAATTCAATGCGATATGGTACTTTTTTCACAGTTTTTTATTTCAGGTCGACCGGTTTCGTCACATAGGCGACATCATCAGGTACAAAATGTTTAAATGCTGTAAAATGTACCTGATGATGTCGCCTATGTGACGAAACCGGTCGACCTGAAATAAAAAACTGTGAAAAAAGTACCATATCGCATTGAATTTCTTTAGAATGGATTTTCACAAAGTTAAGCCAGAAGTAATCGAGTTTAACTCCGAATAACTCGAATAAATAACTCCGAAGTCACGAACATGAGATCTGAGGAATAAGAAATCGGCTTGGCATGGTGTATCGAATGATGACTGTCAATTTTGTGTCCCGGCAGTGGCGGAAATCATTCAATGGGATCCATATCTATACTTGGGTTGTCTTTATGAGTCACTTTAAGCTCAGTGCTTCGTCCATCCAATGGGATGTTAAATCTCTGTATCCGTCCACCTTGTTCCCTCCTTTATAAATTTCTTTCCCCCCCCCCCAGTCAGAAGCACTGAATATTTTTGAAATGTGCTGATGAATATGAGTTTTTAATTAGAAAGCGAATTATAATTTCATTCCCATGATTTATTATTCATACAGATTTCATAAGGTTTTTGTCGCTCACTTTGCTAGCGTTAAATTTCCACTTAAGTTCCTTACCCTCATACCATTTATTGCTCGTCTCTTTCTACGGATCTCAATTAAGGATTCAAATCTGAATGAACGTCTGCGTGGATTTGCGCAGCGACGGGAATATTCATGAAAATCTCCCAGTTTCTGCTGCGTCTGTATTTGTAGGCTTTGACCCTTCGGTACCGTTGCAGGCTGAATCATCTAGAGCGTTAAATTGTTTTCGGAGGAAATGTTTACTCGTTCCTTGACCTCGAATAACCGGACACTTTGCAGGTGGATGTGTCCGTAATCAATCTCCTCCGTCCCTGAATTGGGTTTGTCATCGGCGCACTGGCCCCTCGTGTTTGAGAGTTAGGACGGCTTCGAAGCATCGAGTAAAATGGGGAGAGAACTCGGCCATTTAGGAAAAATTCCAGTAAGAACGAAGGCCTTCGCGGTGCTCTACGTCAATCTCCTTCATTTTTCGAGATCCACCGCGTCTTTTGTTGGATGGTGACAACAGTTTCGCTGACACTGCTTTCAGCGTCTTCAAGTCGAAGATGCCGGTCCATAAGTTTGGCCCTCATAATATAGGACCTATTACCCGCCGATTTTCGGTGCTGCTCCCTCATTGGTCCTCATTGGTCCATTCCGTTCAGGATTCTCTTTCACGAATCGTCCAGGTGGGTATCCTCTGTCTCTGTTGAAGTTGTCCGTCCGTGCTATCTCGATCGATTCTCCAATTAGCCAAGGGTAATATCTGCTCTCTCTTACTATTACCATGGCCTGGTCAAATTTTATGTCATGTACCGGGGTCCTGGCGTGCTCCAATACAGCTAACAGGTGAGGTTGTCTATTATTTGTTGCTATAGTCCATCTAAATGGACAATTTCACCTGTCAGCCGTATAAAAGCATGCGTGAAACCCGGGACATGACATAAAATTTGACGAGGCCAAGGTAATAGTGAGAGAGAGCAGATATTCCAGCACTTAACTTTGGATTGCTCTATCGCACATTCCCCATGCCAATGTGCGACCACGTCCACTGAGGTGATGTGGAAAGAAAGTTGTTTACACATGAACATGCATCGAGTCGTTCTTCACAAGCAGATGTATTAGGAAGATCACAACAGTTGACCATCGGAGAGGTAATTCTTACTCGATGCCAAGCGTGGAACTCAATTCCACTTAAAGAACTCCATCTATGGCGTGTGTCGTCAGGGTTTAACTGTAGAATAGTTTGAAGACATTTGGAAAAGCCTCTTCCAAGTGGCGCTGAGTGTTATGTCGGTGTCTCTGTTATGCGTGCTTTTTTCGATCTCTAAAGCTTCGCGTGTCAGTTGGGAAATTGTAGCTTCCTTTGGCTGCAATTTTTACTAACATGCACATGTCTCGGACTTCTCCTTGTCCCTTGTATAAATGGCAGGCCAACAGGCCTCCCTAAAACTTCTTAAATCCTTTGCATCACCATTATTCTTCAAAAATTCCCATTTTATTCCCATTTATCCTTCCTTTACTCGCTATCCCAACGTCATTCCTTCTTGCCTCACCCCTCCTGTGAGCATGGCCTTGCCTCTCAAAACTTCCTTTAGTCACGTTTCCTGCCTTCTAACACTCGTACCTCACACCATTTCGAATGTCCTCGTTCTTCTCCTCTGACAGCCAGCTCACATTCCCTATTATTCTCATCACCAATAAACAAAATACCTCCCTGCTCCGTACATCTCCTCTCTCTAATAACTACATACTGAAGGCGGTTGTCTTTGCGAGAGGTATGGGGAAAGTTTGTGCGGTGTTTGCGCCTTACCGCCAGCTTGAGTCCGCAAAAATTCTTGTTTGTTTTTAAACTCGTTATAAATCGATTACTCAGTGTGGGCTGACTATGGTGATTGTTTTCAAATACTATTGAACAGAGCTTCAAAACAAGACCAAGGCCGTGCTTCCAGAACTATTCACAACCAAGAAAAAGTTGTTTCATAAAATTGATAACAACTTTTTATGGCAAAATTGAAAGAAATGAAAGTTGGCAACACATTTAAATGGTTTTTATACATAGTATAAAAGTTTTCCGGTTAAAAGAATTTGGCTTCGTAAGAAATGTCCACAGTTTCTCTAATGAGCGTTCTGGGTGCTGGTCTAAATTAGCGAAGTCTGTCGTACTGAGAGCTTGCAAGGTCGGCAAATTACCGTTGCTCAATTGTAGCGGCCACGTTTTTGTGGTCGTTCCTCGCGCATTAAACCTAGTGTGGTCATCGTTTTGGGAAAGTCTTAAAAGCTTTTCAATGAAGGCACCCGAATAACTTGCCCGGTGCGGGTGGACGAGGGTCTGGCTTTATATTAGGATTCCCCACATAGTTCAACGCACCTCTTTCTGAATCACCTTCGTGAGAGTTTAGATTTGTCTATGAGCATCCTTGAAAAGGCTGTGAGATAAAGAAATCGCCCCAAGCATGTACATACCTCACGCTATTGTTCTTGGAACAAGGAATGGTGTCTGTAGTGTAATATTTCTTACAAGGATTCTGCCTTGTTTTAGTTCATTCCTTCTTTCTTGCTGCTGGTGTTTTGCTTTGAAGCAAACATTATACGTTATATCCTGCTATCACCAGCATAAACTACAGTGTCGCTTTCAGGAAATCGCTTTCAGGCCGCCGATTGAAAATTGGACTCAATCTTTTACGTAAATTTAAAAATGATTCATTTTCAGACGAGATTTTCATTATCTTACGAACTCAAACCTACTACAATGATACTCAAACGATATCGTGCTGTCTACCAAATTTATTTCAAACTCTTACAACACGTGTTTCAACTGTCTAGCAGTCATCGTCAGGTAGGACTCAGAGTCTTACCTGATGATGACTGCTAGACAGTTGAAACACGTGTTGTAAGAGTTTGAAATAAATTTGGTAGACAGCACGATATCGTTTGAGTATCATTGTTCAATATAATGTTCTAAAACATCTCGCCGGAGAAAGTGGAAATCAAACATACTACGGTTAAATCAGATCATGAGAATAAAATAAGGGAAATAGATTGTCGAACAGAAAGGTTTAATATGTTGTTTTTCCCGCGATCGATAAGAGACCATAATGGCTCCGTTAAGACCTTGAATAAGGTTAGTTGGCAGGTAGTGTGGCTGATTAATTCATATGCACCTTAATGACTGTTTATAAATCTGTGCAGTTGTGCTAACATCATGTTATGCATGTTTCCTGCATGAATCTTGTACCACGTTTTTATAATTACATTAAATGGGGTACCCGGCTTCGCTCAGGGAGTTGATATGAGATTGTGTGGTAGTTGGAATAAAAGGATAAACTTATAAAATAGGAGAGGTAAAAAAATTATTGAAAACAAATTCTAGCTATTTACAATAATTGTTTATATTTGTGGCTATGTTGCAGAAATCACTGTTGAGTTCAATGAGGCCGGTCGTCTGGTCAGTAGAATATGAGCCTTCACCTATTTGTTAAAGTTTTTTGAGCAACATGCGCTGTTGTTTCGTCTTTCGATAGTTCAACTCTCATATTTTTTGTTAGTCGCAGTATTTGTATGTGTGGCCTGTGATGTGAATTTTTTTTAACATGCATTAAGAAATGCGGCTTACACCAAATAAATGCATTAGACTAATGCATAAATATATAACGTTTGACGTTATTTAATTTTCTATCTTAATTAAATCGTTTTTTAAACGGATGGGCTACCATGAGTTGATCTCGTCAACTTTTTACTAACAAATGCATTAAGTACACTTTACCCACTTTAGTTTCAATTTATATTCAGTCACTGTATCACTTTGTCTAGGTACTCACACTTCACTGTTTGTTTTTATTCACTCACTGCACTGTTAGGAATTTTCACTTCATTTTCGGTTCTTCCCTTCGTCACTGATAAGAGACTGATGTTCGAACCCACGACGAATTTCGCTTTATACACCCCTACCAATAGGTAGCCCCACCCATACCAAAAAGGCTTCGAATGATCCACAATGTTCCAGGACATTCCACAGCATTGGAGTGTGTTCTGGAATGTTCCACAATGGTCAGGGATGTTTCGGGATGTTTCCAAACGTTCCAGACTATTCCTGAACATTCCAGAACATCCCGGAATATTCTGGAATGTTATGGAATGCTCTAGAATACTCTCAAATGTTCTGGACTGCTCTAAAAATTTCTAGAGGGCGAAAATTCCAACCCTTATATCCTCAAAAGCACGCCTTTCAGGTAAAAACGGGAACCTTCTTCAAGGATGGGGGATAGAGGGCTACCACAACATATAACTCCCTTGATCGTACCGGGACTCGTTTCTGAATTTTAGCGGCACGCACATTGTACACTTTTATAATATATATATTGATTATAGATTATTTCAGTAGTTTCTGTAGCATTCGCAGTGTACCGTTGGTGTGGTGCTTATAGGTGAAATTTAATTTCTTCACGGTAGCTCATGTTGGTGATAGGTCACCCCCTGCCAAACACTCTTGTGGTGGCTGGCTGGGCAATTTGTAGATGTAGATGTACTTAATTCACGATGTGAAATCGACCAAAGTCTTTTATCTCATAAGAAATTTTTGAGTTGCAACCATTGAGATACGTAGATGAAGAGAGTATGGTTTGCTATGGTGACCAATGCTTAAAATTGTAACGTGGGCGTGGCCTAACCGCCATCTTGGCTAACCCCGATTTTCCTTCAGCGCTTACGGGCTGACTCACTAGTTTTGCAATTGCTTGGCATTTTTCATTGATTATTTATTAGAAATCATCATACATTCACTTCTGTAATATGTATTCTCCTTTCATATATATATATATATATATATTTATTTTAATAAGGAAATTATGATCTACATTCCCAGTGAAAACTAGGGTGAAATGGAGTAGAATCCATAGCACTAAGGTGCCTTAAATTTCAAACAGATGGTGGATATTCTTGCTTCAAATCCGCTAATTCGTCCATTTCAGCGAATGCTACTAAGCTGTAAAATGGGCGTGGCCTGTTTGCTTTACGATGTTTTCCATCGATGACTTACTATGTAACAGCATTCATTGTCTTCTTTAATATGGATTCTCCTAATATATATTTTTCTTCAATTGTAATAAATAATAATCGGCATGCCCGGTGAAAACTGTGGTTAAATCGAGCAGTTCGAGTAAAAAAATCTTCACTTTGAGTGTACTATAAATAAACTAAAGTCGTACTAAACTCAGCATTGAGTGCAGTTCCAGTACTCAGAACTGTCCTGAACAATGCTGTGATTGATTTATTGAGAATTTTTCCTGGGAAAGTCCATAAAAATGGGCAGTCAATATACCAATATGCAGGGTGATTCAAAAATCTTGTAATGATTACGGAAAATCAGAACTTTTTCAACATAGATACATGAAACATAGATGAAAATCGTGCAGAGGTGTGCCGTGCTTCAAATGGAGCACGGCACATTGAACATTCGTGTGCGTCGGCTTGCGGTAAACGTCATAGGAGTGTTTGTTACCGTTTCTAGTCTGAAGGAGATCTAGAAATGGGAGTTGGTTGTTTTCTTCCACCTCATGCGTGAACTTGATATAGTGGAATAAACTATTTAAATTACAAAGAAATTGCTCTAAATCATATTTGTTGATGTCAAAAGTGGCAAATATGTCATCAACGTATCTTACATAGACAGGTGGGAAATAACTGAATTTACTCTTGAAAGTATTTCCAAATGGGTCATGAATACATATACAATGCGATATTTCATATCATATATTACTTATATTCAGGTGTATACGGAAAATAAATATCTCTTTCTCTATTTAATTTCAAGCGATATAAAGGAGCAGAAGTACCTAAACACTGAAACAATGCATGACCATATTTTCAGCTATTCTCACTCTATTTTGTCAATTCTACAAGGCCGTAGAGCTCAAGTTTCCTTGATTCCGTAATCATAACAAGACTTTTGAATCACCCTATATGTTTCAGCAGTTACTAGCCTTAAACATCGGACAGATGGTGAATATTATTGCTTTACATCTGCTAGTTCGTTCATTCCGTCGTACTATCTGTAAGAGAGTAAGGAGAGACCAGGGAAAACCAATATTGTTGTTACTCCGGTTGTCAGCTACAGTTTGATGAAGCATTTCCCTCTCCGTCTACTTCAAGGGGTATCAGCTGTTCTGAGGGAACACGCTGCAATTGGTGGAATTTATTTGAATGAAAAAAACTGTTCCCATGGACTGGGATTCGTACCTAAAGCCCCTAACTTTGCCATAAGTGAATAATTTCTGTGTTCCGTGAAATCATGGCTGTTCATTCAGCACAATATTGAAAACTTCTTTAAAAACAATGTATGAAAGGTTGCCGCACTTGTATTGATTTTTTATTGCATTGATTGTTTTGTATTTCCTTATATAACATTTCCAAGGTTATTGTTGACTTCACTAGTTTGTAAGTCGGAGTTTCAAGGTTAATTTCTTTGACCGATATATATTTTTATATTTACTCTTTTTGAGAGCAATGTGTGTTTTTGTCTGTTTAAGAAGGTAATCTTTAAACAGGTGATAACCTTTTAAGGTTACCTAAGCATCCCAATTCATTTTATTGCCAATATTTTTGTACCATTGTTGGATGCAATAAATATCTATCTATAACCAATGAAGCTACCTTGAGATAAAATCTCCCCTTCGAGTGTACTATAAATAATAAAACGTAATAAACCTAAACATATTTGTTTCACTGTAAAAAGTAGACATCGAAATACATGCAAAAACAGTGAAATTAGGCACCCCAGAAGATATATTCTTGTGTAGGGGTTGCCATTAAATGAAAGTATGGCATTTCTCGGCAGTACATTTACAGCATCAGAGTAGAACAAAAATAGCTCTTTTATTGATCATCAAAATGACATGTGCCCGTACATTTCGAGTAAAAGTATATGCAAAACCTTAGTAAACAGACAAAATATGAATTAAGAATACAATAATAGTGAACCACTCATGAACAAAATATATTGAAATAGAACTTATAGAAAAATAGAATAGTATAAAAAGTGAACATAATCAGTGGAACCCTTGCCTTAAAGAGAAATTCAATATCCTTATGACAAATCAACCAGACTCTCAGTTTATTAGTAAAGGCAGCTTGACTTTTACAACAATATAATTATTGCCATAGGTTAGTATACAGTTTTGGTGCTACATAATTATAAATGTGTTTGTAAGCTTCAATTTTTGGTTTAGGAACAGAATAAATTTGAAGTAAATAAGACAAAGCTATACGAAACTCAGCATTTAGTGCAATTACATTACTCAGGGCTGTCCCGAGCTATACTGTGGTTGAATTACGAAGGAGGAGTTACCCTGAAAGAGCACAGGAAAGACTACAGAGTGAGTTCGCTCTTGGAACTTCACTTTTGCTACACTTTGTTAGTGCTCTGGGACTGTGCTGTATTAACTTCTCTGTGACTACTCTCTAAAAACTACTGTATTGTTTCAGTATGAGTTAAGTCCTGAGTACACTTCCAGACAAGGAATTGAGCTCAGTTGGAGCACTGATCCACCTTAGCTACTGCCCAGAGTACTAAGGTATTGTTATTTACTATGAATTCAATCGAAGCTTCAAAGCAGTGAGATATTCGCTGGAGGTACCGCACAGATTATGTCATTAAGTACTGGCATATGTACGCGTAACACCTCAGTTTCCTTCTAATCCAAATGCGGCTTTTGCCAGATACACAATTAAGATGCTGCGTGACTATCGGCGCATGGATACGAATTCGTGATATGCGTGTCATCTCTTGTGAAAGACTGATCAATTCACTCCCGCAGTGACATTAACAATGCATGAGGACATTATTATGGTTAAAGCATTTGGAAGCTCGGATGCCAATCTAGAGGAATGATATGATGAACTTGGAGTGGGATCTAGATTCCATCTTTCCAGTTGTCAGACATTGTCTTCTAAAAAGTGCTAACCACTCTAGAGGAGCAACAGCTATACTCGCCGTTACTCCTCTGTCCTAAGAACGCGCTTCGTAAACCCTTACGTAATTTAAGGTGATTGGAGCGCAAATCGTGTATCAAATATATTTATGATCTGCCAAAATTTATTAATATGATTGGCGAAAGAAGGCCGTGTGTTGTGGTGCCAGGGCTATTAAATATTTGGTGAGATAATCTGGCAAAGGTTAATAGTGGGAGTGTCTTGAAAAAAAAGTAACAACGACCTTGTTAAAAGTGGATTTTTGATCCAACATGATTTGAACTATCGTGTTTGTGTTTTCATTTATAGTGTTGGTCTTTGTTCGTATTATGTCTACTATGATATATCATGTGTGCATAAGCACCTCCTGATGGACAATTTTTGCTCAGGTGGACATTGAATGAAAAGTAAAAGGATTAAAATAAATAATAATAGTGGAAATAAATATCTCGGACCACACTTCACTTAGGAACATCAAATTATACGTTGGAAATAGCCATTAATGTTGTGATATATATGTTGCAAGAGTTGTCATTTAAAATTTTTGTGTCATAGCGTTGTGATGAATAGGGAATACGGCGCGGAATCCGAAGTTCAAGCAAATAGCGCATATAAATACATGTTTTTTATTCGTCATGATACCTTGATATTTGAGAGCCACCATTTAAGTGATGAGAAATATATATTTTCCCACTTCAGAGAAAATCTGTACTTAGGTAATCGAATTATTTCGAAATATATGTGCAGTATCTTAATACTACGTGTGTTAATAATGTCGGGTGTCCCTGAAACCAAATCGGTAACATGCATTTTTGTCGCTTTTATCCAGATATATTCCTAATGAGTACAAGAATGAAAGGTTTCACCCAAATCTTTGCATAGTATAACATCGCTCAAATCACCTGCAACCATTTGAACAAACAAATTCTAATCCGGCTCAATTGTTCCATCTTCATCTCCGCCGACGTTTCCACGAAAGACTTTTTCATCATCATCACGGACGTTGATGTCAGGTGTCGAGATGTCGTCCTAAACCTCGACCAAGCCATCCAGTGGGAAGAGACGAAACTGTTCTGCCATTCCGACAGGTATTGGGACCGCCCCACCATAGAGGTAATTGAACTCCGCCTGTCAAAGAAAAATTCTCTACAGTAAGTCCTCGGTGGATTAGATATTTGGGGAGGCGACCGACGGCTAAGGTCATTTGCGCCATGGGGGATGGGTTAGGGAGGAAGGGTGGATAGAAATCCAGCGTCGGTATTAGCCTGCTCTTAAAGAAAGGCGCCAAGGGGACCACGGCTTAACGTCTCATTCGACAGATGGAGTACTCTACTTGACGTGCCCTCCACAAGACACCCAAGTAGGGATCGGGTTTCCTCTGAAAAACATCCGCCTCTGCAGGGATTTGAACCCTGGCCGCCCGTGTAGTAGGCGAGTACTCTAGCCACCACACCAACCCAATCCCCGTAAGTCATCGGTATGAGTCGTTTCGATTTACGTCTGACTCGATGTTACGTCCATGCTGAAAGGGGTCGTCGGAAAATTTTTCCCTTTTTATTGCTAATAAAATAGACCAAATGTGCATGTGCATGCTTTCTGAGACTTAACTGAGCTGAGAGAGAACTGAGCTGAACTGAGACATAATCATCCTATCTTAAATAGCTATTTTTTCCTAGATGAAGGCAAAAAAAGAATTTTGAAATTAACGCCTTGATTTATCTTGGGATTAAAGTGGTCACGAATATCTCGATCCGTTATACGTTGTTTCGACTTACGTCGCTCTTCTTCAACGCGCATCTCCAACATAAATCGAGAACTTACTGTAGGGCAAAGGATTCCACCTAAGTAGAACCTGGAAACTAAATAAAAAAATGACGGGAAAAGTAGAATTGCCTCCACCAATCATAACCTACCTCATCTGATTGCAACACTATATTCGCGTGGTAAAGATACGGTAAAGGTAATACTAAGGCTAGTCCCGTTTTTAAGATTTAATTTTTTTTACCAAATAGTGATCTGAGGAATGAGTCAAAGAAACAGAGGTTTGTTACGCTAATTCCCTGACCACACCGTGCCCCGAAAACACCACAGAGATCAAACACTTTCCACCATAAACCTCAGCAGTGGTAACTCCGTCACACTATACAATTTTTTGAGCGTGAGGAAAAGAGAGAGGTAACGTTAGCTATAGGAAATATATTAAAGCCGGCAAAAGTTGAAAGGATTCAATCATATCACCGAGGAGGGGATTCGAGAACGTCTGCCATCACCGATGACCTTTCCTCGATCGCCGGGGAAATCTTTCCAGAAAGAGAGAAGGGAAAGGATCTGCGGTTTGACCGCGTAGACCGCTCACCCTCACATAGCGAGGGGTGACCTATCGCAAGCTCCGATTAATCACGGTGAGCTCAACGCGAAGGAAAGGGATGAAATTCGGTGAACCCTGCGTGGCTGGAGGAAAACCTTTAGGGATAGGTTAGCTGTGTTTCATTTTGACGAGACTTATAACCTTTGCCTACTCCTAGCTTCATCCTTCCTCGTCCTCGACGATGTGACCTCGACCCTTGTCGATCGCGGGCTGCGGTTTTGAGCGTGGTCTGGGTCTCCTAGAGACGACCCTGAAGGGTTCGCAGCGGAACGAGAAAGGGAAAACCTCACTTCCTTCCTGTGTACGGGATTGTAAATGAAGTACTTTGTTATTCCACATTCATTTTATTTAAAATGACCCGGGTTTTGATATGGCATTTCATCATTAGGTACACATAACAAAGAAGGCGAAGAATATATAGGCACAACATATTGGGGGAGGAAGAGGTGAGAGGAAGGAAGGAGGGTGAGGAAAGAAAGTGTTCTTCATCTTCTGTTTTATGCGTACCTGATGATGACGTGGCACATCGAAACCCGGGTAACCTTAAATAAGATTCATGTGAAATAACAAAGTTGCTTCATATATAATGTACATAGAGTAAATTCCATTACGTCAAACCTGAGATATTCTAATACTTTATGCAAATCACTGACCACCTTGAGTAAGAGTTTAGCCAGTTAAAAACTTTGAGAGAACGATCTTATTTTTTTTTTATTTACTTTGCCTTTACTTATTTTTATTTATTTAATTTGCACATAAGCGCCCAATTTTTAAAGCCTCAGCTGGAGGCCTGGTAGAGGTTTCTCGCCGAAAAAGTCGTTTTTACGGGAAACTTCGTTCCAAAGTTAGAGTGAGAAGAATGTTGATCTCTGGAATAAAAAGAGTATACTAATTTATTTATTTCCACCTCCCCGAAAACAGCAGTTGGCCTTTTTATCGGGTGTATTATCAATGGAAGAACCTAAGCACTCACGCGGTGAAAAATCCAACCAAGTGGGGACTCGAACCTGTAACCCTCAGATTGGCAGGCCGACAGAAAATCGCCGCCCAAGCAGGGACTTGAACCGAGGCCGACAAAAATAGCCGCTCGAACAGGGACTTGAACCCTGGACCCTAAGATTAAAGTTTGATGCTCTACCAACTGAGCTACCCGGGCTCCTTGTGTATTATATCGAATATACTATAAGTTAAACGAGTATATATCAGCAAATACCGATTAACAAACCAAATATAAAGGGTGTGCCAAACCGTGTTCTAACATAAGAAAACTCCAAAATAAATCACAAATTTGTGCAAAGTGCCTACTACCAGGCTTTCTCTGTCAAAATCAGCTGAAGAGCGACGACCTTGAGACGGCTTGGAGAGCACGTTGTATTTTATAAACATCAACAAAGAGTGTACACTAACATCCATGTCTTGAGTCATTCCATTCACATGGGATTCAAACCCGCGACACTCAGATTTGCAGGCGAGACAATTATCACCTTGCGAAACGGGCCGGCATATACGATAACAA